>CM060430.1:160418401-161618401 GCA_030545235.1 Helianthus tuberosus
TAACTTTTTACGGCAAAATTATAAAATAACAAATAAACTTGTAAAACAAGAAATGGAAAAAAAAAACCCTAAAGTTAAAAAAAGAAAAAAAAATAAAACCACAAAAGACAAAAATATATTAGTATTCATCAAGATTTGATGAAATGATAGATGTATATGAACTAGAGGGATAACCCGCGCTACGCAGCGGGTTTTCTATCGACACTTTATGTAACAACCGAAAGAGGAATTCGATTGGTATTGTTATGCCTTATTATGGTACCGATACTCACTTTAGCAACCGAAAAATAAAGTCCTAATATGTCCAAAAGAATATCGGCACATCAATCAAGCCAGGAAGTCTAGAAACACACCTAAAAATCTAGGTTGAATGTTGATTTCGATAATATCGATGCTAAATATTATTCGGGATTTCGATCATAATTAATAATACAGCCCTAAGGTTTACGTTTTCTCTTTCATTATACAAATATTTAGAATAAATAATAAAAACTGATGGTATTCCCATATTAATTATTTTAAGTGGATTAATCTTGAGAAATAACTTCAATCAAAACAATAAATATATGTATTGTATATGTTGAGTCTGTGATATAGTTGGATAATAAAAAAGCAGCATCCCTCTTTATCCAAGCTATCCGTCTGAACATGATATTTATTAAATATTACAACTTATTACAATGTATTTTGTACATTTTCTTTCTCTCTCAAACTTTTGCCACCACCACTACACCAAACTACGACAAATCACCGCCATACTCCACAACTACCACCCTACTTTTCACCCCACCACCACAAAACCAACGCCACCATACAGTAGCAGCATCTAATCGCCTCCATCACACCACCACCATGTACCGCCGCCATACCGAATCGCATCGGACGACTGCCCTTCCACCAGAAAGATAACGTTTTGTAACCGCCACCGCCGTCATCATCTCATCTTTTAACCGCCATCTCCATCACCGGTAACAACCACGACTACCCTCTGAGACCGCCCTTATCCACCAATTTCAGCCGCTACTTCTTGGAGATTGGCAAATGCGGCTGCCAAACGATACCGTGGACATCTACCCGCAGTCTCCTGTCGCTCGCCTCATCATCATCGGTTTTCGATTTATGCCCTAACTCACCGCTAGAAGACCCGATCCAGCCTTGGAACCACGATCGTCAGTTGATTCCGCCGGATTAGCGGCTGTTTACCGCAAAATTGTCCATCACAAATTTCAACAGCAGTAGCCGGCGGCGGCAACGACTGTTTCGGTCGGAGTCGCACGTTTTTTGCAAGCGGCTGTGGTTCGGTTTTCCGGAAGCCGATTCTCTCTAAATTGCGAGACTGGCTAGAACATATAAGAAACACCGGCAGATGTAGGTGAAGGAAACCTGGAAACTGATACTGGTCATGAAACTTGCTAAATGTTATATAGTTAATATGTTGGAAATGTTAAGTTACTAATGTGTAATTATACAATAAATAAAGGATATTTCGGTTGGCCAACCAACATAGCCAAGTATCTCCATGTGGTTGGCCGTAATAACTTTACTTCTTTAACCTTTAACTTTGCTAATTTATTTTTGAGAAAAATGCTCGGATAATCCTTGTGGTTTGCTTCATTTTCACATTTAGTCCCTAACTTTCTAAAATTACACCTATAGTCCCTAACTTTTACAATTTCGTTCCCGGATAGTCTCCGACGTGGATGAAGGCTAGTTTTTGGTGTTAAGTGAATGTGCAATGACTATAATGCCCTTACTAATAAATTGTTTTAATTATTTAATATTAAAAGAAATATTTAAAAGGGGCCCACCATCCTCATCTTTTTCACCCCAACCCACCCCAAACCTTAGCCGACCATCCTCATCTTCTTTACCTAACCCACCCCCAATCTTACCCATCATCAACCCACTGCTTGGGTTGATTCATCTGATGAAATAACAGGAAATGTGCAACGTGCAAGGTCTAAAATGGCCGAGCTGACAAAGGCTTATGCCAAGGCTTTGATACCATCTTTTGGTGATGGTAGAGAAGATCAGCACAGGATTGAGGCTCTAACCCATGAGATAACTGACCTCCTTGAAAAGTCTGAAAGAAAATTAAAAAAAAATATCTGTAGCTGGGACTTCTGAGGATTCAAATATTAGGAAAAATGTTTGGGTATTCTAATCACTCCCATATTTCCATCTTAATAAATAATAAGTGCTAATGTTTTTCCTTGGCAGCGTTCTCTTGCCACTGATCTTCAGAGCCTCTCGCTGGAACTAGGGATGGCAAAAATACCCGAGCTCGACGGGTATACCCGAAACCCGACACAAATGGGACGGGTAAACCCGATACCGGACGGGTAATGGGCCGGGTATGGGATTAGTTTTAAAAATTTTAACGGGTATGGGTCAGGTATGGGATTAGGTGATACCCGACCCGATTACCCGAAACCTCATACCCGTTTACCCGAACTATATACCCGATCATATACCCGGATTTTTTAATTTATATTTTTATTTTCCATTAACTCTTGTCTATTAGTGATTTATTTTAGTATGTTCACATGTAAAAAAATAAATTTTGTTTTAGTATATGTATTTGATAATAGTATTTATATTTTGTATGTTATGAAGTATATACATATAAGTGTATAAGTAATATAAAGTTATTATTAATTTATGAAAGAACTTATCCCCCCCACCCCTTTATTTATAGAAAGACCCCTAAAATGAGGGTAGTTTGGTTTGTTAAACACTATTTATTTTTTAGCCCCTAAACTTATTACACTTAAATCCCTAAGGTTTTAACAAAATTATAGATAATTAGTTACAATTCACCCCTCCACAACAAACTTATAATTTTTTTTACGTATTCTTGACATATCTTATAAACTATATTGTTTAAAAAAAATCCAAAGATAGCATGACGACCTACACATTTTTGTCGACGTTTCGGTAGTTGTCTTGTTCAATATCGACGCACAAATTAAAATGTACAAGTAGATAATGCTTTAATGTACAAGTGATTAAAGAAGAAAATAACAACTAATAATCTTTTTCCTTTTAAGATACCCAAAAAATAAGAATTTTCCCTTTTTAATTTATATATGCACCCCCTAAAATAAGGGTAAATTAGTCTTTTTAATTTATATATTCATCCATTCCTTCGCGTGCCGCGAGGGCTTTCGCGTGTCGCGCCAGATCCAGCGGATCCTGTCGCGTGGCGCGGGGGACTCGGTTTTCCAGCAGGTGCAGGTTTATGACCTGCATTTCCTGCCCAGCTCCGAATTTCACAATTCTAACTTCAAATGCTCGTAACTTTTAATCTGAAAGTCCGTTTTAGGTGATTCTTTTTCCTACACGTCTGTAATTTTATTACCAACATGTCTATTACCTTTATTATACCAAAAATTTAGTTTACGGACCGAATGACTAAAATCACTATGTATTTATTCAACCCACCAAGTTTACACCAATTTTGCTACCAATGCGATAGTAACCTTAAGGTGCTTTTACCCAACATCCGGGGCTTACTATCACCGACATTTCATTACCAAACCTATGGCTTCATGCTCTTGTGATTTGTCAACGCCAAATGCTAACCAACAAACACTATTACTACTTACTAAACAATTATTCGACCCGTTTGGCTCATTAATGGAATCCTCCATTTTTAATGACTACCAAACGTTTCCTAATCTAATCTTAACTTATTAAATCAAGTAGTGAACATTGTCACTTCAATTAACACAAGCCTTTATTCTAAAACACAACTATACAAGGTTTAAATATCAAATTTACTTAATGTAACGAAACAAGTTACATACTCAATGCACACCCTTCAAACGCGTGTCACCCCCGGCTTGTCAACTTGACGCTCCGGTTTCCATCCCTATAGAGTTCAACCACAAACCGTTTAGAACTCTTTCCTTAACATATAACGCATAGCTTGCCGAAATTTCACAAATATGCGTTTTAGCTCAATTTTCCAGTTTTGAGCTTTCTTTGAGGCATTTTTACAAACACCTTAAAGGCACAAATTTCTCACAATTCATTATCAAGTTCATAACGTGTTACATAGCCAAGATTAACATCAATCGGACAATTTCATATAAATTTTACCATCAACAAATCAGAAATTACTTCATAAAAATCAGATTACACTAGAACAACAACCAAAATCCTAGTGTTTATCAAGTTCCCTCAAAACCCACTAATCACTTTCATTGGTGTTCATGGAATTCACAAGAATTAAGCATGATTTCAACATATGATTGTCTAGGGTTCACTCCTAGACACAATATTATTCCTATTCCATCCATATAACATTCATGCAACAACGAATTTCGAATTCTCTAAGTTCATCCAGAAATTCAAATAGGGATTTCCTATAAAATTCACATACCTTATTACCCCTTTTCAGAGGAGATCACTATTTTGTACTCGGATTTTGATTTGGAACTGAATTTGACCTTCAATTTGGGGAAATTAACATGAACTAGGGTTTGTGAGGGTTCTCCTGGTCGCCCCTGTGTTTCAATCGATCCAGACACACACTTTTGTGTGTGTTCGGATTTTTAATTTTGTTTTAATATTTTAAGTTTCAATTTTAACAACTTTGGCCCCTCTAAAATCGTTTAGTTCATCTTTTAAGTGTTTTAACCACTTATAAGTCACTACAAGACTTTTACCTAACTAGGTTATTTTTATTCCTAGTTAGTTATTTTTGTTTAATTACCGACATAATATTATAATAAAAGATTTATATTCTCGGGGTGTTACAAGTGGAATCGGCTAAAAGATTCAATATGTTTGATTTTAAATTGAAATTGTCTGATGTATGCAGGTTCTCTCTATCTACATATATGTTGCAGTGGGTTGGTGATGGGTAAGATTGGGGGTGGGTTGGGGAGAAGAAGATGAGGATGGTGGGCTCCATTTAAATATTTCTTTTAATATTAAATAATTAAAACAATTTTTATTAGTAAGGGCATTATAGTCGTTTCACACCCAATTAACACCAAAAACTAACCCCCATCCACGTCAGGGACTATCCGGGAACGAAATTGCAAAAGCTGGGGACTATAGGTGTAATTTTAGAAAGTTAGGGACCAACGGTGAAAAATGAATCAAACCACAGGGACTATCCGAGCATTTTTCTCTTTACTTTTTAAACCATTAACTTTGCTAATTGAAGTCTTTAGTTATTTTACTTTAACTTTTCTAATATATATATTTGCTCCTACTTTAATAAAGTTTTTCCACATTAGTTAACTCTTTATATATATATATATATATATATATATATATATATATATATATATATATAGGACAAATATCCGTTAGGAACCACCTCTTATTGTGAGAACCAATGTGAACACAACCAAAAATGCCTAAAAATAGCTAAAAATCACACAAATTTTTTTTATTTTTTTTTTAATATTTTTTATAAAAAAATCGCTACTTTTCGAAGCCAATTTTTTTTTTTTTTTTTTTTGCTACTAAAAGTAGCGATTTTAACATAAAAAATATTAAAAAAAAATTAAGATTTTTTTTTTATTTTTTTAGATTTTTTTAGGTTTTTTGTGGGGTTTAGCTTTTAGCATTTTAGCTTCGGTGGGGGGGGGGGGGTTTAGGTTTTTGAGGGGTGTTTTTTTTTGGGGGGGGGGGGGGGGTTAGGTTTTTTTTAGGTTTTTTTGGGGTTTTAGTTTTTAGCATTTAGCTTGGGGGGTGGGGGGTTAGGTTTTTTTAGGTTTTTTTTAGGTTTTTTAGGTTGTGTTCACATTGGTTCTCGCGGTTCTCGCAATAAGGGTGGTTCTCGCATGAACCTTACCCTATATATATATATATAGGAATGTTCAAATGAAAACCACTTTTATTGTGAAAAGTCGAAAACTAACTAAAAAAAGATTAAAAAACACACCAATTTTTTTTTACAATTTTTTATTAAAAATCGCTATTTTTTATATATATATTTTTTTTGTAGTACACATGTGCACTACAAAAAAAAATTTTAAATTTTTTTATATATACAAAATAGCGAAAATTGGTATGCAAAAAAAAAAATTTGGTATGTTTTTTTGGCTTTTTTAATTAGTTTTCGAGTTTTCGCGATATCTAGTGGTTTTCATTTGAACCTTCCCCTATATATATATATATAGTCCATCTACTTTAACTTTGTTAATATACATGTTTAATGCATTTACTTTTATTACTTTTAGTATTTCGTCTTTTAATGTTTTTTTTCTCGCTAACATGACGAATTAAACCTATCCCAACCTGCGACAAGAAATGACTCCTAATTTTCGGAGATACTTTAGGTTTAGTCCTATCCATAATGATGTCATGCTTGCTTTTGGTACTCCGGAGAAGCAAGTATCATACCCGATATTGTTTCTTGCTTTTACTGTTTTGCCTTTTAGTGTTTTTTTTTTCCAATACGTACATTGACATTTTGATGTTGTATATCCAGTGGTATTAAGTTGTTGCTATATCAAGTGTCTGTATTGTGCTGATAATCAAAGTTTTGCGGCGACGCACGAGGTTAATTACTATTTTATTTAATAAACCGTCGTTGTAGCTATTATGGACATAGGGCAAGGTTCATTTGAGAACCACCTTTATTGTGAGAACTATGAGAATCAATGTGAACACACAAAAAAAAACCTAAAAAAAACTACCCCCCCCCCCCCCTCCTTCAAAAAAAAAAAAAAAAACCTTAAAAAAACCTAACCCCCCACCCAAGCCAAAATGCTAAAAACTAAACCCCTAAAAAACCTAAAAAAAATCTAAAAAACATACAATTTTTTTTAATATTTTTTACATTAAAATCGTTCATTTTAGTAGCAAAAATTTTTTTTAAAAATAAAAAAAAAATTTGGTAATGAAATATAACGATTTTTTTTATAAAAAATAGTAAAAAAAAATTTGTGTATTTTTTAGGTACTTTGGGTTGTGTTCACATTGTTTATCGCGGTTTTCGCAATAAATGGTGGTTCCTAACGGATTCTTCTACTATGGACATATTTGGCATTTTCTTTAAATAATTAAAGTTGACATGAAAACATAATATTGCTACTATTATTATTATATTATCAAAGAAAAATCATATACAAAAGTTGACCTGAAAACATAATATTGCTATTCTTATTATATTATCAAAGAAAAATCATATAAAAAAACAAAACTTGATTCTCTCGTTTCAGGCTCACAACGCTCAACTCTCTCGCTGACAAACTCTGACCACCACAACTTTAATCAAATTTACAATCGTGTGGTAGGTTGAACAACTTTGTACCTCAATGTTGCAAAATTCCCTATGAAGTAGATTGATGTTCACATATACTCGTTTAACATCATTTTTTTTGTTTCCTTTTAATTTTACATATTACTACATTAAAATTATAAATATACAAAACAAATGTAACTATTTATAAAAAGCAATATATTTTAATTATGAAATCAGATTACCATTTCTCTTTTAACGTTAACGTTTGAGCGTAAAATACCTTATGAGTTTAAACTATGACATAAAACATTTAAAAAAAAAAAATAAATGAGTTAACTGATCAATCAGCAAACCTTCCAAGTTAGCCCAGTTTGAGAGTTAACCCAAAACACTCCTGAACTATTAAACCCAAACTCAAAAATTTGAGCTTCTAGTTGTTTTAGAAAATCACACCTTAATCTATAGATTGAATATGAACCCTTGAATTGCATATGTGATTAAAAATTGTGGAAAGCATTGAACCTAGACGCCAAAATATACATGCATAAACAATTGAAACTAAGGATTGAATATTGACTAGCAAAAAATAGACGATTAAACTAATTGATTAAGAAAAATTCAGAAAAAGGCGAACGAAAACACACGAATGGGTATAAGAATATCATTAATTATATATACGTATTAATTATGATTGATCACTATCGCTATCTATTCTCTAATCTAAAGAAATCTATTTCCTTATTTTTCACAGTATTTATCTAACTTATTTTTAGATGATACTAAAAGTTATAACATATTTTTAAACAGATATCCACTTTTTGGAACCTCTAAGCTATCAAAAATTTTAAGTTTATTAGATCACATCCAAATTGTATAAACTATATGTCTATATGCAATATGTTAGATTTTTAACACGAACACACTTTTGTAAAGACCCTACCGTCCATGAAAAGATCCGCCAATCATTTATATTACTAGTAGACTGAAACTCGAATTATTTATAAAAATTTAGAAAAATTAACATACCTTTTTAACATGTTAATGACATGTTAATGTTCAATTTCTCTTGCCTATTGGTTAGTTAATTAAGGGTCCAAATTAATTCAATGGAGTTGGAAGTAAATTAAAACTAATGAGGTTGTTCCTACCCGCGCGTTGTGGCAGGGAACTAACCTTTTTTTTGGAAAACAAAAATAATCATAGTAATTAAGAGTCTAGTTATTGATAGCGATTTCGATTTCGGTCAAAATTTTCTAGTACAATAACATAAATTAATATTATTTGAAACTATATATAAAAAGATGAAACATGTAAAAAAATCATTCATGACGTCATAACGAAATTTCGTTGAAAATTTGAAGTGGTAACTTTTTTAAAGTTCGGGGGTTGTAGTGTAATGCGGTTTTAAAACAGTAAAATAACTTTATCAAAGTTTATGGGACGTGTGATAAATTTATTAAAACACAGGGGATATGAATGTAAATTGGTTTAAAAAACTTAACAAAATTTAAAGGGGTCAAAGTGTAAGAATCAAAACCTTTGTGGTTAAAAAACATGTAAAAAATCATGACGTCATAACGAAAATCGTTTAAATTTTAAAGTGGTAACTTTTTTAAAGTTTGGGGTTGTAGTGTAATGCGGTTTTGAAAGAGTAAAACTAATTTTATTAAAGTTCATGGGACGCGTGATAAATTTATTAAAACTCAAGGGATAAGAATGTAAATTAGTTTAAAAAAACTTAACAATTTTAAAGGGATCAAAGTGTATGAACCAAAACCGTTTTGGTTAAAACATAGAAAAGAGAATGAATAAAGTGTCATTTATAGTGGTTTCAAATGTCACAAAAAATTTGAGTAAATTACATAAATGTCATAGAAAAGAAAAGTTATATATATGAGTGTTATTTGACATTATTGTAATTAAAAGGAAAATGATGTGCTTTAATATATTATAAATTATAATGATATTCGTCAAGAATCTCGTGTTTCTGTTTTTAAATTATTTCAAGGTTTATACAAAAACAGATTCCTATTCAATAGGCACACCACTTTTACAATCGATAAAATCTACACTACTAATAAAAAAACGGGGGAGGGTTCTGGCCCATGAAAAGATTTACCATTGCATTTAGTTTGCTAGTAGACTGAAACTAGAATAATTATTTATAGAAAAATTAACATACCTTATTGTAACATGTGAAGTTCAGTTTCTCTTGCCTGTTAGTTATTTAATAAAGGGTCCTGATTAATTCAATAGAGTTGGAAGTAAATCAGAATTAATGATATTCATCAAGAATCTCGTTTTTCTACTTTTATATTATTTCAAGGTTTATGCAAGACAAATTCCTGTTCAATAGGCACACCACTTTTACAATCGATAAAATCTACGCTACTAATAAAAAAAACTAGGGAGGGGAGGGGGAGGTCAGGGACCTTCTGGCGCATGAAAAGATTCGCCAATGCATTTAGATTACTAGTAGACAGAAACTTGAATAATCATTTATAGAAAAATTAACATACCTTGTTGTAACATGTGATGTTCAGCTTCTCTTGCACGTTTGTTATTTAAAGGGTCCAAATTAATTCGATAGAATTGGAAGTAAATCGGAACTAATGATATTCATCAAGAATCTTGTGTTTCTACTTTTTAAATTATTTCAATGTTTATGCAAGACAAATTCCTATTCAATAGGCAAACCACGTTTACAATCTACACTACTAATCGAAAAAAAATAGGGGGGAGGGGAGCGGTGACCCTCTGGCCCATGAAAGCATCCGCTAATGCATTTAGATTATTAGTAGACTAAACCTTGAATAATTGTTTATAAATGTTTAGAAAATTAACATACCTTGTTTTAACATGTTATGTTGAGTTTCTCTTGGCTGTTGGTTATTTAATTAAGGGTCCAAATTAATCCAATGAAGTTGGAAGTAAATCAGAACTAATGATATTCATCAAGAATCTCGTGTTTCTACTTCTAAATTACTTCAAGGTTCATGCAGGACCAATTCCTATTCAATAGGAACACCACTTTTACAATCGATATGTCATTATTCATAGTCGCTCCACTTTGAACACTCCTTAATTGGTTTCGAAGCTCTATTCAAAGAGATCGAAAACACATTATAATTATATTAATAATAACGACGTATTATCTGTATACGTAGTTAGCAAACAAAGTATCATATTTTCATTGTGTTTCCAATAGTTACGAGCCGAGCTCTCAAGTTGTTTTGAGCTTTATAGCCACAACTCATGAATGACTCGTGATATATTTTTCAAGCTTGAGCCCGACACAGTTATTAGGAAAATTGGTATTTAATAAACCAACCTTTAACCAGTTGGTAAAGAATAATCCTACCTACAGAATTGGTAAATAATAATCCTACGTTTTAACTTGTTGGCTCTGAACGAACTTTTCTGGTTACAAAGTTAACAGAGTTAATGTTTTTGATGATGTGGCTCTTTTTTTGATTATGTGGCTAATGGCTGATGACTAAGCATAGCTTATGTGGAAAAAACACTACCTCCCCTTGAAATTACCATTTTAACCCCAACCCTTATAAAACACCTTCACCCTTATAAAACACCTTCTTCGATCTCATAAACCCTAGAACATCCGATTGAAACAAGATGCCTTCTTCATATTCTTCAAACACATCTCAATCGCATAAACCTAGGATTTTTAGTGTTGATTTGGAAGGCAATGTGTACTGTCATCATTACCGGCTGGCTGTCAGGAGGGTTGCAGGGCATCGTAGTTCAAGAGCAGGACATGAGTTTTATGGATGTCCAAATTGGCCTGTAAGTTTAGTAAATCTTCTTCAATTTTTCAAATCTAGCAACTGACAACATTATTAATCCTCATAGAGAGAGGATTATAAATTTTTCATCTGGAAAGAAGAGGTGGATGAAACACTATCATGTGGTGTGAACAGTAGTCAAACAACCAGGCACATAATCCAAAAGAATGAAGCATTGGAGATGAAGCTTTCGAATTTGGAAATGGAGAAGCTGATGTTGGAAGAAGAAAACAAAAAACTCAAGCACAAGTTGAAAGTGTCAAAATGCCCTGCTAGTCCTTATGTGATAGTATTAGTTCTGTTGTTTGTTTGTTTTAAATGCATCTTTGGTCATTGAAGTGTATCACAATTAGTTTATGTAATGTCTTTTGAAATGTAATGGTTATGTGATGTATTTTGAATGGTAATGGTTAATGAATTGTCTTTTGAAATGCATTGAATGGTGATGGTTATATGACCAAATGTACAGGTTAATGAATTGTCTTTTGAAATGCATTGAATGGTGATGGTATATGACCAAATGTACAGGTTAACTTACAACATGAATGCTATATGACCAATTGTACATGTTAATTGACCAACTGCATGCTATATGACCAAAATGCATTTGTTAATTGACATCCAAAACATTGAATACCATTCCATTAAACATCCAACAGTAGGCATCACAAACATCCATTGGTTTAAAACATTACAAACTTAAATTAAAGGAGGCATTCAACCAACAAAAACATCCAAAACATTAAAAACACACATTCATATCATGCAAGGTGAACAACTCCTTGACTAGGCTGCTGAGTGGACAGAGTAGATTGCTGAGTCGAATGGTCAGTTGGTGTTACTTTCCTTGGCCTACCCCTTCCTCTTTTTGTTCCAGCAACATCAACATGACTACTGACCTGACCAGCCGCATCTTTCCTAGGCCTGCCCCTTCCCCTTGCCCTTTTTGGTTCACTAACTACCTTACCCTTTTCTGGACATCTCCTTTTGTTATGTTCCTTGCTCCCACAACCACTGCAAGTCATTGTCATACCATGCCTGGTCAGCTTCCCAGGTTTCTTTGGATTTTCATGTGGATCCTTTTTCCTATTCTTCTTTGGTCTTCCTGGTCCTATTTTAACAGGTGGGGGGTCCAATGGAAGGTCAACTACATGCCAGTATTTCTCTGATGGTAAGGGAGGTATTGTGTAGTCATAAGCTTTGAGGTACATCTCCTTTTTATAGCTTTCATGAACAAATTCCTCAGCCTCCCTACCCAAGAAACCAGCAACAGCACACATATGGTAACATGGCAACCCAGTCAAATCCCACTTCCTACATGAGCAACTCTTGTTCTGTATATCCACAGACACATCATCAAATCCCTTTACCTGAAATAGTGTGGCACTGGATGGGAACACTTCACACCTCCAAGCCTTATTCTTCTCCTTATCAAGCTTCAGCTGAATCCTAGGACAAACAGTCACATTCTTAACCAACATCTGCATTTTCTTCCTAGCCAACCTTGTCATTATTGCAAGTCTAATATCTTCTAACATGTTTATGATATGCTTTGACCTTGACTTAATGATAAACCCATTGAATGTTTCAGCCATGTTGCTTACCACCACATCTGACTTTATATCAGTGCTTAGATAGCATCTACAGAAGAACCTTGGGTTCTGCTTAATAAATGCTTCACTTGCTTCGGTTGACAACTCTTTCATTTCTTCTATAGCAGCCTTGAAATCTGGTTCACAATATGCTCTAACTGCCTTCCAAAATACCTCCTTTAATTCATCACCCTTGTGTTTCTTGTGCCAGTTTGCATATATATGCCTGGCACAATTTCGATGTTCAGCCTTTGTCCAATGTGCTGCAACAACATTCAGCAACCCCTGTTAAACATTAAGCTAATTAAAACATGTACATCATCAAATATAAGTTCAGAGAAACATTACTTTTATACCTTTTGTTGATCAGATACTAGAGTCCATCCATTACCATCATCAGTTACATCCAGGCACTTCTTCAATTCTTGCATAAACCATGTCCAACTGAGTGTATTCTCTCCTTCAACCACTGCCCATGCAACAGGGAACATTTGGTCATTAGCATCTCTACCTATTGCTGCTAATAACATGCCTCCAAGAAAGGTTTTTAGAAAACAGCCATCTAAACACAACAGTCTTCTACATCCAGCTAGAAAACCTTGCTTCACCCCATCAAAGCATACAAATAACCTGAAAAATACCTCAGTCTCTGATGTGTAATCATCGTGAAATTGTGGTGGTACCGTTAGAAGTTCAAATGTTGATGTTGGGTTGGCAACCCTCAACGCTTCAAGATAAGAGCCCATCTTACAGTAGTGCTCTTTCATTGACCCATGCAACTTCCTGTGTGCACTCCTCTTTGTGTTATAAGCAAACCAATTATTTACAATTACCTTGTACTTCTCCTTAACTGCATCTTGAATCTCCTTAGCTGACAGATGAGGTTTAGCTTTAAACACTTCCAAAAACTGGTCTGCTACAAATTCTGATGTTAGTTGCCTATTCTTGGCCATGTTTCTCTGACAAGTATGAGTGCTAGTAACAGTTCTAACCAAATAACAACCCTTCCTGGCATAAGATGTACCATACACCTTAAATGGACAATTTTTGCTGCAAGTCGCACCTATCCTACCATGCCTTTTCTTATCACTGATAGTTATTTTCACATCTTTGCCATTTGCTACTGCATACAACTTAATTGCAGCCTTGAAAGCCTCTCTACTGGCAAATCTAGTCCCAGGCACCCACTCCCACTTAGTCCAGTCTGTACATTCGGTTGCAACTGGCACATTTACCTTGTGTTTCTTACCAAGGATATCATCATCTTCACTTTCACCTGGGGAGTTTACTTCACCTTCAGAATCCTCGTAACTACTGTGGCCACTTGCTTGGTCAACAGTTCCTTGTACTGTTAGATCTTGCAAGGCATCATTGTCACACCCCCAAAAAAACCACACGCGGAGTATCACCGCTTGGAGGCGTGACTGACCAGGATCAAGCCACCAATCATATCAAACATAATAAGTATTAAATGTAATTTAAACCAAACGATATGAAAGGTGTTCAAACAAAACATGTTAAGTGTATAGCGGAAGCATAAAATGTAAACCCAATGTAAGTAATAAGTTCAAATGTTTAAATGTGTTATCATAAGTTCCACAATCCGTGCCCACAACGACCGCATCTCCCGTGCAAGCTCCAAATGTACCTATGGTCCTGCAAGGCATGTAATAGAGAGTCAACAACTAGTTGAGCGAGTTCACAGTTGGTTATTCAGTTATAGTGTGCGTATTGTAATTCGTAAGCTCGTTTAGCAATCATGTAATGTATGTAATGGTATCGCGGCCCTCCAGGCATGTTTGCGAAGTTTAGTGGGGGTTTCCCATGTTTTCTAGACTAGGTATATTTGTATCGCGGCCACCCGGCATGTTTGCGAAGATTAAAGTATAGTTCGCGGCCATTCTAGGCATGTTTGCGAAGATTGTTCTAGTATCGCGGCCAATCCCGGCGTGTTTGCGAAGAGAGAGTATATGTATCACTAGTCTAGCAGTATCTACCAATAACCTTCCCCTCCCGAGGAATAATTCCATTAATCATGTAAGTATAAGAATCATTCAACCCATTCCCAACCCCGGGAATCCCATGCCTTGGTAAGAGTGTGAACTCACCTTGGTTTGCTCGGTATGCTAAGTATGTGCTCAAAGTAAATCAATCACGTCCTAAAGTACGCACGTATACATAATCAGTTTGTATTCACGAAGTTCATGCATGCACATACCATCGTATAAAATAACACATAAACAATTACCAAGTAGCACATAGCACGTACGCTGAATCATACAAGTCATACGTATCACTTAACCTAAGTTAGTTACCTCAGTTAAGTCTTAACAGAAATAGACTAAGTTACTGTACTGATTACACATTCGGCGAAACATATTCCGTTTCGTCGTGATAACCTCGGCGAAACACTCTTGATTCGTCAAGTTTGTTTTGTCATGATCAGTCTCGGCGAAACACATTGTGTTTCGCCATCAAAAGTGTTTCGTCAATGCCCTTGATACGTCGACCAGTTATCATCAACAACAGATACACAAACAGTTCATCATATCATCATTCGATTACACTTGGTGGCACACATATAAACTCCCACATGTCCACTAACAATCCCTATGCTACAAGAACCACTAGCCGAACATATTGAGGTGCTCACATGCAACTAGCCGACAACTTCTATATGTCTTCACATGCAAAACAATTAAATATGGCTGCACTTTCAATATAATTCACATGCAATACACAAAAGTCTAGATATTTATTAGTCATTAGTACAATCTGAATCATCATCTATGTGTCAGGTATGCAGCATCAATCACCTATGAAATCACATGGCTGTTTAATAAAAAATCCCGTGGCCGACGATTTGACTCACAAAGTAACCCTATTGGACCGAATGAACATCACATAACAATTCACAGATATTACATAACCGGATTCCTGATCATATTAACATCAAGTTTCGTATATCAAAATATAGACAATCATGTCATGCATAACAATTCAGATTCATTAATAATTAACACGAATACTAACTTACAGGTCAATGAACTCGACTAAAGGAGATGATTATGACCCCACAACACAAGATCGTCTCGATAGAGCGTCTGCCGTTTGTAAGTTTGATAGGTTATTTAGGGTTTTCAAGTTATGGTTCTCGTAAAAGTTAAACCAACATATTAAACCAATCGTACTGGGCTCAAAGCCCATATTGATTTCGGCTGCCCACTTTATGTCGAAATCACTTATGTGTTTTCCTCAGGAAGTGTTTTCGTGAGTTAAGGTGTTAGACAAGTTCCAATTTATTAAATATACAACCATACATTCATATACACAATATATTAACATACCAACTTAATCCCTACCTCATACCAATCATATACATCGCAATACGATTTATCATAATACGAACGCGTACAGTTGTGAACAAACAAATCGTGTCAACAATTAATCTAAGAAATTAACGCGTCATAATACGAAGATGGAATCTCACAAACTCGAGTTGTCACATTATCCCCATCTTAAAAGAAATTTCGTCCCGAAATTTAGTACGTGGTTACTGAGGAAGCTAGTGGTGTGACGTTGTTTACCTGTATCGTATCGCGGCTCCCCGAGCAGGTTTGCGAAGATTACTGGTTTTCCTGGGGTGTCACATCATCCCCCCGTTGATTTGGAATTTCGTCCCAAAATTCTGTAGTAGCTTCAGCCTCAGTAGTAGTTGCATTGGTTCCGAATAACTGGGGATATTTGAGTTCCATTTGATCTTCACGCTCCCAGGTGAACTCTGGGCCGCGACAGGAGTTCCAACGAACTCGTACAAGAGGGATTCTCGTGTTCTTGAGGACCTTAACATCCTGGTCCGTGATTTCAACAGGTTTCTCGACGAATCGTAACTGTTCGTCAATAGTGAGCTCTTTCAAAGGAACTATGTGGGTCTCATCTGACAGACACTTCTTCAGATTCGACACGTGAAAGACGTTGTGAACTGCACTGAGTTCAGCTGGTAAGTTCAATCTGTAGGCCACCCTGCCTATCTTCTCAATGATTTCGAATGGTCCGACGTATCGTGGATTAAGTTTGCCGCGTTTGCCAAAACGAACCACACCCTTCCAGGGTGAAACTTTGAGTAGCGCTCGATCCCCAACTTGGAATTCGAGTAGTTTCCTGTCTTTATCGGCGTATGCTTTCTGACGATCACGAGATGCCGCCATGCGTTGTCGTATTTGAGCAATCTTTTCAGTAGTATCAACTACCATTTCTGGACCTGTGATCTGACTGTCACCCACCTCTGCCCAACAAAGAGGTGACCGGCATTTACGCCCGTACAATGCCTCGAATGGTGCAGCTTTAATGCTGGTGTGGTAGCTGTTGTTATACGAAAATTCCACAAGTGGCAGATGTTTTTCCCAACCATTGCCAAAGTCGATTACGCACGCCCGAAGCATGTCTTCTAGAGTTTGAATAGTGCGCTCAGACTGCCCATCCGTCTGAGGGTGATAAGCTGTGCTCATGTCTAAACGAGAACCAAAAGATTTGTGCATTGCTTGCCACAGTTCTGAAGTAAAACATGCGTCACGATCAGAGATAATAGAGGTTGGCACCCCGTGCCTCGAAACCACTTCTTTTAAGTAGATGTCTGCTAAGGTAGAGAACTTGTCTGTTTCTTTAATAGCCAGGAAGTGAGCAGACTTTGTGAGTCGATCCACGATCACCCAAATAGTATCATTTCCGCGCTGAGATCTAGGTAAGCCAGTAACAAAATCCATGGAAATTTGTTCCCATTTCCATTGTGGTATCTCAGGTTGTTGAAGTGGACCTGATGGTTTCTGGTATTCGGCTTTGACTCTTGCACAAGTCAAGCACTTGCTAACGTATGTTGCTATGTGGGCCTTCATGCTAGGCCACCAGTATGTAGTTTTGATATCGTGGTACATTTTATCCGAACCTGGATGTACCGAGTAGCGAGACTTATGAGCTTCATCCATTACAAGCTCGCGTAGGTTACCGTAGAGTGGGACCCAGATGCGTCCTGTTACGTAATAAGCACCATCTTCCTTCTGTTCTAAGCGTTGCCTTGAGCCACGTAGGGCTTCAGCCCTGACGTTGTCTGGTTTCAATGCTTCTACCTGAGCATCTCGTATCTGAGAAGGAAGGCTAGACTGGATAGTAAGTTGCAATGCTCGTACACGCCTAGGCGTAGTATCCTTTCGACTGAGGGCGTCAGCCACCACATTGGCTTTGCCCGGATGGTACTTTATGGCACACTCGTAATCGTTCAGTAGTTCGACCCATCTACGTTGTCGCATGTTCAATTCTTTCTGCTTGAATATGTGCTCAAGACTCCTGTGGTCGGTGTAGATGGTGCATTTAGTGCCATACAGGTAATGTCGCCATATCTTGAGTGCAAAGACAACCGCTCCCAGTTCTAAATCGTGTGTTGTGTAGTTCTGTTCGTGAATCTTAAGTTGGCGCGAAGCATAAGCAATGACTTTATCCCGCTGCATCAACACACATCCAAGACCCTGGATAGATGCATCGCAATAGACTACAAAATCGTCCGTGCCTTCAGGCAATGAGAGGATAGGTGCACTACAAAGTCTATCCTTTAAGTGCTGAAACGCTGTTTCCTGTGTATTACCCCAACGATAAACAACACCTTTCTGTGTCAGTAGTGTAAGCGGCCGAGCAATCTTTGAAAAATCTTTGATGAATCGTCTGTAATAACCCGCCAAACCCAAGAATTGGCGTATTTCGGTTGGTGTGCGAGGTGCAGGCCAGTTCTTGATCGAATCTACCTTGGATGGATCAACATGAATCCCATCCTTGTTTACCACGTGGCCTAGGAAGTGGACTTCACGAAGCCAGAAGTTACATTTGGAAAACTTAGCGTATAGCCGTTCCGTTCGAAGAAGTTCCAAAATAAGTCGTAAGTGTTGCTCGTGTTCCTCCTGACTCTTCGAATAAATCAGGATGTCGTCGATGAAAACAATGACGAACTTGTCAAGATAAGGTTTGCACACCCTGTTCATAAGATCCATGAAAACCGCAGGCGCGTTCGTTAACCCGAAAGGCATGACCAGAAACTCGTAGTGGCCGTAGCGTGTTCTGAACGCTGTTTTGGAGACGTCCTCATCCCGGACTCTCAGTTGATGATACCCTGACCTTAGATCAATCTTCGAGTAATAGCTCGACCCTTGCAACTGGTCGAATAAATCGTCGATGCGTGGAAGAGGATAGCGATTCTTCACAGTCACCTTGTTCAATTCGCGGTAGTCTATACACATGCGGAAGGTACCGTCCTTCTTCTTTACAAATAGTACTGGAGCTCCCCAAGGCGAAGAGCTAGGACGTATGAAACCCTTTTCCAAGAGTTCTTGCAGTTGCTTAGACAATTCTTCCAGTTCGGTTGGAGCTAAGCGATAAGGTGCTCGAGCTATGGGTGCTGCTCCTGGAGCGAGCTCGATCTGAAATTCGACCTGACGATGAGGCGGTAACCCAGGTAACTCTTCAGGAAACACTTGAGGAAAATCGCGTACTACAGGAATATCCTCAATCTTTTTCTCTTTCTTCGATGTATCGGTAACGAGTGCTAAAACAGCTGTGTGGCCCTTTCGTAAACACTTCTGAGCCTTCAAGAAGGATATGATGCCACTCACGACACCACTCTTGTCGCCTCGAACTTCGAGAGGTTCTTTACCAGAACGAGGAATACGAATGATCTTCTCCTTGCATAAGATCTCTGCTTGCTGTTGAGATAACCAATCCATACCGATGACTATGTCGAAACTACCCAGAGTTATAGGAATGAGGTCGATAGAGAAAGTCTGACCAGCGAGGATAAGATTACAACCTTGAACTATGTGTGTGGCCTCTAAACTCTTACCGTTAGCTAACTCTACGACATGTTTGGTGTTCAAAAGTGTTGGTGCACGTTTAAGCATTTGGCTAACTTTCAGAGACATATAACTGGTATCCGCACCCGAATCAAATAATACAGTAAAATAAAAGTCGTCGAGAAGAAACTTACCCATAATCACATTAGGATCATTCCTTGCATCAGCCTGACCAATCACAAATGCACGACCCCTAGCACCATTGTTGTTGTTTCCCCCATTGTTGTTGTTCCCATTGCCCTGATTATTGTTGTTGTTATTCTGATTCTGGTTTAACTGAGGGCAATCCCGCTTAAAGTGGCCTTCAGCCCCGCACTGAAAGCATCCCCTATTTCCTTGCTGTTGTTGTTGCGGCTGGTTTCGTGGAGCTGGTGGCTGTTGTTGCTGGTTCTGATTCGCGGGCCTTGAGCTCCTGCAGTCTTTAGCTTCATGACCTACCCTTAGACATCTCTGACAGCGGCCCTTACGACACTGACCACTGTGGTGTCTGTTGCACCTGTTACACAGTGGGTGATTTCCCCGATATCCACTCTGCCCCTGACCACCAGAAAATTGCTGACTCGGGCCCTGGTAATCATTAGTCTTGCGTTGCTGAGCTTGAGACTGAACGGTAGCTGAACCCTTGCTGGAATCCCCCTCCCATTTCCGCTTGTTGTCACTGGGAGTAGTAAGAGTAGCTGAAGTAGTAGCGGGAGTAGTAGCGTTGATGCATTTTGGTAACTTGTTCTGCTCCACCGCCTGATCCGTGAGACGGTGAGCCAACTGAACAACCTGCTGGTAGGTAGCAAGGTTTGCTGAAGTCACGTGACTTTGGATCTCTGGTACTAGGCCACTGAGATAAAGTTCGATACGCTTAACTGGGGGGTCCACCATAGTAGGACACAGTAATGCGAGCTCATTTGATCTCTTTGTAAACGCCTCAATCTCTGACCCCGTCATCTTGAGGTTGAAGAACTCGACCTCCAGTTTATGAATGTCATCACGACTGCAGTATTCCTCCTTGATCATTTCCTTAAAGTTGTTCCATGGGGTGGCGTTAGCAGCAACCAACCCCAGTATTTGGACCTGAGCTTTCCACCATGTGAGGGCTAAACCCTCGAGAGTACCAGTAGCATACTTCACCCTGCGTGCCTCAGGGCATTCACACATTTCGAACACAGACTCTAGCTTTTCGAACCAGTGGAGAAGACCTACGGCTCCTTCAGTGCCGCTGAAAGTAGTTGGACGACAGTCCATGAAAGTTTTGAAAGTGCAAACAGGTGGTTGACCTGTTGTGTAAGAATCAGAGTAAAGTTAAACACAAGAGTTGGTTTAGGAGCGTAGGATCTAAAGATCCTAGCGTGAGTTACAACTGCAGGGTATACCTCCTGCTTGAGCGGCTGCAACTGCCGCAGCAACTTGTTCGTTAATGAGAGCCGTCAACTGGGCTTGTGTCATGTTAATACGTCCAGACATGATCTTCATAGCAAAGATAACATAAGTAAGAGAGGTTCGCAACCAGTGCGATGACAGAAGAGAGTGAGCACACAAGTATTCTCAAGCAATAACATATAGTAGGTTCTGTAATCTAAGCATACCACGAGCAAAGTTCTATGTAATTCTAGCAAGTAGGTAAAGTAACATGAATAGTAGTACCTATGATGTTGAGCCTTGCACGTGGAGCGAAGCGTCGTTGTGGATCGTTGAGCACTGTTCTGGTTATAGTCTGGTTTTAACAAAATCGTTTTCCCCTTATTAAAACCGAGTTCTCTATAACCAATGGCTCTGATACCAATCTGTCACACCCCCAAAAAAACCACACGCGGAGTATCACCGCTTGGAGGCGTGACTGACCAGGATCAAGCCACCAATCATATCAAACATAATAAGTATTAAATGTAATTTAAACCAAACGATATGAAAGGTGTTCAAACAAAACATGTTAAGTGTATAGTGGAAGCATAAAATGTAAACCCAATGTAAGTAATAAGTTCAAATGTTTAAATGTGTTATCATAAGTTCCACAATCCGTGCCCACAACGACCGCATCTCCCGTGCAAGCTCCAAATGTACCTATGGTCCTGCAAGGCATGTAATAGAGAGTCAACAACTAGTTGAGCGAGTTCACAGTTGGTTATTCAGTTATAGTGTGCGTATTGTAATTCGTAAGCTCGTTTAGCAATCATGTAATGTATGTAATGGTATCGCGGCCCTCCAGGCATGTTTGCGAAGTTTAGTGGGGGTTTCCCATGTTTTCTAGACTAGGTATATTTGTATCGCGGCCACCCAGCATGTTTGCGAAGATTAAAGTATAGTTCGCGGCCATTCTAGGCATGTTTGCGAAGATTGTTCTAGTATCGCGGCCAATCCCGGCGTGTTTGCGAAGAGAGAGTATATGTATCACTAGTCTAGCAGTATCTACCAATAACCTTCCCCTCCCGAGGAATAATTCCATTAATCATGTAAGTATAAGAATCATTCAACCCATTCCCAACCCCGGGAATCCCATGCCTTGGTAAGAGTGTGAACTCACCTTGGTTTGCTCGGTATGCTAAGTATGTGCTCAAAGTAAATCAATCACGTCCTAAAGTACGCACGTATACATAATCAGTTTGTATTCACGAAGTTCATGCATGCACATACCATCGTATAAAATAACACATAAACAATTACCAAGTAGCACATAGCACGTACACTGAATCATACAAGTCATACGTATCACTTAACCTAAGTTAGTTACCTCAGTTAAGTCTTAACAGAAATAGACTAAGTTACTGTACTGATTACACATTCGGCGAAACATATTCCGTTTCGTCGTGATAACCTCGGCGAAACACTCTTGATTCGTCAAGTTTGTTTTGTCATGATCAGTCTCGGCGAAACACATTGTGTTTCGCCATCAAAAGTGTTTCGTCAATGCCCTTGATACGTCGACCAGTTATCATCAACAACAGATACACAAACAGTTCATCATATCATCATTCGATTACACTTGGTGGCACACACATAAACTCCCACATGTCCACTAACAATCCCTATGCTACAAGAACCACTAGCCGAACATATTGAGGTGCTCACATGCAACTAGCCGACAACTTCTATATGTCTTCACATGCAAAACAATTAAATATGGCTGCACTTTCAATATAATTCACATGCAATACACAAAAGTCTAGATATTTATTAGTCATTAGTACAATCTGAATCATCATCTATGTGTCAGGTATGCAGCATCAATCACCTATGAAATCACATGGCTGTTTAATAAAAAATCCCGTGGCCGACGATTTGACTCACAAAGTAACCCTATTGGACCGAATGAACATCACATAACAATTCACAGATATTACATAACCGGATTCCTGATCATATTAACATCAAGTTTCGTATATCAAAATATAGACAATCATGTCATGCATAACAATTCAGATTCATTAATAATTAACACGAATACTAACTTACAGGTCAATGAACTCGACTAAAGGAGATGATTATGACCCCACAACACAAGATCGTCTCGATAGAGCGTCTGCCGTTTGTAAGTTTGATAGGTTATTTAGGGTTTTCAAGTTATGGTTCTCGTAAAAGTTAAACCAACATATTAAACCAATCGTACTGGGCTCAAAGCCCATATTGATTTCGGCTGCCCACTTTATGTCGAAATCACTTATGTGTTTTCCTCAGGAAGTGTTTTCGTGAGTTAAGGTGTTAGACAAGTTCCAATTTATTAAATATACAACCATACATTCATATACACAATATATTAACATACCAACTTAATCCCTACCTCATACCAATCATATACATCGCAATACGATTTATCATAATACGAACGCGTACAGTTGTGAACAAACAAATCGTGTCAACAATTAATCTAAGAAATTAACGCGTCATAATACGAAGATGGAATCTCACAAACTCGAGTTGTCACAATCATCTTCAGGTGCATACAACAACTTGTTAAGTAATTCATTCTTCAATTCCTCATCTTCTTGTGTTACTTTTCGAATAGTTGCAACAGATTCTTTATACTCATCATCATCTGTATCTGCTTCAGAACCAACATCATCTTCAACATCAACTTCTAAACCAACATCATCTTCTAAAGCAGCATCATCTTCTAAACTATCATCAACTCCTAGACCAACATCATCTTCTAAACCAACAGCATCTTCTAAACTAGCATCAACTCTTACACCAACATCATCTTCTAAACCAACAGCATCTTCTGAACTAACATCATCTTCCACTACTGTTGGTGTTACAGGTGGTGTAGGTGTGACAACTGCAAGCCTTCTAGCTAAGGATTTGGTTAACTTACCAGTAGGTCTGGAAGTTGTAGTGGGCTCATCTGGGCTAGGGTTTGTTAGTGGGCTCATCTGGGCTATTTCTTTGGGCTTTTGCTTTGCCTTAACAGAACCACCATCAGCATAAATGTAAAGCATTTGGCTGAAGTCACCACCCAAACCATTTAACATTTCCATTACATCTTTGTCGTTCTTCAGCACAACTAACCCATTATCCAATTTCTTTCCAACAGGCAAGTATTGCATTTGAAAATCTTCCTTTTTCATATGATTTGAAATCCATTACAAAACCGGTTAACTCAAAGTATGAAATTTTATCAATCTCAACTTCAAAATAGTCAATTAACCCTCCTACATAACTTAATTTTTTTCCCTTTTTTTTTTTTGAACATACCTCCATGCCATAGTTGTACCCACATACGGTCAGGCGCAGCCATTAAACCCTAAAAAGGGATAGAAGGAGATGATTAAAATTACCTTAGAAAACTAAATTGATGGAACTCGTTAATGGAGAGAGTATTACCTGAGAGAAGATGAAGATCGGTTGCAATGAGGGTGAATTGAACCGTTCGATTTTGAGAGGTAGTCTATTTAGGGTTAAAAAGTTAAATCAGATTTTATACAGGGGAGGTAGTGTTTTTTCCACATAAGCTATGCTTAGTCATCAGCCATTAGCCACATAATCAAAAAAAGAGCCACATCATCAAAAACAATAACTCTGTTAACTTGGTAACCAGAAAAGTTCGTTCAGAGCCAACAAGTTAAAACGTAGGATTATTATTTACCAATTCTGTAGGTAGGATTATTCTTTACCAACTGGTTAAAGGTTGGTTTATTAAATACCAATTTTCCCAGTTATTAAATATTATTTGTCATCTTTATAATAAATATATTTGAAATTATTTTTATTATGTAACTTACATTGATTAAACTCAACTAAAACTATAATATTTATAAAAAATAATAAGTCAAGCTCGAAGCTTATTTTTAGACTCTGACTCGTTTATGCTCGAATCAGTTAGAACTTTTACAAAACGTTTTCAAGTAGCTTACAAGAGTCTTGACCGATTAGCATATGGGAAATTACCATACTTTTAATTTGCCTGAAATATTAACCTTGTTAATAAATAATGATATTTTACGGTTTCAATTTAACCAGTCCCTTATACTTGAAATAACATATATGCTTTATACTAAATGTATATGTATGCTTAACGTTTTTTTCTTGATATTCTGGTATAAATACAACTTTATTATTTATTTTCTTTTCAATTAAGTTGTATTCAAATTTGATATCGTAAATGTTATACCGAAACAAATCGATATAATCCGAATTCTGGCTAAAGTGATAAGGGGAATCCCACTTGTAATCTTTTAATCATGAAGGAATATAGAGGAAGGTAGCTCGAAATTTCGTGGTCTTTTGACACAAGAAAAACCCATTTTCCTGGAAAAGGATATGTTGGCCGCGTCAGCTTTCCTGCGTTCGCCTATTGTCAGCTTATTGCCGACACGTCATACATGACAAGTTAAAAAGGCAGATATCATATTTTACTCGTTTTTTTTAGAAGAAAAGAATCTGAACACTAATTAATTTTATATATAAACTAAATTAGAAAATAATTTTAAAATACACTTACATAACAGAATTTTACTTCAATGCATATGCACTTAGGGGACTAGGGGTGGTTGGATATTTTGTGCGTGATGAAAAGTTTCACGCGTGGAACTTGGTGAAATTCCCACCACCACCAACATATTCAACGAGTGATGAAGGTTTGGCGTGATAAAATCAATGAGTGATGGGCTGTGAGTGATAAATGGATGTGAGGGGGTGTGAGGGTTTATTGTTGGGTGTTGTGAGTAATGACCATTGCCACTAAAAAATGTTGTGAGTGATTGAAATTTGATTGGATATTGTGAGCGATGGAATTTTTGCAAGTGATTACCACCCCCTCCCTTCTTAGTTTTACATTATATTTTTATTAACTTCAAACGTAAATATGTTGCAGTTTTATTATTATAATATATATTTTATCATTTTTCAAAAAAAAAAATACATATTTTTAACCAAACTTTCTCATTCATATTTTTTCCTTCTAATTATAAAAACCATTCAAGGTTTAATATTGTTCCATTGTTGTAAACTAAAATTCGATCATAAATATTTTGTTTAGGTAATTGAATTCAAACAAATTTCATAACAATAAAAATATGAAACTTTCCAACACTAAAATTCTAGTAAGAGTAAATTACAAAGTTCGTCCTTTATGTATGTCATATATTACAAAGTATGTCCTTTATCTTTAATAAGCTCAGAAAACATACTCAATGTTTGTAAACCCTTACAAGTTATGTCCTTTAGTCATAACACAATTAGTTTTCATGGTTAAAGTTGACTAAGTCAACCCCACATAAGGGTATTTTAGTCATTTTATCCTAAATATTATAATAAATAATCAATAAATAAAACAATTTTGGAGAATCAAAGCAGTCTTGCTTTGAATTAATTTCACAAGGTTTTAGGCAGGGTTTTCATCATCGTCTTCTTCAACCTTATTTCCACCCTTATCCACCTCCACCCCTCAAACCATAACCAACCATGGCTTCTTCATCTCTCTTTTCCCCAACCCCTAGAACAACAACAGCAGCTTACTTTACAACTTTACAACAAATCCCAAATGGGTTTGATTCAGTTACCAATTTGGAGATGAACCCAAAAAGGGTTTACATTCAAGAACCCCCTTGGATTACTTCTCTCCCCACCACCCACCAACCTCGCCTCCGCCTCCGCCTGTGACCATCAACCACCCCCACAAACACTAGTCAAAATTAGATCTACACATGATATCGCATTCAACACAAAACCTTTTACTAAAACGCAGATCTGGAGTTCAATCTCGCATTCAACACATGAAACGGAATCGAAGTCAGAACCTCTTTGACGCCGGAAACTGCAACATCGTCGGCGATTCTTATATATCGGATGCGGCGATCTGAACCAGAGGATGCGGTGATTCTTATAAAGAGTGGGGCAGTTGTGGGGGTGCACTGAACTAGGGTTCCGATCCGAGAGAAAGTAAGAGGGGAGGGTTGGGCGTGGGAGTTCTTGGTCGCCGGAGTTGGGTGTGTGTACGGCGGTGGTGGTCATTCTGGTGGTGGTTGTGGTCTTGCAATTAGAGAGAGATAGAGCTGGTGTGTGTGTGAGAGAGAACAATATGGCGGTGGTGGTCGGTCTGCTGAGGTGTACGGCGGTGGTGGTGGTGGTCTTGCAATGAGAGAGAGAGAAAGCTGGTGTGCGTGTGAGAGAGAGAGAGAGGGTGTGGTGGAGGTGAATGTTGAAGATGATTATGATTATTAATTTTAGAGTAAATTACAAAAGACAGGGTAAAAAGACTAAAATACCCTCATGTGGGGTCCATTAGGTCAGATTTAACCATACAAACTAACTGTGTTAGGGCTAAAGGACATAACTTGTAAGGATTTGCAAACATCGAGTATGTTTCTTGAATATATTGAAGATAAAGGACACGGTTTGATATAAGTGACATACATAAAGGACGAGTTTTGTAATTTACTCTTACAGTAATTCGATAGTTAACAATATTGAACAAACTTACTATTTTATATGTTTGTATTACATCAATTCATGACTTTCCGATACCTGTTGCCAGTAAAAAAAGTAAAAAATACTCTCTTATGACTTTTATAAAGTTTTTATGAAGAAAATCTGTCTGTTGATGTTCTGGACTCTGGAACATTTCAAGTTCCCACTAAAATGGATAAAAGTCAATATCCAATACCAGTAACGGAACTTTTGTCTTTCTTTCTTTCTTTCTTTCTCTTCACGCACCCTGATATCATCTATGTCGTCTATATATACCCCTCACTCACCCCCACAATATTCACTTCCAAATTTTACATTTCTCCACACACACCAAAACTGAAATTTCTTGTTATATTTCCATTCATTCTTTTCAGTCTCATACAACTCCTTGTTTCAATTTCCACTTCCAGATATGAAGAAATTTGGCTTTTCTCCTAAGCGATCTTCGTCTTCTTTCATTGCTCATTATCCTTCCCCCTCACGTTTCGCCTTACCGGCCCCTACAAGAAGTTTATCAGACTCGGTTATGGTCCAGACGCTGGGGCTCGCAGAGCCCGTGATCGTCAAATGGGATCCCGAATCCTCCACGTACGCTAAGGTCACCTCGTTGTTCTACGAAAATCGTACGGAGGCTTTCGAGTTTATCAAGATTGTAAACAAGCTTCATAAAGCCATGCATTCATTAGCTGCTGAGAATTCTAACTCAGAGCTGCTGATCAGAGCTCAGCATCTCATGCAAATCGCCATGAAGCGGCTGGAGAAAGAGTTTTATCAAATTCTTTCATTGAATCGAGCACAGTTAGACCCGGAATCCGTCTCAACTCGATCGTCTAGGACTTCGCCTAGATCGAGTTTGAGTTTAACGGAATTATTTGATGAGTCTGATGATGAGGTACGCGTTGCTGGCGAATTGATTACCCAAGTTGAAGATGCTGCTGAAGGAGTCATGAAGGATCTGAAAACCATAGCAGATTGTATGATTTCATCTGGGTATGGTCGAGAATGTGTGAATATATATAAACTAATTCGTAAATCGATAGTTGATGAAGGCATTTACAAGTTGGGGATCCAGAAGCTGAAACCTACTCATGTCCATAAAATGGATTTTGAGGTTTTGGATGTCAAAATCCAAAGCTGGTTAGATGCACTAAAAATTGTTGTGAAAACGTTGTTTCACGGTGAAAGAGTTCTATGCGATCAAGTTTTCGCCTCGTCTGATTCGATTCGTGAAGCTTGCTATACCGATATTACCAAAGAAGGCGCTTTGATATTGTTTGGATTCCCAGAAATCGTAGCCAAAAACAGCAAGAAAGCACCGGAAAGAATCTTCCGGATGCTCGATATGTATACCGCAATAGCTGACCGATGGCCAGAGATCGTTTTTCTTTTCTCGTTCCAGTCGACGTCTGTTGTGGTAAACCAAGCGGTTAACGCGTTGGTAAAACTCGGTGAGACAGTGCGACTAGATCTCACCGAGTATGAAGCGTTACTCAACAAAGAATCGTTGAAAACAACCGTTGCGGGCGCAGGAGTTCACAAAGTTACATTCGATACGATGAACTACCTTTCTCTCCTCGGAAACTACGGCGTATTAGCCGACATCCTGTTAGATAATCCACCACCCGAAAAGGTTCAAATGCCGGAAACTTTTATCGACAGATCATTCACAGAAGATTCTCCAGCACCATCGTTATCGTTATGGGTAACATGGTTCATTTTCGTTCTCGTTTGTAAACTCGACGCAAAAGCGAAGCACTACAAAGACGTCTCTCAAGCGTACTTGTTCCTCGCTAACAACCTCCAACACATAATCTCCACAGTCCGATCATCGAATCTTCGGTATCTTCTAGGCGACGACTGGATCAACAAACGAAAATCGGAAGTACAAAAGTTCGCAGCCAACTACGAACGGGTCGCGTGGGGCCAAGTAATCGACACTGTTCCTAAAAACATGTCGGCTATGACGGCTGAAAATGCAAGAGACTGTTTCAAGAAAATAAACACGTTATTTGATGAGACTCATCGTAAACAGTTAGCAGTTGAAATACCGAACAGCAAGCTCCGTGACGAGATTAAAGTGTCGATTGCGAGAAAACTGTTGCCAGCGTATACGGAATTTTACAATGCGTGGAGAGTTGAGATGGGAAAAAACAGAAAGTATGCTGGTGTTGTGAAGTATGCGCCCGAGGATATTGGGAACGCGCTTTCTGATTTGTTCTTCGGGTCTGGGAGCGCGTCGGCGTCGATGTCGTCGTCGTTATCAGAATCAAGAACGTCGTTTTCGCGGTGAACGGGGTGGCCGTCAAGCTTTAATTTTGGATAAGCGATTTCGCATCACCTTCTATAGGATGACTGTTTGTGTAAATTTATTCGGATCGATCCTTTCAGGAAAAAAGCTGTTGAGATTATATTTAAGTGTTCAATTTTTATTTGTTTATTATTGTATATCAAGAAAAGCTATATGAGATTTACTAGGTTAGAACCCCGTGTATTACACGGGTTGAATAAATGTAATTTTATATATTAAATAATAAAAAGTTATATATTTATGAACCCGTATATTGTACGGGTTAAATAAATGTAATTTTATATATCAAATAATAAAAAAATGACATCTTTAAAAACCATGTGTATTACACAGATTAAATAAATGTAATTTTGTATACTAAATACTAAAAACATCGTATCTTTAAAAAACTCGTGTATAATCGGGTTGAATAAATCTACCAAATAATAAAAAAAAATTACATCCTTAAAAACCCCGTATATTACACATGTTGAATAGATCTAAAAAAAGTTATATCTTTAAAAACCATGTGTATTACACAGATTAAATAAATGTAATTTTGTATATTAAATATTAAAAACGTCGTCTCTTTAAAAAACTCATGTATAGTAGGGTTGAAAAATCTACCAAATAATAAAAAAAATATATCCTTAAAAACCCCGTGTATTACACGTGTTGAATAAATCTAATTTTACATAGCAAATGATAAAAAAGTTATATCTTTAAAAACTTCGTGTATTACACGGGTTATATAAATGTAACTTTGAATATTAAATAATAATAAAAATATTTTTAAAATCCAGCGTTTTACACGAGTTGAATAAATATAATTTTGTATACCAAATAAAAAAAAAAGTTATACTTATAATAAATTATGATAACATTTAATATTAATTTATTATTTATATATTTAATATAAGATAAATAGGAAAGAGAGGTATTTGTTTTAAAAATATATATATTAAATTAACAATTTAGATTTGAAAATAATATTTTATTAAAATATGATAAGATTTAATATTATTTTACTATTTATTTAGTTAACATAAGATAAATATAGATTTGAGAATACATTCAATGAGTGACACGTGTATAAAAGTTGGTTTCTTTTATCATAGTAGATAGATTATAAAAAAATTCTTCTCTGGATAAGTTGAAAATGCCTCTAAAATTAATATCAAAGGATCATTTTATTTATTATATATGCAATATCATTGAACAAAGTTCATTTTTGTCGATCCTAAGAACATCACGATATATATATTCATATTTTTTAATGAGAAGGAGATTAAATTAAATAATAATTATTCATAAGATATTAAACTAAATAATATTTAATAGGAGAGTTATCTATAATTAATTAAAAGAAATTAAATGAAAATAATAATTATCTATAAGAGATGGCCTAATATGATGACAAGTGTCCCCAAAGTGGTTTCTTTTATTATATAGTATAGATATAGATTATAATCATATGATAAATTATTTCATACGACTTCATTAACTTTCTTTCAATTATATTTATTATTTGAATTTGCTAATATATTTTCTAAATCTAAAAAAATATTAGATTTAAATAACTTTAGCATTTACCAATTAACCGATAACGCTCTCAACTTTCGATTTATGCTACACAACTCCTAACTTTCAACTTATTTTTACTCTGTCACTATCAAACTAACTGAGCCATAACCCAGTTAGCTTTTTTTTACTGACGTGACACTTTGTTTAGTGACGTGTAGGACTGTGCAAAAAGCTCGCGGCTCTGAGCTCGCTCGGAAAAGGCTCGCTCGATGTGGCTCGGTTTGAAAGTGAGCCGAGCCGGCTCGGCTCGGTTAGAAAGTGAGTCTAGCTTGGCTCGGCTCGTAACGAGCCAGATTGACTCGCATACCAGCTCGGCTCGGCTTAACTCGAATTATTTTACTTTTAATATATTTTATTTTTATATACATTATAATAAATCACAAAAACTGATTATTATTTACATGTGCTTAAGAGTGTAATCTGATATCTATACCACATTTAAAGGCTGATTACCATACTAATGAACTTATATGTATTTTGTTGAAATTGAGAACGTATTTTGTGATGTTAAACTTGATTTTGGCTTATAATATATTAGGTTGAGCTTATTTTGGGTTTGTTCTTTTGAGTTATTGAATAATATTTTAGATTACTAAATTTTGAGAGCCATGTATTAATTTTCCTTTTCAAAATCGAGACGAACCAAGCAGAGCCGAACCAACTCGATTTAAAACCAAGCCGAGTCCGAGGTTAGATTTCCAGCTCTGTTTCAAATTCAAGCCGAGCCGAGCAAGCTCGGTTTATAATCGATTCGAGCCTGAGTTTTGCCCTAGCTCGGCTCGGTTCGGCTCGTGAACAGCCCTAGTGACGTGACATCTGACATAACCTTTTTTGCTGACGTGACATCTGATATGACACTTATTTAGTGATGTGGCATATGATTTGCTTTTTTGATGACGTGTATCCGATATGCCACTTGTTTAGTGACGTGATGTCTGACGTCAGCTAACTGGGTTAGAGTTTAGCTAGTTTTGGAGTACCAGAGGAAAATAAGTTAAGACTTGAGAGTGATGTGGTACAAATTGAAAGTTGGGAATGCTATTATCCAATTGATAGAAGTTAGAGTCATTTAAATCAAATATCCCAAATTAAATAAAAAAATAAAGCGAAGTAATTGGTGGACCCCATGTCCCGTTCCACCTTCACACCCGTTAGGCTATTCGGTATGGGAGGGGGTAGTTCTCAAAGGATGCTCCGCCACGTAGAATGGGTGTGAGGATGGAGCAAAGATGATGAACCTAAGGAAATGGAGGATGAGCCTAATATATATATATATATATATATATGTATGTATGTATGTATGTATGTATGTATGTGTGTGTGTGTGTTGTATGTATATGTGTGTGTGAGAATGGGGAGGCCCGTCCTCATCGTCTTGGCTAGGACGCACTCAACGACCACGTAAGTGAGGAAATGGTTGTATGGGGCGGCGCCGCCCCACGACGGCCCGAGGATGACCCCCATACCGAGTGCCCTTATACCCTTGGTAAAGTTCTCCATGGCGTCCACTTTGGCACCCTTGTAACGGTATTTAGTGCCCCACTTTAGCACCCTTATGTAAAATTAATTTTCAGTAATTATATATATGTCAAATATTATAGGTTAACTAATATTTATAATAAAATACGTGAATATCAACATAAATAAAAAAAATACATGTTCAAATAGTAAAGTATTTAAAAAAATGGATATTCAGTCCTTTAAAAATGATATTCATTTTTTAATGATAGACATATAAATTATGATTAATTTTTTTTAAAGTCAAACTCCGCCTGAGTTGACTTACTAGATTTGATTTTGGCCGAGGTTGAGTGCATTTGATTGATTCTGAGTAATTTGACGGAGTTGAAGAAAGTCGCCTCGGTAAGCTACCATATAGCGAATACTCGGGACGTACTTGGCCTCCAAGGCCTTGTTTTACAACATTGTGTGTGTGTAACTCAATGAATCACAAAACATAACACAATGTTTATGAAAAAGACATAACGAGTCACAAAAAAAAAAAATACAATAACGCAAATATATAAAAGACACAATACTAAATAAAATGACGCGATGATATAAACAAAAATTCTAAAACTACAAGCTATAAATCAAAAAGTAAAACCTAAAATCTCATATCATAGAGTTCGATGAGATGGTTTCAGTGACACTTGAATAAGGTCAATCAAAGTCTTTTTAATACTCTTTTTACGACTTCTTATTTTTAGAAAATTTAATCGTTACCCTACAACAGTATCCATCTCCGACCATTAATATTCTTTATTTCTTCAACAATATTTTTAACACTCTTCTATACACGGTATAGTCTTTTATTTCTTCCGCATGATATGACGACTTTTATTATCAACATTCGTTACACGTAACTTCATAAACACCACGCGTAATTTCCTATATAAACACTTATTTTCCATGTCTATTGATGTGACAAAATAAAGAAGCGTGAGGAAACCCTATTTGAACAAATGTCAAGATACAAGACTCTTTAGGGTCGTTTTTTGGATCATTTTCTTTTATGGTGACAACGACAAAAAATTAACACAGAATAGACACAATGCGACCGAAACCACAGAATACACGTACCTTTTGTTATATTTTATTGTAGTTATTTATACTTGTGGCCATAACAAACTCCTTAAAAGTTTGGGCTTCGTATATCTTATGTTGGCCTTTGTTTTCGATCCATGATCCACGTAGGCCGTGCATATGTCTTATCAAGAAATTGAAATTGAAAATGAAATTGAGAATTTTTAATTATCAAGAAATCAATTAACGATCTGAAAAGAGGAAAATATCGTCTTTCCATTCATAAACAATTATTTATTATTATTTATTTTTATTGTTAAATTTTCACACAATGGTGATTCAACACATGAACTCCTACTACCCTAAATATTATTATTATTATCTAATTCATGATCATCACTCTGTTATTCCCTAGTGGATAATATTTATTTGAGTAAATTACTGTTTTGTCCCTTGTCGTTTAATCAGTTTAATTATTTCAGCCTAAAAAGGAATCTTTTAACATATCAGACCCCGAGTTTGCATTTTATAACGGTTTTGGCCCCTGACACTAACTTTATTACTTTTTTACAGTTAAGTGTAAGGGTAATTATGTTATTATATACCTTCGTGGTTATTTTTTATAATTACAAATTTCTTTTAATATTTAAAAGATTATTAATGTAATTACTCAAGTTTTTTTATTATTTCTTTATTTTCATGATTATTAACCGTTTGTTTTTATAAAAGTCGTTTTAATTTTTTTTACATTTTGTTTAAACCATCCATCGAGTTTAAATTCGTTTGTCTTTTAAAGTTTTTTTAAACACTTAATTTTATACCATTCTTTTTAAAATCATTCATTTTTTAAACAACTCACTTTTTAAGTCGTTCACCTTTTTAAATTTTACAAAACGACATGTATAAAAAACAAAAGAAATGTAAGATTTGAATAAAAAAGAAACATTCTAATAAAAAGTTTGCAAAAAATGTTCATTTTTTAAACTTTTTTAGAATGGTTTATTTCTTTTTCAAATCAACCATTTATTTGGACCGTTTGTTTATTCAAAATTTGTTAAATTTTTAACCTATCGTTTATTAATTTCGTGCATTTTTTAGTACCTTACACTTGTTACCTTATTTTTTAAGGTTTTGTTTTTTTATAAACTTTATTTTTTAATCTTCGTTTTATAAACTATTCGTTCGTTTAAAATCAATCGTTTTTAAATTCCTTCATTTTTGAAATTCCTTCATTTTTGAAATCGTTCATTTTATAAGTAAACTGAATACAAAGTTTAAAAAATGAACGATTTCAAAAACGGTTCTAAAAGAAACGTTTTAAAATTAATGACTGGAAAAAATGAATTGTATAAAAATGTTAAAAAATGATTTTAAAAAGAACGATATAAAATGTCTTGTTTAAAAATTTAAAAAGACAAACAACTTAAAAAAAACGATTTTAATAAACAAGCGGTTTAAAAATTAAAATAATTTTAAAAACGATAAACGGTTTAAAAATGAATAATTTCAAAAACGCTAAACGGTTTAAAAATGTTGAAAAACAAATGCTTAATGAAATTACATATTTATTTGTATATATAAAACATATTTTGTTGGATAATAATCATGAAACTAACAAATAATAAAAAAAACTTGAGTAATTACATTAATAATCTCTTAAGTATTAAAAGAACTTTGCAATTATCAAAAATAGTCCCTAAGATATATAATTACCTAATTACCCTTACACTTAACTAAAAAAAATAACAAAGTTAGTGTAAGAGGTCAAATTCGTAATATAATGCAACCTCAGAGGATGATATGTTAAAAGATTTTTTTTGAGCTGGAAAGGTTAAACTCACTAAATCACAAGGGCCAAAACTGTAATTTACTCTATTTATTTCTTTTAATTTGTTAAGTCAATAGTTTAAAAAAAACATAGAGTTAATACCCAAAATGGTCCCTGAGGTTTGCTCACTATTGCCACTTTAGTCCAAAATTCAAATTTTTTAAATCTGGGTCCCTGAGGTTTGCATTTTGTTGCCATTTTAGTCCAAATTTCAAAAAAAGTCTAATTTTGTCATGATTTCTTACTGAATTTTGTCTTCTTCCTCATTTCTCATAAGGGCAAAATTGTCATTATAGATTATTATAAACTAATATATATTAAAAAAAAATAAAAAAGCCTCAAAGAACTTTAAATAACCCTAATTGATCAAAACCTCTCACCTTCCCCTCTCACCTTTTGCCTGTCACTTATGAAAGTGAAGTTGCTGTTAGATTCCAGATCCTGATCTCCACCTAGACACTTAAGAAACCACGTCCAACTGGCAGTTGTCAGACTCCACCACTGCATACGCAAAAGGGTAAATCCCATTGTTGCCATCCACTCCTACTGCTATCAGAATCTGGCCAGGGAAGGGCCCTTTCAAAAAACATCCATCAACCCCTAGTATAGGTCTTCCTATTAGTTTGAAGCATGTCTGAGGAAGAAGATGATGGGGGAAGGTGAGAGGTTTTGATCGATTAGGGTTATTTAAAGTTCTTTGAGACTTTTTTTTATTTTTTTTAATATAAATTAGTTTATAATAATCTATAATGACAATTTTGCCCTTATGAGAAATGAGGAAGAAGACAAAATTCAGTAAAAAATCCTGACAAAATTAGACTTTTTTTAAATTTAGACTAAAATGGCAACAAAATGCAAACCTCAGGGACCCAGATTTAAAAAATTTGGCTTTTGGATTAAAGTGGCAAAAGTGAGCAAACCTCAGGGACCATTTTGGCTATTAACTCAAAAACATATATAGTTATCTTATTTTAATTTGTTTTAATGCAATTATTATTACTATTATTACTATATATTAATATTACTATATATTAATATTACAATTATTATTATTATTAAATATTATATTATAATAATATATTAATATAATAATAATAATAATTACTATTATTTTCTTTACTTTCTTAGTTTATTATTTTCTTTGCTTTCTAAGTTGGATAAGCTTGGTGTTAACCAATACTTGTATCGAAAATACAGGTATGGTCCGGTTCATTATCGGTGCATGAAGGTAAAAATCGGCACCAGCCTGATACAGAAAACGCCAAAAGTCGGTACCGGATTAAGTTTGAAAATCTTTTAGTTCGGGAAATTCGGTACTGCTACACGGTACCATTTGCTCATCCCTGATCATGGGTGCCATACAAACAACAACAGTATCGTACAACTTTTTCTTGTTGATTTTCTTCAACTTTTAATGATTTCTTTTTTTAGTTTTAGGGGTAGGGATGAGCTCAGTGACAACCGATACCGAAAATACCGGTTACGGTACCGGCATATGAAGGTAAAAATCGGTAGCGAATCGGTACTAGGAACGCCAAAAGTCGGTACCGAATTGGTACTTAGAATCCTTCAGTTTGGGAAATTCGGTACCAGTACCCAATATTATTTGCTCATCTCTGACCACGGGTTTCATACGAACAACATCATTAACATACAACTTTTTTGGTTGATTTTCTTTCGATTATTTTTTACTGTTTTTACATTTTCTTTTTATTCTTGTTAGTGGTTCCGCGTGCAACGCTATCGTAGTGATTTCAAAACACATGTAAACACAGACTAAATAACAAAAGAAGTTCGCCGCAACGCGGCTAGGGTGATAAACCTAGTTGTAACAATATCTTATTTTAATTTGTTTTAATGCAATTGTAACAATTTTCTTGTGAGCATATATAATTGCACACCATTCCGGGTGGTAGAGGTTTTGCCTCTTAGGAGAAGACTACGGTTAAGTTCCTGACATGAGGTAGATCAGGATTAATTTAGTGTAATTTAGAAATAGGAATAAACCAGCATTAGCCGTTAAAAAAATTTATCATTCACAATAATCAATATCACAATTAAGTCTTAATGTAAAAACTGGTAATGAGACAAGACCAAATATAAAAACACATAGTCTATTAAAATGATTAAAGATAATAAGGGAGGAGGGGTGCTTTAATTGCCTACCCTACAAAGCACTAATTATGCCCTAATTTTTATTATCAACTACCTTAAGGCCCGTTGGGTATACTTTAACCTATTTGAATTCTATCTGACTGTCACGTCAACCTTTCTTCCTCATTTCACTCTGTCTCACTCTAAGAAAATGGTTTAATCCGTTAACTTCATCAAACCCTAATTTTGAGTGGTTTTTTGTTTAAAAAAGAAAAGAATAATTAATTAAATCTTTTAACATCCGGTTAACATGTTAACATATAACCCTTTTTAATGCCCTTCAACACAAGGAGGGAATGGTTTACAATGTCAATTAACATGCTATGTCACAGTTAGCACCCCAAATGTTAAAGTATCCCCCATAAACTAATACCACAAAATAATTGGCTGCACTCTTTTGAACTATCCTATAACTTTTTTTTATAGTTTTTTTCTAAATAAAAATTAAATTAAAAAAATAAATCCAAAAAATTAGATAAACTTTATTTTTAAATAAAAGCATAACTCAAATAGAAAAACATCAACAAATGAAAGAAAAAAAATACATGACTATAATGTTAAAATATTCCTTATCTGACCCGAGGAGGTAGGGTGAATCTTTAGTTGTAAGATGTTCCCTAAGATCAAATCAAAGTCACAAATGCATACATGCATCCATCAACTCAACAAGGACATCATCGTCTAAAACGGGGAGTACCAAAGGATCCCTTATTTGGACCGATGATATCACATTCGATGATATCACATTTCCTTCGTTCATTTGGATCATGTTGTGCAATAAATACACGCTTACGTCACGTTCCTAATCTTGTCTACGGTCGTAGCTCGCATGGGTCGCCTAAGTATGCCTTATTTTCCCTTTAGAGCACCAAAAACGCGTTCCACATCTTTTTTTCCAACTCTTGCAATTTTGTGAAGTTTTTATCATTCAAATCGGCCAAATATGGAAACACTTTCACAAATGTCGACCAAGTAGGGTAGATCGGGTCGGTTAAATAGTATCCTCGTTTGTATAAGTGTCCATTCGCATGAAATGAACACTTAGGTGATGTCATTGGTTTGACCCAAGCGGACCACAATACGCATGTCAAAACCATAAATCTTATGACGCAACCGCTTCGAGCAAGATCGTCGGGTATTTTTTTCACCTTTCGTATATTGGCCGCCCAATGCAGTAGGACACATTCTCCAATCCAGACATGTACAGTCGATGCTACCCATCATCCCATGAATGTGATGTTTTTTCCCTGTGCTTAGTACAAAAGCTCAACATAGTGGCTTGTCGGTCTACGCAAAAACTCATCACCATATAACTGAATCACAACGTTGTTAGAAAAATTGTTGCTGTTCACGCGGAGTCCTTGCAGATATATATAAATACTCAACGTTTTCGTCAGGAGTATTACCAGTCGCGAGGTGTTTGTGACAACTCGTATTTTAGAACCTTTCGTTGTGCTTTAATGTAACTTGTATGAGCATACGTGATTAATTGATGTGCTTGATTTCAACGGGGTGTTATGATTTTGTTACGTTACGTGTTATGTGAATGTATTTGTTAGTATGTATGTATAATGAAGTTGATCGTACAACACATGTTCAATCGCACAAACCGTTGGGACACACACACATTGCACCGAACCGCACACGTCTCTCTCTCTCTCGGCCCAATCTTGTTGTTTTGAACTCGAGACCCAAGGGCAACCCAAAGATGGGTTCGGCCCATTCCCCTTATGCGCATATCAACATGGGGCGGTGTATACTCCTCATAACTTGCAAACACCCTATTGCACTTGAGCCCAACTCACGTGAACCGTTTGGCCCGATCCTCGCAACCGTAGCCCAATCCGAGCCCACCTCTCCCCTCTTTTATTTATGTATACCATGTATTAGGTTCATCACCACTTGTAAACCCTAATACCCTCATCTTCCCCTTGTATCACGACGGCAGAGGATACACCCCCTTGAGGCAACATCATCTCGTTCGAAACAAGTTTTCTGGTTAGTAATCTTGGATTTACGTTAAGTCTTACTTGTGTGATCTTGTTCATGTGTGTTCTTGGTTAACGAAGGAGGTGTATTGATGTTGCCTGATGTATATGATTTTGTAAGTTATCATTGTTGTGCATGGATCGATTATGGGAAGGGGTCATGTTAATTAATGTGCACAAGATATTTATCTGATGCGAATGTGTAGTGAACGATCAAATTGTTGTTTTGGGTTTGCATGGCTATTGGTGGTGTTGTTGACTTTAAGTGATATGGAATGAATAATAATTATGGTGATTTGTTTATGCTTTCACATTAATTGATATTGACTGTTAATAATGGATCGCACATGGGGGGGGGGGGTGTTTGGTGACAAATAAACTATGTAGGGAGCATGATTGGTTCAATAGGGTTTCATGTGAAAGTTTTGGGAAGTTGTGAATTTTGTAACTGTGATGCTTAGCTTGAGCAAATTGATGCTGTCATTGTTGGGAGTACGCGATGACTAGCAATGATGATGTTGGGTCTGACATAATTAACATAGTATATAATAATGATCAGCTTTATAAAAAAAAATGTTTAAGTCATTAAAGTGTGGGCTTATTGGGTATAGCCGATTGGCTGGGTTAGTGGGCTTGTTAGGATGGGCCGCACATACTAATCTGATCGCATACCGTATGGACCAGGACACTAACCCAGGGCACGAACTGAACTATTGGACCGAGATATACTATTTGGGGTCGCACAAAGGAAACAACTCACACACTTGTTTAGAACCGCACACTTGCCACTCGATCACACACTATCGATGGGCCTTAGACTTATGAGACTGCACACTTTTATGATTGATGTTTTGGACTGCTAAGTGCTTGTTTAAAACATGGATTGTAATGTGAACTGGTGTAGCGTAGGAGTATCTGTTAGACAAAGGTACATTAATAACGGACTAATGTATTACACGACTTCTTGTTATGACTTGCATAGTGAAATGTGTTTTACTGTATGCTACTCGTGTAACGTGTACTGAGGATACGTGATATACGTGAACATTAAACTGACTATTTTTGGTAACCACGGTAGGGAATGGTTGACCAACTTGGAACGGGTAAAGTAAATTAACAATCCGAGCAAACCAAGGTGAGTTCACACTTTCTACAAAGCATGGGATTCCCAGGGGTTGGGAATGGGTTAAGGAATATGGATTCCTCGTCCTTTCTTGGGTAGGACAGTACTGGTTCAGGAATATAATTCCTCGTCCTCATGGACAGTTAACTTTTACTAGACCAAAACTCTATCACGAAGTCCCTCCTTTTTATATCGACTTAATCGCCGGGCCAATGGCGAGCGGGTCATTAGTTAGATAGCGCTATTTAGGTCTGACAAGCCTCACACCGTGCCGCAGAGGACGGGCGTGAACTAATGGATCTGGGCACGTCAATGATGATAGACATTGACAGTTCAGGGCACATAAACATGACTACAGTCAGCAGTCGATATGGTAACGAGTCTAGTAGTATATACATGGGGTAGCCCCCACGGCCGAAAAGCCAGATAACTATACATGAGGTAGCCCCCACGGCTGGATTGCCAGAATAAACGGGAATAAAATAAACACGTTTTCAACTATGGGGTAACCCCCACGGCAGGGATGCCAGATAAAGGAAACTATTTTTGGAACAACTTAAAACGAACACCCAACTGTGAACTCGCTCAACGTTGTTGTTGACTCGTTACTACATGCTTTGCAGGTCAATAGGTTCTTAGCTAGAGCTTGCATGGGGAAGAGTCGTTGTGGGACATGGACAGCTGTGTGCCATGTTAAACTTGAAACATTGAAACTTATATTTTGGTTTTAGATTTAATCGTTATGCTTCCGCTTGCAACTTGAAACATTGAAACTTATATTTTGGTTGAACTTTTATAATTACTTAGTTGCTTGTTCGATATGATTGGTGGCTGGATCCTGGTCAGTCACGCCTCCAAGCGGTGATACTCCGCAGGTGGATTTTGGGGGTGTGACAGATTGGTATCAGAGCCATTGGTTATAGTGAACTTGGTTTTAATAAGGGAAAAGTTTTTTTTTTTAAAACCAGACTATAACCTGTACAGTGCTCAACGGTCCACAACGACGCTTCACTCCACGTGCAAGGCTCGACATTCTAGGTGATATGGTTTATGCTTTATTGCCTACTTGCTAGATTACATAGAACTTTGCTTTTGGTATGACTTAAATAAATGTAGCAATGATAGTTTGAAAACACATGTGTGCTTGCTCCCTTCTGTCACTTCACACTTACACACATTCGCGACACCTTTCCTACTTGTGTTTCCTTCGATGTGAAGATCATGAATGGACGTGTGAACCTAACTCAATGTCACACCCCGAATTTCCACGTGTTACCGGTGGGCCCGGTAGGGGAGTATCATGACGTGGTTGGCAACATAATAGTCAAACAACACAATATTTAAATGCACAGCGGAAGCAAAGTATAGATTTAATACAACCAAACAATATTGTAATATTAAGTATCACAAATAGTCGAATATAAATCCACAGGTAGATCAAAATAAAAAGGAAACAAATGTTCAACAGTTTATGACATCCAAGCTGGCGAGACTTATTGTGGATGCTAGGAGACAAGCCAACCTATTTCGCGTAGTACCTGCACTTAACCTTTTTAGGAAAAATACGTCAGTTTACACTGGTAAATACAATCAACCGACTCATTTTGAAAAGAGTTTAAGAAAATGCATTTAAGGCATAAGGCACAAATAATATTTTATAACTTGGGATAATTATTTAAATATAATACTTGTAAACGAATTACATGTTTCTTATGCATTCAGTAGCCCGATCCGTAGACCGGGTTAAAGATCAATAGACACACCACTTTATTTAAGGAGACACTGACAGGTGTACGCCTACACCTGAGTGCTAAGGTCGTGGCCATTTCGTAAAATGATGCCAGGGATATCCGGGACATGGTCATTAACCCCCCAAAGGCTTTAAGCAAACAAAACATTTCAAAACGTAGCATATCAATGATTTAACCTCTATTCGATTAAAGATTCAATGCCGGACCAAGCGGTATTTTATATACCGTACCCCAAGCCCGTATAGGGAAAATAAGTTAAAAGTATTTACCTGAGCAAGTATAGTTCAAAATCAGCGAGTGCAAGTATCTTTTACCGGTTCTCCTAATCTGGAACGAAGGTTTATAATAACCTATTAGAATCCTAACGGGTCTTTAGTTAAGCTTACGCTTAGACCGGTTAGTTTTAAAGATACGGTTCGTACGCACGATTAAGCGAAGACCGGATAGAATGTGATTTAGACCATACAAGTTTGAAGACTTGCTTAATATGGGCATATTATACACATTCTGGATTTTGAGATAAAACCGATAAGGTTTGACCCGTTTCGGCTAATTTATGTAAACTAGTTACATAAACCGAACCGAACGCGTATGAAGCGTAACGGGTAACCACAAGAGTCCTAAACAGGTTTCCTAAGTTAACATGCCTTAAATATGTCATGATATCAGTAGGATACCTTCCGTTATGCCCAAAACGAGTTTAATCGCATATTAAGCCCCGCAGGGGTATTTTGGTCATTTTAAAGATTATAAAAGGGATTAATTACATTTCTGTGAACCGGGTCTGAATACATCAGTAAATTAGTTTATTTTAACAGGTTATAACATTTGGTTATAAGTCTTATATGTCAAAATAGTTTTAAACCCTAACTATGCGTATAATACGTGTATAAAGCCGTTTTAAGCGACGTACGGGTTAAAATAGGATTTTGAGTTTCCTGATCAGTTAAACAGGTTCAAAACACTCTATTTAATATTTAAAATCAGTAGCAATTGGATTGGTGTCAAAAGGATTTGTAAAACTCATTTTATGGCCGAAAAGGGTATATTCGGTATTAACCGAATTAAGGCACTAATCCTAGCTTATGATCAGTTTAAAAATAATTAAAAATATTCAAAAATCCCAAAATATTATATTACATCAGTGGGTAAAAGGTTTGGTGTCAAAAATGGGTTTTAGATAGGCTTTACGCTAATGACGTCGTTAAATCGCTAAGAAGCGTCCTAATTACGTCATTGAGCATAACTCCTAATCTATATGTCCAACTGATGTAAAAATTTACGGACATGCTTAATAATCAGTAACTAAGATTATTTTACTTTCATCTCTTCAAAAATCTCGTTTTATAATCATAAGGGCATTACGGTCAATATTTAGGCGATTAACGGAAACATCGGACAATTAAGGATTCATGTGGTATAAACGCAGAGGGTTATACCAACATGTAACTAGGTCCTAATGGAACTTTAAGGCATGTCTAAACCTATCTAAACCGGGTCAGAACTGAGGTCAAAGCAAAAGTCAAACTTTTGCGTCTTTCGGTTCCGAATCGGTTCAAAACAGAAAGTTGTTGAATCAAACAAGCGTAGACAAGTTTTTATACTTATTATCAGTTTATAAGAATGATAAAATAGGTGATACGCCTTTTACATCGTTAATCATGCGTTAAATCAAAAATACCAATTCTGTTGACTTTTTCGGACAACGTTTGACTCGACAAACGACCTAGTTAGGATTGGAATCAGTGGGTGCCCTTTTAAGGGTTTAAAGACCACATGATTACCAACTTATAACAACTTTCGATTCGACAAAACCCTGGACCATTTGTGTTTTATCGTGAAGTCAAACCGTAGTTACGACGGTTTGATTTCTAGGCTATAAACTAAGCATAACTGAATTAGAGAAGATCAAGGGTACTTACACTTGTCAAATGGATAATTTGGAATGCTTGGAATTTGCTTGTATGCTCCAGAGATGATCAGGAAGTGAATGCAAGATGAATGCAAAGAATGTGGGTCTTTTATATGAATTCAAACACACTTGGATTATCAACACATAAGTCTAGGAATGTTACCATATCATCAACAAGTGTCCTACCAGCTAAAAACCACCTTAGGGCAGCCCAAGGTATCAAGGAATGGCATTAGAGTCGGTTAAGGAACATGCAGGACACCTGCACATGTATTCTGATCAGACAAGGCAGTCGCGTAGCGCGACTGCCAAGGTCTTTCAAGCTCGCGCTACGCGAGGGTGTAGGTGACCAGCTCAACAAGTTTCAATCATTTGCATTTCAGTCCCTGATCCTTATAAACATCGCTTTCACTTGGTTTCTTGCATTAAGGGGCTTTAATATTGACATATAGGGGCTTTAAGACTTATACCCACTTTGTAAAGTCCCCGGGTAACTTTGTGATCACCCGAAAAGCCCTAAATTTCAATGTTGACGATTTTAACCCTCACACACGAATTTTATCACAACTTTCTCATACAGTAACGAAACTTGGTGAAATTTTTATGGTACATTCTAGTGAGCATATTTAATCGTTACAAGGCTTCGGGTTTGCTAAAAGGTCACTCAGAGGTATGACTTAACATGTTGACACATTTAACCCCTGTAGTTTGTAATCTCTCACTTTCTTTCACAATTCGCTTCGTATGATCCATGATCCATTCGTTTAAGGTTATAAACATCATGTAGGGTTATTGTAAAGTATATTTATTCATTGTTGACACTTTGAACCCTTATATTTACACAGTTTCACTGTTTGTCAACTTTAGTCCTTCATGAACATTCTTTCACACGTTCAAACCTATGACACGTGTCAACACATTATAGGCCGTAAATTTTCGAGGTGTTACACTCAAGCCCAGCTGACGGCTCTTATCAACAAACAAGTTAATGCAACACTCGCAGCTGCTCAGGCAGGAGGTATAACCTGCTATTACGAACCTACCCTAGGATGTTAGATCCTACTCTCGTGAACCAACCTTTGTGTTTAACTTTGTTCCGTCCTTGTATACACAACGGGCCAGCATGCCCAGTCACCCGTATGCACGTTTAAGACATTCATGGACTGTCGCCCTAGTACTTTCAGTTGCACTGAAGGAGCCGTAGGACTCCTCCACTGGTTCGAGAAGCTCGAATCGGTCTTCGAAATATGGGAATGCCCTGAAGCTTGCAGGGTGAAGTACGCTACTGGAACCCTCGAAGACACTGCGCTGACTTGGTGGAACGCGCAAGTTCAGATGCTGGGGTTGGCGGCTGCTAATGCCACCCCATGGAATGATTTTAAGTAACTGATCAAACGTGAATACTGTAGTCGTGATGACATCCACAAGCTGGAAGTGGAGTTCTTTAACCTGAAGATGACGGGGTCAGAGATAGAAGCGTACACGAAGCGATCCAACGAACTGGTAGTGTTGTGTCCAACTATGGTGGATCCTTCCATCAAGCGTATTGAGCTGTACCTCAGAGGACTGGTACCAGAAATTCAAAGTCATGTGACATCGGCCAACCTTGCTACCATCCAGGATATTACTCGTCTTGCTCATCGTCTCTCAGATCAGGCAGTAGAACAGAACAAACTGCTGAAACATGTTAATGCTGCTACAACTACTTCGGATGCTCCCAGTGACAACAAACGCAAGTGGGATGGGAATTCGAACAAGGGTTCCACTTCGGTTCAGTCTCAGTCGCAGCAACGGATGAGTACAGGAGCCCCAGTCAGCAGTCTTTTGGTAATCGAAGTCAGGGTGGATACGAGGGAAACCACCCTAAGTGCAATCGATGTAATTTGCACCACAGCGGGCAGTGCAACAAAGATCGCTGTCAGAGATGCAGCAGGCTTGGTCATGAAGCCAAAGATTGTAGAAGCTCATACCCTGCAAACCAGAACCGACAACAGCGGCCACAAGCTCCATAGAATCAGCAGCAACAGCAGGGTAACAAGGGATGCTATCAGTGTGGTGCTGAAGGTCACTTCAAGACACACTGCCCACAGTTGAACCAGAACCAGAATCAGAACCACAACCAAGGAAACGGGAACAACAATGGAGGCAACAACGGGGGTAATAACGACGGCAATGGTGCCAGGGGTCGAGTGTTCGTGTTTGGTCAGGGTGATGCTAGGAATGACCCCAATGTTGTGATGATTTCGACATCGTTATTGGTATGGATTGGTTATCCCAACACCGAGCAGAAATTCTTTGCAACGAAAAGATTGTCCGTATTCCTCGTTCAGGTGAGGAACCTCTTATGATTCGTGGCGACAAGAGTGGTGCTGTTGTGAGCATCATCTCTTTCCTTAAGGCTCAGAAGTGTTTGAGAAAGGGCCACACTGCTATTTTGGCTCTCGTTACTGACACCTCGAAGAAAGAGAAGAAGATAGAGGATTTTCCAATTGTACGCGACTATCCTGAGGTATTTCCTGAGGAATTACCTGGCCTTCCGCCTCATCGTCAGGTCGAGTTTCACATCAAGCTAGCTCCTGGAGCAGCACCCATAGCTCGTGCACCTTATTGCTTAGCTCCATCAGAGTTGGAAGAACTCTCTACGCAACTACAAGAACTTTTGGATAAGGGTTTTATTCATCCTAGCTCTTCGCCATGGGGAGCTCCAGTGCTAGTCGTGAAGAAGAAAGACGGTACCTTCAGAATGTGCATCGACTACCGTGAACTCAACAAGGTGACCGTGAAGAATCACTATCCTTTCCCACGCATTGATGACCTATTCGACCAGTTGCAAGGGTCGAGCTGTTACTCGAAGATCGATTTGAGATCAGGATATCACCAGCTGAGAGTCCGAGAAGAGGACGTCCCCAAAACAGCCTTCAGAACTCGTTATGGATACTACGCGTTTTTGGTCATGCCTTTTGGGCTGACAAACGCACCTGCGGTCTTCATGGACTTGATGAATCGAGTGTGCAAGCCTTACTTAGACAAGTTCGTCATAGTTTTCATCGACGACATCCTGATCTATTCTAAGAGTCAGGAGGAACACGAGCAGCATCTACGACTCATTCTAGAACTCCTTCGAGCAGAACAACTGTACGCCAAGTTCTCAAAATGCGACTTCTGGCTTCGTGAAGTCCATTTCTTAGGCCATGAGGTAAACAAGGATGGGATTCACGTTGATCCATCCAAGGTAGACTCGATTAAGAACTGGCCTGCACCTAGAACATCAACAGAAATTCGCCAATTCTTGGGCTTGGCAGGTTACTACAGAAGGTTTATTAAGGATTTCTCCAAGATTGCGCAACCTCTCACCTCACTAACTCATAAAGGTGTCACCTATCGTTGGGGTGATACATAGGAAACGACGTTTCAGCACCTAAAGGATAGACTTTGCAACACACCTATCCTCTCATTGCCTGAAGGCACAGACGATTTTGCGGTATATTGTGACGCATCCATTCAGGGACTTGGATGTGTGCTGATGCAACGTGACAAGGTTATTGCTTATGCGTCCCGCTAACTTAAGAACCATGAACGAAACTACACTACACACGATTTGGAGCCGAGAGCTGTTGTTTTGCGCTTAAGATATGGAGACATTACCTGTACGGTACCAAGTGCGCCATTTACACCGATCACAGGAGTCTCGAGCATATCTTCAAACAGAAGGAACTGAATATGCGACAACGATGATGGGTCGAGCTACTGAATAACTACGAATGCTCGATCAGGTACCACCCAGGCAAAGCCAATGTTGTGGCTGACGCCCTCAGTCAAAAGGACTCTACGCCTAAGCGCGTAAGAACTTTACAACTCACTATAAAGTCTAGCCTTCCTTCCCAGATACGAGATGCTCAGGTAGAAGCATTGAAACCAGAAAACATCAGGGCTGAAGCCCTACGCGGCTCAAGGCAACAATTAGAACAAAAGGAAGACGGTGCTTACTACGTAACAGGACGCATTTGGGTCCCACTCTATGGCAACCTACGAGAGCTTGTGATGGTTGAAGCACACAAGTCTCGCTACTCGGTACATCCTGGTTCGGATAAGATGTACCACGATCTCAAAACTACATACTGGTGGCCTAACATGAAGGCCCACATAGCAACTTACGTCAGCAAGTGTTTGACTTGTGCGAGAATCAAGGTAGAATACCAGAAACCTTCAGGCCTACTCCAACAACCTGAGATACCACAATGGAAATGGGAACAAATTTCCATGGATTTTGTTACTGGCCTACCTAGATCTCAACGTGGTAACGATACTATTTGGGTGATCGTGGATCGACTCACAAAGTCTGCACACTTCTTGGCTATCAAGGAAACGGATAAGTTCTCCACTCTAGCAGACGTATACCTTAAGGAAGTTGTCTCGAGGCACGGGGTGCCCACCTCTATTATCTCTGATCGAGATGCACGTTTTACTTCAGAACTGTGGCAAGCAATGCACAAATCTTTTGGCTCACGTTTAGATATGAGCACAGCTTATCACCCGCTAACGGATGGGCAGTCTGAACGCACCATCCAAACCCTTGAAGACATGCTTAGGGCATGTGTGATTGACTTTGGCAATGGTTGGGAAAGACACCTGCCACTCGTGGAATTCTCGTATAACAACAGTTACCACACCAGCATTCGGGCCGCACCATTTGAAGCATTGTACGGGCGTAAATGTCGGTCACCTCTTTGTTGGGCAGAGGTGGGGGATAGTCAGATCACTGGCCCAGAACTTGTGGTAGACACAAAAGAAAGGATTGCTCAAATACGACAACGAATGGCGGCAGCTCGTGACCGTCAGAAAAGCTACACCGATAAGGGCAGGAAACCACTCGAGCTCCAGGTTGGGGAGCGAGTGCTACTCAAAGTTTCACCCTGGAAGGGTGTGGTTCGTTTTGGTAAACTAGGAAAACTTAACCCACGATACGTTGGACCATTCGACATCATAGAGAAAATAGGCAAGGTGGCCTACAAACTGAACTTACCAGCAGAACTCAGTGCAGTTCACAACGTTTTCCACATGTCGAATCTGAAGAAGTGTCTGTCAGATGAGACCCTTATAGTTCCTTTGAAGGAACTCACTATTGACGATCAGTTGCGATTCGTCGAGGAACCAGTTGAAATCACGGACCAGGATGTAAAGGTCCTCAAGCGCACTAGAATCCCTCTTGTTCGAGTTCGTTGGAACTCACGTCGCGGCCCAGAGTTCACCTGGGAACACGAAGATCAAATGAAACAAAAGTATCCCCAACTATTCGCAAACAGTACAACCACTACTGAGGCTGAAGCTACGGAATTTCGGGACGAAATTCCAGATCAACGGGGGGAGGATGTGACACCCCAGGAAAACCACGCAACTTAACTAGCTTCCTCAGTGAGTACGTACCAAATTTCGGGACGAAATTTCTTTCAACTTGGGGATAATGTGACAACTCGTATTTTAGAACCTTTCGTTGTGCTTTGATGTAACTTGTATGAGCATACGTGATTAATTGATGTGCCTGATTTCATAGAGAAAATAGGCAAGGTGGCCTACAAACTGAACTTACCAGCAGAACTCAGTGCAGTTCACAACGTTTTCCATGTGTCGAATCTGAAGAAGTGTCTGTCAGATGAGACCCTTATAGTTCCTTTGAAGGAACTCACTATTGACGATCAGTTGCGATTCGTCGAGGAACCAGTTGAAATCACGGACCGGGATGTAAAGGTCCTCAAGCGCACTAGAATCCCTCTTGTTCGAGTTCGTTGGAACTCACGTCGCGGCCCAGAGTTCACCTGGGAACACGAAGATCAAATGAAACAAAAGTATCCCCAACTATTCGCAAACAGTACAACCACTACTGAGGCTGAAGCTACGAAATTTCAGGACGAAATTCCAGATCAACGGGGGGAGGATGTGACACCCCAGGAAAACCACGCAACTTAACTAGCTTCCTCAGTGAGTACGTACCAAATTTCGGGATGAAATTTCTTTCAACTTGGGGATAATGTGACAACTCGTATTTTAGAACCTTTCGTTGTGCTTTGATGTAACTTGTATGAGCATACGTGATTAATTGATGTGCCTGATTTCAATGGGGTGTTATGATTTTGTTACGTTACGTGTTATGTGAATGTATTTGTTAGTATGTATGTATAATGAAGTTGATCGTACAACACATGTTCAATCGCACAAACCGTTGGGATACACACACCTTGCACCGAACCGCACACGTCTCTCTCTCTCTCGGCCCAATCTTGTTGTTTTGAACTCGAGACCCAAGGGCAACCCAAAGATGGGTTCGGCCCATTCCCCTTATGCGCATATCAACATGGGGCGGTGTATACTCCTCATAACTTGCAAACACCCTATTGCACTTGAGCCCAACTCACGTGAACCGTTTGGCCCGATCCTCGCAACCGTAGCCCAATCCGAGCCCACCTCTCCCCTCTTTTATTTACGTATACCATGTATTAGGTTCATCACCACTTGTAAACCCTAATACCCTCATCTTCCCCTTGTATCACGACGGCAGAGGATACACCCCCTTGAGGCAACATCATCTCGTTCGAAACAAGTTTTCTGGTTAGTAATCTTGGATTTACGTTAAGTCTTACTTGTGTGATCTTGTTCATGTGTGTTCTTGGTTAACGAAGGAGGTGTATTGATGTTTCCTGATGTATATGATTTTGTAAGTTATCATTGTTGTGCATGGATCGATTATGGGAAGGGGTCATGTTAATTAATGTGCACAAGATATTTATCTGATGCGAATGTGTAGTGAACGATCAAATTGTTGTTTTGGGTTTGCATGGCTATTGGTGGTGTTGTTGACTTTAAGTGATATGGAATGAATAATAATTATAGTGATTTGTTTATACTTTCACATTAATTGATATTGACTGTTAATAATGGATCGCACATGGGGGGGGGGGTGTTTGTTGACAAATAAACTATGTAGGGAGCATGATTGGTTCAATAGGGTTTCATGTGAAAGTTTTGGGAAGTTGTGAATTTTGTAACTGTGATGCTTATCTTGAGCAAATTGATGCTGTCATTGTTGGGAGTACACGATGACTAGCAATGATGATGTTGGGTCTGACATAATTAACATAGTATATAATAATGATCAGCTTTATAAAAAAAAATGTTTAAGTCATTAAAGTGTGGGCTTATTGGGTATAGCCGATTGGCTGGGTTAGTGGGCTTGTTAGGATGGGTCGCACAGACTAATCTGATCGCATACCGTATGGACCAGGACACTAACCCAGGGCACGAACTGAACTATTGGACCGAGATATACTATTTGGGGTCGCACAAAGGAAACAACTCACACACTTGTTTAGAACCACACACTTGCCACTCGATCACACACTATCGATGGGCCTTAGACTTATGAGACTGCACACTTTTATGATTGATGTTTTGGACTGCTAAGTGCTTGTTTAAAACATGGATTGTAATGTGAACTGGTGTAGCGTAGGAGTATCTGTTAGACAAAGGTACATTAATAACGGACTAATGTATTACACGACTTCTTGTTATGACTTGCATAGTGAAATGTGTTTTACTGTATGCTACTCGTGTAACATGTACTGAGGATACGTGATACACGTGAACATTAAACTGACTATTTTTGGTAACCACGGTAGGGAATGGTTGACCAACTTGGAACGGGTAAAGTAAATTAACAATCCGAGCAAACCAAGGTGAGTTCACACTTTCTACAAAGCATGGGATTCCCAGGGGTTGGGAATGGGTTAAGGAATATGGATTCCTCGTCCTTTCTTGGGTAGGACAGTACTGGTTCAGGAATATAATTCCTCGTCCTCATGGACAGTTAACTTTTACTAGACCAAAACTCTATCACGAAGTCCCTCCTTTTTATATCGACTTAATCGCCGGGCCAATGGCGAGCGGGTCATTAGTTAGATAGCGCTATTTAGGTCTGACAAGCCTCACACCGTGCCGCAGAGGACGGGCGTGAACTAATGGATCTGGGCACGTCAATGATGATAGACATTGACAGTTCAGGGCACATAAACATGACTACAGTCAGCAGTCGATATGGTAACGAGTCTAGTAGTATATACATGGGGTAGCCCCCACGGCTGGATTGCCAGAATAAACGGGAATAAAATAAACACGTTTTCAACTATGGGGTAACCCCCACGGCAGGGATGCCAGATAAAGGAAACTGTTTTTGGAACAACTTAAAACGAACACCCAACTGTGAACTCGCTCAACGTTGTTGTTGACTCGTTACTACATGCTTTGCAGGTCAATAGGTTCTTAGCTAGAGCTTGCATGGGGAAGAGTCGTTGTGGGACATGGACAGCTGTGTGCCATGTTAAACTTGAAACATTGAAACTTATATTTTGGTTTTAGATTTAATCGTTATACTTCCGCTTGCAACTTAAACTATGTTTTGTTTGGACACCAATTGTATCGGTTGAACTTTTATAATTACTTAGTTGCTTGTTCGATATGATTGGTGGCTGGATCGTGGTCAGTCACGCCTCCAAGCGGTGATACTCCGCAGGTGGATTTTGGGGGTGTGACAGTGTTCAACGGTAGATGTTTTTTTTTTTTTGTAATGTTGTAAACTCAATTTATCCTCTCATCTACACCCTATTGACACCATTCATATTGTGCTTCTACGTTACCAACAATTTTTTTAAAACAATCGTTTCGACATACAAAAACATTGACGGAAAATATCACCATTGTATTTTGGGTCCTTCACAAAATAATTTTCCATAAGAACTTCGTGACCTTTTTCACGATCACGTGGCACGATTCTTTATGTAGATGTTGTGTAACATTTTGTATTTTTCATTCCTTTTCATTTATCGTGTAATTTGTATTTTCATTTCAATCTTTTGTAATTCGGGATTTTTCTTAAAGGAAATTTTATTTTATATCATTTTTGCATTATTAATCTTGCATGATACGTAAACAATCTCAAATACGCATTTTTATCAAAATCTGAGCCATACATCAAGCTTATATTTTCTTTGAAATGTTAATCATACATGAATCATTATTATACATGCTTACATACACCTTAAAACCTTAAAAACATGCTTAACATTAGTTTTATAGCATGAAATAACCAACAAAACAATTCAAGGGACTAAAAATGAAATTTGTAATTTTGACGGTCCATGCGGTCCGTATGGAGTGTCACTGCAGCAGAATACACGAAATTGTTTGATTTTTGAACCAATCATTCCTCCTAACTCTCAATCAACTCATTTAAGACCCCAACCACTTAACCCTCTTATAAATACCAACCCCTAACACCCTCCAAACACTTTCACCACTCCATAATCACTCTCTAACACTCTAATAACATCAAATTCTTCCACTTTGGGAAGAAGATTCAAGGGCCAAAACAATGAGTTTTGAGCCACTTTCTTACGCCTTTCTTCTTGTTTTTTTTTGTCCCATACACTCGGATAACCTCTAGGAGTATTACCACATGTTTAACAAGGTAAACAAAGATGGTAAACCACCATCTTTGAGGACAAAGTTAGGATTTTTGTTGAACTTTATTTATTTGTTTTCCTTTACTTGTTTTTGGAACATCTTCAAGTCACCAACAAACTTCCATGTTGAATAACTTGGATTGAGGTTAATTTCCAGAAATATGAGGTCATATACATCCACTTCTTATCCGTGTAAGTCACTAAGTAACCTATAAAACTATAAAGTGAGCGAAACTACACCAAGTCTCCAATTACGCAATGATGGAAGCACCCGTCTAGGACATGCGTCACTTGGTTACTTAGCACATTAGATAGTTTATTTTATGCAATTCTTACTTATATTCATGACTATCCGAATCATCAACTATGTTGGTGATTTTGTGCAAATGTGAATTTTGATATTAAAGGATTTATCCTATCTTTATGCTTGACTATATACATAATAATATATATACATAATACTTACTCTAAAAACCAAACCATGATATCAACTAATCCATGGTTGAATGTGATATGATAAGGTGGAGGATATCTTGATCTTAGATTTCCTTATTTTGAGCTTTTAATGAGGGTTTAACACTCATGAAAAGCACAAACTAATAATAGTGTTCAAATAAGTGTCTAAGCAAGATATGTTTTATGTATTTTCATACTCGTAGATATGTTTATTTTCCAATCTCCATGTCCTCATACTCATACACCTTTGTTTACCTTTTTAGGGTAACTTTGGTGATTCTGTCCTTCAAACCATTCACTCGCATTTTGTGGAATAATTTTCGCAAATCGTGAGTTCATACTTGACCTTTTTAATCTTTAAACACTATTTGGGTTGCAACATGTATCCATACTAAACACATATAAACAAACTTATGCAAACACTCAATCCTTAAACATGCTTATTTGTAATGTTAATTTGTTATACATGCTAGAACATTCTTATGCTTCGCTATATATCATTAACCTTGCAAGCCTCACTTAACATGTAACACACTGCCCATTTTATGGGTCATTGTTAAGTTATTCTTTACGGTCTTATTACTTCGGTGATAAGGTTACGCTAGTGCCAAACTTTGGATTGATATTTAATCTTTGTATGCTAGTATGATACATATATTAGTAAACTATAAACATGTGGATTCGAGATTTATTCTTACTTATGCTATGTAAACAAACAAGTATGCTCATCGACATAATTTGTGTTGCCGGATATTTTTGAAATGTTGCAAAAAATATTTGGTGATGATATCACGAGAAAAGACTTAAGGTGGACTTAGATACTCACCTAGTTTAAATTATGCATTTTGATATTTTTAGTTTGAAATTTCAATTGTTGTACTTCTCTCTTTGAATAATGTAACGCTTGTTTTGACAAAATGAAATGAAATTTTTAATTTTAATCTGTTATCGCAAATTTAGTGTTATGTTGTCTTTGAGCAATCTATTACGTCTCGCCTCAATGTTTCCGCCATCGATTGGGGTGTGACATATTGCCGTGTCTTCGTCTGCGGCTTGGTCGATGAGATCTTTGAAAAAATCTATGCTACTATCATTTGTAAAATATCACTATCATAATCATTAGGTATAATGAATAACCCAAGGTCACCATTTGAAAAATTAACCATGTTTATAAAATTGGCTAATTGAGAGTATAAATGTTTGTGAATGGTGGATAATTTAATTGAATTAAAATGGTAAAGGGTTGAGTATTTATATGGTTATTTTTTTTTAAATTGCATCCCAATGGTCATAAACCGCGTAGCTTACCCGAACGGGTGGTGATAATGTACTTGAGTCGAGTTACTAGCTACAAACCCCTACACTTGGGGCAGCCCTCCCCCCCAAATATTGTAATGGGATTTTTGAAAGAAAAACTCATATTGATGATTAAAGATGTAATATAGTAATGCTCTAATATATAATAGGTTATAAGAATATAAAAATTCTTAGTTCAATATATGGAATTTGTTTTCCTTGGTTCAACCCGGATTGAATTTATCAAAATAAAAAAATCTAATAACTAATTCGGTTCAACACTTCAACCCAGATTGAATTTCTTAAAATAAAAAATCTAATACCTAATTAAGTGTTGAAGAACGAAGCATAAAGACCGAATATGTAATATGATATGGTTTTCAACGATTTGGATTAGATTTGGCGTTTGATTTATTCGCTTTATAACGTGATATTTGGCCTTTGATTTATTCGGTTTAGAACGTGATATCTAACACCATTCATTTACCATCTAACATTATTTAGTTTAATACAAATTACTTTACTATACTATAAATATAAAAAGAAGAAGGGGTGGGAGATTCTCGGAGACGGATCCAGAATTTTTCCATGAGGATCAATCAAGAGGATTAATTAAACTTTTAAAAAGACGAAGATGATTTTTGCATAAAACAAATACTATTTTTAAGGGGTGCGATTACCCCCTTACTCTTCAAGTGGGTACCCCACTAGAGTGTGTATATATATATGTCTTTTATTATACAATTTAAATGGGGGAAATCGCTCAGTGGTTATGGAAATGAGGGAAGACTTCTGACCGAAAAGTCTCGAGTTCGATTCCTGATCCACCCGGGTTTTACCGGCTTTGCATTGTCGTGCCCTCGGGCGGGTGCAGGGTCGGGTTTTCCCCGGAACTGGTGGCATGGTGGACTAGGGGCTCCGTGCGTGCAGGTTGGGCTGCCGCGGGCTACCTTTCGGCCAATGGGTGCCGCGTACGGAGTACCCGGCGATTCTTATGTTGGACGTTCAAAAAAAAATGGGGGAAATCGCAAGAATGGCCCTGACCCAGTCAAAATTTCCAAACTAGCCATTCGAAACGTCTTACTGAGACGCCACGACACCCCTGTAACGTCTCAACTATTTACCAACGAAAGGGCTGCACGTGGCCGAGCCATTTGACGTCTTTCATAAGACGTTTCAACTGGTTTTAAAGCCGTTTTGTCTTCTCCGATTGAATCAAACGAAATCACTACCTCCTCAGAGAACACACACACCAAACATTCATTACCGCCATTAATGGCGACATCTAAAGATACAACGGTAGCAGCACCGTCGTCGACTCTACATCACGCCTGCAACCACCACCGTAAACCACCACGGTCACGTACCAACCAACCACCATTATCACACTCAAATACTTCGGATTCACCGGAGCTATCAAACCGCATCCACAGCCCCACCTGCCTTCTTCTTCACTTTGGCCACCACAGCAACCGGTTTCACCGTCGAAACCACCTCGTTGTTAGGAGACGGTGATTGTTCCGACAAAAGAAAGGGCGATTCGGCGGCCTTCTTGGTTGTCTTCCGCCGCCTGGTTGTGTTGCTGCTGCTCCGGCGAAACGAGAAGGGGTTCGTTTTGCCCATTGGTTGACCCCTCAATCAAATGTTTGATGGGAAATTGGGTTGGATCTTGATGGATTAATTAATTAAAGATGTGTTGTATTGATGGAATCGATAATGTGAAGGAGAAGGTTTTGTTGCTGAAGTGAAGAAGAAGAAGATGTGCAGAGCAAGATGAGAGAGAGAGGGAGAGACTGAGGAAAAAGGTGATTTCAGAGACGCCAAAGTTTGTCGGCCACATGCAGCCCTTTCGTTGGTCAATAGTTGAGACGTTACGGGGGTGTCGTGGCGTCTTGGTAAGACGTTTGGAATGGCTAGTTTGGAAATTTTGACCGGGTCAATGCCATTCTTGCGATTTCCCCATTTAAATGTTTTAACCATTAAATTATTTAAAATATTTTAACCCTCTTTTTCTGTATCCGTGATACCTTTTCAGTTTTTTAAACTTTCTATACTATTTTTTTTTGAACGACAATTTTTTTTATTCACTGCTGTCTGTGGAATTAGAACCCAAGAACTAACTCTCCCAAGATGTTTAAAGGCTTTGTTTTTTCCAATGGACAACCACCCCGTTGGTCTTCTATACTATTTAATTCCTAGCTTCGATTGCTGCTACGTTTAATCTTATAACATGCTCTAAATGAAGACGTACATGTTCACATGTGGTTAGTCTAATACTGGCACTTAACCTTTTATTCAAGAGTTGAGATCGAGATTATTGGGGTTCTCAAATATAATGAACTTTATATATACAAATACACAATTTTAATGATTTCAACGTATATAGATTTACTTATACCATCGTAAGGAAAAATGCACAGATTCTAGCGTATGTGTAACCATATGCATAATGGAAGAACTAGAAACAATCTTTACTATACTTCGCCCTTAAACCACTTACAAACCCAATCGACAATCTGTTATTGTTAGACCTGATTGCAATTATAAAAATTGACAAATGAAACGACGATACAAAGAGCTTACATGAATCCTTTTCAACACAAATAGCCAAATAAGATTCAACTCCACATCTTATACGGAAAAGAACATATAAGATCTATGATGGCACCGGTCATGCAACACTGAATATGATTTTGATTGTTATTTATATCTCTTTGATAATTAACGGTTACAACTACAAGATCGACAAAATATAGACATAATGGGCCCGACCCGCATTGGACATAAGACGTTTCCTTATTATGTTTGACGTTTCATGTTCAGAATAAGTGATATTTTATAATACTTTCTAATGTATATTTATACTTGTGGCTGTTACAAACTCCTCAAAATTTTGGGCTTGTATAGCTTTTGTGGAAGAACGCGATTGCTTTAATCCAACGCACAAAATATTATCAAACATAAAGAGGAAATTTATATACTATTTTAACTTTATATACTTTATTTATGTATTTAATTTAACGAAGAACACACCGCTCTTAAAATTTACTTATAAAATCCACGTATTGTGCATTTTGTGCGACTTAAACGCCTACCCCTTTGATTTGAATAAACACATGATGTTACTAGGCCAAGCGGTCATCGACACTTTATACTTTAGTTAACAAAATTTTTAGCTGCTAATTTTTCTTTTATGTTTGAACCCTCATTTTTACCCACTTCAACCCTTTATACTGTATGATACAATAAATCAGTGCGTGACACCGTGTAATCTATTTTTTTTTTTATTTTTCTGCTTCTTTTTCCTACTAATCTTATATTAATTTAAAATAAATAAATAAATAATTGATATGAAATCTTATCCTACTTTGAATTTCAAATATAATCTTTCTATTTTTTCTAATAAATATTATCCTTAAATTTAAATTGTTAATATAAGATATTTTTAAATAAAACAAATTATTTATCACGAAAACCAAACTTTGTATTAGTATATTATTTATTTTTATTTTCCTTATTAAAAAAATTATTCTATTGATTTTATTACATAATTTATAAATCAAATTGTCGGAATTGATACCAATATTTAATCACTCAAATGGACACTTATTTTTTTCTTGAATAACATATATATTCTTTTCAAGAACTATATCTGCAATCACTATATCCATCACGTATCTAGTATATCTGTTAGTAGTTAAAGATATAAAATAAATTTATTTAACTCGTGTAATACACATGTTTTTTTAAAGATATAACCTTTTTAATATTTACTATACAAAATTACATTTAGTTAACCGGTGTAATACACAGAGTTTTTAAAGAGATAACATTTTTTATTTGGTATATAAAATTAGATTTATTAAACGGTACAATACAATGGTTTTTTAAAGATATATAACTTTTTTATTATTTAGTATACAAAATTACATTTATTCATCCTATACAGAGTTTTTAAAGATGTAACTTTTTTATTATTTGGTATATAAAGTTACATTTATTCAATACGTGCAATACACATGGTTCTTAAAAATATATCTTTTTATTATTTAATATATAAAATTACATTTAATCAACCCGTGTAGTAAACAAGAATTTTAAAAACATATTGTTTTATTATTTAGTATATAAAATTACATGCATTCAACCCGTGTAATACACAGGATCTAACCTAGTAGTAATTACATTTATAAGAAACATATGATTTAAGCAATATACTAGTTCAAGTGTTAACACATAATTAATCTTTTAATATATGATTACCTTTAATGATTACTTTCCTAACTTATGCGTGACTGATTACTACTTGGCTTGCAAGGTTATATACTCGGATATGAGATATCCATTCACTTTATATGAACCATCTTTTAGCTAGTTTACCATACCTACCCAGCTACCCTAAATAGTGTACTACTTTGAGGGGGTTATAGTGATTTTTGAAGCTCAGGAATAGACTTGTTTTGAAGCACATGAAACAGTGAAAGACCAAACAAAGCTCCCCACATGGATCAAAGCTCAACCACAATTTTATATATATGCATGCATAATTGGGTCATGAAGTATCAAGGACTAATCAAAAGGGACAATTGCACATGGTCTGATTGATGGTCATTTATAGACTGGTCAAATTTGAAGCCCATCAGTGTTTGGCCCACTTCAATTATAATGGATACCAACAAAGTAACAGTCAAAGTCCGTTAAAGCAAGACCAACATGACAAGGCCTACAATCCTTCATGAAGAAGTGCACAAAACCGGGTTTTTTCAATACCCGGTTCCGGGGATTGAATCGGTTACGGGTATGACTCGGTATGGAAAATCGGGTATTGATCATAACTAGGTCAGGTTCGGTTCGGTTCGGGTCCGGGCATTATTCTGAAATACCATATCCAGTGTTACCGGTTCCGCCTAGGGTTTGAAACTGGGTACCTATAGCCAGGTATTTTAATACCCTATTTTCGGGTATAGGGAAATATTAGCGGAATATATTATAGCATTTATTGTATTTAATGTATAGATAATCTCTCCTTGATTTACGGAGATACAGTTTCCTAGTTGTGCTATTGTATTCTTGTATTTATACCCAGCTTTGTATAATGAGAAATCATTGAGATTTACCAAATAACATGGTATCAGAGCTAAACTGCTCTATACCCTAATCCCTGCAGCTTTTTTTTTTCTTCTCCTGGATCTCGATCCAAAACCCTAGGGTTTCGACCCTCTGCTGTACACAGCCCTCTGCTGTAACAGCCCTCTGCTGTACACAGCCGGCCACCACCCTGTTCTTCGATCATGTACACAGCCTTCCTTGTTACCATGGGAGATAAACCTGAAAATTCTGATGCCAACACACCAAAGCAGCTTGCCCCCTTGCATCCGGTCTATACCGTGACAGACATTCAGAAGAAAGTTCGTGTACTCGATGGAACCAACGTCACGTACTCTGCGTGGGTCAAGCGTTTTCAGCTTCACGCACGTGGATACGAGGTTTTGGACCATATCACCTCTGAATCGCCTTCTAAAGATGATCCCACGTATACTCAGTGGATGAAAATTGATGCTATCGTCCTTCAATGGATTTATAGCACCTTGTCTCAGGACTATCTCCTTCGGGTTCTCGAATCCGAATCCACTGCTCTTCAAGCCTGGAACAGAGTCAAAGCAATCTTTCATAACAACAAAGGACCTCGATGTGCTGCCTTACAAACAAAATTCGTGAACCTCAAGCTAAGTGCCTGCCCTTCTTTGGAAGCTTATTGTCAGACACTGCGGGATTTGGCTGCCCAGTTGGATGATGTAGGCAGCCCTGTGAATGAACAATCTTTGGTGCTACAACTTGTTCGGGGTCTCCCTCGAGAATATGATACTATTGGTTCCATCATCAACCGTGAAATTCCCTCATGGAACGAAGCCTGTGAGATGCTTCGTGGCGATTTGGAAAGACAAGCTGCTCGTGATGAAACCGCGCCCACATCTGAGGCGCATGCTGCTGTTCAGCCTAATTCCCGTCGTGATGGTCCCACCCGAGACGACCAACCTGCTCGTAACAACTCTGGTCCACCCCGGTTTGGTCAGAACTATGGCCCGAACCGTCGTGGTGGCCCACGTCGTGATAACCCAGCCCACAGCCAAACTTATTCGAACGCTGGCCCACATCCGGGATCTGGAAACTCTGGTCCGACCCGTTACAGGTCTGGGTCCGGTTCTAATAACCGAAGTCAATCCAACCGCAACCCACCAAGACACTCCTGGAACCCATCCTTTTACCCACCGATGCCACCACCTTACTGGACCAACTCGTTTTGGACCACACCACCACCCCCATGCCCCTACCCAACCCAACCAGGTTGGGTTTCACCCTGGACAGCCCCGCAGCAGCAACAATCCTCTTCCACTGATCATCAGTCTGCATCTCAGGCTCATTTACCGTTTTTTTACCCTCTGGAACCGACCGAGCTTGCTGAAGCTTTTAACACCATGGCTTTGGAACCCGAAGCCCCCATTTGGTTCATGGACACTGGAGCATCAAACCACCTCACTCGGGACTCAGGTATGATTTCTCACTTGTGTAATTCTTCCATTAAAAATGTGTTGGTTGGAAATGGTCATCGTTTACCAGTTGTTGGATCGGGCCACACCAGTCTTCCCTCCACCTCTAAACCACTCCAACTTAAACACATACTTCACACACCCAACATCATAAAGAACTTAATTTCTGTTAGAAAATTTACCCGAGATAATTGGGTGTCTGTCGATTTTGATCCTTTTGGTTTTTCTGTGAAGGATTATCCGAGTGGGACGATCCTGAGTCGCCACGACAGTACCAGTAATCTCTACCCGCTCACAGATCTCAAATTGCCTGACGCTTCTGCTTTTGTTTCCACCAGCTCTCAAGGTTCCTGGCACAACCGTCTTGGACATCCTGGTTTACATGTCCTGGATTTTTTAAGTAATAATAAGTTTATTTCATGTAATAAACAAAGTCGTTCGACTTTTTGTGACTCTTGCCAAATTGCTAAACATAAACGTTTGCCATTTCATTTATCCAATTCCTGCACTGTTTGTCCCTTTGATATTGTCCATTGTGATTTATGGACCTCACCTATACTTAGCAAACAGGGTTACAAATATTATTTGGTTGTGATTGATGATTTTACCCACTTTACTTGGGTCTTTCCTTTAAAATTTAAATCCGAAACATACACCAAATTCACCCAATTTCATAAATACATCTCCACACAATTTCACCACCAAATAAAAAGTTTTCAATGTGACATGGGCGGAGAATTTGATAATACTCAATTTAAACAATTTGCCTCTCACCATGGTTTACAATTTCGTTTTTCTTGTCCTCGCACCTCCCAACAAAATGGGATGGCTGAACGCATGATTCGCCGCCTTAATGAAATCATGCTTTCTCTCCTCACCCATGCCTCCTTACCACCTCAATATTGGGTGGAAGCCTTACACACATCCGTGTACCTTCACAACATCCTCCCGTGCAAACCCATTGGTTTTCGAACCCCCACTGCTGCCTTATACCTCAAAAACCCCGATTATGCACACCTTCACGTGTTTGGTTGTGCCTGTTACCCTAACCAGTCCGATACTCGCCCTCACAAACTTGCACCACGATCCTCACCATGCGTTTTTCTTGGCTATCCTGCGGATCACCGTGGTTACCGGTGCCTTGACTTATCCACTGGCAAAGTCAGTATTTCCCGTCACGTCACCTTTAATGAACTAGAGTTCCCGCTCTCCAAAACTTTTAAACCTCAACCCACGTCATACACCTTCTTGGAGTCTGACCCCTCCCCCATAATATTTCAACAACCCATGGCCCCATCTCCCAACACAATACCACCTTCCGCAACCTCTCCAACCTCATCTCCCTCACAACCGACCTCACCGCCGCCCACCCAACACCCCACGGCTCCAACGGTTGTCTCCCAGACCCAACATTCACCATACACCCTTCGACCACCACCCACTCTAACATATTCCCGAAGACCACCACAATCTCGACCCCAACCCCATACTTCGGCCCAATCCCCATCATCCAATCCACCACCTTTTCCATCTCAATCAACCGCCCACCCCAACTCTGACCCGATTCCTTCACACCCTATACCAACACATCCCATGATCACTCGGTCTCGTGACGGGACATCCAAGCCAAAGGCCCCATTTAACTTAAATGTTGAAACAATCTCACCTTTACCAAAGTCTCATATTGTTGCCCAGTCTGATCCACACTGGTCTGATGCTATGAAAACTGAATACACGGCTTTAATGGATAATAACACGTGGGATCTTGTGCCTCGGCCTCCCGATGCCCACATTATCAGGTGTATGTGGCTATTTCGCCACAAGTTTCATACAAATGGCACTTTGGAAAGATATAAGGCCCGTCTTGTGGTAAATGGAAAATCCCAACAGGTTGACATTGATTGTGATGAAACATTCAGCCAGTCGTTAAACCAACTACTATTCATACAGTTTTTAGCCTGGCCGTTTCAAGATCTTGGCCTATACATCAGCTGGATGTTAAGAACGCATTCCTACATGGGGATCTCAATGAAACGGTGTATATGTTTCAACCACCAGGGTTTATCGATGAACGTAATCCAAAATTTGTGTGCAAGTTAAACAAATCGTTATACGGGCTTAAACAGGCACCTCGGGCTTGGTACCACAGGTTTGCTACTTATATCATTCGTTGTGGTTTTCGGACATCCACATCTGACAGCTCCTTGTTTATCTATAAAAAGGGCAACGACATGGCCTACCTCCTTTTATATGTGGATGATATTGTTCTCACTGCATCTAATGATCGTCTCTTACATCATTTTATCACAGCTATGTCTCGGGAATTCTCTATGACTGATCTTGGCAGGTTACATCATTTCTTGGGCATTGAGGTCACTCATAATTCTGGCAGCCTTTTTCTCTCACAGCGTGCCTACATTCAGGATATTCTAAGTAGAGCGAAAATGGACAATTGCAAACCTTGCCATACGCCTGCTGATACCCATTCAAAACTCAGTGCTTCAGATGTTGCACCTCTTTCAGACGGGACTTTATATCGCAGTCTTGCGGGCGCTTTGCAATACCTCACTTTTACACGCTCGGACATCTCCTATGCTGTACAGCAAGTATGCCTCTTTATGCATGCCCCACGGGAGCCTCATTTTGCTTATCTCAAACGCATACTTCGCTACCTCAAGGGCACTGCTGATCATGGTTTGCACTTAACCCCCTCCAAGTCGACGAATCTCACAGCTTATTCAAATGCTGATTGGGGGGGGGGGGGGGTTGCCCTGACACACGACGTTCGACGTCCGGCTACTGTGTTTTTCTTGGGGACAATTTGGTATCTTGGTCCTCCAAACGTCAGCCCACCATCTCGTGCTCCAGTGCTGAAGCGGAATACAGAGGGGTCGCGAACACTACTGCTGAGTTATCTTGGATTCGCAACCTTCTTCTTGAGCTCCATCTTCCGGTTACACATGCATCAATTATTTACTGTGATAATATTTCTGCCATGTACTTGTCACAAAATCCGGTTCAGCATCAACGTACCAAGCACGTTGAATTTGATATCCATTTTGTCAGAGAGAAAGTTCGTCTTGGAGCTGTACGAGTTCTGCATGTTCCTACAGAATATCAATACGCTGACATCTTCACGAAAGGTCTCCCACGTCTTCTGTTTGAACGTTTCAAGTCCAGTCTTTGCATCCGGCCGGCTACTGCTTCGACTGCGGGGGGCTATTAGCGGAATATATTATAGCATTTATTGTATTTAATGTATAGATAATCTCTCCTTGATTTACGGAGATATAGTTTCCTAGTTGTGCTATTGTATTCTTGTATTTATACCCAGCTTTGTATAATGAGAAATCATTGAGTTTTACCAAATAACAGGAAAAACCTAGAAACCTTTTTCATCAGAGTTGGTAGTTTTGTAGGGGCTGCAAACTTTTTTTGGTTTTAACTCCATTTTGTTGCATAAAACTTCCTAAATATATACGAAAACATATAAACAAGAGTTATATAAAAGTGCATTAGATTGACAAATATTACAAAGATACATAATTTAAAAACTAAAAACATATATTTATAAAAGGTTTTTTTTTTTTTTTTAATTTAACAAAGTACAAAACATAAATAGCTTCAATTAACTTGATCGCCTTCGTTTAGTCTTCATCTAGAGGGCTCGAACCTCGACATGTATGCAAGTGATTTTTCAAAGTCGTTATGGAACCTAACTTGAACATGGAACCACAATGAACATATGGAGCCTTGCTTGGACCGAACAACAATTTTACATAACTCTAAATAAACCAAAATTGATGATAATCAAGTTGTATAACCCATGCCACGGAAAGAGGTATAAGATTAAATTTATTATTGTTGTAATATTTAATCTTGTAACCATATAATTATTTACAGGGTCGTCTCCGAGAATGATAAAAAAAATTTGGGCCCCAGGGGAAACAAAAAAATTGGTATAATATAAACTCATCAAATATATATCAAGAAACCACAATACGACATGCTAATCATGGGGTTTGAACTTATGACCTCAAGATTATAACCCAAAGCATTAACTAATTAATCATATAATCATCTTGTTAACAAGATTGAAGAGTCAATTAATTAAGTGAATTGATAGTTCAAAACAGTTTAGGAAATAAAAAATGCATGAGATTAACTGAAAATTGTTTAGAAAATAAAAATGTAAAGAAGGGTTTAGAACTCATGACCTTGGTTTTCAAATTTGAGTATCTTAACCATTGAACTAGCTTCATTTTTGTTACTGAAGTCATTTATTAAACATTTAAGATAACAGTGCTCATTTAAAAATCTTGACCCTAAATTTTTGTTGGGCCCTATAAACCTTTTGGGCCTTGGCGTCTGCCCGGGCTGCCCAACCCACAAAGCCGGGCCTGATTATTTATATTATATAGATCAAAATATAATAAAACCTATTATATAATTAGTTGGTAATTGTTGATGAACCATATTACCCTTATTAACTAATTAGGTTTCCTCTTGAGTGTATATATAAGGAGATAACTAGAGAGATTAAAAGGTTAGACTTTTATTATAACATCATAATCATCAAAATCGCCCCATCTCTCTCTCTCTCTCCCATTCGAATCTATCATTTGATTCGTCTCTTACCATCATAATCATACACCCTAAGGAGGAACCAGATCATCCTGACAAGTATGTCGAATTCCATGGCTGCGTCTCTTATTAGATTCTCTTCTGGTCTGTCTGTTGTTACAGATATTTCTTTATGTTTTCCATTATGTTTAAACAAAACTGATCAACATGTCATGGAATGTTGCTTAGGAATCTGATCACTGAGCTCAAAATCTTTAATTCTATTTCTAGACCATTGAAGCTTTACTGTGATAACTCAGCTGCCGTTAGTTTCTCGAACAATAACAGTTCGACTGGAGCTGGTTTATATCTCGATACAAAATATTTGTTCGTACGTGAACGAGTTGAGGAAAATAATCTTTGTATTGAGTATATTAGTTCTAAAGATATGCTTGCGGATCCGATGACTAAAGGTCTCCCACTAAAGTTTTCGAAGAACATGTTTCAAATTTGGGATTTACTAAAGACCTTATTTAATAGCATATTGTACTTACTTATGTTTTCATTAATGAAATTTCCCCAGTTTGATTTTGTATGTCTCTAACATATGTTCTGCCGATGTAATGACATATAGACAAATACAGATCGAATGCTAAAGGGCTTATGTGTATTTTGATCATAACTATTAGGTTTTAAATTGAGGCTGTAGTATGACTAATGGGGTCTTGAGTCGAATGATAGTTCAACTGTTGTATTTCTCTGCTATGGTTCTTGGTTTAAAGCTAAAATGAGTGTTAACTCCTGATCATGCTTATCTAATGCTCATGATAAATGATTAATCGGCTAAGTGGGAGAAGGTAAGATTAAATATATTGTTATTGTAATATTTAATCTTGTAGCCATATAATCATTTATATTATATAAATCAAAATATATTAAAACCTATTATATAATTAGTTGGTAATTGTTAATGGACCATATTACCTTTATTAACTAATTAGGTTTCCCCTTGAGTGTATATATAAGGAGATAACTTGAGATATTAAAAGGTTAGACTTTTATCATAACATCATAATCATCAAAATTGCCCCATCTCTCTCTCCCATTCGAATTTACCCTTTAATTCGTCTCTCACCATCATAATCATACACCCTAAGGAGGAACCAGATCATCATGACAAGTATGTCGAATTCCATGGCTGCGTCCCTTACTGGATTCTCTGCCGGCCTGTCTGCTGTTACAGATATTTCTTTATGTTTTCCATTATGTTTAAACATAACTGATCAACAAGAGGAAGCCTTCATCCCGTGTATATATAGAGCTTTTGGGGATTTTTTGCAAGTGTATGAGTAAAACCAAACACCAAACAACTATTTATACCAAGTGTAGGGGTGTAAAAATACATTATAAAGAAAAACAAAACGGTCAAAATGGGTGTTCTAAAGGCTATATAACCATTGCCAACGTTCACATTTTGAAAAAAAAGGAAGAAGCAAAAAACCGGTCATACCCGGTTCAAACCTAGTATCGGGTAAAAACTGGTTCAGGTATAAAAAAACCGGGTCAGGTATGATGGTTTTGTAAGGGGGCTGGACGTTTTTATTTGGGTTCCAGCTCAAATTTTTTTTTTTCTGTATAGAAACTTTAAAAATTAATATTTTACCATATAAACAAATAACATACAAGTGCATATATATTAGACACTTAAACATATTACAACATACATAACATAAAAGTGCATATATATATATATGTGTGTGTGTCTATATATTTAAAACTGAAGGAACTAGAAACACATAGAAAAAACATATATATAAACTTGTTCAAACCACTAAAATCTTCTTCGGTTTTGTTCGTCTTGGTTTGGTAATTAATGGTCTTCGTTTAGTCTTTGTCTAGTGGGCTTGACATTCCTCTTTCGACCTCATCCTCGTGTAGTTTTATTTTTAAAACGACATTTACAACTTCAAGTGATGAAACATGTTGAATCCGCTCCATTGCATCCAAATAGTCTTTCAAGCAAATACACATTTTCACTGTTTCGGGAGTAAACTTTGTCTTCCTTAACAAAATAACATTTCCATTAAAGAAAATGTGGATTTGGAAGCTACCTTAAAAGCTTGGAAAACTAGTAGATCACGTGCCATAGCGGCTAGGACCGGAAATTGGGATTCATTTCCTTTCCACCAAGACAAAATGTCAAAATTTTCAAATTCTTATTCGGAAGTGACAAATGTTAGAAAAAATCTGTTGAAATATATCTCCCGAGCTCGATACTTGAGGTGTAACCACAAGCTCGTTTAACATTGTCACTTCTCAAAGTTTTAAACGAACAAATGTTTAAATTTCTATTACGGCTATAGACCACTTTAAAAAGCCGCATTAGTTATTTCACTATGTTTTAATTGATAAACCTCAAACAAGTTTACAAAATGTTTGTTAAAATTGGCGATTGCTTTTGGAACAAAATTAGGAGCATCTTCTTGCAAATCCAAAGCAAAGCATATTTTTTCAATCAATGTTTTCACACCTCTCTTATTTAGGTATGGGTCTAAAACGACCGGACAAGTTATAACGGGAGGCAAATCTTGAAAATACCTTTTGAACTTTTCTTTCATCAACGTATCATTTTTACAAAAAATTTGCCTACAAATTCCAAACCTTGACGTTTCGTTGCCATTACAAAAAGCCCGTTAAGAACTAGATAACTTGTGGGATATTAAATCCCGATAAAAACGTTGTTGCGCTTTTAAAAACCCCAAGCAAATTGGTTAAATTTCGATAATTTTCCGATAAGGTGGCAGGAATGGTACAACCTCCATTTCGCTTCCAAGCAATTCATGATATGCAATCAAACTTTCTTTTTATTTTAAAGCACTTTCAAATATATTGCAAGTCAAGTTCCATGGAGTTGGTACGTCCCAATTCACACCTAAACAGCGTCTACCCGACTTTTTACAATATTTTTTACATTGAACATATATTGCCTTGCTAGTGGAAAAAATATCTTTTAACATTTGTTTACAATGTTTTCTTATATACGCAATTTCATTTAGTCCATCTTGCACAATTAAGTTTATATTATGCGAAACACGACTATGGCAAAAAACACCGTCTCAAGTTGAGTTAAATTTTAAATTTTAGCTGTGCAACCGCAATGATGTTGTTGGAGGCATTGTCAAAAGATATAGAAAACAGTGTCTCGCAAATTAAAAGTTTCAATTAAATTTTTTAAAATTAGAAACGAATTGTTTGCGGTATGTGGATACGAAAAGAAATATTGTACGCTTGTTCATTTTCCACATATTGGTGTCTATCCAATGCATGGTAACATGAATGTACGATTCGGGTAAACTATGAGTTGCCGACCAAACATTGCAAGTCAAATTAACAAAGGTTTGTAAATTTTGAAAAGACAAAGTTAAACTTGTTTTTTTTCCATGCTTTTAGATAGTCATGTCTAAAGGTAGTGCGACTTACTTGATTATAACGTGGTTAGAGAGATTTTTGGATGAGACATGTCAATCTTGGGTTGTCGAAGTAGTCAAATGGCAAGCCCTCTTGAATCACAAACCTCCCATTCCTTTTTGAACCGCCTCAACATCATAATGGCAAATGCTTTTGTTGCTTGACATTTGTGGTTGACCTCAGCCCAGATCTTTCTTCAACACTTTACAAAACGTCTCCAAATGTTTTCTCAAAGTCGTGTTTGTATCGGACTTCAACATAGAGCAACAATGAATGCATCAAGCTTTGTTTGACCAAACGACACTTTACATAACTTGAAATGAACCCAAATTTCTTTGTTTCAAGTTATAGGGATAACTTCTATGATGGTTGGTTTGGTAGTCGTAGAACCCAGGTCAACGAAAGGGGTAGCACTTCTAGAAACCATTTCAACTGTTTTTAGAGCAAGTTTTTTTTTCTTTTTTTGTGATTTTCATGTTTTTAAGTGGTATGACTAAACCCAAACATCCAACTAGTATTTATACTAAGTCTAGGGGTTTGGGGTGTGAAAAAAGGCCTACAACGGCCTTATATCCATTGTAAAACGATCAAAATCGACCAACTCCGTCCTAACGGTAATACCCGGTATTGGGTATTCGGGAAACCTGGTTTGGGTATAAAAAATGTGGTTATGAGTATAGACTGGAATCGGTTATAGGGTATTAATTGGGTATGGAAAAAACCAGTTTCGGGTTCAGGTTTTAGAACAATATGTAATACCCAGTGTAGCCTATTGGTAGGTTCGGGTACCCAATACCTAGTTATAAAAAAACCCAGTTTCGGGTTTTTCTTTGCACTACTACCTTCATGGCTTCATGCAAATCATTCGTAACAAAATAAAACCCGTAAACTATCATAAATTATTAATATACTATATATAAGAACAAAATAATTAATCAACTAATATGTTTGATGCAAGATAAATTGCATGCATAATTTGACTCATCTATATAACCCGTATTTCAAACTTTTTTGTGCCGAAGAAAGTAATCATTTGTTCGTTGAGGGTTGCTCTCCTTTTTGTGGTTGTAGATCCTAATTGAAACAAAAAGGAAAAAAGCGGAGTCGGGTCAATCCTTGAAGCTTGGTGTAGATGAGACCTCACCAAATGGGAAATGAGTGTTCTCTTTCTCCCACCTATTCTCTGTCTTCCATTTCTCCCATCTATACTACTTTATTAAGAGAACTAGGATTTCTATCCTTTTGGTAATTTTCCATTGTATACACATCTTCAAGCAACATGTACAAGTGAACCAAGCTATTTTAGAGGGGGTAATCTTGCCTATTCTTCAAAAATTTAAGACACTTTAGGGGCATTTTAGGGATTTTGACACATGTGTAACCTATAATTAAGATGGTATGTAAATAGTCTAAATTAATTGTTATTGTAAATAAATTTATGCATTGTAATTGATTAAATTTATGCATTGTAATTGTAACCTATAATTGTTTTGATTAAATTTATTCATTTCATTCCCTGCCCCAAAGAAACTTAATCGACATAACCCCCTTCTTTTAATTATCTGGCCATATTCAATTAGGACATGCTCTTCATTTCTTTCTTTAATAGCCAGGGATTGAATGTGAATTAAATGGTGGGAGAAAAGTGAAAATGCAGTGTCTTTTCCTTTCCTTTTGAATGGGTTTTGCTTTTAAAAACACAAGGAATGGAAGGACTGTACATTCCATTTCTCATTATCTCTCTCTATCGAATCCAATTCCACCGCTGTCATCACTGACGATGACTCTCATGGTGGTAAAGAAATCAAGCATTGAAGAAGAGAAATCGAGACCAGAGAGAGTGTAGCGGAGGGAAGAAGCGAGACTGAAGAGCCACCCAGGGCTTCGATGGCCATTATTTAATAAATTTCAATGGCTTTGATTTTGGTCTGTTTCTTTCTTCTTGAATCGCAACCATAGGAAGACAAATCGCATGAGAAGAACTGTTCGATGTAAGTCTCTTTTTTGTTGCTTGGATTCATTTTGTTTTTACAGAATAATCCCATAACTAATCAACTCTGAATGTTCAAGATGAAATTCTATGTGAAAGGAGATAAAACACATTCTGTTATAAAAATTATATCTATACATGTTCTTCAGTTTCCCTTTTTGTCACAGGTCATTTGGTGGTTGCATATCAGGACTACTCTAAGTTGTGATTTTCTTGTGATATAGTATGGGCAAGGAAGTACCGATGATGAGCTAAGGCCTACATGTTTATCGTCGTTGCTGGGCATCCGCATAGATGGCGTTGCTGCTTGTCTTTGGCATACAATTTGCATATCAAGCGATGGTGCTGTGTATGCCTTCGGCGGGAATCACTTTGGACAATTGGGTACTGGAACCGATCAAGTTGAGGTCCTTAATTCACTCGTGTTTTCTTCTTATTATTATTCTTAATCATCTGCACCAAAAGCCCGATCCGTTGCTCGAACGCTCTCTATGTAATGTTTTACTCACTTGACTTCTTATTTTATGATTCACATGTTTTTTGTTTGTTTACTTTTGGTTAGTTTGCAATGAAATATATGATTCAGGTTTGTATGAGTTTATATTTTTGTATGTTTGAATTTGACATACAGTTTACATGAAACAACTGGTTATTGGTTACAATTTCAATGGAATTATACCTAAATTACGAAAACTGTGATTAATTTGTAAATAAGATCATCTGATTTGGTATCATTGTTCATGGAAGTGGAGTATATGAGCCTTATGATGCTTGTATTCATGAATTTGATGAACTGATATCTAATTTATGATAAGTGTTATCAATTTGTACTGTAAGTTTATCTTTAAATTGTTCATGGTTTATTGTCTAGATGAGTGCATGTTTGGATTTGAAATACGCAAGTTCTGATGGAAACAATTATAAACAAATGTTTGATCATAGGATGTGTTTGGTTCAAATGGCTGGGAATGGGATAAAAGTGACAGTTGCTGGTGGTATTAAGGAGACGAGTTTTAATGTTATATAAAAACCCATGAGATAAGGGCTTTATCCCCTCCCCCTTTTATGGGCTTATCGTTCATTCTTATATTGTTATTATTAAACTTTTCTTTTTGCATTATATTTGGATTTTTGTTTTACTATTCTGTTAGAGGTGATGAAAATAAGATTTTGACTAAAGATGAACTATGGGGTAAGTTTGTCTAGACCTATTGATATATTGGTTGTTTTTGCAAATTGGTATCGCAAATAAATTATGTGAAATCCACCACGCAACGTTCGTTAAAAAACATTAGTCCCCGCTGCAACGCGCGGGTATTCCCACTAGTTCCCTCTAATAAGAAGTCACAATGCAAATGCATGCTAATGCACGAGCATATCTTTTATTTATTTAAACTTTAAAATTCCTATTTATCTGATTAGTTTCCTAATAATGTTATTACTCATAGTTATAAATTAGGGTCTAGGTTTATTATCTTTTAGTTTTTTTTTGTTTGATTGAATTTATAAGAACTTTGTTTATGAACCTTTTGGTTCCTTTTAAGTATTTGGTTAGCCATTGATTGCACTCGAAACTGCACTACACGCACTTGGGGAAGAAATTTTCTACCATATCACCTCTCATCATCCATGGCAGAAATACAGCTTCTAAATGCATCATTGTTGGTAAATAAATGAACTATACATGCTACAAATGCTAAGTAACACAAATGAAACACCTAATTTAATGGTTTGTGGTAATAGAAAGAGCTCTTTGTAGATTTAGAATAAGTTAAATGAGTAATTATAACTTACATGCATGGTTTTTGAAACATTTGTTTTCGCATCCAGCAAAGAGAAAGAACAATGGTTTGAATTGGTTATGACACACGACTCTGGAACCATACTAAGATGTAAGGAAAAAGATGTCATCCATTTTTGTTGAAGATTTAACTCTCATAGTACACATTCGAACACATGTATAGATTTAGGAGTAAAATTATATGGTGTGATTTAGCAGATAAAAATATAAAAAAACACACCGTTCTGAATCAAGCATCATCCTCATCCCTATCTTTGATCGCATCTAATATTGCTTCTTGACATGTCTATTTTTATAGTTTGGTTCGTGTAATATTAATTTTTATCTTTATTTTAGCGATGACTTATTACTTAGTACTTGAGCCTCATTGATTGAACTATCATGAACCGTTGAGGTTATAATGTTACATACCTTTTTATTCAATCAAAATGAGTATTTAATGTCAATACTCCAACATATAAATTTGTATAAGGAACACAAAAATAAATAGTGGTGAAAAAAATTCATAAAACCATTTTTATAAAGAAATATGAAAACAAAAATCATATTAACAATGTATACTACCATGCATACCTTTATGGTCTAATTTTGTTTACCTAATGATCTTATCATAGTTTTGCGAATAAAAAATAGGAGATTAAGAAAACGGATCATATGAAGTACGTGTCATTTTCATTTAAAATAACAAATAAAGATACTTTATTTATTTGTGTGAGAGATAATATGGTACGATACCATTTACAAAAATAAAACTATAAATATAAAATACAATTTTACACAAACATAAAGAGATTCCAACTAGTGTCAATACGGGTTTCTCAAAACATATTTTAACACCTCTTATAGGACCAACATGTATGTCTCCCATGAAACAATAGTTGAAGTAGTAGTTGTATTGCTAGATATGAACCCTCAAGTTTGAGCTAGCACCATACTCTTCGATGTTGACCATTTATAAAAAAAGGAAGTAGTAGTATTCAATAATTCAGAGCATACTCTTACCTATTCTTTTCCAAAGAAGCTCGTCTCTCTCGTTTTTCATGTGTGTCTTGTTTTTCATCATCTCAAAATGAATCACAAGTTCAATTCATACAAACACAAAAGAATCGAGATGCACAATTAATCTTGTAATAAACAAAACTAGTTGTACTAATATGGATTTATAGTGCCAATCGAAACTATTATTTCATAAAACGTTACTAGGATTCGTAACTCTTTGGTAGAAACCGAGCCATGAGTAGTGAGTACACCAACTATCAACGGTAATCGCATCAATAACAAGAGTCAAACGTAATCAAGCAATCATTAGAATGTGAGCTATGAGCACCAACCACGCATCTTAGTAGGAATTGACTAAACCTAGCTATCAGCAACAAGAATATGTTGTTGTGATTGTCATCAGTACCAACCAACATCATGTTAATATAGTGGATCCATCATTTGCAACACCCCCTTCTATAGGAACCGATTTCATATTGACATTGGACCAACATTCGAAAATAGAAAGGTAAAGCGCCCATAGGCATGACAAGTACGTATAAGGGTGTGTCTCACCCTTTGTGGTCACTAACTCTTTGGAAGTAATATCTAAGGACATCTTCTACTAACAAAACTCTCAAAGATTTCTTGCTCACCCACATATGTGAAACAAATTTTATCATTTCAATTCTTTCAAGTTTCATTCCAAACTTCATACTTTGCGTTGATATCTCTTTTATTTGAGCTCTATTTTAAACACATTATAGTTCTTTGTGTCTTAAAAAAATTATCATTTTACGCGGGTAGGAATCTCTACAAAAAAAAAGGCTTGTGAATTTTCAGACATACCCTCTTAAAAGAAGGTCCACTCTTAGCCTAGTGAATCTTCTTGTGTTCGGTTGGGCAAGTGGGAAACACGCTTGCATGGACCTTACTAGAGTACCCCCTCCTGTTGGGCTCAAGGAAAACCGTTTTGTGGTTGGTCAGGTTGTGTTAAAAAAAACAATTAGGGAAAGTTTGTCACACCCTCAAATTTCACATGCGGATTTTTACCCTGAGGCGTATGTCTGATCTGGATCTAGCCACTAATCATGTTGAACCAAACATTTAAAATTATAAAAACATCAGTAACAACATGATTAGTGATCAAGTTTTAATTGTTCAAAACACAGTTTATTTTGTAGTGGAAAAAAGTAAAAATTCCAACAAGAATTTAAAAACCACAAGTTTAATAAACGTTTCAAAACACAAAGTTTAACGAACCACACCACTCAAGCAGTTACAATGCCCGTCCCAGCTGTATCTAGTGACCTGCAAAGCATGCAACTATGTGTCAACAATAAAGTTGACGAATTCACTAATTTTAGTTAAGCAAAACTAAAGCTCACAAATGTTTTTGGTTTATGTATGACTCGGGTAGCTAACCCTCGTCAAATGACTAAACTGTGAACCGAATGCAGACATTTTGTTTGTGCCCTTATTAATATTTATCAACATTAATATAAAAGTGAAGCTTAAAAGTTCACGCCTGGCTCCCAGCATGGTGTGAGGTTTGTCAAACCTAATAGCGCTATTAACTAATACCCCGCTATGCCCACCCGACAATCTTTTTTTTTTGAACGGCAAGGAACGACGTGCCAATCATTGTGACATCGGGCGTTATGGCCAAAGTCGACTACTCGACCTCCGTCAACCCCTTTGGCTCTCCCAGATGTGCGAAAACCTGACCTCCACCCGCCCGAAGGCACGATAGTGGAATAATCGGTAAAACCTCGCCTCCCATCAAAGACGAACCGGCGCCCCCGTATTCGTCCTTCACCTGGATGCCGGGGAAAATAATGGGGATAGTGGGAGTCGAACCTGGGTGTCGCAACCCCCGGCCCCTATCTCTTGGGATAGGGCGGATGCGAGCTCAGATTAAGTGGTATCATTGTTTATCAGTTTGGCAGTGGAATTTACCTCAGGATCATAGTTAGGAAATATTTTATCAGAGTAAAATACCACATTCTTATATCAATAACACCTGGGAAATTCCCAAGTTTTTATTACAAATTTGTTTATAGGGATAAACCCTAATTTATTGAATTTAAAACATCGTCTTAATTTAGGTAACTTTTATAGCCACATTTTTCCAAGCCTTCAGTGCTCTCCAGCTGGCTTCTATTTGGCTTTCACATTTTGTTACCTGAAACGCGTTTTAAAAACATTTGTCAGTGGGAAATACTGGTGAGTGAATCCCAATTTAATCAAAACAAATTTTATCATTTCACAGTATTTAGAGCGATTACAATGTTTACATCTACACAATTACTCATTCAGTACTGTCAATCCATGACTGGTGGGTCATATTACTCATTGGCTATCTCATTGTCCAGTGGTAATGTGTTCCACATTTTGTATACAAAACCCCAACATACTGGCAGTAATTGAAGAATTACAAGACTCAATCACTGCTAATTATATATAAAATAATTTAAGATTTTGTAAAAATAGTTTGTAAAAAGGTTCACAAAAAGGAGATTACTCACATTGCTATTTTAGACTTTTCCTGCGGTTTTCTGGTTATAATCTAATAAATTAAAAAATGCACACGCGTTAGTATAATAACCAAATATTTACATTAGTTATACCCTCCCCGAGACAGAACTCCAACGACTACGTCGGGCAGAACCTCGATAGTCGTTTCGGAGCACTAGATCGATCGGGCAGCGTATCTAATACGTAACCGGGGTTATAATACTTACAACGAGGCAGAACTTCATTAATTAGGGGGTATAAGGCCCGGGTATTACTTCTACACTTTATAAATTGAGAGAGAATCGAAAGAAATGAGCGACGAAAACTGAAGGCTGATGGCCTCCTTTTATAGGGCTGGTCGACCACTTCCTCGCGGCCCGCGAAGCACACACAGGGGGACTTCGCGCCCCGCGACGTAGGCACAGTAGGTCCTAGTTGCGCTGATTCGGACAACTAGCCTTGACACGCATTGCGCCACGTGGCGTCACCCGGTGATCTCTGATGGCTAGCTGTCGCGGCCCGCCAGAGACTACTAGATTTTGTTTTTATTTAATTTTAGCAAATTAAAGGTATTCAGGGCTTATATGCGTATACGGGGTGCATTTTAAGACGTATTGGGGTGTTCTAAATATTTTAGGGGGTGACGGAAATATTTTAGGAGGGTTGTTATATCCTCCCCACCTTGTTTTAGAACTCGTCATCGATGTCTACTGGAACAGGTATGGATATTTCCTTTGCATCTCTGATTCAAGCTCCCACGTGTATTCTGGTCCTCTTTTGGAATCCCATTTTACTTTGACTAATACCAATCTCTTGTGTTTGAGATTCTTGACTTTCCTGTCTTCAATCTGTAGAGGCTTTTCTACGAACTTAAGCTTTTCATTTACCTCTATATCCTTACGAGGTAACACTAGTGATTCATCGGCTAAGCACGTTTTGAGATTACATACATGAAATACATAATGTATTCCTGTCATTCTTTTGGTAATTGTAGCTGATAAGCTACTGGTCCTATTCTACTAATAATCTCAAAGGGTCCAACATACCTGGGGCTTAGCTTCCCTCTTTTGATGATTCTTACCACACCTTTCCAAGGAGAAACTTTTAATAAGACATTGTCTCCTACTTGAAATTCCAATGGCTTTCGCTTGTTATCAGCATAACTCTTATGTCGATCGCTTGCTGCTTTTAGTCTTTCCTTGACTTGAATAATCTTGTCTATTGTCTCTTGCACTATCTCTGGTCCAGATAATTGCTTTTCTCCAATTTCTTCCCAATAGACTGGAGTTCGGCACTTTCGTCCATAAAGTGCTTCGAATGGTGCAACATTGATACTAGTATGATAGCTGTTATTGTAAGAAAATTCTATTAATGGTAGATGATCATCCCAATTTCCTCTGAAATCAATTACATAGGCTCTAAGCATATCTTCCATTGTCTGAATCGTCTTTTCGCTTTGTCCATCCGTTTGAGGATGATAAGCGGTGCTTAGATTTAGCTTGGTTCCCATTGCCTTTTGGAAACTTATCCAAAAATGAGAAGTAAAACGGCTATCTCTATCAGACACAATAGATACAGGAATTCCATGTAATGAAACTATTTCATTTACATACAACTTGGCTAGTTGTTCCATACTGAAAGTTTACTTCATTGGCAAGAAATGAGCAGATTTAGTTAGCCTATCTACAATCACCCAGATTGTATTATTACCTTTTCGTGTCTTGGGTAATTTTGTAACAAAATCCATTGTCATTAATTCCCATTTCCATACAGGCATTTCCAATTGCTGTAACAAACTTGAGGGTTTCTGGTGTTCAGCTTTGACCTGTGAACAGGTTAGACACTTGGCAACATAAGCTGCTATATCCTTTTTCATTCCTATCCACCAAAAATTCTTTCTTAAGTCTTGATACATTTTATCACTTCCAGGATGTATTGTATACTTAGACTTATGGGCTTATTCTAATATTTGGTGTCGTAGGTTTCCTAATTTGGGTATCCACGTTCTTTTCTTATGGAATCTCCAAATTCCATCGGTTCCTTGTTCTAATTCCTTAATCATTCCTTTTAATTTTTCAGTATCATCCTTGATTACTGATTCTTGTGTTTTTCTAATCTGTTCATTTAAATCTATCTGCAGATTCAGTTTAAGAGAACGTACTCTTTTTGGCTTTTCATGATACTTTCGACTTAAAGCATCGGCTACTACGTTAGCTTTTCCTGCATGGTACTGGATATTACAATCATAATCACTTAGTATTTCCATCCATCGTCTTTGTCTCATATTCAACTCTTTTTACCCAAAAACATATCTTAAACTCTTATGATCGGTGAAAATGGTAAACTTACTACCGTAAAGCTAATGTCTCCAAATTTTAAGGGCAAAAATTATGGCTCCTAATTCTAAATCATGGGTTGTATAATTTTCTTCATGATTCTTAAGTTGTCTAGAAGCATAGGCTATAACCTTTTGACGTTGCATCAACACACATCCATAACCTAACTTAGAAGCGTCATAATAGACTACAAAGTCTTCAGTTCCTTCTGGTAAAGCTAGTATGGGTGTGTTGGTTAATTTTTGCTTAAGAATTCTAAAGGCTTCTTCCTGTTTTGGTCCCCATTCAAACTTAATAGACTTACAAGTTAACTTGGTTAAGGGAATGGCTATTCTGGAAAAATGTCGGATAAATCGTCTATAATAACCGGCCAATCCTAGAAAACTTCTAACCTCTGTTGGTGATTCAGGGACTTTCCATTTAGTAATTGCCTCAATCTTTGTGGGATCCACATGAATTCCTTCATGGTTAACTAAATGTCCGAGAAATTGCACTTCTTTTAACCAGAATTCGCATTTTGAAAATTTAGCGTAAAGCTTTTCTTTTCTCAGCAAATTTAGGAGTGCATGCAGATGCTCTGCATGTTCCTCTTTACTTTTAGAGTAAATGAGAATATCATCTATAAAGACAATTATGAATTTATCAAAATATGGCTTACATATTCGGTTCATTATGTCCATAAATGTGGCTGGGGCATTGGTTAAACCAAATGGCATGACAGTAAATTCATAATGGCCATACCTTATTCTGAAAGCGGTCTTAGGAATGTCCTCTTCATGTACCTTTAATTGATGATATCCTGAGCGTAAATCGATCTTTGAAAAGAATCGAGCTCCTTGCAATTGATCAAACAGATCATCGATTCTCGGTAATGGGTACCGATTTTTAATCGTGACCTTATTCAATTCACAGTAATCAATGCACATACGCATTGTCCCGTTTTTCTTTTTGACAAACAAGATCAGTGCTCCCCACGGTGATGAACTTGGCTGTATGAATCCTTTTTCTAATAGTTCGTCTAACTGTTTATTTAACTCTTGCATTTCTGCGGGTGTCAAACGGTAAGGTACCTGTTCCTAGTAGCAGATGAATTCTGAATTCGACTTCTCTGTCTGGTGGTAGTCCTGGTAGCTCTTCTGGAAATACATCTGAAAATTGAGGTACTACGGGGATATCTTTTAATTCTTTTCCTCTAGTGTGAATGATTATGGAAATCATATACACTAGTGATCCTTTCCTAGCATAACTTGTTGTTTTCATCCCAGAGATGAATTTCGTAGGTCTAGTTGGCTTATCTCCTTTAATTGTGATATGTTCACCTTTTCATGAATTTACTTGGATTGTGTAACGCCTTGCTCTTTCGTACTTTCCATTTATAGCAAGTCTTGTTTGTATTCCTATTTTTGGAAACCTTGTGTTCTTGTAATCGTACTTTCTTTGTAACCATTGTAAAATACATGTTGTACATACTTTATACATGCTCATACATTCAATTTTGTGAAACAATTGATACATATTCATAATTCTTGGAAACTATGTGCTAAACTTGCAAATACATGAAACTTATGCATAAAACATGTTTTGATCGTAAATGATACTTAAATACGACATTCATACGCTTAGTTATACTTGGTTTATGTTCTCTATACTTTATTTTCCTTTAAACTATGTTTAAATGACATAAAATACCCTTAAAATACCTTAAAACCCTAAAATATAAACTCAAGGGACCAAAATGTCATTCAAAACTTGAATTGAAGACCTGATGGTCTCTGGCACCCCGCCACCGCCACTGGATTCTCTCGCGCCCCGCCAGAGGCAGAATCCGCAGATTAGTTGTTTCCTCTTACGGGATTGGGCATTTTAGTGTGTTTGTTGCTTCCAATGTGTGTTTCTTGCATTAAAAACTCACAACCACTAACCCCAACCCTTCCCCTATAAATACCACACCACTCCAAGCCCTAATCACTTTACAAACTCCTCTAAATCTCTCTCAAATCACCAAAAACGCAGGTGTAAGTTCAATTTCGGACAGAAGCACCCTTCTTCACTAAAGTGAGCATAACTCACTCGTTTCTCATCCGTTTTAGCTCATTCGTTTTCCAGAACACTTGGCTTGACCTTAGCTTCAATTTCATAGGTGTTTCATAGTAAACAAGTCCCTGGAACTCCGGCAAATAGGCTCCAAAGTTCACTGTTCGTTTTATTTTGAATCAAACTTTGTTGATACTTGTTTAAACTTGAGTCTAACTCACTCAAACCCACGTCCTTATGCGCATAACCACTTGTATGGTTAGTTGGGCTTAAAAACGGGGCTGAGACATACAAAAATCAGAGGTTAAACCTCATATGAATTCTGTTTTACTTAGGGTTTTTAACCCCCAAGTGATGTTCAAGCTCCAAGCTTGGTGAATGTGTGATTATGGACTAACTTGGGTTGTCCAACATAAAATCCCCACATTACTTGATGATTTCTCATAGTGTAGTTGTTTATACTCTTGTATTTCTTGTAGTTCATGACCCTCCTTGAATGTTCTTACATCAAGTGTAGTGGTGAACACCTAGAGGTACCTAAATGGAAGCTTGTTCTTCCTACCTCCTACATGAATTCTATGACACATTAGAGGTACCTAAATGAAGATTGAATCTTCTACCTCATGCTTGACTATTGGACATACTAATGTATAATACATAACCTAAATAATACCTATATACATTCGAACCTTTGATGATGAAAATCGTGTTCATTTGTCAAAGTAGTATACTAACATCATCTAAAGACCTAAACCTTGTTATGATTCTATTGGGTGTTCAACCCATAAAAACATTCTAACCCTTGTGGTTACGTAGTGTCAAACAAGTGTTATGCGTTGAAGATGATTATTTTCATATGATACTTTTATGTCATTTTAATTCCTAAATCCTTGACTCCTCCGTTTTCCCCAAAACTCACACACTTTGTTTCTTCGTGTAGAAGGACTCGGTGTTCCAACCTCCTAAACAAACCAACACTCTCACGGACTTATCAAGTAGAAGACTTGCAAAACCGTGAGTACACTCGACCCATTTACCTTTTAAAACACTTTTGGGTTGTAACATGTTACTTTACAAAATTTCACTTGCACACACTTAAACATGCTTTATGAACTCAATCCGTTATACATGCTACTTGTTTACTTAGGTTCATGCTAGATTATACATGCTTTGTGACATTAACTTTGCTAAGCCCTCAACTTAACATATATAGCGCTATAGGAGTAGCACACCACCCGTCGGGGTCTTGTTAAGTCATTATACTAAAACGGTCTCGTTACTTTTGTGGCGAGGGATGCTAAATATTAATGGACACTTGGGTTTGACTTGATGTTACGCATGCTAGTTACCTTGTTTACAAATTACCATGTGAATTCGAGTAAATGCTTTATACATATGCTAAACTATTTAAACCTTGTGTACTCGCCTTTGCTTTTGCATTGAATTGTATTTTAAACATGTTACAGGTTGATGATTGATGATGCTATGAAACGAAGTAGCGATGATGCCTAGATACACATTTAGACGTCTTAAGTTTAAATTGTTGTATCAAATTTTGTTTTGTTATGTTATGAACATGTTATTTGAATTTCTATGTATTGTTGACAATTTTATTATGAAATGAAAATAGTTGATTTAAATATTGTCACAAATAGTGTTATGAAGTCTCTTGCAATCTATTTCGTCTCATCCCGATGATTCCGCCATCGGTTGGGGTGTGACAGATTGACTTTTGATCACATAGAATACTGGCTTTATTGGCTACCAACCAATCCATTCCTAATACAATATCAAATCCAGCCAGATTCATTGGGTAAAGATTAGCAATAAAACTTTGGTTTAAAATTTCTATTCTTGCTCCCTGCAAGATTTCAGTAATCTTAATGGATTCTCCATTTGCTGTTTTTACTAGACATTCTTGTTGGAGTTTAGTTAATGGTTGATTGAGAAATTTGCAAAATGAAGTATTAATAAAACTTTGGTTCGCACCAGATTCAAATAATACTTTAGCAAAAATATCATTAACTAAAAACGTACCGGCAATCATGTCCGGAATCATTTTGGCTTCTTCTGTCCTCAGAACGAATGCTCTAGCATTCTTAGTAGTCTTGTTGTTTGTAGCTGGAGCTAGTTTCGAACAATTTGGCTTAATATGACCTTGTTCTCCACAAATGTAGCATATCTTATTGTTGGGTTTCTTCCTGCAGTCTTCTTCCTTATGTCTAGATATTTTGCAGAAATTGCAGTATATGGAGCATCTCCCAGAATGTTTTCTTTTGCAGTACTTGCAGTACGGAGTAGAAGTAGAACCTATATTTTTTCACGGTTAGAATTTCCATAGCAAAATTCCCGAGTAAGCTTTTGAGCTAGGTTCTTTCTTTGGTTTTCTTCTTGGGTACGTACTAATTCATCAGTCAAGGTATTTGCTAGTTCTACAGCTTCTTCTATGGTTTGCGGTCTAGCTCCCTTGACTACATGTCTAATCTGACTGATTAATCCCCAAATGTAACGAGAGATTAATACTGGTTCTGGTGATGCTAGAGTTGGCACTATTCTAGCATATTCAAAGAATGTAGTAGTGTAACCTTTGCTGTCTACCCCTTTCAACCTTATTCTTAAACTCAGTGCATTCCATATTATATGTTCTGTCACTTCCCCTAGTCTGGAGGATAGTGTTCCACCATTCTAGAGCTGCATTTTTAAATAGATTGTCAGCAAACATTATCTTATCCTCTTCTGCACACTTGCTTATTTTTAAGACTACCATAGTCTTTTCTATCCAGCGTAGAGCTGCAATGGCTCCTTCATTGCCCGAGAATTCTATTGGCTTACAAGACCAGAATTCTTTATAAGAACAACCATAAGACATGGTTCTTCTTCTTTTTGGAATGGGCACTTGAAGTATTGGTCCATTGTTTACGCTGTGACTGGGTTCAGTTGGTGGTCTTTTACTTCCGCTATTACTGTTATTATTATCCGCTTCACTAACATGTTGGATAATAGATGGCATAGCGTCTCTAATTCCTTGGTTTACTATGTGTCGAATTTCACTGTTATTTATTTGATTATCATTATTCTGGTTTTCTTGGTTTGCTGCGTTGGCCATCTGGATTATAAGCATTTACCAAGTATTAATATTGCAAAATAATATTAAAATGCAAACAATCTCACAACACAAACAGGTTGGTCAAAATCGTCGTGCATTGCGACTTTTACTCTATTTTATATGTTATGCGTTTATTACAAACCATAACTGGAAATTAAAATACAATACTAGGATGCATCAGTAGATAATATATATATATATATATATATTCAAATCACACACACATACACACACATATATATATATATATATATTATTACTATTACTACTGATAGGGGTTTATCCAATATTGCATATTACGCTCATATTATTTCCAGACGAGTCTCTCCCCTATCTGTCTCATTCTCTCACTTCCTTCTAATATCTCCTCACCAAAGGTGCGGAGTTCCTGTATGTTCTCAGTACTCATGGGTGGGGCTGGTGCTTGTATTGGGTCAGGAAACTGTGGCATCGGTTCCTCATGTGGGTAGGGGTTCTCTAGAATTTCCCTGATATATTGGTCATTATCAAAATATGGGTCTAGAGGATCTAGGTTTGGATAGGGTGCTATTGGGTCTAGCATGGGCTCCTCTAGTGGGTAGCGTTGTTGATAATCCCTATGGTCGTCAAACCATGGGTCATAGTCTGGAGGATGGGGTGCTGGGACTCTAGGGATTTCAGCCGGGTCTAAGTCAGGTAGTGGGATCTGGTCAGCTGGGTAAATTTCTACTTCCATGGATTGTGTTGGGAACAACGGCAGTGGCTGTGGTGCTATGAGTTGGACAACTGACGGTAAGCGTCCGAAGGTCCTTGATCACTCATACTGTAAACTAACAAATTGTCAAATAACACAAAATAATAATCTACACGTATGCACATAATCTTATTAGTTATTTCCTAACAAGATTGACAATTTTAATGTCAGCAGAACACTTCTTTGGCTGAAATTAGTGGCTGTAGCTCTGATACCACTCTCTGTCGCAACCCTCGGCCCCTATCTCCTGGGATCGGGCGGATGCGAGCTCAGATTAAGTGGTATCATTGTTTATCAGTTTGGCAGCGGAATTTACATCAGGATCGTAGTTAGGAAATATTTTATTAGAGTAAAATACCACATTCTTATATCAATAACACCTGGGAAATTCCCAAGTTTTTATTACAAATTTGTTTATAGGGATAAACCCTAATTTATTGCTCTCCAGCTGCCTTCTATTTGGCTTTCACATTTTGTTACCTGAAACGCGTTTTAAAAACATTTGAAAGTGGGAAATACTGGTGAGTGAATCCCAATTTAATCAAAACAAATTTTATCATTTCACAGTATTTAGAGCGATTACAATGTTTACATCTACACAATTATTCATTCAGTACTGTCAATCCATGACTGGTGGGTCATATTACTCATTGGCTATCTCATTGTCCAGTGCTAATGTGTTTCACATTTTGTATACAAAACCCCAACATACTGGCAGTAATTGAAGAATTACAAGACTCAATCACTGCTAATTATATATAAAATAATTTAAGATTTTGTAAAAATAGTTTGTAAAAAGGTTCACAAAAAGGAGATTACTCACATTGCTATTTTAGACTTTTCCTGCGGTTTCCTGGTTATAATCTAATAAATTAAAAAATACACACGCGTTAGTATAATAACCAAATATTTACATTAGTTATACCCTCCCCGAGACAGAACTCCAACGACTACGTTGGGCAGAACCTCGATAGTCGTTACGGAGCACTAGATCGATCGAGCAGCGTATCTAATACGTAACCGGGGTTATAATACTTACAACGAGGCAGAACTTCGTTAATTAGGGGGTATAATGCCCGGGTATTACTTCTACACATTAGAAATTGAGAGAGAATCGAAAGAAATGAGCGACGAAAACTGAAGGCTGATGGCCTCCTTTTATAGGGCTGGTCGACCACTTCCTCGCGGCCCGCGAAGCACACACAAGGAGCCTTCGCGCCCCGCGACGTAGGCACAATAGGGCCTAGCTGCGCTGATTCAGACAACTAGCCTCGACACGCATTGCGCCACGTGGCGTCACCCGGTGAGCTCTGGTGGCTTGCTGTCGCAGCCCGCGTAAGACAAAGACAATGTCTTCGCGGCCCGCTAGAGACTACTGGATTTTGTTTTTATTTAATTTTATCAAATTAAAGGTATTTAGGGCTTATGCATATACGGGGTGCATTTTAAGACGTATTGGGGTGTTCTAAATATTTTAGGGGGTGTCGGAAATATTTTAGGAGGGTTGTTATACTGGGTCACAAGGAACACCAAGTTTTTCCCCAACCACTCCACCACTACCTCATTGGCATGCACCCAACAATCTAATCAGTAAAAATGTAGGGACTTTCATGATAGAGTTTTCGTTTAGTCCAAGTGTACTACTCCACTTCCAGTGGATAGTATGTTTTAGTGGCTCCAATAAGAAATGCGCGCGTAGCCCCAACCATGGCTACCGTAATAAGTATTGTTCCAAACTAGGAACACATGCTTTTGGAAAAGATTGTGAACTCACCTTAGTTTGCTCGACAGTAAATCTGAAAGGTAATTAGGAATGATCAATCTCTTCCTGATATGTTTACCATTTCAGTTAGTTTAATTCATGAATTCCTACACGTAGTCTAACACATAGTCACAGAATCACTTTGTCATACAATTACTCGTTTAGGTAAGTTAGCGTATGTGATCATATTATTCCATAAAACGCATTCATTGCCACCAACTAATGTTTCTAATCACATTCAACACCTTTTGATAACTTGTATGCATATTCAACACAATTTCATTGCCACCAACTAATGTTTCTAATCACATTCAACACCAGGAAAAGTCTAAACTAGCAATGTGAGTAATCTCCTTTTTGTAAACCTTTTTGCAAACTGTTTTAAAAACCTCAATGCTTTACATTTAAATTATACAGTGATTGAGTATTTGTAATTCTACAATTATCGTCGGTATGTTGGGGTTTTGTATAGAAAATTTGTTACTACACTGTGATGACCACAAGTCGGGTCGACAGTATCGTGGGTGGTAATTAAGGTAGAATAATAAACAAATGTAATTGCTGATTGCCCTCAATATTGTACAAGGATAAAACCTGTCTTGATTAAATTGGGATTCACTCACCAGTATTTCCCACTGACAAAATGTTTTTAAACGCGTTTCAGGTAACAAAATGTGAAAGCCAAAATAGAAGCCAGCTGGAGAGCACTGAAGGCTTGGAAAATATGGCTATAAAAGTTACCTAATAAAGAAAGATGTTTTGTTCAATAAATTTGGGTTTATCCCTATAAACATGTTTGTAATGAAAACATGGGTTTTATCCCATTATGTTTATTAATATAAAATGTGGTATTTTACTCTGATAAAATATTTCCTAACTACGGTCGTGATGTAAATTTCACTGCCAAACTGATAAACACCGATACCACCATCTCTGAGTAGGCCGTGGCTGCCCGCCTCCCGAGGCAGGGGTCGGGGGTTGCGACAGAAGGTGGTATCAGAGCTTAGCCTCTGATTTCAGCCAAAGAGGTGTTCTGCTGACATTGAAATTATAAATTTGTTAGGAAATAATCAATAAAACTATGTGCATACGTGTAGATTATTATTTTGTGTTATTTGACAATTTGTTAGTTTACAGTATGAGTGATCAAGGACCTTCGGACGTTTACCGTTAGTTGTCCAACTCTCCTAGGGACGAAGGAACCTCTTCGCAGCCTACCCCCTCGAGGTATTCGGCTGATACGGAAAAAGGAATTTTCGTGTTCAAAGCACAATCTGAAGAGCCATTCCCTCCCAAGAAGAGAGGATGGTTCAGCAAAGGAGCTCACGAGCGTAAAAAAGGATGAGAAAACTTCAGCAGCCGCGAATAGGGAAATGAACGCTCAAACACAGGATATAATCGATAGGAGACTGGCAAACTTCCACATACTAGCAACCACAGCCGCCGACCCTAATCTAGAACAACTCATAGCACCATAGCCACTGCAGTTGTTCACAACACAATCCATGGAAGTAGAAATTGACCAAGCTGACAAGAACCCACTACCTGACTTAGACCCATCTTATAATTATTGATACATACTAGTATTGTATTTTGAATTTAAGTTGTATTTGTAATAGATATAGATGCATAATATAGAATAGAGTAAAGGTCGCAATGACGACGATTTTGGATCAATATGTTGTCATGTGATTATTCGCATTTAATATTGTTTCGTGATACTAATAATTGGTAAATGTTTAAAATCCAGATGGCCAATGATGCAAATCGGGAAAACCAGAATAATGAAAATCAGATAAATAACAGTGCCATTCGACACATAGTAACCCAAGGAATTAGAGATGCTCTGCCATCTATTATCCAACATGTTAGAGAATCGGATAATAATAACAGTAATATCGGAAGTAAACGACCACCTACTAAATCTAATCACAGCGTAAACAATGGACCAATACTTCAAGTGCCCATTCCAAAAAGAAGAAGAACCATGTCTTATGGTTGTTCTTATAAAGAATTTTGGTCGTGTAAACCAATGGAATTGTTGGGCAATGAAGGAGCCATTGCAGCTCTACGCTGGTTAGAAAAGACAGAAGCAGTCTTAAAAATAAGCAAGTGTGCAGAAGGGGATAAGATAATGTTTGCTTCTAATCTGTTTAAGAATGCAGCTCTAGAATGGTGGAACACTATCCTCCAGGCTAGGGGAAGTGACCGAACATATAATATGGAATGGACTGAGTATAAGAATATGGTGGAAAGGAAATTCTTTCCACCTAATGAAAAGGAGCAGATACCTAATAAGTTCTTAAACCTTAGAATGACTGGAGTAAATAGTAAGGGTTACACTACTACATTCTTTGAATATGCTAGAATAGTGCCCACCCTAGCATCACCAGAACCAGTATTAATCTCCCGTTATATCTGGGGATTAATTGGTGAAATTAGACATGTAGTCAAGGCAGCTAGACTACCAACCATAGAAGAAGCTGTAGAACTAGCAAACACCTTGACTGATGAACTGGTGCGTACACAAGAAGAAAACCAGAGGAGGAACCAAGCCCAAAGGCTTACCCAGGAATTTCGCTACGGTAATTCCAACCATGGGAAAAATATAGGTTCTACCTCTACACCTTACTGCAAAGCCTGTAAGAAGAAGCATTCAAGAAGATGCTCCACCTACTGCAACTAATGCAAGATTCCAGGACACAAGGAAGAAGATTGTAGGAAGAAACCCAGTAATGGCGTGTGCTTCAACTGTGGAGAAAAAGGGCATATCAAGCCAAATTGTCCGAAACTAGCTCTAGCCTTGAACAACAAGACTACTAAAAATGCTAGAGCATTTGTTTTGACTGCAGAAGAAGCAAAGATGATCCCGGACGTGATTGCCGGTATGTTTTTAGTTGATGACGTTTTTGCTAAAGTATTATTTGACTCTGGTGCGAACCAAAGTTTTATTAATACTTCATTTTGCAAACTTCTCAATCAACCATTGACTAAACTCCAACAAAAATGTCTAGTAGAAACAACAAATGGAGAATCTATTAAGATTTCTGAAATCTTACAGGGAGCAAGAATAGAAATGTTAAATCAAAAGTTTATTGCTAACCTTTACCCAATGAATCTGGCTGGATTTGATATTGTATTAGGAATGGATTGGTTGGTAGCCAATAAAGCCAATATTCTATGTGATCAAAAGTCAATACAAGTAAATTCACCAAAAGGTGAAAAGATCACAATTAAAGGAGATAAGCCAACTAGACACACAAAATTCATTTCTGTGATGAAAACTGCAAGCTGTGCAAGAAAAGGGTCACTAGATTAAATGCAGGTACTACTCGTAATAGGCTGGATTTCTCCTTAGCATCAATAAAGAGTCTCGTAAGCTTAAGATGCCTATCGTCTGTTGAACTACTGTTTACTATTTTTTTTATCCTTCTGTGGATAAACTTTCGACTGTTTGTGATACATGATATTACAATATTATATTCAGTTGAAATATATCTTTCATTTGCTTCCGCTGTGCATTTAAATATTGTGTTGTTTGACTATTATGTTGCCAACCACGTCACGATACTCCCCACCTGGCCCACCGGTAATACGTGGAAAGTCGGGGTGTGACAAGCTCTATTTCAAGTGAGTTTAGAATTTAATTTCTAACTCAGGATGGTGTGAATTCTATCTCTTTTTAATATATTTGAGTTTATTTATTCTTTCGAACCCAATACTGACTTAAGCATCGGAGGGGTGTTAAGGTTGTTTTGCAAGATATACTCCAGGATATACACTCGGAATAACTCGAAAGATTAGAGGATTGGCCCCCTCTCTCATGATTAAGGGATCCTGATCCCTTCACAGGTTTAAAGGTATTCAACTTTCTCTCGAATTGGGTTTAAACACCCCGCCTGGAGCGCAAGTTATCCAGGGATAGTTCAGGATAGCGGGACCAGTCCATGTAAAAGTGGCTGACAATCCTGGATCCTCAAGGTATATGAGGATTGATCACCCTCTCTCACGAAAGAGTATTTCTATACTCTCTAAGGTTTAAAGGTTTTCACCTTTCTAAGTCTTGGAGCTTATACACTCCCGCCTGTACCGCATGAAAATCAGGGTTTATCCCCAGGATATCAGGGTTTATCCCCAGGATATTAAGGGTTTATCCCAAAGATATTAAGGGTTCATCCCAGGATATTAAGGGTTTACCCCAGGATATTCAGGATTTATTCAGTAAAGCTAAAGTATGACTATGTTTACATTCCTATGTTGAACACAGGGGATATACATTATACAATTTAAAGGATGGATTCAAACTTATAAGTGTGCACTGGGGACAATCCTGTGATTGAAGATTGGAATTGACTCTCTGGGAATGTTTGGTATGGTCCCTCCTTTTTATTTGGATAACTTGAGGCAGTATCCTGGGTAGGATATCTCTCAGGATATTCTTACAATGTGTTCCCAAAATTGTCCAAACTAAACTATTTTCATAAGTAAGATTTATGCACTAAAATAGTAACAACAGAAATAAAGCTAAAAGAAAGTTGTATTATTAACATATCAAAAGTTGTGCTTTTGGTTTCACCTCAAACCAAGGTCCATCCACCAAAAGCACGATTAGTCCCATACCATATGTACTTAACAGTTGAAGGTTTTGTCTCAAATTGAGACCCACCCACCTCCAACTGTTATATTGTCCAAAAGTAAAGCATACTAACATTGATGATCAAAGGCTTCGTCCTGAAACTCAGGATCCCTCCACCTTTGGCCATCGTACTGTTCAAATGCAGGAAAAGTAAAGTGCAAAAAAAAAGTAAATTGTTTTGGGGTTACAGACCAACGATCAAATTTAAAAAAGTGGGCTCCGGCCTAGGCATCAATATCCATCATCGTCCACTTAAATGCCCTCACACAGCAGCATCTTCACCAGCCTTCTCCGTCTTCTCAGCCCCAGCATCCTGACCAGCATCCGTCCCAACATCCTTTTCTTCTCCAGCCTTGTCCACCACCTCTGCTGACTTAGAGGATTCACCAGCTTCAGCAGGATATGGCACAACCTTGCCTCCAAGCTCCTTCAGCTTTGCCACCCAGGATTCAACCGGCCAGGATGGGCACTAAAGGCCTGTCTCCTTGGCCTCATAAGCCATCTTAATGCGAGCTTGTAGCAGAGAGACGATGGCAGAGGCTTTGATCCCTTCCTGGAAAGAGACCATGGCCTGTTCATGCTCCATTTGGATGGTAGCCAGTTTGATTTCAGCATCCTGGGTGACCTTCTTCAGCTTGTCCTCGTAATGCCGAGTCTTCACCTCGGCAATGGCCCCTTGGTCGGCAACAGTGGTCTCGAGCTGTTTGATCCTGGCCTCTTGGAACGCGTTCGTGCTGCAAGAATCGGTGTAAAGGTGGAGCAGATGTTGGAGGCCCTGTACGTCAAAATTCAGGTATGAGTTAAAATATATTAACCAGGATATCCTGTCAGGATATCCTATCAGGATATATGTGCAGGATATAGTCGCAGGATATTACCTTGTTGAGGAAGGATGTCATTGGCTCCAAGGAGTCAGAAAAGCTGAGTTCTTCATAGGAGAACCCTTCAGAGCCTGGGGCACTAACTTCGGAACCTTTCCTCTTTTTTTGCGGTGGAAGCACGAGTCCTCGTGTTGGGCTTAGGAGCCGGGAGCGGCTTTGAGCTGGTAGCGGCAGGAGTCTCTTTCTTAACCATAACTGGAGTGGGGTAACTTTCGAGTGTCACACCCTGGCTTTGCGGAAGCGTGGTTAATTTTGGTGTGACTTCTTAATACCATAGCTTAATCATAACAAAGCTATATGAATTAAAAACATGCAAGATCATCCATTAAGTTTTGAAAACCAAACACAGTACCATTGTTTTAACGGGAACATACCCTAACGAACATAATCTTGTTCAACAAACATTACAAACTTGAAACATAACATAAACATGGTTTAAGGATTATGTCTTGTCCAGGAAAGAGACACATCCCCTAAACCCCGGATGACCTCGGAAACTAGTGCAGCGGAAAACATGCCATACCGTGCCAGATCTCGTTAATTTCCTGAAATACATGTAAGTTGAAAAATCAACAATAATGTTGAGCGAGTTCATGTGCAAGTGAGTAAGTAAAACACTTGTAAGTATAAAAGTTCCCTGGTATGTAGCAGTGTAAGGAAAAGAGATCACCAATGGTTTGCAAGGCCATTAGCATGTGTGAAATGCAAGTAGGGAGACTCAACCTAGCAGATTTTTGCGTCGGGTACAAAGTCACTCAAGGTCCGTTCTGTTGGTCCTCTTAGAGGTCCGTTCTGTTGGGCCTAGAGTTGGGCTCGCTACACCCAGATAGATCTACCGCTTACGTCCCTCGGTGTTCTGCCTACCCATTCACATGATCTTAAGTAGTAAACCTCCTTACGTTAACATACCGTGTATAATAGTACTTGTAAACAAAGTAACATGTATTTCACCCCCGCAGTTAAGAAAACTGAAAACAGTTAGAGAAAAGGGGGACATGAACTCACAGTCTGTGCGTCTCTACCAAGTACTCCAAATCAGAAAGCTGTGCGACGACCTACAAGTGCTAATTCTACTAGACGGACGGTCGTGCCTTAGCTTTATAGTTTAAGTCTTTGGGAAATAGTTAGACAACTATTTCGTGTTTACATTCTGCATATACTTGGTAGTTAATCTCCTTCCCAAGGATGGGGGATTTAATACATGTGCGTTCAGATTAAATCATTAAGTCTCACTTAATACATATATATTTCCAATCTCAAAATATAAGTATTTTTCTCAAAAAAATATTATATTTTCATTTCTCATAACTTTTCTCCAATAATACGTTGTTAAAGTACGCGTTCATAAATATTTCCGTAATTGTGTAAGTTACGTTTTAACATTCGAGTGGTAATATAATTACCGGTGTAACTTATATATTTATGGTGAAAGCGTTCGTATTATTTTGGATTCGTTGACGTTCGTAAATATTATTTTTACTCTAAAAATAATATTTATGTATTTCACAAAATAATCATAAACAGTGTGTGAAAAAATATATACATTTATCACGTTAAATTTTGTGAAAATCCCACCTCCGAATATTTAGTAAATAAAGTCATGGCGAAATTTATGTTTCGAAAACATGTCAAAAATAATTCTAACACTTGTAGTGTAAATATTTCTAAGTGTTAGGTTTTTAGAAAAATTTCGCCAGAGTTTCCTCTGTAACTGGAGGTGGCCACGCTTTCAAGCGTATCATTTTCTTTATCAAATCAAATCAACCAATGTTCTCAACATTATCAAACAATTTCCGACACATCAAACTAGTCGACAAGTAAGTAAATCGCATAATCGCATGAACTTGTAGTTTTTCCGAAACTATAGTGTAAATCCCATTATTTTTGTGGATCTTTATATAAAGTAATTCTAATCTCGTAAAAACCTCGTTTTTAGAGAAATCTGTCTTTACAACTTCTAGTAACATTTGACAAAACTAGTTCTTTGTCGGATCTTTTCATTCCACAAGTGTTTACGCACTGGTGGTTTATAAAATCATACTTGTTATTGTAAGATCAATCCTTTAAAATACATGATTTCTTTGATATGTGGTTCTTTGAAAATACCACTTGCAGATGCGTAGATCCGCTAGTTTTAAACACCATTGTACAAGTCAAAGCACTTTTACACAAATAAAACATTTTTACACAGGTTCATGTCTCATGTGTGGTAGAGTTTCACCCTTTTTAACCCTTGTTACTTCTAAAACATGCTTATGTTAAGACCCATGACTTTACCAAACCGGGTTAAAGGGTGATCCGAGCTACCACAACGTGGATTAGGTCCGAACAATCATACATTTCAAATACTACAAGTTTTACACAACTCATAAGCTATTAACCACCAATATTAGCATTTTAATTAGACTTTTATGTTTCAAAATGCAAGATTTAGAGTTTTAACCATCATACATCTTATTATCCGCTTTAGAATAGTTCAAGAACGAGTTTTAAGTGTTATACCTCTAGCTCAAGGCTAGGGAAGATTCTTGACGAAAATGGCGTGGATAAAAGCAAAGTGGAGAGGTCCTTCGCGTTCCGTTTGCTCCAAGGCTCCTAATACGTGACCTTTGATGTATGAATGATGTTGGAATGGCAAGAACCAAAACCGAAAGTATGATGGATGTGGGTGGGGGTCTCGGCCGAAAGTGATAAAGAGAGGGAGAGAGTTTGAGGTTGGGATGTTGTGAAGTGAATGATCTCTAGTGTTTAGCTAAGAACTTATAGACAAGTTTAAAGGTTTTAATCCAATGGATTATGTGTTGTTTAGATATGGGACAAGAGGATTAAAATAATCAAATAGTGTACAATTGTGTTCCCCATGGTTTGGGGCCGGTTAGGATGGGGGGGGGTACTAGTTCGATCCCAACTAGTAATTAGGTAGTTAGTTATATTAAACTAAGTGTTTAACTTGGTTGTTAGTGTGTAGCGTGTTATAGCGGGTGTTAGGGTAATCAGGGACCCTAACTAGCTCAGAAAAAGATAGATAGTGAAAATAATAATATTTTCATGTTCCGGGTAAAGTCCGGTTGTTCGGTTGGATAGTAATCCGTTAAAGCGTTACTAAAGCTTTAAAGTGTCGTTATTAACATTTTTAGTGACACAACTTATTTCCGACACCTTGGAAAGTGTCTAGTAGTATTTTCCCCATGTTTTGGCACTTTACTAGTCAGCTAGAAGCTGGATTATTTATTAAAGTGCTGTGTTTTGTACTTTAAGTACGTTTTAGGTACATCCAGTCACTGTAACTTATTCCTAGAGACGCAGTTCCACAACCCTTGTATCCCTACACTCACTACTAGTGTAGCCAAATATCTCAGGCTCTTATAGGCCTTGGAGGCAGTGTTTGCCTGATGCTGGTTATATCAGCATGTTCAATAGGTTATCCGTTATTGTGCTACTGTGCTTTTTGTGCCATGGTTGTCACTAGTGTTCTGTATGTAAATAATGTAGTGACGATAAGTAAAGTATGATGCAAGTAAGTACATGTATCAGTATTCAAGTAGCAGTTCATCAGCTAGTTCAAACAAGCACAGTAATTAAGTAGTAATTAATCAATAATTAAGTCATACGGATACCTGGTTTAGTGAGGGTTGTCACATCGAGCTCGTCAAGATCAAGGAGGATTGGAACTTTGCTGGAGTCTGCATACAGGGAGTAAAATTCTTTCCTAAATATATCAACTAAAAACATGTATGGAGGATAAAGTGCAGGATCATTACCAGACATGTTTGCACTGGAAAGAGGGCTTGGAGATGGTGGAGACGGATTAAAACTTCTTTCAGTCTCTGGGAGGAGTCTGATAGCGTCAATTCTCTTCTGTGAATCAGCTAGGGGAGGTGCAAGCTTCCTAAAATCAGCTGTGTACAAGACAATAAAAAAGTTGTTTAGCTCAAGATATAAAGCAGGATACAAGACAGGATCATCCTAGAACCCTAAATCCTACCCTTTCTCAACCACTTCACCGGATATTCCGTTCCACCAGGGATTGAGTCTCTTTTTACAAAGAAGAATTTGGATTGCCATTTCTCCTCATTCCTGGTGGCACGAAGTATCAGCGGATCGCCGGAGGTAGAATAGAAGCAGAATCTACAGGAACCATGGCATCTAAGCCGATATGTGTTTTGGTCAAAAATTCTGATGAGGATATTGCAACCAAACTCTTAGTTTCGGGGAATGATGCTTAAAATGTGTAATAGCGATGAGGATCACTTGATGTAAATTGCACAAACAACACCAGGATTTATACGGGGAAAAAGCCCTTGATCAAGAGTTGATCTCCGGCACAAAAAACCCCGGGTGATGGAAACTACCGATCACCAAACTCAAATATATGAATAAATGTTTACAACTTCGGATGGTAACGAGCTAGGTACAAGGATTACTAGAATATAACGTGTAAATGGTGTATGAAATCGCTAAGTGTTTGAACGAGAGCTGGTATGAACGTTTGTATGAGTGTGTGTGTAACTCAGAAATGACTAAGTGTCACTAACTAGCTCGTTACCCCTTTTAAAATAAGAAAATATCTAGCTAACAAACTCTCCGACTTTCGTGCCATGCCTTCACGTTCTCCACAACGTCCATTTTTAGCTAAGCACGTGCAGAATAGTTTGGGAATATTCTCCAGGAATGTCGCTAAGACTAAGTCCAACTTGTTACTCCTGCAAAACAATACGAAACACAAGTGAACAATTGTTAGTATGAGGAACCTTAAGGTGATCCATGATCCTGATCCTGAAGCTCTTCTGAGGATCACTATCTGTCACAGAAGTGAGGATCACTAAAGAGGATAATAGCTAAGGATCACGGGTCATTTAGAAATCCACCCCTAACAATTGCCCCCAAAATATAAGGAGTTAAATTGTAAAGATGTGAGTTATATTTTACTGATCTTATCCGCAACAAACTAACGGATATATAGCCGTTAAAATAGAACTAGCCGTTGCGATCATGACGTCACGGAAGTGACAATCCTGCAGAATCATAATTATAAATAGAGATATAGATAGGATCATTATGCATTCAAATTCGAAAGAAACTCCCTTTAAATTCTCAGTCGACGATCAACCAGGTATTTCTTTCTCTTCTTTCTTTCTTTCTTACTCTGTTTTCCTTTCTTTATCTCCGTTACTTCGAAAATGTTGCTCCGAAGTTCACCGGCCAAGGATCACCCAAAGAACAGTCCTCCGAAAAGCCAGGGGATCATTGAAGACTCTATTAAAGAACGCTGCTGCTTCAATGATGCTCAGATAGATAGGATCCGCCACTGCTTTCCGGCGAACACCGAATTTAGGCCTTTTGACCCCAATGCCCTGAGCGATCATATCTCCGATAAGTGGGTTGCTTTCCCCGTCACTCCTTTCACCATAGGCTATACATATCCTTTTCCAGCCTTCACCCAATCTTTCTTTTCCCTAACCGGCATATCTTATATCCAAGCCATGCCAATGATTTGGAGGGTTTTGTACACCCTTGAAAGGATCATCGATCAGGAGGGAATAGATCTAGGAATGGCAGAGCTGGGAGAACTGTATGATCTTACCACCTTTGGCTCTCATCGTTACTTGTTTAAACGTAAACCCGGTGAGGAACACCCGATCTTCAAAGCCACCAAGAATGATGCTAATTGGAAACGGCGTTTCTTTTTTATCAAGAGAGATTCCATCGAGGATGGAGAGGATCTACCTAAAAAATGGACTACCCATGGTAGGATGGAGGATCCTGAGAAGGATCACCAGGAACTTTCTTTTGATGTAAGGATAACTTATATTTTTGCTTTCTTTTTATGCAGCTATCACCGTCTCACACCTCAAACTGTCCCCTGCTGCTAAGGAAAGGCTCCTCGCTTTCAAGAAACTTGATCCTGAGACAAGAACTTTCAAGACAACAACCCAAGATTCACAAGAGGTATCCTCAGGCTCTGTCACAATGTCAAGTAAGTATCCTTGTTTAAAATTTAAATAAATAGTGAAATATGAACTAAGAAAAGATACTTATCTTGTTTTTATTGTGTAGGTGCTGGAAAATCTGCCAAGCCTGTTTCCCAGTTCAACACGGCTGACCTTGATGTCGTACGATCCAGGAAGAAAAGATCCACCACCAGTCCTAGCATCTCCATTCCAAAGGCACCCACCAAAGGAAAGGGTGTCAAGAAGAGGAAAACTTCTGATGCCGAGGATCTTCAAGGCCTACCACTGATCCGCCACCAGTTCCTTGAATACTTTAATGATGTAAGGATCCTTAATTCTGCCTAGGTATCCTACTCGTATGAGGATCACTTGATCTTGAACTGCTTTATCCTTTTCTTTGCAGAAATTTGCTGAGATTGAGGATTACGTGGGGAACGTTGAGGAGCAGGACAAGAAAATTGTTGACCTCCAACAGGTTGCCGTGCTCAAGGACCTTGCACTTGCTGATCTTCGGAAGGAACTCCAAGATGAGAAGACTAAGACAGCCAAACTTCTGATCGACCTTGACTATGAGAAGCATGACCTCATTGAAAATGCTAAGGTCTCTGCCGCCATCACGATGTATCAGACAAAATTGAAGATGGCCCAGGAAGCTCAAGATCCTAGTTTTGACAAAAACAGCTGGGATGTTGAGGGTTGGAAGGCAAGATTGGCTGATCTTGAGGATGATGAGGAGGAGGCTACTGAGGTCTTGGCGATTGAAGCAAGTGGCAGTGGGAAGGATCTGATGAAGGATACCGCAGCTGGAGGGGATGATGATGCAGCGAAGGCATAGGCTGCATAAATGGGCGATGAAGGACATTTCTAGACGTAGCCGGAGCCCATTTTTTAAGTTTGATAGTTTGTTTTGGTGATGGTGTTTTTTGTTGAACAATGATGGGTTGTACTTAAACAGCAGTTTTTAGGATTAAGGGTCATGTATGATCCTTTGGACAATAGGCAGGATTGCAATTGGTGGATGGATCTTCTGTTTGGGGGATGAAGCCATTGTGATCCTGCCGCCTTTATATTCCTGCACTATCTTTGAACTTATTATCATGGACACCCTTTACCTACCCCAGCGGACGGGCCACGTTTTGCTGGTAGAAGCTCGGGTAGGTAATTTTGACAACCTTTTAAGGGTTACTACTTTGTTAATAAAAACTTAACCTTTTGTCGCTTATCTTGTGTTGTTATCCTTTTTAATATCTTACTTTCCAACTGTTGTAATGTTCATTCTGTTTATACTTATCAAGCCTTGAAAAATTAGAAAAGATATCCAGAAAGTTTAGGATATGATCAAGGATCACATATCCCATAACCGATAAGTTCTAAAAAGTGATATGGTTTAAGAATCACAAGTTTAGTTGTCAAACTTTAAGGGTTATTCAAATGAATAATGAATAAAATCAAAATAGTTAAGGATCATACCTGAGGATCCAAGTTAGGATCCTAACCATAATTAGGATAACTATAAGATAAACCTTAGAATAAAGTAAGGATCAAGGATCCCTAGTTGCCTATCTTCAAGAACCTGAAATAGAGCATAACTTGGGACAAAGCCAACATAAGATAAGAATTAGCAACTGGGGACAAGCCCAAGGATAACTGGGGACAAGCCCAAGGATAACTGGGGACAAGCCCAAGGATAACTGGGGTCAAGCCCAAGGATCGTATGTAAACTGGAGTATGGCCCTAACTGGCGACTATCCAAACTTAGTGGCATGAAAATGCCAAAACCTTAGCTAACGTGAAAACGTTAGAAACCTTAGCTAACGTGATAACGTTAGAAACCTTGTGAACGGATGTATGGTACGTCTACCATTATACGTAGGATCCTAAGCATAGCCAGAACAATGGAATTATCAGCCCCTAAAACGAGTACTGGTCCCAATGCCTTGAACTATACCAGGATCATCGTGCGCTACAGGCGGAACTGGGGTCAAGCCCAAATAACTGGGGTTAAACCCAAGGAACGGATTGCTTCTGTAGATAACCAATGTTATGCAAAGAATACCTGGACTTTCAAAACTTAAACTCACGTGAGAGATGGATAAAGGATACATGATCCTTATCCTTATATGAGAAAATAAAGAAATGAAATAGTTTAAGTTTAGGATATTACCTAAGTAAGGATCACCAATACTTTGAGGATCCTTTAAGGATATCCCTTTCGTTAGGATCATCTGTGTCATGAGGATCCTACTCACATGAAATATTTCTTCAAGTGGACAGCATTCCAAGCTCTTGGTAGCAAATCACCTTCCATGGTTAGCAATCTATATGCCCCCTTTCCTGCTTCAGCTTCAATCAAATAAGGGCCTTCCCATTTTGGAGCTAACTTTCCATCAGCAGGATTGGTGGTATTCTGAAATGCTTTCCTTAATACCATATCTCCAACTTGAAACCTCCTGATCCTGACATTTTTGTTGTAAGCACCAGCCATCCTTTGCTGATAACTGGCCATCCTTATCCTAGCCATATCCCTGATTTCTTCAATAGTATCCAGGTCTTGAGCCAAGTTTTCATTATTTTCCTCAGGATCACGAGTACTTGTTCTAGCAGTTGGAACCACCATTTCTGTTGGGATCACCGATTCTGCCCCAAACACCAAAGAGAATGGTGTTTGACCAGTAGCATTCTTAGGGGTCGTCCTATCAGCCCAAAGCACATAGGGTAGTTCTTCTGCCCATTTCCCTTTCTTGGATCCAAGCTTCTTCTTCAAATTGTTGATGATGATCTTGTTGGATGATTCTGCCTGACCATTAGCTTGTGGGTGGACTGGTGTTGATGTTATCATCTTAATCCCCCAGCTGTCACAAAAGTTAGTGGTTCTGCCCCCAATAAATTGGGAACCATTATCACATATAATCTCAGAAGGAATTCCAAATCTAGTTATAATATTTCTTTTAATGAAGGATATAACTTCCTTTTCTCTGACTTGGGCAAAAGCTTCAGCCTCTATCCACTAGGAGAAGTAATCCGTCATAGCAAGCATGAATACTTTTCCACCAGGTGCCTTAGGGAGCTTACCAACTATATCCATACCCCATCTCATAAATGGCCAAGAGGAGGATATAGGATGCAATAATTCAGCTGGTTGATGAAGGATATTGCTGTGCTTCTGACAAGGATCACATCTTCTAGCATACTCCACAGCATCTTTCTTCATGGTTGGCCAGTAGTATCCTGTCCTCAGGATCCTTGAGAATAATGCCCTGCCCCCAGTGTGGTTTCCACAATCTCCTTCATGGAAGTCTTTTAAAACTTCTTGGATTTCAGGATCCTCAATGCATCTCAAGTATGGTCCTGCAAGAGATCGTCTATACAACATATTATTTAAAATTGTGAATTGAGATACCTTAGATTTGAAAGCCCTAGGGTTTTCTCCTGTAGGAATCTCTCCATGTTGTAAGTATCTCATAATTGGTGAGATCCATGATCCTGATCCTGAATGGGATCGAGTATCCTCACTAGGGATTATTGCAGAATCATTTCCTATTTCCATAGCCACATGATCCTCAATAGCCGGGGTCAGGATATGGATAATAGGGATCTTGATATCCTCCGGGATCTTCAAGGATGATCCTAAATTAGCCAATGCATCAGCTTCTGTATTTTCTTCCCTTGGTACCTGTGACAAACTAAAGGAAACAAAAGAGAGTGCCAAACTTTTGACTATCTCCAAATATTTGGTTAGCTTTTCACCTTTAACAGCATAGGATCCATTAAAGTGGTTTGTAATTAACAAAGAATCTACGTGTACCTCAAGATACCTGATCCCCATATGCTTAGCAATTTGCAAACCAGCAATTAAGGCTTCATATTCAGCCTCATTGTTAGTGGTTTGGAACTCACAAGCTATAGAGTGGGGTATTATGTCCCCCTGTGGCGATTTTAGTAGTATTCCCAGCCCTGTGCCTTTGACATTTGAGGATCCATCAGTATAGAGTATCCAAGGATCCTTGGTCTCTTCTAGTTGCTGGACTTCCAACTCAGCTTCTTCTTGTAAATCACTACTGAAATCAGCCACAAAGTCAGCTAATGCTTGGGATTTGATGGCTGTCCTAGGCTCATATCTTATATCATATGCACTTAGTTTTACTGCCCACTTAGCCATCCTTCCTGACATCTCTGGTTTCCTGAGGACATTCTTAATTGGAAAATTAGTTTTAACAATGATAACATGAGTTTCAAAATAATGTCTTAACTTAGTGGATGCCATAATTAATGCAAGAATAAGCTTTTCAAGGTGTGAATACCTGGATTCGGCATCAAGTAAACTTTTACTTACATAATAGACAGGATGTTGTGTACCTTGATGATCCTTAACAAGGACCGCACTTACTGCTTTTGAGGATACTGCAAGATACAAGGATAGCACATCGCCTTTTTCTGGTTTCATCAAAGCCGGGGCCGAGGATAGGTAATCTTTGAGGGCTCTCAAAGCATCTTCATGCTTCTCAGTCCACTCAAATTTCTTGTTCTTCCTTAGGATATCGTAGAATTCTTTGCACTTCTCGGAGGATTTGGATATAAATCTGTTCAAGGCTGCTATCCTGCCTGTTAGCCTTTGAACATCCTTAGCATTGGCCGGAGATTTGATGTTCACTATTGCTTTGATTTGTTCCGGGCTAGCTTCAATGCCTCTCTTTGTCACCATATATCCTAAGAATTTACCTGCTTTAACACCAAAGTGACATTTTGAAGGATTAAGTTTCATGTTATATTTGTCAAGGATATCGAATGCTTCTTCCAAATCTCTTAAGTGATCCTCAGCTTTTAAGGATTTTACCACCATATCATCTATATAAACCTCCATAGTTTGTCCAATCTGATCCTTGAACATCATATTCACCAGCCTTTGATATGTTGCACCTACATTTCTTAATCCGAACGGCATAGCAATATAGCAGTATATACCAGTTGGAGTCATGAAGGCTGTATCCTCTTGGTCGGATGGTTCCATTTGGATTTGCTAAAATCCAGATGAAGCATCCATAAAAGTTAACAGTTCATGACCCGCGGTTGCATCCACCATGGAGTCAATGTGGGGTAAAGGGAAAGGATCCTTGGGACATGCCTTATTTAAATCGGTAAAATCGACACATACCCTCCACTTTCCGTTTTTCTTTTGAACAACAACCACATTGGCCAACCATCTTGGATACTTGACCTCTCTAATCATACCTGCCCGGAGCAATTTCTCTACCTCTTCCTGGATAATGGCATTTCTTTCCGGTGCAAACTTTCTTCTCCTTTGATGGATTGGTTTGAAGGATCTGTCAATGCCGAGTTTGTGAGTGATTACATCTTTGGATATACCAGTCATGTCTTCGTGTTTCCATGCAAAGGTAGTCTTTCTCCTTTTGAGGAAGGATACGAGGTCTTCTTTCATTTCGCCAAGGATCCCTGATCCGATATAAACTATAGATTCAGGATCATCCGGATCCATAAGGATTTCTACCACATCCTGTTCACTCGCCTCCAAGACATCCCTTGGAGGATACTTTGATTGCTATTGCTCCCTGGATTTCGAAGCTGGTTTCATCGATGAAGTATAGCAATTCTTAGCCTCTTGCTGATCACTATCAATCTTCACTATTCCCCAAGGACTAGGGAGCTTCACACATTGATGGTAAGTGGATGGGACTGCTTTCATATCGTGTATCCAGGGCCTGCCAAGGATAACATTACAACAAGATAAACAGTCAATAACACAAAATTTTTGATAAGAGTGTAGGCCTTCAATGTATATTGGGAGTTTAATGTCCCCCAGGGTATTCTTAGTTTCACCACTAAATCCCACAAGCACAGAGGATCTTGGTATGATCTCTGATTCAGGGATACCCATCTTCTTTAGAACATCAAGCTGGATAATGTTCACTGAACTTCCTCCGTCTATAAGGATCCTGCGGACAAAATGGTTAGATATGAAAAGAGTAATAACTAAACCATCGTGATGAGGATCCTGGATATCAACACGATCCTCTTCATCAAAGGTTATGACCTTTCCTTCGGAGACACTTGATGTTCGAACTGGTCTTTCTCCATTATCCATTTTAGTTTCCTTTGCATGCCTTTTAGCTGCTGAGAAGGATGTGCCACAAATGTCGGATCCTCCAGAAATAAAGTTTATCACTTGTGCATCTGCTGGAGGAGCTGGAGCCTTCTCAGGGATCCTTTCAAGATCCTGAGTCCTTGACTTTTTTCTTCCCAACAACTCTTTTAGATGCCCCTTGCTCAACAAGTATCCAATTTCCTTTCTTAATGCAATGCATTCTTCTGTGAGGTGCCCAAAATCTTCATGATATGCACACCACTTTGATTTATCCTTAGCTGCAGCTGGCCTATCATTCTTTCTCGGCCATCTAGCTTTATCACCTAGGTTCTGCATAGCAAGGATTAGTTCATTGTTATCAACACTAAAACAATATTCAGAAATTGGAGGATAATCCTCATCATCCTCTTCTTGATCAATAGAATGCACGTTCTGATTATCAGATCTGTTGTAGGATCTGAACTTGTTGTTCCTGAATGAGGATCCTTGCTTATCCTGCTTCGAGGATCCTACTAACCTCTCCTGGATCCTCTTGTCATCCTCTAGCCGAATGAATCTAAGTGCTCGGGTTCTTACCTCATCTAAGTTCCTGCATGGTGTCATAACAAGATCATCATAGAAAGACGAATCCCTAAGCAACCCCATTTTGAAGGCCTCAACAGCCGTAGCTATATCTAAGTTGGGAATGTCTAAGGATTCTTTACTGAATTTGGTAATATAATCCCTTAATGATTCATTATGACCCTGGGTTATCCTATATAAATCACTAGTTAATCGTTCAAATTTTCTACTACAAGAAAACTGATTATTAAACAAGTTAACTAGGTTAGCAAATGAGGTAATAGAATAGGGAGGAAGACTTAGCAGCCATTTGAGAGCTGATCCAGTAAGAGTGGATCCGAATCCCTTGCACAGGCATGCTTCTTTTAACCTTTCTGGAATTGGATTGATCTCCATCCTCTCCCTGTATTGTGCTATGTGTTCTTCAGGATCTGTTGAACCATCATACAACTTCATTGTTGGCAAATGGAACCTCTTGGGTATCTCAGCATCACAGATTGGTGGTGCAAAACGAGATATCTTGTGGCTCCCATCTGCAATCTCTGGGATAGGTTTGACTACTCCCGGAGCACTTGATATCATATCCTTTAGCTTTTGCAATTCTCTAGCCATGGCATGATTGATACCTGGATCCTGCATAAGACCATGGTTAGTAGTATGAGAATTATTAAAAGTGTTACCTCCCATTGGATTCAAGTTAGGAAGAATGGATGTTAATCCATATTGTTGGGGCTCTGGAATGATCGAGGGACCAGTAGAGGCATTGGTCTGCATTGGAATAAAATCTCCCTGATGGACATCTGAACTTCCTGTTTGCAAACTCCTCAAGGATCCTGGCATCTGGAAGGATCCCTGAAACTGGGACGATCCTGGAACAAAGGTGGATCCTTGAACCTGGGATGATCCTGGAACGAAGGAGGATCCTTGAACCTGGGATGATCCTGGAACGAAGGAGGATCCTTGAACCTAGGATGATCCTGGAACGAAGGAGGATCCTTGAACCTGGGATGATCCTGGAACGAAGGAGGATCCTTGAACCTGGGATGATCCTGGAACGAAGGAGGATCCTTGAAACTGCTGCATTCCTGAATATCCTCCTGAACTCGTGAGGGATCCCATATGCTGAGGATAGGATCCCGCTGGCTGGAAGTATGAACCTGATGCCTGGGTCATTGTTGTTGTTCCGTAGTGCACTCCTTTTGGTCCACCCACATATTGAATGTCTGGAACCACTGATGGCTGAGAAGTAATCACCGGAGTATCAAAATTCAAAGATCTGGGCATCAGTGGGGAACGATCCTCTGCCGTTTTCTTCTGTTTCTTAATTTCGTCAATCTCCCGGAGGATCCTTTCGTTGGTCTTATCCTGCTCTTGTGCATGATTCCTCATCTGCAAAATCAAGGCATAGAGATCATTAGTAGTAGGATTAGTTGAAACAGAAGAAGTAGGTGGTTTTGAGAAAATGGGAGTTGGTTTCTTCGCGGCATTCTCAGTATTCTTCTGGGATCCAGAAGGTGGTGGAGGCAAAGGAGGGACGCCTTGTGAAGAAGTGAATGAGGGCATCAAGTTTGAAGCATTCTTCGCTGAGGAAGCCATTTGCTTGGTTGTAGTGAACCGAAATGAGCACAGAAATGCGAATTCTTCTAAGGACGAAGCACCAATTGCCCCACGGTGGGCGCCAAACTGTTTTGGTCAAAAATTCTGATGAGGATATTGCAACCAAACTCTTAGTTTCGGGGAATGATGCTTAAAATGTGTAATAGCGATGAGGATCATTTGATGTAAATTGCACAAAAAACACCAGGATTTATACGGGGAAAAAGCCCTTGATCAAGAGTTGATCTCCGGCACAAAAAACCCCGGGTGATGGAAACTACCGATCACCAAACTCAAATATATGAATAAATGTTTACAACTTCGGATGGTAACGAGCTAGGTACAAGGATTACTAGAATATAACGTGTAAATGGTGTATGAAATCGCTAAGTGTTTGAACGAGAGCTGGTATGAACGTTTGTATGAGTGTGTGTGTAACTCAGAAATGACTAAGTGTCACTAACTAGCTCGTTACCCCTTTTAAAATAAGAAAATATCTAGCTAACAAACTCTCCGACTTTCGTGCCATGCCTTCACGTTCTCCACAACGTCCATTTTTAGCTAAGCACGTGCAGAATAGTTTGGGAATATTCTCCAGGAATGTCGCTAAGACTAAGTCCAACTTGTTACTCCTGCAAAACAATACGAAACACAAGTGAACAATTGTTAGTATGAGGATCCTTAAGGTGATCCATGATCCTGATCCTGAAGCTCTTCTGAGGATCACTATCTGTCACAGAAGTGAGGATCACTAAAGAGGATAATAGCTAAGGATCACGGGTCATTTAGAAATCCACCCCTAACAATATGCTAGGGGGAGGTCGTGAACGGAGAGGTCAGGAATATGATTTCTCTTGATCTGGTCAAGAACAGACAAAACTCGCCAGAGCATCGGCATTGTCTGACTAAAGCAGATTTTGGTAACATTAAAGAACTCGGTGGTAAAGTCCGAGAAAGGAAATTGTAACCCTAAGGTAAAAGGAAAAGCATTGAAGCATAACCACTCGTCGGAAACCATATCTGATCAGATTTCCCGATCAAATGGCTGGAACACCGTCCCTTTCGGGAAGATGCCGGAGGTTTTAAGGGCTGACAAGTGTGCAATATCAAAGGTGTATATTTCCTTCTCCGGATCTTCGAGAATATTCTGGTGGATAAAAGTGGGAGCAGAATCGCCGGAGCCGGATCTTGTCTGCCTTGCCATATTGTCGCCAGAATATTGACCAGAATGAAAGAAGAAGCTGGAATTGAGAGAGAGAAGTATTTACCTTTTTTCTCTTCGGTAAAGGTTAAATGGGGATAAGCATGAGAAGATATAGGGGAGCAATGAGTAAATATAGGCTGCACGGTTACAAGCGGTCACATCATGAGTCTAATCTCTTAATTGCCTCGTTTATCGTGAAAAAATGTAACCGTTAGTATCAGGATACCTAACGGTAACATTTTTGGGGACAATTGTTATGGGTGAAATTCTGAGCCCATATCCTGGGCAATATCTTAAGTTATATCTTAGTTTCATGATATATGTTAATGCCCGGGATACTCATTCAGGATATTGGTAACATCCTGGATGATATCCTGAGGATCACTACCGGATTATGTGCAGGAATATGAGTCCAAGCTTGCAACGTTCATAAGGACCTCTTCTCCTGAAGACTCGCTCTAAGTTGTTCAAAGAAGGACGTTGAACCCGCTTTACCTGGTCTCCAACGGCTACTAAAGAATATTCGAAGGCATCCCATACTTATAGGAGATTTTGTTTTCGTTTACTAGCTATAAATAGATAGATAAATCAGATCGAATAGGACACAACAACACTCACTGCTTTCTAACACTCTTCTCTCTCGCAACTTTCACTCTCACAAAAAGTATTGTAACACTTAGCGATCTGATCAATATCCTGCACTGTATCCTGACGTTTAAAGCAATAAGAAGAACAAGGCAGCTGTGATTGTCAGCTCCCGATGTTTTGTGCCGGCGATCCAGATTGATCAAGGGCTTTCCTCGTATATCTCGTGTCACCCCCTTTACTTTTTGCTCATAGTTTGATCGTAGATACAGCTCAATATCCTGAGCCGTATCCTGGAAACTGTTTTTGCAAACAACTTAATCAGCATATTTTCAACACACTTTCTTAGCACACTACCTCACTTAACTAATTTGATCACTTAATTGCTTCGGTAATTTTTGACCAAAACAGTCTTTATAGATGATATTCTAATTTACTCTAAGATTCAAGAGGAACATGCAGCACATCTGCATGCACTTTTAAATTTGCTGAGAAAAGAAAAGCTTTACGCTAAATTTTCAAAATGCGAATTTTGGTTAGAAGAATGAAATTTCTTGGACATTTAGTCAACCACGAAGGAATTCATGTGGATTCCACAAAGATTGAGGCAATTACTAAATGGAAAGTCCCTGACTCGCCAACCGAGGTTAGAAGTTTTCTAGGATTGGCCGGTTATTATAGACGATTTATCCAAGATTTTTCCAGAATAGCCATTTCCTTAACTAAGCTAACCTGTAAATCTGTTAAGTTTGAATGGGGACCAAAACAAGAAGAAGCCTTTAGAATTCTTAAGCAAAGACTAACCAACGCACCCATACTAGCGTTACCAGAAGGAACTGAAGACTTTGAAGTCTATTGCGACGCTTTTAAGGTAGGTTATGGATGTGTGTTAATGCAACGCCAAAAGGTGATAGCCTATGCTTCTAGACAACTTAAGAATCATGAAGAAAATTATACAACACATGATTTAGAGTTAGGAGCTATAATTTTTGCCCTTAAGATTTGGAGACACTATTTATATGGAAATAAATTTGTTATCTTCACTGATCATAAGAGTTTAAGGTACATTTTTGGGCAAAAAGAGCTGAATATGAGACAAAGACGCTGGATGGAATTTATTAGCGATTATGATTGTAATATCCAGTATCATGAAGGAAAGGCTAATGTAGTAGCCGATTCTTTAAGTCGAAAGTATCATGAAAAGCCAAATAGAGTACGTTCTCTTAAATTAAATCTGTAGATAGATTTAAATGAACAGATTAGAAAAGCACAAGAATCAGTAATCAAGGATGATACTGAAAAATTAAAAGGTATGATTAAGGAATTAGAACATGGAACGGATGGAATTTGGAGATTCCATAAGAAAAGGAAGTGGATACCCAAATTAGGAAACCTACGCCACCGAATATTAGAAGAAGCCAATAAGTCTAAATATACGATACATCCTGGAAGTGATAAAATGTATCAAGACTTAAGCAAGAATTTCTGGTGGATAGGAATGAAAAAGGATATAGCAGCTTATGTTGCCAAGTGTCTAACCTGTTCACAGGTCAAAGCTGAACATCAGAAACCCTCAGGTTTGTTGCAACAATTGGAAATGCCAGTATGGAAATGGGAATTGATAACAATGGACTTTGTTACCAAATTACCCAAGACGAGAAAAGGTAATGATACAATCTGGGTGATTGTAGATAGGTTAACTAAATCTGCTCATTTCCTACCAATGAAGGAAACATTCAGTATGGAACAATTAGCCAAATTGTATGTAAATGAAATAGTTTCATTACATGGTATTCCTTTATCAATTGTTTCTGATAGAGATGGCCGTTTTACCTCTCATTTTTGGATAAGTTTCCAAAAAGCAATGGGAACCAAGCTAAATCTAAGCACCGCTTATCATCAACAAACAGACGAACAAAGCGAAAGGACAATTCAGACAATGGAAGATATGCTTAGAGCTTGTGTAATTGATTTCGGAGGAAATTGGGACGATCACTTACCACTAATAGAATTTTCTTACAAGGCAGCTAGACCACCAACCATATAAGAAGCTGTAGAACTAGCAAACACCTTGACTGATGAACTGGTGCGTACACAAGAAGAAAACCAGAGGAGGAACCTAGCCCAAAGGCTTACCTAGGAATTTCGCTACGGTAATTCCAACCATGGGAAAAATATAGGTTCTACCTCTACACCTTACTGCAAAGCCTGTAAGAAGAAGCATTCAGGAAGATGCTCCACCTACTGCAACTAATGCAAGATTCCAGGACACAAGGAAGAAGATTGTAGGAAGAAACCCAGTAATGGCGTGTGCTTTAACTGTGGAGAAAAAGGGCATATCAAGCCAAATTGTCCGAAACTAGCTCTAGCCTTGAACAACAAGACTACTAAAAATGCTAGAGCATTTGTTTTGACTGCAGAAGAAGCAAAGATGATCCCGGACGTGATTGCCGGTATGTTTTTAGTTGATGACGTTTTTGCTAAAGTATTATTTGACTCTGGTGCGAACCAAAGTTTTATTAATACTTCATTTTGCAAACTTCTCAATCAACCATTAACTAAACTCCAACAAAAATGTCTAGTAGAAACAACAAATGGAGAATCTATTAAGATTTCTGAAATCTTACAGGGAGCAAGAATAGAAATGTTAAATCAAAAGTTTATTGCTAACCTTTACCCAATGAATCTGGCTAGATTTGATATTGTATTAGGAATGGATTGGTTGGTAGCCAATAAAGCCAATATTCTATGTGATCAAAAGTCAATACAAGTAAATTCACCAAAAGGTGAAAAGATCACAATTAAAGGAGATAAGCCAACTAGACACACAAAATTCATTTCTGTGATGAAAACTGCAAGTTGTGCAAGAAAAGGGTCACTAGTGTACATGATTTCCATAATCATTCACACTAAAGGAAAAGAATTAAAAGATATCCCCGTAGTATCTCAATTTTCAGATGTATTCCCAGAAGAATTACCAGGACTACCGCCAGACAGAGAAGTCGAATTCAGAATTCATCTGCTACCAGGAACAACACCAATTGCCAAAGCACCTTACCGTTTGGCACCTGCATAAATGCAAGAATTAAAGAAACAGTTAGACGAACTGTTAGAAAAATGATTCACACAGCCAAGCTCATCGCCATGGGGAGCACCGATCTTGTTCGTCAAAAAGAAAGACGGGCCAATGCGTATATGCATTGATTACAGCGAATTGAATAAGGTCACGATTAAAAATCGGTACCCATTACCGAGAATCGATGATCTGTTTGATAAACTACATGGAGCTCGATTTTTCTCAAAAATCCATTTACGCTCAGGATATCATCAATTAAAGGTACAGGAAGAGGACATTCCTAAGACCGCTTTCAGGACAAGGTATGACCATTATGAATTTACTGTCATGCCATTTGGTTTAACCAATGCCCCAACCGCATTTATGGACATGATGAACCGAATATGTAAGTCATATTTGGATAAATTCATAATTGTCTTTGTTATGGGTGAAATTCTGAGCCCATATCCTGGGCAATATCTTAAGTTATATCTTAGTTTCATGATATATGTTCATGCCCGGGATACTCATTCAGGATATTGGTAACATCCTGGATGATATCCTGAGGATCACTAACGGATTATGTGCAGGAATATGAGTCCAAGCATGCAACGTTCATGAGGACCTTTTCTCCTGAAGACTCACTCTAAGTTGTTCAAAGAAGGACGTTGAACCCGATTTACCTGGTCTCCAACGGTTACTAAAGAATATTCGAAGGCATCCCATACTTATAGGAGATTTTGTTTTCGTTTACTAGCTATAAATAGGTGGATAAATCAGATCGAATAGGACACAACAACACTCACTGCTTTCTAACACTCTTCTCTCTCGCAACTTTCACTCTCACAAAAAGTATTGTAACACTTAGCGATCTGATCAATATCCTGCACTGTATCCTGACGTTTAAAGCAATAAGAAGAACAAGACAGCTGCGATTGTCAGCTCCCAAGGTTTTGTGCCGGCGATCCAGATTGATCAAGGGCTTTCCTCGTATATCTCGTGTCACCCCCTTTACTTTATTGTCATAGTTTGATCGTAGATACAGCTCAATATCCTGAGCCGTATCCTGGAAACTGTTTTTGCAAACAACTTAATCAACATATTTTCAACACACTTTCTTAGCACACTACCTCACTTAACTAATTTGATCACTTAATTGTTTCGGTAATTTTTGACCAAAACAATTTGGCGCCCACCGTGGGGCAAGTGGTGCTATCATTACTAAAAACTTTTGCGAAATCGTTACTTGGTTTTCTATTCTCAAAACTTTTTGCCACACTATTTACAATGGCCTCAAGATCAAACATGAGCTCCTCCACTGTGTCTGCTACAACCTCTACTACTATTGGTTCGACGCTTCCACCACCTCCTCCAAGGATGCAAGCTTCTTCACAACCTCAGGATATTATCCCTACTTGGAACATTCAGGGATCTGGTCCTGTTCTGGCTTCTAATGACGAAATTCTAACCTTGTTTGGTAGTGTACATGAACAGATGAGGCAACAGCAAGAAACCAACCAAATGTTAATGAGAGAAATACAACTCTTGAAATCTAGCTCAAGCAGGCCCGCTGAGGATAATGTCACTCCTTTACTGCCCAGAGCCTTGAACTTCAGTTCAGCCGTATATACTGAGGATAACAGGGGAAATGTTGTGCCTAGCCATCCTCAGAATCATACTCCTGAAATACCCTCCTCGGTCAGGATGTCAACTGTGAGGAGCTCAGGATATTCTTCAGGATATAGACAGAATCCTCAGACTGGTAACGTGTCAAACAATAATATTCTTGCTACTAACAATAATGGATCTTTCCAGGATGCAGGTATGACGTCAACATTTACTAGGGAGCTTCAAAAATTGAAGGACATGATATCCAGTGTACCTGGAGTGGTCAAGCCAATTCCGGAGGTGTCATAAGACAGCCACAGGATATCTCGCTTTGCATATCCTATCTGTGATGCTGAAATCCCAAAAAGATTTCAAACCCCCAACATGAAGCTCTATGATGGGACTACGGATCCTGAAGAGCATATTGCCCAGTATAGGGAAAGAATGGAGATTAACCCTATCCCTCCGGAGCTCAAGGAAGCATGCCTATGCAAGGGTTTTTGTTCTACCTTAACAGGATCGGCCTTGAAATGGCTCTTAAATGTTCCTCCTCATTCGATTACATCATTTGCTCACCTAGTGAATTTATTTAATAGTCAATTTTCTTGTAGTCGAAGTTTTGAAAAACTAACAAGTGATCTCTACAGGATAACTCAAGGACCTCAGGAACCCTTAAGAGATTATGTGAACAAGTTTAGCCGAGAATCCTTAGATATTCCACATCTTGATGTTGCAACAGCAGTACAGGCTTTCAAGATGGGGCTGCAAAAAGACTCTCAATTTTACCAAGATCTTGTAATCAACCCATGCAGGAACTTGGATGAAGTTCGAAACAGGGCCCTAAGATATATTCGACTGGAGGATGACAAAAAGATGCAAGAGATGATGAACTCATCCACCACTTATGAGTCAACTAATAGGAAGTCAGAATCCTCATTTAAACCATATCGCTCTAAGCCGTATGGCAGAAATGACAACAAGAAAGTGAATGCTGTTGAAGACGAGGATCCTGAAGAATATCCTGAATTATCTGAATATTGCTTTTCTGTTAACATACCTGAATTAATGTATGCTATGCAGGGTTTAGGAGACAAAGCTAGGTGGCCTCGAAAGAATCAACAAAAAGCTGATTGGAAGGATAAGTCCAAATGGTGTGCCTTCCATGAAGATTTCGGACATGTATCTGAGGATTGCATTGCTCTAAGAAAAGAAATAAGTTATCTTCTAAGCAAGGGATATCTGAAGGATCTCCTAGGAAGAAAGAAGAATAAGGGTCAGGATACTGAGAAGGATCCTGAACGAGCAGCATCATCTCCTGCGGATGCCAAGATAATCAACTTTATTTCAGGAGGATCCGACATTTGTGGGACTTCGTATTCTGCGGCCAAGAGACATGCAAAGGAAGCTAAGGCCGAAAGGGGAGATAAACTAGCCAGGATGACTACCCTCACAACTGATAAAGTGATCACTTTCGACAGTGATGACAGGGATACTATCCAGGATCCTCACCATGATGCTCTCGTAATAACATTATATGTGGCTAACCATTTTGTACGCAGGATATTGGTGGATAATGGCAGCTCCGTCAACATAATCCAACTAGAAACTTTGAAAAGAATGAATGTATCTACAATGGATATCACTTCAAATTCCACCGTGCTTGTTGGGTTCAGTGGAGAGGCTAGGAACACAGTGGGAGAGATAAAGTTACCAGTATATGTTGAAGGGGTCAACTCAATACAACGTTTCTGTGTGATGGACTCCCTATCCTGCTATAACATCATACTGGGCAGGCCATGGATCCATGATATGAAGGCTGTGCCATCAACTTATCATCAATGCATCAAGATCCCTACCCCTTGGGGGGTTTTCAAGGTTGATAGTGATCCGCAGGAGGCGAAGGAATGTTACTCATCCTCAATGAAATCCTCAACTAAGCCTAATGCAGCATAGCAATTAAAGATGCGGGCCCAAGATATCGTCGAGGCTTCAGAGCAGCATATGAAGAAAATTATCCTGGATCAGGATAATACGGATTCTCGGTGCTCGTAGGAACCAATATCCCTCAGGATATTGAAGAACAGTTGTTTTGGTCAAAAATTACCTAAGCAATTAAGTGATCAAATTAGTAAAGTGAGGTAGTGTGCTAGAGTTTTGTGTAAAAAATGTGTTAATCAAGTTAGATATGAAAACAGTTTCAGGATACGGCTCAGGATATAGAGCTGTATCTACAATCAAACAATGAGCGAAAATGTAAAGGTTGACACGTGATGTACGAGGAAAGCCCTTGATCAATCTAGATCGCCGGCATAAAACCTCGGGAGCTGACAATCGCAGCTGCCTTGTTCTTCTATTGCTTCAAATATCAGGATACAGTGCAGGATGTGGTGCGGATCGACTATGTGTTACAATGTAATTTGAATACAAGTGTTTGAGTGTGGTGTTTGCGGTGAGCTAGAGAGTAAAAGTGTTCGAGAGTGTAAGTGTAAAATTGCGTGCCTTAAACTGATCCGCCCCCATCTATTTATAGTAAAGATAATGTAACAAACTATCCTAAACTTCCGGGATCCAGCGAATATTCCCACTCGAACGTTGAGGACCAAGTCTTTCGGGTTCAACGGCTTCCTCATAACAAATACGCCCAAGTCTTGAGGAGAAGAAGTCCTGATGACCGTTAGTAACTTACAGCCATTAACCTGCACGTGTTTAATTCACTCAACCTTAGGATATCGCCCAGGATGTTAGCAATATCCCCGTCCAGTATCCTGGTCACAAATAAACAATTAGAAGCGGGATATTAGTCAAGATATGTATATTCAGAAAATGACCCATAACAATTGTCCCCAAATATATCGGTTGGTGTACCAATCCAACGGATATATTTCAAAAGTCTTATCCCATAATTCAAGGCATTTAAAACGAAGCGACGGTCGAGATCACATCGTAACCTCCAACACGCTTTTTGCTCAATGGAGATCCATAATGCCCCTATATCTTCTCTCTTCTTGTTTGAAAAGCAGATATCTTCAACAGAGCCTCCAGGTAATTCTCCATTTCTCATTTACTTTCTATCAATTCTTCTTGCCTTATTCGTAATGGATGCCGAGACCTTCACCCAGCAGAATCTCCTCAAAAATCCCGAAAAGGAGGTCTGTGCTTTTGACAACGCAGACATCGCGGCTTTGAGAGCTTCCGGCGCTTTTCCCGATAACACGGTCTTTAGACCGTTCGATCGTTCGATTCGATCGGATGTTTCTTCCACTGAATGGGTTTGCTTTCCAGCATATCCTTTTTCGCTAGGTCTTCGATACCCTTTTCCCGAATTCATGATGCAATTCTTCCGAACCACCGGCATCTCTTTTGCTCAAACCATGCCCATGGTTTGGAGAGTATTAATTGTACTTAACCAAATCAAAAACCTTCATTGCCCCGACCTTCGCATCGAGGATTTGCCTATTGCTTATCGCCTCCGATCCCACGGCTCTAGCCGGTTCTTGCTTTTCTCGACCTCTAGCAAACCCCTTATTCTTAAAGCTACCAAAAATGAAGACGGATGGCAACGCAAGTTTTTCTTTGTCAAACGAGACTCCATTGCTGAGGGTGCCAGCCTTCCGGTGGAATGGTTAACCACCGGTAGGGTCATAAATATTCTCATGGACCGTTAGGTTTTTATCTTCTACTAATATCCTTCTTTTTGATCCTTATGCAGTAAATTTCAAGGAAGTAGCTCCCCCTACCGCTGAATCAGAAGAAAGAATCAATACTGTTTACCAGTTACCTGCAATAGACAGGACTTTCACCACACACGTCCCGAGTTCCAGTCAATACTCGTCATCTGAAATGTCTGGTAAGGATTACTTTTAAAATAATTAGCTAACACAGTATAATAATAAAATAAAGAGTAATAATGATGTAAAACTTTTCCCTTTATGTAGCACCGGCCAAGATCCCTGAAGTCTTTGACCTCGACGAGTTGGACAGTTATTCTGATCAGATTCAGGTCAAGAAAGAACCTAGTCCCAAGGCCACAACCTCATCCAAACCCAGCAGTTCCAAAGCCATCATTATTCCCAAACCTTCACCGGCTACCAAGCCCCGGAGTTCAAGTTCCCGCAAAAGGAAGGAGCCTGATTCCCCTGTCATTTCTGACATATTTCCTTATGAGAAGCACAGGTTCATTGAAGCGAGCGGGTTTATGACTTCCTTTCTTAACCAGGTTAGTATTCTCATATCATATCCTGCGGTTTACATCATTTACAAAGATTTATCAATATTAATACCTGTCCTCTTACCTTCGCAGGGTCTTGAGCGTCTGGTTCACCTATATCAAGAATCCTGCAAGCTTAACAAGACGCTTGAATCTAAGCTAAAGGAAGCAGAAATCACAATCTCCGATCAAGGCATGATTGCAGCCGCCAAATCTCGTCATTACGAGGAGAAATTCAAAGCTATGATTCAAGAACACCAAACTGCTCTCAACAAAGCTACTCTTCAAGCCCAGGCCGATCTTGAAGCTGCCCATGTGCAATATGAACGGGATATGGTCAGCTACCGAGAAAGCCTTAAGAGTTCCGTCGTCATCTCTCTCCCCCAAGCCAGGCTGAAGATGGCCCATGAAGCCAAAACATTAGGTTTTGAATGCCCTTCTTGGGACGTTGGTGCCTGGGAGACCAAACTAAAGAACCTCGGCGGCACTTCTTCCAAACCAGCTGTTGATGAATCTTCCAAAGCAGTTGAAAAAGCCACCGATATTGAGAAGGATGCTGAGGCGGATCCCAAGACGGATGCTGCTGAAATCATTATGGACGAAGAAGACACTACCCCCTAAAGCTTATTTCCTTTAAATCGTTTGAACAATTTTATGTTTTTATGAACAATTTCTATTTCTGTATTAAAACAATCTGATAGCCGAAGGTGGATGGGTCCCGGGTTTCAGGACGAAACCTTCGGTTATCAACTGGTACTGATTGTTTCTAAAATAATTTCATCTTTCATTTTTCTTGTCATTATCTTCCGTCTTTCTTAGCATAGATCTTAGCTTTGCAAAATTTCGTACAACTATTTTTCAAAAATATCCTGATCAATATGCTCAGTAATAAAAACTTTTTATTGGAGAGGACTTCCAAACATTCGTTCAACTTTGTAGAAAGTTCTTTAAAGAGTGAAAAACAATCTATCTTTCCCAAAACCTGTTTTGATAATACTTAAATGATCAAAGTTTCAAACTAGTATTAGTTTCAAATATTTTAATCAAATATTCTGAGAAGTATTTAAAAACATATCTTGAGGATATATCAGGATATTTAACCTTTTACCAAAAATTTAAACGATGTTTACAAAGGAAAGATCATACCAGGAATAGGATATAACCCTATTATCAAACCTCAATCCCTTTGCAACTTTTCCAATGAAGATGTCCCCTGTGTGAGATACTTAGTGCATTAGTTCCGAGCCTTATCCTTTGAGCTTTACATCATTGCTTTAGTGGGAATGTCCCCTGTATACAATGTCTTCAAATACTTAGAAATCTTCTGGATATCAGTTCCCATTGTATATACAATTTTTCATGTTACAGGGGTAAAACCCAAGAATGCACTTGAGATAAATTCCTTGTGTCCTGGGGAAAATCCCAAATTTTCGTGCGCTACAGGCGGGAGTGTATAAACTCCAAGACTTAGAAAGGTGAAAACCTTTAAACCTTAGAGAGTATGAAAATACCCTTTCGTGAGAGAGGGTGATCAATCCTCATATACCTTTAGGATTCAGGATATAGCCAACAGTAACGAAATTGTCAGCCACTTTTGCATGGACTGGTCCCGCAACCTTGAACTATCCCTGAATAACTTGCGCTCCAGGCGGGGTGTTTAAACCCAATTCGGAAGAAAGGTGAATACCTTTAAACCTGTGAAGGGATCAGGATCCCTTGTACGTGAGAGAGGGGGCCAATCCTCTAATCTTCCGGAGTATCTTGAGTGAGCATCCTGGAGCTATATCCTGGAACATATACTGCAAAACATCCTTAAACTAAGGTGGGTGTTAGCTTGGCTAACACCCCTCCGATGCTTAAGTTAGTATTGGGTTTCAAAGAATAAATTAAACCAAACATATTTAAAATAGATAGAATTCATACCATCCTGAGTTAGAAATTAAATTCTAAACTCACTTGAAATAAAGCTTAAGGTGTATAGCATTCCAAGATCTCGGTAGCATATCCCCTTCCATATTCTTGAGTCTATATGCTCCTTTCCCTGCTTCTGATTCAACTTCATATGGTCCTTCCCATTTTGGAGCTAGCTTGCCATCGGCAGGATTAGTAGTATTCTGGAAAGCCTTTCTTAACACCCAATCTCCAACCTTAAATCTTCTGGTCCTAATATTCTTGTTATATGCTCTGGATATTCTTTGTTGATATGCTGCCATCCTTATCCTTGTTGCATCTCTCTTTTCATCTATAGTATCCAAATCCTGACTCAAGGCTTCAGGATTCTGTTCAGGATCACTTAAGGTAGATCTTGCAGTAGGTATTGCCATTTCCGTTGGGATCATTGCTTCTGCTCCAAATACCAAGGAAAATGGGGTTTGGCCTGTTGCATTCTTTACCGTTGTCCTATCAGCCCACAAAACAAAGGGTAATTCTTCTGCCCATCTTCCTTTTTTGGCTCCAAGCCTCTTCTTTAAGTTATTGACAATTATCTTGTTTGAGGATTCTGCTTGTCCATTCGCTTGAGGATGTACCGGAGTAGATGTTATCATTTTGATTCCCCAACTCTTGCAAAAGTCAGTAGTTCTTTTGCTTATAAACTGAGAACCATTGTCACAGATTATCTCGGCTGGTACTCTAAATCTGGTCAGGATATTTCTCTTTATGAAGGATACTACTTCTTGATCTCTAACTTGAACAAATGCTTCTGCTTCAACCCACTTGGAGAAATAATCCGTCATTGCCAACAGAAAACTTTTCCTCCTGGATCCTTTGGAAGCTTTCCCACTATATCCATACCCCACTTCATAAACGGCCAAGGGGAAACAATAGGATACAGTGGTTCAGCAGGCTGATGTAATATTTTACTATGTCTTTGACATGCGTCACATCTTCGAGCATATTCTGCGGCATCTTTTCTCATTGTCGGCCAATAATATCCTGTCCTTAATACTTTTGAGAATAATGACCTGCCCCCAGTATGGTTACCACAATCCCCTTCATGTATATCCTGAAGTACTTCTTTGGCTTCAGGATCCTCCAAACACCTCAAATACGGTCCTGCAAGAGATTTCTTGTATAAAACATTATTTATAATAGTGAATCGTGATACCTTCATCCTAAATGCCTTAGGATTTTCATTTTCGGGGATGTGTCCTTCCTTGAGATATCTCATGATTGGAGCCGTCCAAGATTTAGGATCCTCATCAGGATACTCTACTCCAGGATCCTGAATACCCGCTACTTCTTTATCCCGAGGATTCGTTGCAGGATACAAGACATGTAATATTGGTATTTGGGTTCCTTCTGGTATCCTGATCGATGATCCCAGATTTGCTAAGGCATCTGCTTCAGCATTATCCTCTCTTGGTACCTGTTCAAGTGTAAAAACATCGAAATATCCTGCTAATTTTTTGAGAATATCGAGGTATTCGATTAATTTCTCACCCTTAATTGCATAGGATCCATTAAAATGGTTAGTAATTAACAAGGAGTCAACATATACTTGCAAATTCTTGATACTCATATTCTTAGCCAATTCTAATCCTGCAATTAAAGCTTCATATTCTGCCTCATTATTAGTAGCAGGAAATTCACACCTAATAGCCTGGGGTAATATGTCCCCTTGTGGCGATTTTAGTAGTATACCTAAACCTACACCTCTTATATTTGATGCACCATCAGTATATAATGTCCAGGATCCTGAAGATTCTCCTAACTGTTGAACTTCTAGGTCTACCTCATCCTGAATGTCACTACTGAAATCAGCCACAAAGTCAGCTAAAGCCTGAGACTTTATGGCATTTCTAGGTTCATATACTAAATCATAAGCACTTAACTTTACTGACCACTTGGCCATCCTGCCTGACATCTCTGGTTTCCTAAGCACATTTTTGACAGGATAATTCGTTTTAACATGGATCCTATGTGTCTCAAAGTAATGTCTAAGCTTTGTCGATGCCATGACTAGAGCTAATATCAACTTTTCTCAATGAGAGTACCTAGTTTCAGCATCTAACAAACTTTTACTAACATAATAAACAGGATATTGTTGACCTTCATGGTCTTTTACAAGAACGGCACTTACAGCATTCCCTGATACAGCGAGGTATAGGGATAGTGGTTCACCATTTTCAGGCTTCATCAATAGAGGTGCAGTTGAGAGATACCGCTTCAAATCCTGCAAGGCTGCTTCATGCTTTGCTCCCCATTCAAATTTCTTATTCTTCTTGAGGATATCATAGAATTCCTTGCATTTTTCCGAGGATCTTGAAATAAATCTATTCAAAGCTGCAACTCGGCCTGTTAACCGTTGTACGTCCTTCATATTCGAGGGTGATTTTATATCCAGGATAGCTTTAATCTGCTCTGGGCTTGCCTCTATCCCCCTTTTCGTCACCATATATCCAAGAAACTTTCCTGCCCCCACTCCGAAATGGCACTTAGCAGGATTCAGCTTCATGTTATACTGATCCAAGATATCAAATGCTCCCTTGATATCCTGGAGGTGATCCTCAACCTTTTTAGATTTCACCACCATATCGTCAATATATACCTCCATGGTGTCCCCCAGCTTATCTTTGAACATCATGTTTACTAATCTCTGGTATGTCGCACCTGCATTTTTCAAACCGAAAGGCATGGCAGTATAGCAATATATACCTGTTGGTGTCATGAAAGCAGTATCCTCCTGATCCGAAGGCTCCATTTGAATCTGCTAAAATCCTGAGGATGCGTCCATGAACGTTAACATTTCATGTCCAGCAGTAGCATCCACCATTGCATCGATTTGAGGGAGAGGAAATGGGTGTTTAGGACAAGCCTTGTTCAAGTCCGTGTAGTCTACACAGACTCTCCATTTCCCGTTTTTCTTCTGTACCACAACTACGTTTGCTAGCCATCTTGGAAACTTGACTTCTCTGATCATCCTGGACTTCAACAATCTTTCAACTTCCTCTTGGATAATCGCATTCCGCTCAGGAGCAAATTTTCTTCTTTTTTGCTGAACAGGCTTGAATGATTTGTCAATTCCAAGCTTGTGAGTGATAATGTCTTTGGATATGCCTGTCATATCCTCATGTTTCCATGCAAACGTTGACATCCTGCATTTCAAAAAGTTAGTTAACTGCTCTTCAATATCCTGAGGGATATTGGTTCCTACGAGCACCGAGATATTAGGATTATCCTGATCCAGGATAATTCTCTTCACATCCTGCTCTGAATCCTCCATGATATCCTGGGCCCGCATCTTTAATTGCTATGCTGTATTAGGCTTAGTTGAGGATTTCATCGAGGATGAGTAGCATTCTTTCGCTTCTTGCTGATCACTTTCAACCTTGACAACTCCCCACGGGGTAGGGATCTTGATGCATTGGTGATATGTCGATGGCACGGCCTTCATATCGTGAATCCATGTTCTTCCCAGTATGATGTTATAGCAGGATAAGGAGTCCATCACACAGAAGCGTTGTATCGAGTTGACCCCTTCAACATATACTGGTAACTTTATCTCCCCTACGGTATTCCTAGCTTCTCCACTGAAACCAACGAGCACAGTGGACTTCGAAGTAATGTCCATCGGAGATACATTCATCCTCTTCAATGTTTCCAGCTAAATTATATTGACAGAACTACCGTTGTCTACCAGTATCCTGCGTACAAAATGGTTAGCCACATATAATGTTATTACCAAAGCATCATGGTGAGGATCCTGAACACTATCCCTGTCATCACTATCGAAAGTGATCAATTTATCAGTTGTGAGGGTAGTCATCCTGACTGGTCTGTCTCCCCTCTCACTCTTAGCTTCCTTTGCATATCTTTTGGCCGCCGAATACGAAGTTCCACAAATGTCGGATCCTCTTGAAATGAAGTTAATTATCTTGGCATCTGCTGGGGGTGATGCTGCTCGTTTAGGATCCTTCTCGGGATCCTGACCTTTATTCTTCTTTTTTCCCAGCAAGTCCTTCAGATACCCTTTGCTTAACAGGTAACTTATTTCTTTCCTTAGAGCAATGCAATCCTCGGTCATATGTCCGAAGTCTTCGTGGAAGGCACACCATTTGGATTTGTCCTTCCAATCAGCTTTCTGCTGGTTCTTTCGAGGCCACCTAGCTTTGTCCCCTAAACCCTGCATAGCATACATTAACTCAGGTATATTAACGGAAAAACAGTATTCTGATAAGTTAGGATATTCTTCAGGATCCTCGTCTTCAACAGCATTCACTTTCTTGTTATCATTTCTGCCATATGGCTTGGAGCGATATGGCCTATATGAGGTTTCTGATTTCCTGTTAGTTGATTCATAGGTCGAGGTAGAATTCATCCTCTCCTGCATCTTCTTGTCATCTTCCAAACGGATATATATCAAAGCCCTGTTACGAGCTTCGTCAAGATTCCTGCAGGGATTCATTACAAGATCCTGATAAAACTGAGAATCCTTTTGTAACCCCATCTTAAAAGCTTGCACAGCTGTTGCAACATCAAGATGTGGGATATCCAAGGATTCTCGACTGAATTTGTTCACATAATCCCTCAAGGATTCCTGAGGCCCTTGAGTTATCCTGTAAAGATCACTGGTTAGTTTCTCAAAACTCCGACTACAAGAAAATTGAATGTTAAATAAATTAACCAAATGAGCAAACGAAGTAATTGAGTGAGGAGGAACGTTTAACAGCCATTTTAAGGTTGATCCTGTCAGAGTAGAACCAAATCCCTTGCATAAGCATGCTTCCTTGAGCTCCGGAGGGATAGGGTTAATCTCCATTCTTTCCCTATACTAGGCAATATGCTCTTCAGGATCCTTAGTCCCATCATACAGCTTCATGTTGGGAGTTTGAAATCTTTTTGGGATTTCAGCATCACAGATAGGATATGCAAAGCGGGATATTCTGTGGCTGTCTTGGGATACTTCCGGAATTGGCTGGACCACTCCAGGTACACTGGATATCATGTCCTTCAATTTCTGGAGCTCCCTGGTAAATGTTGACGTCATACCTGCATCCTGCAAAGAGCCATTGTTGTTAGTAGCAAGAATATTATTATTTGACACATTACCGTTCTGAGGATTTTGGCCATATCCTGAACTTCTCACAGTCGATATCCTGACCGAAGAGGGTATCTCAGGGGTATGATTCTGAGAATGGCTTGGAACGATATTCCCCCTATTATCCTCAGTGTAAACTGCGGAACTGAAGTTCAAAGCCCTGGGCTGTATAGGAGTGACAGTTTCCTCAACAGGTCTGCTCGAGCTAGCTTTTAAGAGTTGTATTTCTCTTAACAGCATTTGGTTAGTCTCCTATTGCTGCCTCATTTGTTCCTGCACACTTCCAAATAAAGTCAAAATTTCATCGTTAGAGGCTAAAACGGGAGCAGATCCCTGGACACTCCGAGTAGGGATAACATCTTGAGATTTTGAAGAAAACGGCATCCTTGGAGGAGGTGGTGGAAGCACCGAACCGGTAGTAGCAGAGGTTGCAGCAGACATAGTGGACGAGCTCATGTTTGATCTTGAGGCCAATGTAAACAATGTGATAAAAAGTTTTGAAAATAGAAAACCGATTAACGATTTTACAAAGATTTTTAGTAAAAGTAGCACCACTTGCCCCACGGTGGGCGCCAAATTGTTTTGGTAAAAAATTACCTAAGCAATTAAGTGATCAAATTAGTAAAGTGAGGTAGTGTGCTAGAGTTTTGTCTAAAAAACGTGTTAATCAAGTTAGATATGAAAACAGTTTCAGGATACGGCTCAGGATATAGAGCTGTATCTACAATCAAACAATGAGCGAAAATGTAAAGGTTGACACGTGATGTACGAGGAAAGCCCTTGATCAATCTAGATCGCCGGCATAAAACCTTGGGAGCTGACAATCGCAGCTGCCTTGTTCTTCTATTGCTTCAAATATCAGGATACAGTGCAGGATGTGGTGCAGATCGACTATGTGTTACAATGTAATTTGAATACAAGTGTTTGAGTGTGGTGTTTGCGGTGAGCTAGAGAGTAAAAGTGTTTGAGAGTGTAAGTGTAAAATTGCGTGCCTTAAACTGATCCGCCCCCATCTATTTATAGTAAAGATAATGTAACAAACTATCCTAAACTTCCGGGATCCAGCGAATATTCCCACTCGAACGTTGAGGACCAAGTCTTTCGAGTTCAACGGCTTCCTCATAACAAATACGCCCGAGTATTGAGGAGAAGAAGTCCTGATGACCGTTAGTAACTTACAGCCATTAACCTGTACGTGTTTAATTCACTCAACCTTAGGATATCGCCCAGGATGTTAGCAATATCCCCGTCCAGTATCCTGGTCACAAATAAACAATTAGAAGCGGGATATTAGTCAGGATATGTATATTCAGAAAATGACCCATAACAACAGTTAACTAACTTTTTGAAGTGCAGGATGTCGACATTCACGTGGAAGCACGAGGATATGACAGGCATTTCCAAGGATATTATAACACATAAGCTCGGTATTGACAGATCATTCAAACCTGTCCAATAAAAGAGGAGGAAGTTTGCTCCGGAGCGAAATATGATCATTCAGGAAGAAGTAGAGAGGCTATTGAAATCTAAGATGATAAGAGAAGTCAAGTTTCCAAGATGGCTAGCAAATGTAGTCATGGTACAGAAGAAAAATGGGAAATGGAGAGTCTGTGTAGATTACACAGACTTGAACAAGGCTTGTCCCAAAGACCCATTTCCTCTTCCTCATATTGATACAATGGTGGATGCTACTGCCTGTTATGGGTGAAATTCAGAGCCTATATCCTGGTCAATATTTTAAGCTATATCTTAATCGTATGATATGTGTTTAAACCCGGGATGCTCATTCATGATATTGGTAACATCCTGAATGGTATCCTGAGGATCATTAACGGATTATGTGCAGGAGTATGAGTCCAGGCTCACAACGTTCACGAAGACCCTTTCTCCGGGAGACTCGGTCCAAGTTGTTCAAATGAAGACGTTGAAGCCCTTTACTCGGTCCATAACGTTAATTATGGAATATTCGGTAGCATCCCCCATTTATAGGAATTTTCGTTTGTATGTTATAGCTATAAATAGATGGATAAGTCAGATCGAATAGGACACAACAACACTCACTGCTCTCTAATACTTTTCTCTCTCGCAACTTTCACTTTCACAAAAAGCATTGTAACACTTAGCGATCTGATCAATATCCTGCACTGTATCCTGAGGTTTAAAGCAATAAGAAGAACAAGGCAGCTGCGATTGTCAGCTCCCGAGGTTTTGTGCCAGCGATCTAGATTGATCAAGGGCTTTCCTCGTATATCTCGTGTCATCTCCTTTACTTTTTGCTCATAGTTTGATCATAGATACAACTCAATATCCTGAGCCGTATCCTGGAAACTGTTTTCGCAAACAACTTAACCAGCATATTTTCAACACACTTTCTTAGCACACTACCTCACTTAACTAATTTGATCACTAAATTGCTTGGGTAATTTTTGACCAAAACAATTTGGCGCCCACCGTGGGGCAAGTGGTGCTATCTTTACTAAAAATCTTTGTGAAATCATTACTTGGTTTTCTATTCTCAAAACTTTTTGCCACATTATTTACAATGGCCTCAAGATCAAACATGAGCTCCTCTACAGTGTCCGCTACAACTTCTGCTACTACTGGTTCACTGCTTCCACCACCTTCTCCAAGGATGCAAGCCTCCTCGCAGCCTCAGGATGTTATACCTACTCGGAGTATTCAGGAATCGACCCCTGTTTTGGCCTCTAATGATGAAATTCTGACCTTGTTTGGTAGTGTGAAGGAACAGATGAGGCAGCAGTAGGAGACCAACCGAATGATTTTAAGAGAAATACAACTCTTGAAATCCAGCTCAAGCAGATCTGCCGAGGATACAGTCACTCCTTTACTGTCCAGAGCCTTGAACTTCAGTTCGGCCGTATATACTGAGGATAACAGGGGAAATATTGTGCCTAGCCATCTTCAAAATCATACTCTTGAAATACCCTCCTCGGTCAGGATGTCAACTGCGAGGAGCTCAGGATATGCTTCAGGATATGGTCAGAATCCTCAGACTGGTAACGTGTCAAATAATAATATTCTTGCCACTAACAATAGTGGATCTTTGCAGGATGCAGGTATGACGTCAACATTTACTAGGGAGCTTCAGAAATTGAAGGACATGATATCCAGTGTACCTGGAGTGGTCCAGCCAATTCCGGAAGTATCCCAAGACAGCCACAGGATATCCCTGTTTGCATATTCTATCTGTGATGCTGAAATCCCAAAGAGATTTCAAACCCCCAACATGAAACTGTATGATGGGACTACGGATCCTGAAGAGCATATTGCCCAGTATAAAGAAAGAATGGAGATTAATCCTATCCCTCCGGAGCTCAAGGAAGCATGCCTATGCAAGGGTTTTGGTTCTACCTTAACAGGATCGGCCATGAAATGGCTCTTAAATGTTCCTCCTCATTCGATTACATCGTTTGCTCACCTAGTGAATTTATTTAATAGTCAATTTTCTTGTAGTCGAAGTTTTGAAAAACTAACAAGTGATCTCTACAGGATAACTCAAGGACCTCAAGAACCCTTAAGATATTATGTGAACAAGTTTAGCCGAGAATCCTTAGATATTCCACATCTTGATGTTGCAACAGCTGTGCAGGCTTTCAAGATGGGGCTGCAAAAAGATTCTCAATTATACCAAGATCTTGTAATGAACCCATGCAGGAACTTGGATGAAGCTCGAAACAGGGCCCTAAGATATATTCGACTGGAGGATGACAAAAAGATGCAAGAGAGGATGAACTCGTCCACCACTTATGAGTTAACTAATAGGAAGTCAGAATCCTCATTTAAACCATATCGCTCTAAGCCGTATGGCAGAAATGACAACAAGAAAGTGAATGCTGTTGAAGACGAGGATCCTAAAGAATATCCTAAATTATCTGAATATTGCTTTTCTGTTAACATACCTGAATTAATGTATGCTATGCAGGGTTTAGGAGACAAAGCTAGGTGGCATCGAAAGAATCAACAAAAAGCTGATTGGAAGGATAAGTCCAAATGGTGTGCCTTCCATAAAGATTTCGGACATATAACGGAGGATTGTATTGCTCTAAGAAAAGAAATAAGTTATCTTCTAAGCAAGGGATATCTGAAGGATCTCCTTGGAAGAAAGAAGAATAAGGGTCAGGATACTGAGAAGGATCCTGAACGAGCAGCTTCACCTCCTGCGGATGCCCAGATAATCAACTTCATTTCAGGAGGATCCGACATTTGTGGGACTTCGTATTCTGCGGCCAAGAGACACGCAAAGGAGGCTAAGGCCGAAAGGGGAGATAAACCAGCTAGGATGAATACCCTCACAACTAATAAAGTGATCACTTTCGACAGTGATGACAGGGATACTGTCCAGGATCCTCACCATGATGCTCTAGTAATAACATTATACGTGGCTAACCATTTTGTACGCAGGATATTGGTGGATAATGGCAGCTCCGTCAACATAATCCAACTAGAAACTTTGAAAAGAATGAATGTATCTCCAATGGATATCACTTCGAAATCCACTGTGCTTGTTGGGTTCAGTGGAGAGGCTAGGAACACAGTGGGAGAGATAAAGTTACCGGTATACGTTGAAGGGGTCAACTCAATACAACGTTTCTGTGTGATGGATTCCCTGTCCTGCTATAACATCATACTAGGCAGGCCATGGATCCATGATATGAGGGCTGTGCCATCAACTTATCATCAATGCATCAAGATCCCTACCCCTTGGGGGTTGTCAAGGTTGATAGTGATCAGCAGGAGGCAAAGGAATGTTACTCATCCTCAATGAAATCCTCAACCAAGCCTAATGCAGCACATCAATTAAAGATGCGGGCCCAGGATATCGTGGAGGCTTCAGAGCCGGATATGAAGAAAATTATCCTGGATCAGGATAATCCGGATATCTCGGTGCTCGTAGGAACCAATATCCCTCAGGATATTGAAGAACAGTTAACTAACTTTTTGAAGTGCAGGATGTCGACATTCGCGTGGAAGCACGAGGATATGACAGGCATTTCCAAAGATATTATAACACATAAGCTCGGTATTAACAGATCATTCAATCCTGTCCAACAAAAGAGGAGGAAGTTTGCTACGGAGCGAAATATGATCATTCAGGAAGAAGTAGATAGGCTATTGAAATCTAAGATGATAAGAGAAGTCAAGTTTCCAATATGGCTAGCAAATGTAGTCGTGGTACAAAAGAAAAATGGGAAATGGAGAGTCTGTGTAGATTACATAGACTTGAATAAGGCTTGTCCCAAAGACCCATTTCCTCTTCCTCATATTGATGAAATGGTGGATGCTACTGCCGGCCATGAGATGTTAACCTTCATGGATGCATCCTCAGGATTTCAGCAGATTCAGATGGAACCTTCGGACCAGGAGGATACTGCATTCATGACACCAACAGGTATTTATTGTTATACTGCTATGCCCTTTGGTTTGAAAAATGCAGGTGCAACATACCAGAGATTGGTGAACATGATGTTCAAAGACAAGCTGGGGGGACACCATGGAGGTATATATCGACGATATAGTGGTAAAATCTAAAAGGGCTGAGGATCACCTCCAGGATGTTAAGGGAGCATTTGATATCCTGGATCAGTATAACATGAAACTAAATCCTACTAAGTGCCATTTCGGAGTGGGAGCAGGAAAGTTTCTAGGGTATATGGTGACTAAAAGAGGAATAGAGGCGAGCCCGGAGCAGATTAAAGTTATCTTGGATATCAAATCACCTTCAAATATGAAGGATGTTCAACGGTTAACAGGGCGAGTTGCAGCATTGAACAGATTTATCTCAAGATCCTCCGAGAAATACAAGGAATTTTATGATATCCTGAAGAAAAACAGGAAGTTTGAATGGGGAGAGAAGCATGAAGCAGCCCTGCAGGATTTGAAGCAGTATCTTTCAACTGCACCTCTATTGATGAAGCCTGAGAATGGTGAACCCTTGTCCCTATACCTCGCAGTATCAGGGAACATTGTAAGTGCCGTCCTTATAAAGGATCATGAAGGTCAGCAATATCCTGTCTATTATGTTAGTAAAAGTTTGTTAGATGCTGAAACAAGATATTCTCATTTAGAAAAGTTAATATTAGCACTAGTTATGGCATTAACAAAGCTTAGACATTACTTTGAGACACATAGGATTCATGTTAAAACCAATTATCCTATTAAAAATGTGCTTAGGAAACCCGAGATGTCAGGCAGGATGGCAAAGTGGTCAGTGAAATTAAGTGCTTATGACTTAGTGTATGAACCTAGAAATGCCATAAAATCACAGGCTCTAGCTGACTTTGTGGCTGATTTCAGTAGTGATATTCAGGATGAGGTAGACCTAGAAGTCCAACAATTAGGAGAATCCTCAGGATCCTGGACATTGTACACTGATGGAGCATCTAATGTTAGAGGAGTAGGATTGGGAATACTACTAAAATCGCCGCAGGGGGACATATTACCCCAGGCTATTAGGTGTGAATTTCCTGCTTCTAATAATGAAGCAGAATATGAGGCTTTGATTGCAGGATTAGAACTGGCTAAAAATATGAATATCAAGAATTTGCAAGTATATGTTGACTCCTTGTTAATCACTAATCATTTTAATGGATCCTATGCAGTTAAAGGTGAGAAGTTAATCGAATACCTCGATATTCTCAAAAAATTAGCAGGATATTTCGATTGTTTTACACTTGAACAGGTACCAAGAGAAGATAATGCTGAAGCAGATGCCTTAGCAAATCTGGGATCATCGGTCAGGATACCAGAAGGGACCCAAATACTAATATTGCATATCTTGTATCCTGCAACGAATCCTCAGGATAAGGAAGTAGTAAGTATTCAGGATACTGGAGCTGAGTATCCTAAGGAGGATCCTAAATCCTGGACGGCTCCAATCATAAGATATATCAAGGAGGGACACATCCCTAGAGACGAAAATCCTAAGGCTTTTAGAATAAAGATATCACGATTCACCATTATAAATAATGTTTTGTATAAGAAATCTCTTGCAGGACCATATCTGAGGTGCTTGGATGATCCTGAAACTAAAGAAGTGCTTCAGGATATACATGAAGGGGATTGTGGTAACCATACTCGGGGCAGGTCATTATTATCAAAAGTATTAAGAACAGGATACTATTGGCCGACAATGAAGAAAGATGCTGCGGAATATGCTCGAAGATGTGATGCATGTCAAAGGCATAGTAACATACTACATCAACCAGCTGAACCACTATATCCTATAGCTTCCCCTTGGCCATTCATGAAATGGGGGATGGACATAGTAGGGAAATTACCAAAAGCTCCAGGAGGAAAAGTCTTTATGCTGGCAATGACTAATTATTTCTCTAAGTGGGTTGAAGCTGAAGCATTTGTTCAAGTCAGAGACCAAGAAGTAGTGTCCTTTATAAAGAGGAATATCCTGACCAGATTTGGAATACCAGCTGAAATCATTTGTGACAATGGATCCCAGTTTATAAGCAAAAAGACTACTGACTTTTGCAAGAGTTGGGGAATCAAAATGATAACGTCTACTCCGGTACATCCTCAAGCAAATGGACAAGCCGAATCCTCAAATAAGATAATTGTCAACAACTTGAAGAAAAGACTAGGAGCAAAGAAAGGAAGATGGGCAGAAGAACTACCCTTTGTTTTATGGGCTGATAGAACAACAATAAAAAATGTAACTGGCCAAACCCCGTTTTCCTTGGTATTGGAGCAGAAGCAGTGATCCTAACAGAAATGGTGATACCTACGGCAAGATCTATCCTCCGGGATCCTGAGCAGAATCCTGAAGCTTTGTGCCAAGATTTAGACACTGTAGACGAAACGAGAGATGCAGCAAGGCTAAGATTGGCAGCATATCAACAAAGGGTATCCAGAGCATATAACAAGAATATAAGGACTAGAAGATTTCAGGTTGGTGATTGGGTATTAAGAAAGGCTTTTCAAAATACCACTAATCATGCTGACGGAAAGCTGGCTCCAAAGTGGGAAGGACCATATGAGGTTGAATAGGAATCAGGAAAAGTAGCATATCGGCTCAGGATTATGGAGGGGGATATGCTACCAAGATCCTGGAATGCTATACACTTAAAGCTCTATTTCAAGTAAGAATAGAATTTAATTTCTATCTCAGAATGGTATGTATTCTACCTCTCTTAAATATATTTGAATTTGTTTATTATCTTGAACCCAATACTGACTTAGGCATCGGAGGAGTGTTAGCCAAGCTAACACCCACCTTAGTTTAAGGTTGTTTTGCAGAATATGTCTCAGGATATAGCTCCAGGATACACGCTCAGGATATCTCGAAGGATTAGAGGATTGGCCCCCTCTCTCACGTTTAAGGGATCTTGATCCCTTCAAAGGTTTAAAGGTATTCACCTTTCTCTCGAATTGGGTTTGAACACCCCGCCTGGAGCGCAAGTTATCTAGGGATAGTTCAAGGTAGCGGGACCAGTTCATGTAAAAGTGGCAGACAATTTCATTACTATTGGCTATATCCTGGATCCTAAAGGTATATGAGGATTGATCACCCTCTCTCACGAAAGGGTATTTTCATACCCTCTAAAGTTTAAAGGTTTTCACCTTTCTAAGTCTTGGAGTTTGTACACTCTCGCCTGTAGCGCAAGAAAATCAGGGTTTATCCCCAGGATATTAAGGGTTTATCCCCAGGATATCAGGGTTTATCCCCAGGATATTAAGGGTTTACTCCAGGATATTTAGGATTTGTTCAGTAAAGCCAAAATATGACTATGTTTACATTCCTATGTCAAACACAGGGGACATACGTTATACAATTTAAAGAATGGACTTAAACTTATGCACTGGGGACATTCCTGTGATTGAAGATTGGAATTGACTCTATGGGAATATTTGGTATGATCTCTCCTTTTTATAACTTAAGTTTTATAAATTGCGAGGCAGTATCCTGAGTAGGATATCTCTCAGGATATTCTTACAATGTGTTCCCAAAATTGTCCAAACTAAACTATTTTCATAAGTAAAATTTAAGCACTAAGATAGTAACAACAGAAATAAAGCCAAAAGAAAGTTGTATTATTAACATATCAAAAGTTGTGCTTTTGGTTTCACCTCAAACCAAGGTCCATCCACCAAAAGCACAATTAATCCCATACCATATTTGCTTAACAGTTGAAGGTTTTGTCTCAAACCGAGACCCATCCACCTCCAACTGTTATATTGTTCAAAAGTAAGACATACTAACGTTGATGACCAAGGGCTTCGTCCTGAAACTCAGGATCCCTCCACCTTTGGCCATCATATTGTTAAAATGCAGGAAAAGTAAATTGTCTTAGGGTTACAAACCAACGATCAAATTTAAAAAAGTGGGCTCCGGCCTAGGCATCAACATCCATCATCGCCCACTTGAATGCCCTCACACAGCGGCATGTTCTCCAGCCTTCTCCGTCTTCTCAGCTTCAGCATCCTGAGCAGCATCCTGATCAGCATCCGTCCCAACATCCTTTTCTTCTCCAGCCTTGTCCACCACCTCTGCTGACTTAGAGGATTCACCAGCTTCAGCAGGATATGGCACAGCCTTGCCTCCAAGCTCCTTCAGCTTTGCCACCCAGGATTCAACCGGCCAGGATGGGCACTCAAGGCCTGTCTCCTTGGCCTCATAAGCCATCTTAATGCGAGCTTGTAGCAGATAGACGATTGCAGAGGCTTTGATCCCTTCCCGGAAAGAGACCATGGCCTGTTCATGCTCCATTTGGACGGTAGCCAGTTTGATCTCAGCATCCTAGGTGACCTTCTTCAGCTTGTCCTCGTAATGCCGAGTCTTTGCTTCGGCAATAACACCTTGGTCGGCAACGGTGGTCTCAAGCTGTTTAATCCTGGCCTCTTGGAACGTGTTCGTGCTGCAAGCATCGGTGTAAAGGTGGAGCAGATGTTGGAGGCCCTGTACGTCAAAATTCAGGTATGAGTTAAAATATATTAACCAGGATATCCTGTCAGGATATCCTATCAGGATATATGTGCAGGATATGGTCGCAGGATATTACCTTGTTGAGGAAGGATGTCATCGGCTCCAAGGAGTCAGAAAAGCTGAGTTCTTCATAGGAGAACCCTTCAGAGCCTAGGGCACTAACTTCGGAACCTTTCTCTTTTTTGCGGTGGAAGCATGAGTCCTCGGGTTGGCCTTAGGAGCCGAGAGCGGCTTGGAGCTGGTAGCAGCAGGAGCCTCTTTCTTGATAATGACTGGAGTGGGGTAACTGTCAAGTTCGTCAAGATCAAGGAGGATTGGAACTTTGCTGGAGTCTGCATACATGGAGTAAAATTCTTTCCTAAATATATCAACTAAAAACATGTATGGAGGATATCGTACAGGATGATTACCAGACATGTTTGCTCTGGAAAGAGGACTTGGAGAGGGTGGAGACGGATTGAAACTTCTTTCAGCCTCTGGGAGGAGCCTGATAGCGTCAATTCTCTTATGTGAATCGGCTAGGGGAGGTGCAAGTTTCCTAAAATCAGCTGTGTATAAGACAATAAAAAGAAATTGATTAGCTCGAGATATAAAGCAGGATACAAGACAGGATCATCCTTAAACCCTAAATCCTACCCTTTTTCAACCACTTCACCGGATATTCCGTTCCACCAGGGATTGAGTCTCTTTTTACAAAGAAGAATTTGGATTGCTATTTTTCCTCATTCCTGGTGGCACGAAGTATCAGCGGATCGCCGAAGGTAGAATAAAACAAGAATCTACAGGAACCGTGGCATCTAAGCCGATATGCTAGAGGAAGGTCATGAACGGAGAGGTAAGGGATATGATTTCTCTTGATCTGATCAAGAACAGACAAGACTCACCAAAGCATTGGCATTGTCTGACTAAAGCAGATTTTGGTGACATTAAAGAACTCGGTGATAAAGTCCGAGAAAGGAAATTGCAACCCTAAGGTAAAAGGGAAAGCACTGAAGCACAACCACTCGTCGGAAACCATATCTGATCGGATTTCCTGATCAAATGGCCGGAACACCGTCCCTTCCGGGAAGATGCCGGAGGATTTAAGAGCTGACAAGTGTGCACTATCAAAGGTGCATATTTCCTTCTCCGGATCTTGGAGAAGATTCTGCTGAATGAATGTGGGAGCTGAGTCACCGGAGCTTGATCTTGTTTGCCTTGCCATAATATCGCCGGAATATTGAGTAGAATGAAGGAAGAAGATAAGATTGAGAGAGAGAAGAATTTACCTTTTTTCTCTATGGTAAAGGTTAAATGGGGATAAGGATGAGAAGATATAAGGGTGCAATGAGTAAATATAGGGTGCACGGTTACAAGCGGTTACATCATGAGTCTAATCTCTTAATTGCCTTGTTTATCATGAAAAAATATTACCGTTAGTATCAGGATACCTAACGGTAACATTTTTAGGGACAATTGTTATGGGTGAAATTCAGAGCCTATATCCTGGTCAATATTTTAAGCTATATCTTAATCGTATGATATGTGTTTAAACCCGGGATGCTTATTCACGATATTGGTAACATCCTTAATGGTATCCTGAGGATCATTAACGGATTATGTGCAGGAGTATGAGTCCAAGCTTGCAACGTTCACGAAGACCCTTTCTCCGGGAGACTCGGTCCAAGTCGTTCAAATGAAGACGTTGAAGCCGCTTTACTCGGTCCATAACGTTAATTATGGAATATTCGGGAGCATCCTCCATTTATAGAAATTTTCGTTTGTATGTTATAGCTATAAATAGATGGATAAGTCAGATCGAATAGGACACAACAACACTCACTGCTCTCTAACACTTTTCTCTCTCGCAACTTTCACTTTCACAAAAAGCATTGTAACACTTAGCGATCTGATCAATATCCTGCACTGTATCCTGAGATTTAAAGCAATAAGAAGAACAAGGCAGCTGCGATTGTCAGCTCCCGAGGTTTTATGCCGGCGATCTAGATTGATCAAGGGCTTTCCTCGTATATCTCGTGTCATCTCCTTTACTTTTTGCTCATAGTTTGATCATAGATACAGCTCAATATCCTGAGCCGTATCCTGGAAACTGTTTTCGCAAACAACTTAACCAACATATTTTCAACACACTTTCTTAGCTGTAACACCCTTGTTATTATTTTAAAGGTTTTCGTATAAATAACGAAAATAAACATGTAATTACGATTAAGTATCCTTAGAAAATACGAATAATCTAAAACTTTTACAACTTAAAAGTTTTCAACATAATGTTGATTCCTGTTGCTGCATATTTCCAGAATAACCAAGTTTTACGAAAACGGACATAACTCATTCGTTATTGATCCGTTTTACGCGATTCTTTTTCCTACGCGACCGTAATTTAATTCTCCATCTTATGGAGTTAAATTCCGACATCCGGATTAACAAAATTTCAGACTTTTAAGTCTTCGGCTTACTACCCTTTTTACCAAATATTGACCCTCTTCATGATTTTATCACACCAACATGTTTATTTGATCTTTAAACTCATAAAATTCATTATTTCAATATCTCCTATCATATTAGTTTCAAATCACGAGATTCTTACATAATAAAAACCCATTTACGCTCAAGTTCTTATTTTGACCCGTTTAGAGCGAATTATGTACATTTAAGCATCAAACTCTCTCTTCTCTTTCTACACTTCATATTCTCATTTTTAAATAGCCTCTTACATTCCACCACAACTATTTTTGTGGTGGATTTAACATAATGAACCGCTATCCTAAATTTTTACCCTTAGGATAGTCATTTTACGTAATTGACCCGTTCATAGACATTTGACCCCCAAGGTTGATGCCTACAACTCTTACATGTGTCTAAGAGTTACACAATGATAATACTAGTATCTAAATGACTACTAAGGGTCGTTTGCCCGATTTACCTATCAAGGGCATTCTCGTCAACTTATTTCCTTCTTTTACGTCATAGGTCCTTTTGCTAAGGTGTTTGACTAACATTGCATTTTTTTTAACTATAATTCTATATATATACGTACCTGGCTCGAGTCAACGTATAGACCCGTTTTACTCCTCGCGTTAAATTAACCAATATTCTATGGCGTCGCAATTATCCAAATTGCTAATCGCTCCTGATATCATACGACTTAACAATCACATTAGTCGATATTGTCAAATGGTGTCATCATCACCATTTGACTCGTTTGGACTATAAGACCAAACAATTACATAAGTTAGAATAAAAGCATGGTTTTAAATTTCCAATTTCACCCATTTGACCCGTTTACCATAAACCATGGTTTTTATCATTTATACTTGTTCCGACTTGTATCGATCGTGTCGGAACCCTTATTTTGGATGTTACATCATTCGCATTTATAGTTTATAAAATAAACACGTGTCCTACAAAGAGGGTGTAAGTTTTACTTACCTTGCATCCGGCTATGCTCTTTTTCGGCGTACTTGTTCCTTTTAACCCGTTTCTTTCCCAAGCTTCCACCTAGCTTGTCGAGTGTCAACTATCATCATAATTCGTAAGACGGTTAGTTTAGTCATTATCACATACGACTATTCCATCTTACGAATTCTATGTCGGAACTACTATTCGACTTCAACGTTGGTTAATTTGACTTTCGATAGTCAACTAACTTCAATCATATTATACGTACAATAAGTTCAATCAACATCACGTTTAGAACCCATATTATTTCGTATTACACGTAGTTAGTCAAGTTAGCCAATTACGCGTTTCTTTCATAATCTCATTATGTCAACATTCATTCGGGCATTTTAACAAACACCTTGCGGGCAAGATTCTAACACATCTTTTATCTAATTTATCACTAACTTTTAACCAAGTTTTTAATTATCAAAATTAAGCCCTTTGTCTAATGTTCATGAACAATATCAAGAACTTGGATCATAACCTCAATATTCATCAATCTTACATTCTAATCTGAGTGTTCATCATATTAACATAAAACCCACTTAGCACATAATAGGGTAATTACCAAATCCCTAGTTTTGACAACAATTCATCAAATTTTCTACTAGGGTTTGTTTTTAAACCAAGATATAATCACAATAACACTCATAGATTCAACATTCATTCCAGAATTTTGATTAGGATTGTTCATCATAATCTCAAAGTATCACCAAATCATAAAATTCAACATACCTTGTAATCCCCACGACTAGGTGATCACGAATTTGTAATCATGCAGACGATTTGGGTTTGATTTGAGCTTCAATTTGAGAGATTTGTTGGATTTAGGGCTAGAGCTCCATGGGAGCTTTCTCCTGGCCATACCCACGCACGCACACACACACTTTTAGTGTGTGTTGTGTTATTTTTTTTTTAAACTATTTTCAAGATATCTTAGTTTGGTCCCTCATATTTGGTTAGTTATTAAGTAGGCCACAATCTAACTATTTCTAACACTACTCCCACTTATTAACTAGTTTAAATATTCCTAGTTAACTTAGTGGGTTCGGGAAATTATGACTCAGTTTATTTTAAGTCCCGTTAATTCAGGCTTCTTATAAACTTTATTTCCTTAAAAGCATTTATTCACGTTTTATTGAATATAAGGTTTATTTATTTTAAATCCTAATATTTACCGGGTTACCTTTACCGCTAACGGTATTTTACCCGTGTATTAGTATTAACGGGGTTTGATTACCAAACCCGTTTTCGGGGTGTTACATTAGCACACTACCTCACTTAACTAATTTGATCACTAAATTGCTTCGGTAATTTTTAACCAAAATACTGCCAGCCATGAGATGTTAACCTTCATGGATGCATCCTCAGGATTTCAGCAGATTCAAATGGAACATTCGGACCAGGAGGATACTGCCTTCATGACACCAACAGGTATTTATTGTTATACTGCTATGCCTTTTGGTTTGAAAAATGCAGGTGCAACATACCAGGGATTGGTAAACATGATGTTTAAAGACAAGTTGGGGGACACCATGGAGGTATACATCGACGATATGGTGGTAAAATCTAAAATGGCTGAGGATCACCTCCAGGATATTAAGGGGGGATTTGATATCCTGGATCGGTATAACATGAAACTAAATCTTGCTAAATGCCATTTCGGAGTGGGGGCAGGAAAGTTTCTAGGGTATATGGTGACCAAAAGAGGAATAGAGGCAAGCCCAGAGCAGACTAAAGCTATCTTGGATATCAAATCACCTTCAAATATGAAGGATGTTCAACGGTTAACAGGGCGAGTAGCAGCATTGAACAGATTTATCTCAAGATCCTCAGAGAAATGCAAGGAATTTTACGATATCCTGAAGAAAAACAAGAAGTTCGAATGGGGAGAGAAGCATGAAGCAGCCCTGCAGGATTTGAAGCAGTATCTTTCAACTGCACCTCTATTGATGAAGCCTGAGAATGGTGAACCACTGTCCCTATACCTCGTTGTATCAGGGAATGCTGTAAGTGCCGTCCTTATAAAGGATCATGAAGGTCAACAATATCCTGTCTATTATGTTAGTAAAAGTTATTAGATGCTGAAACTAGATATTCTCATTTAGAAAAGTTAATATTGGCTCTAGTTATGGTATCAACAAAGCTTAGACATTATTTTGAGACACATAGAATTCCTGTTAAAACCAATTATCCTATTAAAAATGTGCTTTGGAAACCCGAGATGTCAGGCAGGATGGCTAAGTGGTCAGTGAAATTAAGTGCTTATGACTTAGTGTATGAACCTAGAAATGCCATAAAATCACAGGCTCTAGCTGACTTTGTGGCTGATTTCAGTAGTGATATTCAGGATGAGGTAGATCTAGAAATCCAACAATTAGGAGAATCCTCAGGATCCTGGACATTGTACACTAATGTTAGAGGAGTAGGATTGGGAATACTACTAAAATCGCCACAGGGGGACATATTACCCCAGGCTATTAGGTGTGAATTTCCTGCTACTAATAACGTAGCAGAATATGAGGCTTTAATTGCAGGATTAGAGTTGGCTAAAAATATGAATATCAAGAATTTGCAAGTATATGTTGACTCCTTGTTAATCACTAATCATTTTAATGGATCCTATGCAGTTAAAGGTGAGAAGTTAATCGAATACCTCGATATTCTCAAAAATTAGCAGGATATTTCGATGTTTTTACACTTGAACAGGTACCAAGAGAGGATAATGCTGAAGCAGATGCCTTGGCAAACTTAGGATCATCAGTCAGGATACCAGAGGGAACCCATATACCGATACTTCATATCCTGTATCCTGCTATGGATCCCTTCATAGCTCAGGATAAGGAGGTAACAAGCATTCAGGATCCTGGTCAAGATCCTGAGAAGGATACTGAATCCTGGATGGTTCCAATCATAAGATATCTCAAGGAAGGATGCATCCCTAGAGACGAAAATCCTAAGGCATTTAGGATGAAGGTATCGCGATTCACCATTATAAATAATGTTTTGTACAAGAAATCTCTTGCAGGACCATACCTGAGGTGCTTGGAGGATCCTGAAACTAAGGAAGTGCTTCAGGATATACATGAAGGGGATTGTGGTAACCACACTCGGGGCAGGTCATTATTCTCAAAAGTATTAAGAACAGGATACTATTGGCCGACAATGAAGAAAGATGCTACAGAATATGCTCGAAGATGTGATGCATGTCAAAGGAATAGTAACATACTACATCAACCAGCTGAACCACTATATCCTATAGCTTCCCCTTGGCCATTCATGAAATGGGGGATGGACATAGTAGGGAAATTACCAAAAGCTCCAGGAGGAAAAGTCTTTATGCTGGCAATGACTGATTATTTCTCTAAGTGGGTTGAAGCTGAAGCATTTGTTCAAGTTAGAGACCAAGAAGTAGTATCCTTCATAAAGAGGAATATCCTGACCAGATTTGGAGTACCAGCTGAAATCATTTGTGACAATGGATCCCAGTTTATAAGCAAAAGGACTACTGACTTTTGCAAGAGTTGGGGAATCAAAATGATCACGTCTACTCTGGTACATCCTCAAGAAAATGGACAAGCTGAATCCTCAAACAAGATAATTCTCAACAATTTGAAGAAGAGATTAGGAGCTAAGAAAGGAAGATGGGCAGAAGAACTACCCTTTTTTTTGTGGGCTGATAGAACAACAATAAAAAGTGCAACTGGCCAAACTCCATTCTCCTTAGTATTTGGGGCAGAAGCAGTGATCCCAACAGAAATGATGATACCTACGGCAAGATCTATCCTCCGGAATCCTGAGCAGAATCCTGAAGCTATGTGCCAAGAATTAGACACTGTGGATGAAATAAGAGATGCAGCAAAGCTAAGGATGGCAGCATATCAACAGAGGATATCCAGAGTATACAACAAGAATATAAGGACTAGGAGGTTTCAAGTTGGGGATTGGGTGTTAAGAAAAGCTTTTCAGAATACTACTAATCCCGCCGATGGAAAATTAGCTCCAAAATGGGAAGGACCCTATGAGATTGAATCAGAAGCAGGAAAAGGAGCATATCGACTCAAGAATATGGAAGGGGATATGCTACCAAGATCCTGGAATGTTATACATCTAAAGCTCTATAACACCTCGAAAATTCACGTCCTATAATGTGATTGACACGTGTCATAGGTTTGAACGTGTGAAAGAATGTTCTAGAAGGACTAAAGTTGACAAACATGGAAAGTATGTGAATATACGGGTTCAAAATGTCAACAGTGAATAAATACACTTTACAATAACCCTACATGATGTTTATACCATCAAACGAATAAATCGTGGATCATACGAAGCTAAAAATGAAAGAAAGTGAGAGATTACAAACTACAGGGGTTAAATGTGTCAACATGTTTAAGTTATACCTCTGAGTGACCTTTTAGCAAACCCGAAGCTTTGTAACGGTTAATTATGCTCACTAGAATGCATGATATAAATTTCATATAGTTTCGTTGTCGTATGAGAAAGTTATGATCAAATTCGTACATGAGGGGTTAAAAGCGTTAACGTTGAAAATTATGACCTTTCGGGTATACATGAAGTGACCAAGGACTTAACAAAGTGGGTACAAGTCTTAAAGCCCTTATAGGTAAATTTGGAGGGCTCAAAGTGTAAGAATTAAAGTTGGTTGACCTTCCGAAAGGCCAAGGGACAATATGCAACAACTTGAAAATGTTTATTCCTGAACAGAAGGCCCAAACGGGCCGCGTAACCCCTAGAAGACCCTTACGCGGGCCGCCTTCGATGTCCAGTACCAGAAATCTTTGGACAGCAGCCTGTTTTCGCACATAACCGACTTTAATCAGATATTTTCACTGTATGGGCGACCCCTAAACAGTCCTAGGCACTTAGGGACATCTGTTGATGATCCATGGCCATTGCTAGCATGATTTGTCAAAGATCTAAGGTGATTAAAGCACTATAAAAGGGCCTTGTGTTGCAACTTTGTAACCACACCTTCCTTCTGCATTTCTGATCATTTCTGGAGCTCCAAAGCAGACTCAAGTGATCACTAATCGTGCATAGGACTTCAGTAAGTATGCTTAACCTTTCTTAGTTGAGTTTTTACTTAGTTTTAGCTTAAAAGTCAAACCGTCGTAATTAACGGTTGACTTCACGATTAATCACTAATGGTCCAGTGATTAGTCGAATTGAAAGTAGTTATAAGTTGGTAATTATGTGGGCAATAAACCATTAAAAGGGCACCCTCTGATTCCCACTCTAACTAGGTCAAATGTCGGGTCAAACTTGTTATTAAAAAGTCAACAGAATGCTTATTTTCCGATTAATACATAATTAGCAATGTAGAACCCATACAACCTGTTTGATCATTAATATAACTTAGTAATTAATGTAAGAACATGTCTAAACATGTTCAACCCGACAATTTTCAGTAGAGACTCGGTTCGGAACCGAAAGTCGCATAATTTGACTTTTGCTTTGACTTTCAGTTCTGGCCCGTTTAAGCATGTTTTAGAAATGCCTTAGAGCTTTAATTGGACTAGGTTACATGCTAGTATAACCCTCTGTGATTATACACCTTGGTTCATTAGTTATCCAATTAATATGCATGATTCCGTTAATTGCTCATATGTTGACCATTATGCCCTTTTCACCATAAAACGTGATTTTTGAAAATATAAAAGAGTAGAAACCTTAGTTACTGATTTATAAACTTGTACCCAAAATTTGACATCAGATTGAGGTGTAGATTGAGAGTTATGCTCATTAGCGTAATTAGAAAGCTTTTTAGCGATTAAACGGCATAATTTGCATATAGCCTATTTAAACCCACTTTTTGATATCAAACTTTTTACCCACTGATGTAATATATTATTTTGGGATTTTTGAAGATTTTTAATTAATTTTAGGCTAAGCATAACTTAGAGTTATAAGCTTGATCCGGTAATTGTCGGTTTTGCCCTTTCGGGCAATAAAATGAGTTTTACATATCTTTTTGACCCCAAATCTTTTGCTACCGATTTTATATGATAAATAAATTATTTTAGACCTTCTGGAATAATAAAAATATCAGCTTTATTTATAGAACCCGGAAATGGCTTCTAATCGCCTTTTTAAGCGTTTTTAACGCATAGTATGTACTAAAACTATTTTAAACATACAAGGATTGATACCTACTGATATTTCAGGTAAATTATAATCTTTTAACAGTAAGAAAAAGTTGTTTAACTCAGACTTCAGTTTTGAGCTTTTCGGCTTATGTGAAATTACCAAAATGCCCCTACGGTGCATAGTTTGGTTATAATTGATAAATTTCACATATATGCAATACCCTACTGTTATAACTTATCAAATTAAGTGTTTTTGCTGTTTACATCAGACCTGTAACTCAGGTTAATACTTAAACTCTTTTATAACCTTGTAAATGACCAAAATGCCCCTACGGGGCATAGTGTGTGTTTAAATTCGTTTCGGGCATAATAAAAGATATCTTACTGATGTCACAACATATTTAAGGCATATTAACTTAGGAAACCTGTATATGGCTCTAATGATTACCCGTTACGCCTCTTGCGCGTTCGGTTTGGTTTATGTAACTAGTTTGCATAAATTAGCCGAAACGGGCCAAACCTTATCGGTTTTATCTCAAAATCCAGAATGTGTTTAGATTACCCATATAAGACAAGTCTTCAATCTTGTCGGGTCTAAATCACATTCTATTCCGGTTTTCGCTTAATCACGCGTTCGAACCGTATCGTTCCTTAAAACTAATCGGTCTAAGCTTAAGCTTGACTAAAGACCGTTAGGATTCTAATAGGTTATTATAAACCTTTGTTCCAGAATAGGAGAACCAGTAAAAGCCACCCACATTTGCTAATTGTGAATTATACTTGCAAAGGTAAATACTTTTAACTTATTTTCCCTTATACGGGCTTGGGGTACGGTATATAAAATACCGCTTGGTCGGGCATTCGACCTTAATCGATTGGTGGTTAAGTATTATCGAGATGGCCCGTTTAAATATGTTTTGTTTGCTTAACGCCTTTGGGGGGTTAATGACCATGTCCCGGATATCCTTGGCATCATTTTACGAAATGGCCACGACCTAAGCGCGGGGTGTAGGCGTACACCCGTCAGTGCATAAATAAATAATGTGATGTGTCTATTGATCTTTAACCCGGCATGATCCGGGCTACTGAACGCATAAGGAACATGTAATTCTTTTATAAGTTTATATATTTAAATAATTATCCCAAGTTATAAAATATTTGTGCCACGTGCATTCAAATCAATTTTTAATCATTTTTAAAATGAGTCGGTTAATTGTATTTACCAGTGTAAACTGACGTATTTTCCCGAAAGATTAAATGCAGGTACTACTCGTAATAGGCTGGATTTCTCCTTAGCATCAATAAAGAGTCTCGCAAGCTTAAGATGCCTATCGTCTGTTGAACTACTGTTTCCTATTTTTTTTATCCTTCTGTGGATAAACTTTCGGCTGTTTGTGATACATGATATTACAATATTATATTCAGTTGAAATATATCTTTCATTTGCTTCCGCTGTGCATTTAAATATTGTGTTGTTTGACTATTATGTTGCCAACCACGTCACCATACTCCCCACCGGGCCCACCGGTAATATGTGGAAAATCGGGGTGTGACAGGTTGGTATCAGAGCCAACATTGAGTGAATTAAACACTTGCCTTTTGTGTTTAATCTCAATGACACAATTGCACATTCCAAAATTTTCGAGTCTAGACAAAGAACATAGGAATAATCCAAAATGTGTTTGTTTTTATCTTAACTTTGTCCTTTATATTTTGTTGTTATCTCATGTTATATTGACAGGTCTAAATATGCCGCCAAGATTTTTCAGACGAAGAGGACGAGGCAAGGGGCCAATCACCGCCCCCAATGATCACGAAGTCGGGCCTTCGCACAGGCGAGCTCCTTCTAACACTGTGAGTGCCGATCCACGAGAGAACTGGAGGACCAATATGGAGCCCGCTAGACGGTCTGTTTCACACAGTTCAACGCCTCCCTTTCGTAACTCTTATGGGCCACAGTCGGAAAACGAGCCCAATAACCCACAACCTTCTTACATACCTCTATAGCGATCCCTATTGCACCATTCCTTTGGAGACCCCACTCCCGTATTTCAGGGTCGGTTTAACCCGACAAACTACATACAAGAACCAGTGGGTTTTAACCCATTGGGGCCAGAGGATCATTTCTCCGGCGATCATGCAGAGGACGTGGACGAGGACACGGATCCCGTTGAGCCTGCAACCGCGACCCCCAACCATCCTATCGAGGTCTCTGATGGTTCTTCTTTTCATGGATCACCCTACCATGGTCCAGACAGTTACCAGGCACGGTTTAACCAGTTCGAGTGGTATTTTACACCCTCGCATCATTCGTCGCCTCACCAGCAGCAGCAGCAGGATCCCTCTGGGGATTCACGTTTCGTGGCTGTCACGCCACCGCCTCCACCGCCGCCAGTTCATCAAGCACCTCCTGAACCGCCGAGGCGTAGGAGGACAGGCGCGCGAATGTCCGCGCGTAGAGGGGACTTTCACTTCAGCACCCCTCATCACTCAAGTGGCAGTCATTATCCGCCACTATAGGAAGACCCGCAAATGGGTGGGCCTTCAAACCCAGTTGCACCGCAACCACCATCGATGGGTTTTGATAACCCGATTCCTGCATACACTGGTTCGATGGCGTACAACCCGTTTGAGCAGCCGGCTCACACCAACTATGGTTACGCTGAAGCCGACCCATACTTGGTAGCGACCAACTATAACGCCCTTCACCAGGAAGGACCGTATGGAGCTCCTTGGGGAGTAGGGTACCCAACTCATGGGTACCAAATACCTTCTAGACCTATAATTCGGCAACAATCACAGCCGCCATGGTTTTCCCCACCCGAAAGGGAAGAAATTCTTCAAAGATTGGACCAAGTCGAGTGAGACTTTCACAGAGATCGCAGGGAGCGACAAAGTTTCTTCCAAGGATTGACAAGTTTAATAAAAGGGAAGAGCAAGAAGGACCATTGAATCCTTCAACTGTTGGTTGTACTTTCCTTGTTTCAGTTGAGCCCCTGCGTGGGCCTGTCTTGCTGTTTTGACCCCTGCGTGGGTATGGTTGTCTTTTGAGCCCCTGCGTGGGCCTATCTTTCTGTTAACCCCTACGAGGGTATGTTGTTTGTTAAAGTCCCTGCGTGGACTAGTATTTCAGTGTGACCCCTGCGTGGGTAATTTGTTCTGTTAAAAAGTCCCGTTTAGGGCGATGTGTAATCTTTTTAATAATTAATGGAATGTTAAAGTTTATAATATTCATTTTTGCCATTATATGCATAAATAAATTATATATGAAATAAATAAATAAAAATCATTCCTTTTAAATTAATCTGCCTAATTATATATTAATAAGAATCTTAAAAAGGTAAAACCTAGCTAGTGGGTCATTATAAAGACTTAGCCAATATGGTAAAACCTGTTAAAAAGATTCAAATCCCAGTTAACATCTGAAAACATGTTAACGCTTCTGGCAGACGTGATTCGTTAAAATCACACACGTCATTATTATATAAGGATTCTTCAAAAGATTCCTAACCCAACTTAATGATCTATGAATCATGGGTTTAAATCATCGATTAATATAATCATATTTTGACCATACATTGGTAATATAGTGCCTACGGGCCCTGCTCATTTTTAGATGAGACAAAAAACAGTAGTAGCCTATGACTCTCAGTCAGAAAAAGGTAAGGAACTATGTTCAAGCCTTCATGCCTTGATTCTCTGAAATCGTGGCTTATGATTTAAAAATGTCCTTGTGACTAGGCCTCTTGTGCTACTAATAACACTGTTATTGTTTTGTAATTAGGATAAATTATAATGAAAATCCTAAATAAATATAATTAACAAATTAACCAAATCTGGTCTCTGCTTACCGTGGTTAATGAATTGCCATAAAAGACAATTCTAAAATAAACTCCCAAATAAACTATTGTCATTGTCTTATGTAACAGTTTAAATTAAAATGGCTGACTCGGATGGAATTAATAGTCACCCAAGGGAGAATAATGATAACGCCCGAATTAATATATCGGGTGCTGAACTGAAAGCGTTAGTAGACGACGCTGTTACAAGGGCCTTAGACCGACAGTATGAAGATTACAGCGGGACTCGAAGTAGGACCCTATCTACACCGCATTCAAAGCCTAAACGACTCATTCTGAGGCTCACAGCAAGCCACCTCCCAAGAAGGAAAATCCCAAGAAAGATGATGACGATCGTCAGTCCACAAAACATCAAAGTAATCCATCTCAAAAGATCATGCTAAATCAAGGACCCCGTGATAAGGGTTGCTCCTACAAATACTTTGTTTCATGCCAACCCAGGGATTTCACTGGGGAGAAAGGAGCCATAGACTGCATGACGTGGTTGGATGAAATGGACACAGTTGTTGATATCAGCGGATGCGCTGAGAAAGATGTGGTAAAGTTTGTGTCGCAATCGTTTAAAGGCGAGGCCTTGGCCTGGTGGAGATCGTTGATTCAAGCTACTGGGAAGATCCCACTATACAACATGACTTGGGAACAATTTGTTGCCCTCATCAGGGAAAACTACTGCACTCAACACGAGGTCGAAAAGATTGAGTCAGATTTTCTATCATTGGTAATGACAAATCTGGATTGCCAAGCTTACCTTATGAGCTTTAATACCTTATCAAGATTGGTTCCGTACCTGGTGACCCCGGAACCCAAACGAATAGCTCGTTTCATTGGGGGTTTAGCCCCAGAAATAAAGGCAAGTGTGAAGGCCTCTCGGCCAACTACTTTCAGATCGGTAACTGATATATCCCTGTCCCTCACACTGGACGCGGTCCGACAAAGATCGCTGAGGAACAAGGATGCCGAGAAAAGGAAACGTGAAGATGACAATTCACGAAGGCCAAACAAGAAGCACCGAGGAAACAGTGACCACAAGAAGGGGTCTGAATCTAGGAAGGATGGGCATCAATCTGGTGATAAGCCCAAGTGCAAGGTCTACAAGAAACAGCACTTCGGGAAGTGCAGGTTTGAATCGAACTCGCAGACTCAGTCAAGAACTTTTGCATGTGGTATATGCAAGTCCAAGGAACACAAGACCTTGGATTGCAAAAAGTTGAAGGACGCAACTTGCTACAGCTGTAATGAGAAGGGGCATATCAAGACCAACTGCCCAAAATACGCAAAGAAAGCGGATGAAGGAAAGAAGACCAATGCTAGGGTCTTCAGGATGGATGCAAAGGAAGCTGTCCAGGACGACAATGTGATTACAGGTACCTTGCTTATAAACGATGTCTATGCAAGAGTACTTTTTGATTCAGGCGCTGATAAGTCTTTCGTAGATAATAAGTTTTGTGAATTGTTGAAATTGCCTGTTAGAACGTTAAGTGTGAAGTATGAGGTGGAATTAGCAGATGGCACCTTAGAAACCGCCTCAACCATATTAGATGGATGTTTCATATCCATTAAGAACCACTCTTTTCCTTTGTCCCTACTTCCTCTGAAGTTAGCCGGTTTTGACATAGTTTTGGGAATGGACTAGTTATCTCATAACCAGGCCCAGATTATCTGTAATAAGAAGCAAGTGGTGATCAAGACTCCGTCTGGTGAGCCACTTACCATTCAGGGAGATACCCGGTATGGACTGCCTGAGTAAGTGACTATGCTCAAGGCCTCTAAGTGTTTGAAGAAGGGTTGTGTCATCTACATGGCACAGGTGACTATTGATGAGCTGAAACCCAAGATTGAGGATATCCCCGTCATTTCTGAATACCCTGAAGTATTTCCTGAAGATCTACCTGGCTTACCACCAGATAGACAAGTAGAATTCAGAATCGACATCATCCATGGAGCAGCACCAATAGCAAGGGCGCCTTATAGGTTGGCACCAACAGAGATGAAGGAGTTGAGGATGCAGTTAGATGATTTGCTAGCTAAAGGTTTCATTAGACCTAGTTCGTCTCCATGGGGAGCGCCAATCTTGTTTGTCAAGAAGAAGAATAGGTATCCTTTGCCCAGGATCGACGATCTGTTCGATCAATTGCAAGGGGCAAGCTATTTCTCAAAGATCGATCTGAGGTCAGGCTATCATCAATTGAAGGTTAAAGAGGAAGATGTACACAAGACTGCATTTAGGACTCGTTATGGTCATTACGAGTTCCTCGTGATTCCTTTTGGGCTCACTAATGCACTTGCCGCGTTCATGGATCTCATGAATCGCGTCTGCAAGCCCTACTTGGACAAATTTGTCATCGTCTTCATTGACGACATCCTCATCTATGAGAAACATCTTCGATGTATTCTTTCACTACTTCAGCAGGAGAAGCTCTACGCCAAATTCTCTAAATGTGAATTTTGGCTTCGAGAAGTCCAATTCCTTGGACATGTGGTTAGTGAGCATGGTATCCAAGTGGATCCCGCTAAGGTGGAAGCTGTTATGAATTGGCAAGAGCCGAAGACGCCTACAGAGATTCGTAGCTTCCTAGGCTTAGCAGGATACTACAGGCGCTTCATTGAAATTTTTTCAAGGATTGCTGCACCCCTAACTTCATTGACTCGTAAGAAGGTAAAGTTCGATTGGGGCCCTAAGCAACAGGAATCCTTCGATATTCTCAAGCAGAAGCTGAGCAATGCACCTGTATTGATATTGCCTGATGGAATAGAAGAGTTTGTGGTATATTGTGATGCATCACACACCGGGATGGGATGTGTGCTTATGCAGAAAGGCAAAGTTATTGCCTATGCTTCACGACAGTTAAAGGTGCATGAAAAGAATTACACCACCCATGACTTGGAGTTGGGTGCCGTTGTGTTCGCACTAAAACTGTGGAGACATTATTTGTATGGTATCAAGTGTGTGATCTATTCTCATCACAAGAGCCTCCAGCACCTGTTTAATCAGAAGGATTTAAACATGAGGCAGCGCCGATGGATGGAGACGTTGAATGATTATGATTGTGAAATCCGATACCATCCAGGCAAGGAAAATGTGGTTGCCGATGCCTTGAGCAGAAAAGAAAGGGTCAAACCCCTCCGAATCAATGCCAAGAGCATTGAGATAAAGAACAGTTTGAACGAAAGGTTGTTAGCTGCACAGAAGGAAGCTGTGTTGGAAGCTAACTATCCTAATGAAAAGCTTGGAGTAACCGAAGAACAATTATCTCAGGGCAAGGACGGAATTCTGAGATTGAATGGACGAATATGGGTTCCAATTTATGGAGGACTTCGGGATGTTATCCTCCAGGAAGCCCATAGTTCTAAATATTTCGTTCATCCTGGAGCTGATAAGATGTACCAGGATTTAAGGGAAAATTATTGGTGGATAGGTTTGAAAAAGTCTGTAGCCGCCTATGTAGCTAAATGCTTGACGTGTGCGCAAGTCAAAGTAGAACATCAGAAACCGTCAGGTTTGCTACAACAGCCTGAACTTCCCACTTGGAAGTGGGAAATGGTAACTATGGATTTCATCACCAAGTTACCAAAGACAAGGAAAGGAAATGATACGATATGGGTAATAGTAGATAGACTGACTAAGTCAGCACATTTCCTACCCATCAAGGAGACCTATAGCTCCGACATGTTAGCCCAATTGTACGTGGATAAGATTGTAGCTTTACAAGGCATACCTGTGTCTATTATCTCTAACAGGGATACTAGATACACGTCACATTTTTGGAAAAGTTTCCAACAATCTTTGGGCACGCGCTTAAATTTCAGTACGGCTTACCATCCTCAGACAGACGGTCAGAGTGAGCGTACTATCCAAACATTGGAAGATATGCTTCATGCATGTGTGATCGACTTAGGTGGCAGTTGGGATAACCACCCGCCCTTAATCGAGTTCTCATATATCAATAGCTACCATACCAGCATTAAGGCTGCGCCTTTCGAGGCCTTATACGGTAGAAAGTGTAGAACGCCCGTTTGTTGGGCGGAAGTTGGAGATGTCCAACTGTCAGGACCAGAAATAGTCTTTGAAACGACGGACAAGATTGTCCAGATTTGTGACCGTCTGAAAGCTGCCAGGGATAGGCAGAAGAGTTACGCAGATCCAAAGCGTAAACCTATGAAATTCGAGGTAGGTGACAAAGTATTGCTTAAAGTATCACCCTGGAAGGGAGTGATGCGATTTGGCAAGAAAGGTAAGTTAAGCCCGAGATACATAGGACCATTCGAGGTCATCGAATGTGTCGGATCAGTTGCCTATAAGTTAAACTTACCTGAAGAGCTCAGTGGTATTCATAATGTATTCCACATCTGCAATCTGAAAAAGTGTTTCGCTGATGAATCACTGGTCATACCACATACAGATGTGCACATAGAAGTGAGCTTGAAGTTTGTTGAAAAACCATTGTCGATTGAAGATCGACAGGTTAAGAAGCTTCGAAGGAAGCATGTGCCTATTGTAAAGGTAAAATGGGATGCCCGTAGAGGTCCCGAATACACGTGGGAGGTTGAATCCACAATGGAAGAAAAATACCCTCATTTGTTTCAGTAAATCTCAAGGTTGAGATTTCTTTTAAGGGGGTGAGGATGTAACACCTCGAAAATTCACGTCCTATAATGTGATTGACACGTGTCATAGGTTTGAACGTGTGAAAGAATGTTCTAGAAGGACTAAAGTTGACAAACATGGAAAGTATGTGAATATACGGGTTCAAAATGTCAAAAGTGAATAAATACACTCTACAATAACCCTACATGATGTTTATACCATCAAAAGAATAAATCATGGATCATACGAAGCTAAAAATGAAAGAAAGTGAGAGATTACAAACTACAGGGGTTAAATGTGTCAACATGTTTAAGTTATACCTCTGAGTGACCTTTTAACAAACCCGAAGCTTTGTAACGGTTAATTATGCTCACTAGAATGCACTATATAAATTTCATAAAGTTTCGTTGTCGTATGAGAAAGTTATGATCAAATTCGTACATGAGGGGTTAAAAGCGTTAACGTTGAAAATTATGACCTTTCGGGTAAACATGAAGTGACCAAGGACTTAACAAAGTGGGTACAAGTCTTAAAGCCCTTATAAGTAAATTTGGAGGGCTCAAAGTGCAAGAATTAAAGTTGGTTGACCTTTCGAAAGGCCAAGGGACAATATGCAACAACTTGAAAATGTTTATTCCTGAACAGAAGGCCCAAGCGGGCCGCGTAACCCCTTGAAGACCCTTACGCGGGCCGCCTTCGATGCCCAGTACCAGAAATCTTTGTACAGCAGCCTGTTTTCATGCATAACCGACTTTAATCAGATATTTTCACTGTATGGGCGACCCCTAAACAGTCCTAGGCACTTAGGGACATCTGTTGATGATCCATGGCCATTGCTAGCATGATTTGTCAAAGATCTAAGGTGATTAAAGCACTATAAAAGGGCCTTGTGTTGCAACTTTGTAACCACACCTTCCTTCTGCATTTCTGATCATTTCTGGAGCTCCAAAGCAGACTCAAGTGATCACTAATCGTGCATAGGACTTCAGTAAGTATGCTTAACCTTTCTTAGTTGAGTTTTTACTTAGTTTTAGCTTAAAAGTCAAACCGTCGTAATTAACGGTTGACTTCACGATTAATCACTAATGGTCCAGTGATTAGTCGAATTGAAAGTAGTTATAAGTTGGTAATTATGTGGGCAATAAACCCTTAAAAGGGCACCCTCTGATTCCCACTCTAACTAGGTCAAATGTCGGGTCAAACTTGTTATTAAAAAGTCAACAGAATGCTTATTTTCCAATTAATACATAATTAGCAATGTAGAACCCATACAACCTGTTTGATCATTAATATAACTTAGTAATTAATGTAAGAACATGCCTAAACATGTTCAACCCGACAATTTTCAGTAGAGACCCGGTTCGGAACCGAAAGTCGCATAATTTGACTTTTGCTTTGACTTTCAGTTCTGACCCGTTTAAGCATGTTTTAGAAATGCCTTAGAGCTTTAATTGGACTAGGTTACATGCTAGTATAACCCTCTGTGATTATACACCTTGGTTCATTAGTTATCCAATTAATATGCATGATTCCGTTAATTGCTCATATGTTGACCATTATGCCCTTTTCACCATAAAACGTGATTTTTGAAAATGTAAAAGAGTAGAAACCTTAGTTACTGATTTATAAACTTGTACCCAAAATTTGACATCAGATTTAGGTGTAGATTGAGAGTTATGCTCATTAGCGTAATTAGAAAGCTTTTTAGCGATTAAACGGCATAATTAGCATATAGCCTATTTAAACCCACTTTTTGATATCAAACTTTTTACCCACTGATGTAATATATTGTTTTGGGATTTTTGAAGATTTTTAATTAATTTTAGGCTAAGCATAACTTAGAGTTATAAGCTTGATCCGGTGATTGTCGGTTTTGCCCTTTCGGGCTATAAAATGAGTTTTACATATCTTTTTGTTAGGCCCTGAAGTGTGAGACTGACGCATCAAATTAACACAATGGGTTATGGTTACGAACTGGGCCTTACTGGGTTAGTTTATATTAGGTTGTGGACCTTTATAGGTCACTTGGGCCAAGCAGGCCCAAAGGGAGCCCATGTAGGAGATGGGCTTGTCTATGTATATAAATAAGTTTTTAACTTGTTTTTAGGTTTGAACCTTTGGGAACTTCTTAGAACCTCTAGGAACTTGATTGTTACAACTTCTAGAGAGCTAGAAAGAGAGGCGAGTTGGTGAAGAACACTTGTACTAGACGGTTTTGCTTTTCAAGTAATAGAATCGTGTGCAAGTGTTTAAAGGTGATTCATTGTGTTCTTCGTTTTTCATATTTTTCGGTTTTATTGAATCATCTTGTGATTGGATTCCGCACTTTCACAAGATTAAGTTTGATATCATTGAAAGATCCGTTTCACGGGACTTACAAGTGGTATCAGAGCCAAGAAACCATTCTTGGTTCGGTTTTGATATCAATCAGATTCAAGAACATCAGTTGTTACTAATACGGTTTTGGTGTCTGTTTTGCAGTGAAAAGTGTCACATATTCAAACTGTTCTTGGTGAAATTGTTGAAAAAATATTACTGATTTTGGATTGTGTGATTTCAGAAAATCTGTTAGCTGATTTCTCGGAGTTGGTGATCAAAGAAAATTCAAAGATTTCGATATCTTTGAATTTTGAAAGTGCTGAAAATCAGGGATTACGAGTCAACAGTGTTTATCTCATATCTGTTTTGCAGGTTCCGACTCGCAATCAACAGAGGTCTCGACTTGTGCTGTTTTGGTTTCGACTCGCAATCTTCAACAGTTTCGATTTGTTTTTGCTCCGGTCTCGACTCGCAACTTTCGTGGTCTCAACTTGTGCTGCATTGGTCTCGACTCGCAATCAACAGATGTCTCGGCTTGTACTGTTCCAGTCTCGACTCGCAACCATCAACAGTTTTTGATTTGTTCTGCTCTTGTCTCGACTCGCAACTGTCGCTGTCTCGGCTTGTGTGGATTTAGTCTCGACTCGCAATTGTGATCTCAACTCGCAACGTCATTTCACAACGTTACTTGGACAAACATCAGGCCCATTAGAAGCTAAAGAAAGAAGCATGCTAAAAATATTTTGTCCCAAAACAAGATCAGGATTATTTTCATCAAAACAAGGTTTTTGTAAATCAGAATTTAAAACTTGTTCTCCCCCAAGAGTATCTTCACATTTCAAATCAACCTTTTCTGCACATGCAAACGACTGGTTAGGATCAACATTGCCTTTAGAAACAAAGTTCATTGATGGGGCTGACTTTTTATTGCTAGCAGATTCATTCTTGACAGATGACTTATCAATTTTTGGTCCATAAGTCATTTTACCCTCATTAATTAGCTCCTCTTCCGTGAAAGGCAAATAAGTATAATTGTGATTGTAAGGAGGAGGAGCTTTTGTGTATCCCAAACCAGCCCCTTTCTTTTCTTTGTACTCTAGTTGTATATCACATATGTTCTTGACCAAATTACTAGAAGTATCAAATTTTTTAATGTTTATTTCATTTACCTGATATTTGACCTTTAAATCTTCTAGTTCTTTGGTCAGATCACTGATTGTAGCTAGAGCATCTAAAAAATTACAATTTTTGGCACTGAGGTCTTCTTTTAACTGAACAATATCTTTTCTTTGGGCCTCAATTTTTTCTTTGTAAAGTTTTTCATTTTTGGCCAAAGTAAAGTTTTTATTTTTAATATCTTTATAATCTTGGATTAACTCAGCATTATGTAACCTATATGCTTCAACTCTTTCTCTGCATTCAGGAGTGCAAAAGACAGAAAGTATCTCTTCACGGAATGTCATAATTTTAGTGGGTGGTTGATACTTTTGTTCTTCTCCTCAGAACACAAACCAAACGAGAACCCGTGTACTCGCTAACTCAAACACTTTGCACGCGATCGAACTCGCTTTCTGACCTGCACCTCAAAACCCTGTCAAACTTTTCACAACCAAATAACTTTTTTTTTTTAATAAATTATAAAAGTATACTTATTATTATTATTATTATTATTATTATTATTATTATTATTATTATTATTATAAAAAACAATGATTATGCAATGATTGATTAATAATTATATAATGATTATTAATATACAATTATTATTATTAATATAATAAATTCAAAAGAAACACTGATACTCTTCTTCGTTTAACCGCCGTCCAAAACCCTAATTTTTTAAATCTTGCCGCCAAGACCCTACTCGATATTGCAGGTGATTATGGTGAGGGAGGCCGGAAGAAATGAATATGACCGGAGATGTTTGTGGCGGAGGTGGTAGGGAACGATGATACGGAAGACCGGAGATGGTGATGATAATCGGAGAAGATGATTGGAGGTGGATATCGCTGGTTGTGGCAGGTGGCTACAGAGATGTGTTGACGGAGAATGGGCCCAGAGATGATGAACAGTAATGGTGTACAGTTATGGTGGTGAACAGTGACAAGGTTTTGAGGTGCAGGTCAGAAAGCGAGTTCGATCGCGTGCAAAGTGTTTGAGTTAGCGAGTACACGGGTTCTCGTTTGGTTTGTGTTCTGAGGAGAAGAACAAAAGTATCAACCACCCACTAAAATTATGACATTCCGTGAAGCGATACTTTCTGTCTTTTGCACTCCTGAATGCAGAGAAAGAGTTGAAGCATATAGGTTACATAATGCTGAGTTAATCCAAGATTATAAAGATATTAAAAATAAAAACTTTACTTTGGCCAAAAATGAAAAACTTTACAAAGAAAAAATTGAGGCCCAAAGAAAAGATATTGTTCAGTTAAAAGAAGACCTCAGTGCCAAAAATTGTAATTTTTTAGATGCTCTAGCTACAATCAGTGATCTGACCAAAGAACTAGAAGATTTAAAGGTCAAATATCAGGTAAATGAAATAAACATTAAAAAATTTGATACTTCTAGTAATTTGGTCAAGAACATATGTGATATACAACTAGAGTACAAAGAAAAGAAAGGGGCTGGTTTGGGATACACAAAAGCTCCTCCTCCTTACAATCACAATTATACTTATTTGCCTTTCACGGAAGAGGAGCTAATTAATGAGGGTAAAATGACTTATGGACCAAAAATTGATAAGTCATCTGTCAAGAATGAATCTGCTAGCAATAAAAAGTCAGCCCCATCAATGAACTTTGTTTCTAAAGGCAATGTTGATCCTAACCAGTCGTTTGCATGTGCAGAAAAGGTTGATTTGAAATGTGAAGATACTCTTGGGGGAGAACAAGTTTTAAATTCTGATTTACAAAAACCTTGTTTTGATGAAAATAATCCTGATCTTGTTTTGGGACAAAATATTTTTAGCATGCTTCTTTCTTTAGCTTCTAATGGGCCTGATGTTTTGGGCAAGACTGATGATGGTTGTGTTGAATCTGTTAACATTATTTCTGGTGATGAATTTTCTTCAGTTAATAATTGTGAATGTGATGGTTCTAATCTGTCAGATGATGATAGTGTCACAGGTGAGGTCCCTCAGGATACATTCAGTGAAACCACTGAAACTTCTTCCCAAGAAAATCAAGAATGTCCTGATTCTTCTTCTGCATCGGCCTCAGTGGACGTCCCTAATGTTGAATCTAGTGGGACCACATTGGAAACTGTGACTGAAAGCAGACCTCAAGTAGATTCACATGATACATGTGTTGACGAAACACGTGTTGATGAAACTTTATCTTCTTCATCTTCTGAAATTAAAACTGAACCTGATTTTGTAAAAGAAGAAAAAGGAGTTGAAATAAATGAACAGTCACAGACAAATGTTTCTGAAATTAAAGATAAAATTGAAACACCGGTTTTTCAAAATGATCATGATAAAAGTGAGAAGGATGAATCTCATCATCCGTCTACATCTCATGCTTGTGCTGGTTATGATCAACAGGTACAAAAGAACTCAGAAAAGGCACATGGAACACAACCAAAGCAACCTAAGCAAGTTAAGCAAGTTCGGTCATCTAGACAAATCAGATCTGCTAATGCTGCTTGCTCTCAGAATCTCCATACATTGAAACGACAAACATGTTTCAACTGTGGAATTCCTGGACACATTGCTAGAAATTGTGTTCATCGTCAAAAGGTGCAACAAAATGCTAATATTCACTCTTGTTCTGGTGTTTGTGAGCCGGATCACAACACACAAAAGGAGCCAAAACGAGCAGCTCAAAGTCGAGGATATAAGAAGTATGCTCATCAAAGACAATCACGATCACATAAGGCTCATGACAAGGTGATTGAATCCAATCAAGGAGATAAGACGAAGAATGGTGCTCAAAGCAACAAGACATCTGCAGCATAGCGACAACCATAGACTTCGTTGAAGACGTTGCTCAATTCATGTTATGAAGACGATTTGATGGCATCAGTCTACGGGGAGATTGTTAGGCCCTGAAGTGTGAGACTGACGCATCAAATTAACACAATGGGTTATGGTTACGAACTGGGCCTTACTGGGTTAGTTTATATTAGGTTGTGGACCTTTATAGGTCACTTGGGCCAAGCAGGCCCAAAGGGAGCCCATGTAGGAGATGGGCTTGTCTATGTATATAAATAAGTTTTTAACTTGTTTTTAGGTTTGAACCTTTGGGAACTTCTTAGAACCTCTAGGAACTTGATTGTTACAACTTCTAGAGAGCTAGAGAGAGAGGCGAGTTGGTGAAGAACACTTGTACTAGACGGTTTTGCTTTTCAAGTAATAGAATCGTGTGCAAGTGTTTAAAGGTGATTCATTGTGTTCTTCGTTTTTCATATTTTTCGGTTTTATTGAATCATCTTGTGATTGGATTCCGCACTTTCACAAGATTAAGTTTGATATCATTGAAAGATCCGTTTCACGGGACTTACACTTTTTGACCCCAAACCTTTTGCTACCGATTTTATATGATAAATAAATTATTTTAGACCTTCTGGAATAATAAAAATATCAGCTTTATTTATAGAACCCGGAAATGGCTTCTAATCGCCTTTTTAAGCGTTTTTAACGCATAGTATGTACTAAAACTATTTTAAACATACAAGGGTTGATACCTACTGATATTTCAGGTAAATTATAATCTTTTAACAGTAAGCAAAAGTTGTTTAACTCAGACTTCAGTTTTGAGCTTTTCGGCTTATGTGAAATTACCAAAATGCCCCTACGGTGCATAGTTTGGTTATAATTGATAAATTTCACATATATGCAATACCATACTGTTATAACTTATCAAATTAAGTATTTTTGTTGTTTACATCAGACCTGTAACTCAGGTTAATACTTAAACTCTTTTATAACCTTGTAAATGACCAAAATGCCCCTACGGGGCATAGTGTGTGTTTAAATTCGTTTTGGGCATAATAAAAGATATCTTACTGATGTCACAACATATTTAAGGCATATTAACTTAGGAAACCTGTATATGGCTCTAATGATTACCCGTTACGCCTCTTGCGCGTTCGGTTTGGTTTATGTAACTAGTTTGCATAAATTAGCCGAAACGGGTCAAACCTTATCGGTTTTATCTCAAAATCCAGAATGTGTTTAGATTACCCATATAAGACAAGTCTTCAAACTTGTTGGGTCTAAATCACATTCTATTCCGGTTTTCGCTTAATCACGCGTTCGAACCGTATCGTTCCTTAAAACTAGTCGGTCTAAGCTTAAGCTTGACTAAAGACCGTTAGGATTCTAATAGGTTATTATAAACCTTTGTTCCAGAATAGGAGAACCAGTAAAAGCTACCCACATTTGCTAATTGTGAATTATACTTGCAAAGGTAAATACTTTTAACTTATTTTCCTTTGTACGGGCTTGGGGTACGGTATATAAAATACCGCTTGGTCGGGCATTCGACCTTAATCAATTGGTGGTTATGTATTATCGAGATGACTCGTTTAAATATGTTTTGTTTGCTTAACGCCTTTGGGGGGTTAATGACCATGTCCCGGATATCCTTGGCATCATTTTACGAAATGGCCACGACCTAAGCGCGGGGTGTAGGCGTACACCCGTCAGTGCATAAATAAATAATGTGGTGTGTCTATTGATCTTTAACCCGGCACGATCCGGGCTACTGAACGCATAAGGAACATGTAATTCTTTTACAAGTTTATATATTTAAATAATTATCCCAAGTTATAAAATATTTGTGCCACGTGCATTCAAATCAATTTTTAATCATTTTTAAAATGAGTCGGTTAATTGTATTTACCAGTGTAAACTGACGTATTTTCCCAAAAGATTAAATGCAGGTACTACTCGTAAGAGGCTGGATTTCTCCTTAGCATCAATAAAGAGTCTTGCAAGCTTAAGATGCCTATCGTCTGTTGAACTACTGTTTACTATTTTTTTGATCCTTCTATGGATAAACTTTCGACTGTTTGTGATACATGATATTACAATATTATATTCAGTTGAAATATATCTTTCATTTGCTTTCGCTGTGCATTTAAATATTGTGTTGTTTGACTATTATGTTGCCAACCACGTCACGATACTCCCCACCGGGCCCACCGGTAATACGTGGAAAGTCGGGGTGTGACAAGCTCTATTTCAAGTGAGTTTAGAATTTAATTTCTAACTCAGGATGGTGTGAATTCTATCTCTTTTTAATATATTTGAGTTTATTTATTCTTTTGAACCCAATACTGACTTAAGCATCGGAGGGGTGTTAGCCAAGCTAACACCCACCTTAGTTTAAGGTTGTTTTGCAAGATATACTCCAGGATATACACTCGGAATAACTCGAAAGATTAGAGGATTGGCCCCCTCTCTCACGATTAAGGGATCCTGATCCCTTCACAGGTTTAAAGGTATTCAGCTTTCTCTCGAATTGGGTTTAAACACCCCGCCTGGAGCGCAAGTTATCCAGGGATAGTTCAAGATAGCGGGACCAGTCCATGTAAAAGTGGCTGACAATCCTGGATCCTCAAGGTATATGAGGATTGATCACCCTCTCTCACGAAAGAGTATTTTCAGACTCTCTAAGGTTTAAAGGTTTTCACCTTTCTAAGTCTTGGAGCTTATACACTCCCGCCTGTAGCGCATGAAAATCAGGGTTTATCCCCAGGATATCAGGGTTTATCCCCAGGATATTAAGGGTTTATCCCAAAGATATTAAGGGTTCGTCCCAGGATATTAAGGGTTTACCCCAGGATATTCAGGATTTATTCAGTAAAGCTAAAGTATGACTATGTTTACATTCCTATGTTGAACACAGGGGACATACATTATACAATTTAAAGGATGGATTCAAACTTATAAGTGTGCACTGGGGACATCCCTGTGATTGAAGATTGGAATTGACTCTCTGGGAATGTTTGGTATGGTCCCTTCTTTTTATTTGGATAACTTGAGGCAGTATCCTGGGTAGGATATCTCTCAGGATATTCTTACAATGTGTTCCCAAAATTGTCCAAACTAAACTATTTTCATAAGTAAGATTTATGCACTAAAATAGTAACAACAGAAATAAAGCTAAAAGAAAGTTGTATTATTAACATATCAAAAGTTGTGCTTTTGGTTTCACCTCAAACCAAGGTCCATCCACCAAAAGCACGATTAGTCCCATACCATATGTACTTAACAGTTGAAGGTTTTGTCTCAAATTGAGACCCACCCACCTCCAACTGTTATATTGTCCAAAAGTAAAGCATACTAACATTGATGACCAAAGGCTTCGTCCTGAAACTCAGGATCCCTCCACCTTTGGCCATCGTATTGTTCAAATGCAGGAAAAGTAAAGTGCAAAAAGAAAAGTAAATTGTTTTGGGGTTACAGACCAACGATCAAATTTAAAAAATTGGGCTCCGGCCTAGGCATCAATATCCATCATCGTCCACTTAAATGCCCTCACACAGCAGCATCTTCACCAGCCTTCTCCGTCTTCTCAGCCCCAGCATCCTGACCAGCATCCGTCCCAACATCCTTTTCTTCTCCAGCCTTGTCCACCACCTCTGCTGACTTAGAGGATTCACCAGCTTCAGCAGGATATGGCACAACCTTGCCTCCATGCTCCTTCAGCTTTTCCACCCAGGATTCAACCGGCCAGGATGGGCACTCAAGGCCTGTCTCCTTGGCCTCATAAGCCATCTTAATGCGAGCTTGTAGCAGAGAGACGATGGCAGAGGCTTTGATCCCTTCCCGGAAAGAGACCATGGCCTGTTCATGCTCCATTTGGACGGTAGCCAGTTTGATTTCAGCATCCTGGGTGACCTTCTTCAGCTTGTCCTCGTAATGCCGAGTCTTCACCTCGGCAATGGCCCCTTGGTCGGCAACAGTGGTCTCGAGCTGTTTGATCCTGGCCTCTTGGAACGCGTTTCGTGCTGCAAGAATCGGTGTAAAGGTGGAGCAGATGTTGGAGGCCCTGTACGTCAAAATTCAGGTATGAGTTAAAATATATTAACCAGGATATCCTGTCAGGATATCCTATCAGGATATATGTGCAGGATATAGTCGCAAGGTATTACCTTGTTGAGGAAGGATGTCATCGGCTCCAAGGAGTCAGAAAAGCTGAGTTCTTCATAGGAGAACCCTTCAGATCCTGGGGCACTAACTTCGGAACCTTTCCTCTTTTTTTGCGGTGGAAGCACGAGTACTCGTGTTGGGCTTAGGAGCCGGGAGCGGCTTGGAGCTGGTAGCGGCAGGAGTCTCTTTCTTAGCCATAACTGGAGTGGGGTAACTATCGAGCTCGTCAAGATCAAGGAGGATTGGAACTTTGCTGGAGTCTGCATACAGGGAGTAAAATTCTTTCCTAAATATATCAACTAAAAACATGTATGGAGGATAAAGTGCAGGATCATTACCAGACATGTTTGCACTAGAAAGAGGGCTTGGAGATGGTGGAGACGGATTAAAACTTCTTTCAGCCTCTGGGAGGAGTCTAATAGCGCCAATTCTTTTATGTGAATCAGCTAGGGGAGGTGCAAGCTTCCTAAAATCAGCTGTGTACAAGACAATAAAAAAGTTGATTAGCTCAAGATATAAAGCATGATACAAGACAGGATCATCCTAGAACCCTAAATCCTACCCTTTCTCAACCACTTCACCGGATATTCCGTTCCACCAGGGATTGAGTCTCTTTTTACAAAGAAGAATTTGGATTGCCATTTCTCCTCATTCCTGGTGGCACGAAGTATTAGCGGATCGCCAGAGGTAGAATAGAAGAAGAATCTACAGGAACCATGTCATCTAAGCCGATATGCTAGGGGGAGGTCCTGAACGGAGAGGTCAGGAATATGATTTCTCCTCATTCCAGAGCATCGGCATTGTCTGACTAAAGCAGATTTTGGTAACATTAAAGAACTCAATGATAAAGTCCGAGAAAGGAAATTGTAACCCTAAGGTAAAAGGAAAAGCATTGAAGCATAACCACTCGTCGGAAACCATATCTGATCAGATTTCCCGATCAAATGGCTGGAACACCGTCCCTTTCGGGAAGATGCCGGAGGTTTTAAGGGCTGACAAGTGTGCAATATCAAAGGTGTATATTTACTTCTCCGGATCTTCGAGAATATTTTGGTGGATAAAAGTGGGAGCAAAATCGCCGGAGCCGGATCTTGTCTGCCTTGCCATATTGTTGCTGGAATATTGAGCAGAATGAAAGAAGAAGCTGGAATTGAGAGAGAGAAGTATTTACCTTTTTTCTCTTCGGTAAAGGTTAAATGGGGATAAGCATGAGAAGATATAGGGGAGCAATGAGTAAATATAGGCTGAACGGTTACAAGCGGTCACATCATGAGTCTAATCTCTTAATTGCCTCGTTTATCGTGAAAAAATGTAACCGTTAGTATCAGGATACCTAACGGTAACATTTTTGGGGACAATTGTTATGGGTGAAATTCTGAGCCCATATCCTGGGCAATATCTTAAGTTATATCTTAGTTTCATGATATATGTTCATGCCCGGGATACTCATTCAGGATATTGGTAACATCCTGGATGATATCCTAAGGATCACTACCGGATTATGTGCAGGAATATGAGTCCAAGCTTGCAACGTTCATGAGGACCTCTTCTCCTGAAGACTCGCTTTAAGTTGTTCAAAGAAGGACGTTGAACCCGCTTTACCTGGTCTCCAACGGCTACTAAAGAATATTCAAAGGTATCCCATACTTATAGGAGATTTTGTTTTCGTTTACTAGCTATAAATAGATGGATAAATCAGATTGAATAGGACACAACAACACTCACTGCTTTCTAACACTCTTCTCTCTCGCAACTTTCACTCTCACAAAAAGTATTGTAACACTTAGCGATCTGATCAATATCTTGCACTGTATCCTGACGTTTAAAGCAATAAGAAGAACAAGGCAGCTGTGATTGTCAGCTCCCGATGTTTTGTGCCGGCGATCCAGATTGATCAAGGGCTTTCCTCGTATATCTCGTGTCACCCCCTTTACTTTTTGCTCATAGTTTGATCGTAGATACAGCTCAATATCCTGAGCCGTATCCTGGAAACTATTTTTGCAAACAACTTAATCAGCATATTTTCAACACACTTTCTTAGCACACTACCTCACTTAACTAATTTGATCACTTAATTGCTTCGGTAATTTTTGACCAAAACAGTCTTTATAGATGATATTCTAATTTACTCTAAGAGTCAAGAGGAACATGCAGCACATCTGCATGCACTTTTAAATTTGCTGAGAAAAGAAAAGCTTTACGCTGAATTTTCAAAATGCGAATTTTGGTTAGAAGAATGCAATTTCTTGGACATTTAGTCAACCACGAAGGAATTCATGTGGATTCCACAAAGATTGAGGCAATTACTAAATGGAAAGTCCCTGACTCGCCAACCGAGGTTAGAAGTTTTCTAGGATTGGCCGGTTATTATAGACGATTTATCCAAGATTTTTCCAGAATAGCCATTTCCTTAACTAAGCTAACCTGTAAATCTGTTAAGTTTGAATGGGGACCAAAACAAGAAGAAGCCTTTAGAATTCTTAAGCAAAGACTAACCAACGCACCCATACTAGCGTTACCAGAAGGAACTGAAGACTTTGAAGTCTATTGTGACGCTTTTAAGGTAGGTTATGGATGTGTGTTAATGCAACGCCAAAAGGTGATAGCCTATGCTTCTAGACAACTTAAGAATCATGAAGAAAATTATACAACACATGATTTAGAGTTAGGAGCTATAATTTTTGCCCTTAAGATTTGGAGACACTATTTATATGGAAATAAATTTGTTATCTTCACTGATCATAAGAGTTTAAGGTACATTTTTGGGCAAAAAGAGCTGAATATGAGACAAAGACGCTGGATGGAATTTATTAGCGATTATGATTGTAATATCCAGTATCATGAAGGAAAGGCTAATGTAGTAGCCGATTCTTTAAGTCGAAAGTATCATGAAAAGCCAAAAAGAGTACGTTCTCTTAAATTAAATCTGTGGATAGATTTAAATGAACAGATTAGAAAAGCACAAGAATCAGTAATCAAGGATGATACTGAAAAATTAAAACGTATGATTAAGGAATTAGAACATGGAACGGATGGAATTTGGAGATTCCATAAGAAAAGGACGTGGATACCCAAATTAGGAAACCTACGCCACCGAATATTAGAAGAAGCCCATAAGTCTAAATATACGATACATCCTGGAAGTGATAAAATGTATCAAGACTTAAGCAAGAATTTCTGGTGGATAGGAATGAAAAAGGATATAGCAGCTTATGTTGCCAAGTGTCTAACCTGTTCACAGGTCAAAGCTAAACATCAGAAACCCTCAGGTTTGTTGCAACAATTGGAAATGCCAGTATGGAAATGGGAATTGATAACAATGGACTTTGTTACCAAATTACCCAAGACGAGAAAAGGTAATGATACAATCTGGGTGATTGTAGATAGGTTAACTAAATCTGCTCATTTCCTACCAATGAAGGAAACATTCGGTATGGAACAATTAGCCAAATTGTATGTAAATGAAATAGTTTCATTACATGGTATTCCTTTATCAATTGTTTCTGATAGAGATAGCCGTTTTACCTCTCATTTTTGGATAAGTTTCCAAAAACCAATGGGAACCAAGCTAAATCTAAGCACCGCTTATCATCCACAAATAGACGAACAAAGCGAAAGGACAATTCAGGCAATGGAAGATATGCTTAGAGCTTGTGTAATTGATTTCAGAGGAAATTGGGACGATCACTTACCATTAATAGAATTTTCTTACAATAACAGCTATCATACCAGTATCAATGCTGCACCATTCGAAGCACTTTATGGACGAAAGTGCCGAACTCCAGTCTGTTGGGCAGAGATTGGAGAAAAGCAATTGTCTGGTCCTGAGATAGTGCAAGAAACAATAGACAAGATTATTCAAGTCAAGGAACGACTGAAAGCAGCACGCGACCGACAAAATAGTTATGCTGATAACAGGCGAAAGCCGTTGGAATTTCAGGTAGGAGACAAGGTCTTGTTAAAAGTCTCTCCTTGGAAAGGAGTGGTAAGATTCATCAAAAGGGGAAAGCTAAGCCCCAGGTATGTTGGACCTTTTGAGATTATTATAAGAATAGGACCTGTAGCTTATCAGCTACAGCTGCCAGAGGAAATGGCAGGAATACATGATGTATTTCATGTATGTAATTTCAAAAGGTGCTTAACTAATGAATCACTAGTGGTACCTTTTAAGGACATAGAGGTAAATGAGAAACTTAAGTTCGTAGAAATGCCTCTACAAATTGAAGACAGGAAAGTCAAGAATCTTAAACACAAGAGACTAGTTCTAGTCAAAGTAAAATGGGATTCCACGAGAGGACCAGAGTATACATGGGAGCTTGAATCAGAGATGCAGAGAAAATATCCACACCTGTTCCAGTAGACCTCGAGGATGAGTTCTAAAACAAGGTGGGGAGGATATAACAACCCTCCTAAATATTTACCGACACTCCTAAAATAATTAGAATATCCCTATATGCCTTAAAATACACCCCAATCTGTCTTAAAATACACCCCGTATACGTATAACAACCCTAAATACCTTTAATTTTATAAAAATCAAATAAAAACAAGAAATTAGGGCGCTCGCGGGCCGCGAAGACCTTGTCATCGGGCTACACGGGGCGCGACAACTCAAGGTCAGGGCGACACCCTGAGCTGCCACGTGTCGAGTTCATGTCGAGTCTATGCCTGTGACCAGACAAGGCAAGGCCCTACATAGTCTACGTCGCGGGCCGTGAAGGCTAAGCCTTCAGCTTACACGGGGCGCGACAAACCCAAAATCAGCTCCTATAAATTGGGAGCATCGGCAGTTCATTTCCGTCGCTCAAATCTCGTGAATCTCTCTCAATTTCTGTAGAATAGACATAATATTCGGGTGTAATACCCCCTAAATAGCGAAGTTCTGCCTCGTTGTAAGTATTATAACCCCGGTTACGTATTAGATACGCTGCCCGATTGATCTAGTGCTCCGTAACGGCTGTCGAGGTTCTGCCCGACGTAGTCGTTGGAGTTCTGTCTCGGGGAGGGTATAACTAATGTAAATATTGGGTTATTATACTAACGCGTGTGCATTGTTTAAATTATTAGATTATAACCAGGAATCCACCAGGAAAAGTCTAAACTAGCTATGTGAGTAATCTCCTTTTTGTAAACCTTTTTGCAAACTGTTTTACAAAACCTCAATGCTTTACATTTAAATTAAACAGTGATTGAGTATTTGTAATTCTACAATTATCGTCGATATGTTGGGGTTTTGTATACAAAATTTGTTACTATACTGTGAGTAGTAACATGACCACAAGTCGGGTCGACAGTACCGTGGGTGGTAATTAAGGTAGAATAATAAACAAATGTAACTGCTGATTGCCCTCAATACTGTACAAGGATAAAACCTGTCTTGATTAAATTGAGATTCACTCACCAGTATTTCCCACTGACAAAATGTTTTTAAACACATTTCAGGTAACAAAATGTGAAAGCCAAAATAGAAGCCAGCTGGAGAGCACTGAAGGCTTGGAAAAATGTGGCTATAAAAGTTACCTAATAAAGAAAGATGTTTTATTCAATAAATTAGGGTTTATCCATATAAACATGTTTGTAATGAAAACATGGGTTTTATCCCATTATGTTTATTAATATAAAATGTGGTATTTTTCTCTGATAAAATATTTCCTAACTATGGTCCTGATGTAAATTCCGCAGCCAAACTGATAAACACCGATACCACCATCTCTGAGTAGGCCGCGGCCGCCAGCCTCCCGAGGCAGGGGTCGGGGGTTGCGACAGCACCTAACTACCTAAAATATTTATTCACAACAGATAATCATCCCAATCTAAGTCATGTGAGTTCACCAAAAACCACAAGATTTAACCCACCAATAATACACTAACGACTACCCGAACCCATGCTCAAGCGTAATGCCCACAACAGTGATTTATAGCAACCCTATCGTACAAGTATCATCATAAAACATAAAAAACAAGCAAGAATTCCAGAAAACATAGCTGAGGTACGAAGAATTGAATTGAAAATCAAAAATAATAATCAAGGTTACCGAATTATAAAAGTGGTGATGGTCGCTAGTGCTTGAACCGAAGGACTTGAAAGAATCTCTTGGGTCTTGCTCCTCCTTCGTCGTCTGTGTAGAGTAGCAGAGAGACAGGGGTCGCAAAGATGTGTTAGGGTTGAGTTATGAGATAACCCATGCAATTACGTAACATATAAAACATTAACTGTTGGGGGCGGATGTGGATAGTGTGTGTGGGCCGCACATCTTAGGCCACAAGGGGTCAGTTGGGTTTGGTGCCGCAAGTTAGGGGGTATGGGTGGATGGTTTGGGCTTAGATTGAAGCTAGGCTGCGCTTAAGTGGTGAAGGGTGTGCCTTGTGGGGCGAAAACTAGTGAGTGGTGGTTGGGTTTCGTGTGGTAGTGTTTCGCGTGGGAAGTGGTGACACGAAGGAGTGTTTCGGGTCGGTTCAACACAAGGATTTGGTTTCGAGTATTCGTTTGTAACATATATATTAAATAAGTATATAATTAATTCGTCATATAAGTTCATTCGTTTATATAAATAAGATAAGTATATAAATTAATTTATAAATGCGAAAACGAACGACGCTAACCTCGTAAGCACGGGTTGTCACAAAGTTGATAAACATAAAAAAAACTTTGCTGAGAATCAACATGTCTACATTTCTTTTGTCTTTAATACTTTTGGTTCATTTGTTCCTGAAGCTATTGGTTTCCTGTACAGATTCCAGAAAGTTGTGCATAACAATTTCTCGACGTTGAGAAACTGAGGTTTTGTTTTTCCGTAGAATTAGAATTGTTATTTTAAAAGAGGTTGTGACGTAACTTGTTTCCTATTTACATGTTATTCTCCTGTAATTTTCTTTATTTTTTAAAAAAGAAAGAAATTGAAATGATAATGAAGTAATACTATCCGCCAAAGACCTTATGGTCCAGCGGCACCCCGAGTTTATCCCTTTGGGAGATGCCCGGGTTCGAATCTTGCTGCCTGCAAACATTAATGGAAATACAGCAAGTCAGGGGGTTTTACGACTTAAGTCGGTTTCCTCCTGGAACGGTTTGGCGCCACCCCTCGAGCGTCAAACTAACAATGGACGGTTGTAATTCCGTCTGGGGGGTATTACATACCCGGGCTATGAAGAGGCATGCCACTAAGCCTTATCCCGCCGCCGTTCAAAAAAAAAAAAAAAGTAATACTATCCATCTGACATTTATAGTAACAAAACAGTGGTCAACACAGTACTCTTCATTTCACTAATTTATTTGTTATTTAATATATTTCTTTTTATCCGTTTGTAATTCTACTCGTTTTCTTTGTTTGAAAATGTTATCTTATGCTTAAAGTACTTATCACTTGGATTATTTTCTTAATATATAATTATGCTTAAAGTACTTATCACTTGAATTATTTTCTAAACATATATAGATGAAAATTTCTTGACTCTTAACAATATTAAACATTTTCTAAATTATGAGCCACTTTTGTAAAAAAATATGTTAAACGTTTATATTTTATTATTGAAGATAAACAACCAAACATTTCTCATTTTGTTTCCTTTAGAAAAAAAAAATTATGCAAAAAACCTATAATTTTGATTTGGTCATGTGGATGAGACTATTTTTATGTTAAATAATGAAATACATTTGATAGTGGGAAGTATAAAAGTGTTGGTTTGGTTTAGCGAATGATCTAGATCAAATGATGGAAGACTATCTAGATCAAATGATGGAAGACTTGCATTTCTCTTGGGAGATGTAGGTTCAACTTCTATTTGGTGCAGGTGAGGCACTGGTGAGCAATGATAGCAGACTCAAGGAAACCTGGGTTTGATCCTTGAGCCAAACGGGTTTTATCGGCAATTTCACTGTCATGTCTACGAGCGGGTGTGGACTCGGGTTACTCTCGGAGTACTCCGTTTGATCCAATGGGTGCCCCGAAAGTACCCGAAATTGATTCTGTTGGCCGTTAAAAAAATAAGAGAGTTGGTTCATAAAGCAACAAGCAACTATATATCTAAAGTCGCTGAAATGGTTATTTTATTATTTACTTTTTCAGAAAACCGGATCATTAAAAAGGCCGCACTAAAATCAGAAAACAAGTATGGCATAAACGGGTCAGGTAAAAACAACAAATGATGCCAATGATCTCTAGATCAAGTGGTGGAAAGTTTGCATGTCTCTTGAGAGATGCAGGTTCGACTCCCACTTGATACAGAGTTGTGACAACCGGCACTTTCTGGTAATTTCCGTACAATTAAACAATCATTTATATTATACAACTATGTGTTTTGAACGCCAGAACTGAATGATTACATGACATACATCTAGAAAACTCCCAGAATACATTTTAGTGATGCATATTATTCATTTTATTGGTCGCAACTCGAAACAGTTTAAGTGGCACACCGAAACAACTAGTACACTTACCCGTTAGACTAGCTGTGTCAGCACGGTTCTGGTACTCAACTAAACGACAGATTTAGGACCTAGAATTAAGTCCGACATCAATGCTATACTGAACCCCAAGTGGGAACACAAGGATATGCACTAGCATCTTCAAGATAATACACTAGCTCTAAAAATGTCCGATTTGGACCATAACTAACAATTTGTCCGCAAAATTCAGCATTTGGTAAATTATACTAGATTTAAAAAAAATGATGTTAAACATCATAAACTACTAAAAAAAGTGTCTGGAATATTATCTAGACACAAAAATGCATCATACCATATAAATTACATAACTTAACATCTTAGTGATCCGATAACGAAACTAGCACCAAAATATAAACTAGTAAACTAAATGACATTGTTTAGTAGGGTAAGTTTCATGCGAGAACCACCTTTATTGCGAGAACCGCGAGAACCAATGTGAACACAACCTAAAATAGCTAAAAAAACCTAACCCCCCCCCCCCACCCCAAATCCTAAACCCCCCCCCCCCCCCCGTCCCTAAAAAAAAACCTAACCCCCCCCCCCCACCCCACCCAAAAACCTAAACCCCCCTCCCCAAGCTAAAATGCTAAAAACTAAACCCCCAAAAAACCTAAAAAAAAAAACACACACACACACACACAAATTTTTTTTTAATATTATTTAAGTTAAAATCGCTACTTTTAGTAGCCAAAAAAAATTTTTTTTTTCTACTAAAAGTAGCGATTTTTTTATAAAAAATATTAAAAAATTTTTTTTGTGTGTTTTTAGCTATTTTTAGGTATTTTTGGTTGTGTTCACATTGGTTCTCGCGGTTCTCGCAATAAAGGGTGGTTCCTAACGGATCTTTGTCCTATATATATATATATAGGGTGGAGTTATTGTAAAAAAGACCAAAAGTGTGAGAAAGGTAAGAAAGAATCTCAACCATTAGATCTAAATTAATTGAAAAGGGTAAGATTGTAAATTAATTAACAAATTCAAATATGGTAATCCTTGATTTAAGGATCTGGAGAGAGAAAATCCCTGATTTAAGGAAAATAACCGTCCATAAATATAACACCATTCAGAGCATGTTCATACATGGTGTTTTAAAAAATAACACAATTCAGAAAAATATAACACCATTCAGTACACAAAATAACACCATTCAGTACAAGATATAACACCATTCAGTAAACAAAAAAAACACAATTCAGAAACAAAATAACATCATTCACAAAACAAAATAACACCATTCAGAAACAAAATAACACCATTCAGTAAATAAAAAAATAACACCATTCAGTACACAAAAATAACACCATTCAGTATAAGATATAACACCATTCATTAAACAAAAAATAACACCATTCAGAAACAAAATAACACCATTCAGAACACAAAAAAACACCATTCAGAAACAAAAAAAAACTGACTTATAACACTATAAATGACTATAAAAACACTATGAATGGTATATAACACCATATTACCATTTTCTAACTCTGTATAACACTACAACCCATCGTTCCAGTGCCGGCGAAGACGTCGATGATTCAGAGCGGCAGATTTAATGAATGGTGACTCGCAGTTCGCCGAAGAAGATGACCGGAGTTATGGTGGCTGCCGGAGGTGTGAAGGTGTGAAGAGGACGATGAGATAAAGATGATCGGAGTTACGGAGTTGCGGTGGTTACCGGAGCGATTGAAGAAGACAGACGGTGTACACAGATGATGAAGGTGGTTACAGTATGTTTGAGTTGAACGAAGATGTTGACTGAAGGCGACGGTGGTGATGACGAAAAACGATGGAGTCTGCCGGAGATGGAGAGTGGTTAACGGTGATGGTGGTTCGTAAAAATCTGAAAGAAGAAAGAGGAACGAAATTGTAGGATTATGATTTGCAGTTTCCTAAATTCTAGTGTATATAAAAGACTATATTACCCCTACAATTTACAAATTAGTCCAAAAAATAAAAACACATTTTACAATTTGGTCCCTATTATCTCAACCATTAGATCAAAGATCTAATGGCTGAGATTCTTTCTTACATTTCTCACACTTTAGGCCTTTTTTACAGGATCCTCTACCTATATATATATATATATATATATATTTATATTTATATTTATATCCATGTTAATTTTTGAGAAAAAAAAACTCTATTTTCTTAACTTGTATTTTTATATAAAAATCTTGGGAAAAGTTATGTTTAATATTTTTAAACATTTACTAGTAAGATCTTGTCAAAATATATATATATATTTCTAAGTGTTACATTTTACAAAAAAAATTTGTCATAGTTTCCTTTGTAACAAGCACTTTTCTCATGTCTAAAAACATGTGTTTTTATGTTCAAAACTCAACAAATCATCCAACAATTTAACAAGACTTTTTATACTAAAATTTCCAACAAGTAAGTATGAACTTGTAAATAATATGAGACCTTTAAATCCATAACTTTCTTCATGTTTAACACCCTTTTTAATAAGTTTATGTTAACTTTGTAAACACACTTTTTCAAGAATAAAATTTACTAGCAAGATCTTTTCATATATTTACTTACTACATCTTCCAAAAATCATTTTTTTATACCACTTTCAAGTTCATAACATCAAGTTGGTGGATCTTGGTCCACGACAACCATCTTACTAGATCTAGCACATAAACAACTTAAACAACCAAGTAAACAAGTTACATTTTTAGTGTAAGTTATGTTTACCATGCATTTTTAAAGTGAGCTTCAAGATGGTTTCACTTGTACATTTAAAATATACTACTAACAAGAAACAAAAAGGAAGGTTAGAGAACTCAAAACTAGCTCTAGCGGCTAGGGAAAAATAAAGTATGAAGATAAGAAGAAAAATGGTGGTTAATAGCTCTCCAAGAAGGTCCTTGCACTTCCAAAGCTTGATCCTTCTTTAGTTAGGCTTGAGACATCTTTGCATGAGCTTGGAATGGCTTGTAAGTGGTTGAAAGAATGGAGATGAAGGTGTTGGTGTGTGGCCGTGAGTGTGGGAAGGAGAGGAGAGGGTTGTGGAGTTTTTTAAAAGTGAATTGAGGTGATAAGGTTTAGCGTACATAGGATTTTCTTATAATCACCTTTACCTCATCTAATGACCATTAGTCCAAAGAATGGCATCTTTGACTCACAACCACCAAGTCAACATGAGAAAAGGGTGGGTCCCCCTTTGTGAACGGCCATGTATGAAAAAAAAATTTCATGCTTTTTGTTTTAGAAGTTAAGTATTTATAATTGTTGATCATTAGTGTAATATAGGAAATAATAATTAAATAAAAGATGTTATTACGTATTTAGTAGTTTTTTTGAGAGGTTTAGGGTGTTATGAAGTTAAACTAGTAATAATATACTAAACAAGGGTCAGGATCATTCCAGAACCATATATATTTTCAGAACTTGCAGAACTTATCTAGACCATTAGATGCTTTGATCAAGGGCTAATATTAAAGATGGCATTTTAGTAATAAACCAGAAGTTTTAAGGATGATATATTAGCTAAAAGGGTACTTTAGGGATATCAAACAATAAAAATATAAAATCACTAAATATTTCCTTTTAATAAGGTTATCGGTTATATTTTTTCATCACTCTCGTACAACAATCTTCCCTCGCGATACACAATCAAGCAATTAAACCATGTTCTTTATGTTTCACCATCCATTACATCAATGGTGCTTCAATTCTTATGATGACCTCATCTATTTCAGTTTAGAATTTTTTTAGTAGCATTCTATTTATACTGTTGCATATGATTGGTGTTGTATTTTATTATTTTATTGTGGCATACTTTTGTTTATGGAATTGCCGGAACTAATAGCATATTATTGAATATGTTATCGCAAATGGATTCTCTATTATATTATGTTGAAGAGTGAAGACGATATTGTAAGATTAAATATATTATGTTTAATATTTAATCTAGTAGCCATTATAATCATTTACATAATATAGATCAAAATATATTATAACCTATTAAATAATTAGTTGGTAATTGTTGATGGACCATATTACCCTTATTAACTAATTAGGTTTCCTCCTGGGTGCTTATATAAGGAGAATTATGTGGAGGTTAAAGGGTTACACAGTTACACATTAGACACAGCCCTAATAACACATAACATCAATCGACCTCCATCTCCATAATCGAATCCCCTATTCGGTTTCTTAGCCACCATCATCAGTTAGCACCCTAAGGAGGAACCAGACCAAGCTGACAACCATGTCAAACATTATTGCTGCGTCTTTACTGGATTCTCTGCTGGTTTATGCTGATGCAATCAAAGGTATGTTTTATTGTTTTCCTTCATGTATAAACAGAACTGATTCAACAGATATTTAATAACTTCAATCGATAGAATAATCGAAAATATCTCTTTTTCTTTATGGTTGTTGTTGCGTGTTTACGTAAATAGTTGATGTTTTGATTGATTAATTTAGATCGATATATAACAAATCTTTTGGTTAACTACAATAAATAGTATTTTTTTAGGTTCAACTCAAGAAGATTTAAGATTTTATAAATCTAGTACTTGCATCATCCTAAACCATATTTAGATCTACAATTATGGGTGTTGCGAACTTTCTCATGTTAATTGCATGTCTGTAAGCAATTTACTTACATGTAAAAAACAAGTTACACTTACGTAATTAGTTAACTTACACATATGTAAATAATTATCTTACATGTAAACAATTTACTTACATACATATTAAAAAAAGTTACACCTAGGTAATGAGTTAACTTACACATATGTAAATAATTATCTTACATACATGTAAACAAGGTATAAAGAAGAAGAAACTGAATATTAGTTTGAAAGAAATTGATTATCACTAAAGTTACGTATATGTAAGTCTATGTAAATAGTACACATAAATATATATAAAAAACTAAAAATATATATAAATAGACAGTATTAAATTAGCTTGTATAAATGAATGAGCAATGAAAATACTTACATATGTATAAATATTAGGCTTATGTGTATGTACACTTACATATATGTAAATAACGTCCAATATGAAGAAAATGTGGACCAGTGTAGATATATGCATACTTGTAAATATTAACCTTACACGTATATTAAACATGTCATTAACATATATAGGTAAACAAAGTATCAGTTCGAAAGATGAACGATCAGTATGAAGATATACTTATAGCCAAATAAGAGATGAATTTAAATAGTTAGCTAGATTTTCATACGATATTTCATTAGTTTGAAGAAATGAAAAATTACCATAAACCCATAAAAGTTGGAGCATAATAGATAATAACTAATTGACAGAAAACAAGTGACAATTTATTAAAGAATTAGTCAACATGAGAGATAAACAATTTTCTAGATTACTATTATACCCTTTGTAGTTTATTTTTATATTTATTAAATTATAAGATATAAGTGGTTTATGTTGGTTCTGTTAGTTCTGAATAAAAATGGGTTCTGAAAAGAACCCAGCCCTGTATATATATATATATATGGTAAGGACAGTGTAAAAATGACCTAAAGTGTGAGAAGTGTATTATAACACTATATATAATACTATATAACACCATATAAACACCGTATAACAATATGTAACACCATATAATACCATATAACACTATATAACACTATATATCATTATATAATAAATATAACACTATACATCTATCATAGACATGCTATCAGACAACCTATAGTGTTATATTTGTTATATAATGATATATAGTGTTACATAGTGTTATATGGTATTATATGGTGTTACATATTGTTATACGGTGTTTATATGGTGTTATATAGTATTATATATAGTGTTATAATACACTTCTCACACTTTGAGCACTTTTTACAGGATCCTCTACCTATATATATATATATATATATATATATAGAAACGTGATCAGGAAAAAACGCCAAAAAGTGTGAGAACTGTGAGAACGCATCCTGGCCTAACACGTGGCGCGGGATATGATCAGGGGGTGAGGGGTTTTTTTTGTCTTTTCAATTTTCTTTTATTTTCCCAACGCGCTATAACATTTTCTGGCGTCTAAGATTATTTTGGCGTTAATTGTATTCATTAAACTTTTTGGCGTTGAATTAATTGTTTTTGTGTCACATAGATAAGTTTTGGCGTTATAGCGTTTTCTGGTCATTTTTTTTGGCGTTTTATGGCGTTGTATAATAATTCAATACGAGTCATTAATATTTTCATAAGATTTCAATAAGACCAAATGTTTTTTATGGCGTTTAGTCAATTTTTCTGGCGTTTAATACATTGACAAGGTGCTTTGCCAGCACCCGTTCTCACGGTTTTCATACTACTAGCGTTTTGGTGTTTGTAGTTTTTGGCGTTTTATATAATAATGTATTTTATTTATAGAGAATTAGATAACAAAACAATATAAAGTGAAAAAGAAAATAAAAAAAAAATGGTAATCTAATTTCTCATCCGAATCTTCACTGTCATCAGTCTCTTCCTCTTGAATTTGTTTTGGCGTTTTGAACCTTTGAATACCTTAGCTAGATGACAACTTTCCTACATAAAAACCGTCTTTTTTAGACGAAGCTTGTTCGTGGCATCCTGTGTTTTGGTGTGATATTCTCGTTTGGTGGCATGTCATTAAAGATCAACTCCTGCTTGAATGCTATTTATAATAATGGAGTCCATAATAGCATTTTGCATTTGTGTTGATCCCTTCATGCCATGCATATATTCATTAAGAACAAAGCTCACATGATGACATATCACTGTCATCAGTCTCTTTTTCTTGAATATTTGTCCATCTCATTCAGCAAAAAAATTATAGAGATAACCCCCCTCAGAAAAGAATCCATTCAGTGAAAGGTTTGCCATCTGTGGTTATTTCAACTAACTTTTTTTTGGCGTTTTAAAGTGAGTCGTTTCTAAAGAACATGGCGTTTGTTTTCTGGGTGTGATCAATTCATTGTGTGTAGACCTCTCTCTTATAGGAGTTTTTTGTCGCGTAGTTTAGGCGGGATTTTTTTTATTATAATAGATGATAGTAATAAAGTAACCGACTTTTCAGTTACTGTTTGTATTTACTGTTTTGATCAGCTTTTATCAGTTTCTAGGGTGATAAACGTCCCACCTTCCAAGTTTGGCGTTTTTTTAAATGGCATTATGCAGACCACGATGAGAAAATATAATAACGCAGAAAATAAAATATTAAGCAGGAAAAATATTTTTTGTTATTTCTGGCGTTTTGTAAGCAATAACCTTTTTTAGTATTTTTTTTGGCATTTTGCAAATAAATAGAGAAATATATCATTTAATTATCTTAAAAAAGGAGATTACACAGAAGAAAAAAAAATTAAAACCCTTCGTCAGAAGGTACTTTATCTGAAAAGTATCCATCACTTGCGTCATCTTCTTCCTCGGAGTCTTCATCTGGATCTTCATCCATGTCATCACCTTCACCTTCATCTGCTTCTTGTTCCTGAAGATTCTGGAGCCTCCATTTGAACATGTCTTGCATTAACTCCAATTTTGAGTCCATTTCTGTGTTCAAACAAGTGGCGTTATGCAATTCTTCCATGAACCCAAGCCCCTGCTTTGTCATGATGTTTTTAAGCCAGCAGTCTTCCTGTTCTCCGCTGTCGTATATAACGGTCACCATGTCTGTTTCATCATCAAAACGCCATGATGTCATGACAGGGTCCGGCTTTACATCTGCTTTGATTGGTCCAAATTTCCTTGTTAATGCTTTCATAAGCATATGTGTTTCATGGAATTCATTATCCAAAGCGATGCCAAGAGATAGGATACCCCTCTGTACCTATTCTTCCATCTTCAAAATTGTCTTGATCATCCTAACATACACCCTCATTCTGTTGTCAAAAAGCAAGACGAATTGCCTGATTGCAAGAGTGTATCTCCACCAAACGATTGTTGCCATTTTGGCGTTTTTGGTTAAAGATGTTTTTGCAGAAATGAAAGATTGAAGTGATTATGGAAGCGATGTTTTACGTCGTTTATATAATGATGGTTTTGGCGCGTAATTTAGGAGGGAATTTCTTCTAATAAATGTTAATAACTGAAATTCAGTTACTGTGTTGTTTCCTCTTCCTGTAATATCCAACGCATTTTATCACTAATTTTTGGCGTTTTGTTTTTAATGGCATTTTATTTTTTTGAATGGCGTGTTATCATTTGTTGGTGTTTTGAATTTGAGCGGTAAAAGACCCTTTTACCCTTAATGAAGCGCGTCCCACATAATAAAAGTGATGTTATTTACGAAAACGCCACCGCGCAATCTAGTCCATGGATTGTTTTGATCTGACGATCCATAAGCGTTCTCACCGTTCTCATACTTTCCCCCGTTTTCTCTAAATCCTGACCCTATATATATATATATATATATAGGGTGGGTGGGAGTTGGCTACAAAGTCCATTTTTCCTACAAAGTGTACAAAGTCATAAAACACCATAATTTCAACCATAAAACACACTCAAAACACACAAATAATAAAGTGAATTTTACTAAAACACCATATTTGTGGGTCTTGTGTTGTGTTTTGGATGATAAGTCTTTCATTTTCGAATGACTAACATTAGTGTGTTTTATGTTGATTATCATGTTGTGTTTTATATTCATAGTTTTATGATGGTGTGTTTGAAGTTTTTATGGACTGTTAGGGTTAGGATATTGTGTTTTAGTGATATTCACTTTGTTATTTGTGGGTTTTGAGTGTGATTTATGGCTGAAATTGTGGTGTTTTATGACTTTGTACACTTTGTAGGAAAAATGGACTTTGTAGCCGAACCCCACCCTAGGGTGGGTGGGAGTTGGCTACAATATATATATATAGTGTAATTGTAGGAATTTATAAATCACTAAATAATCCTGACAAAAATATAACCAAAGTACATTGAAAGTGGCTAAGTATAAAATATGCATACTTACCCATACTTGGGGTATATGGACAAATACAAAGAATTACATATTTATATAATTATATAAATAATTCCCCACTCAAGAGTGGACTAAATATATGGACATTTGGACTATGGACAAGTATATACATTAAGAGCAAAATATATAAATTTACAAGAATTAGTGAAAATTCTACAAAGTCGGACAAATGACAAAGTATATATTTAACAAGGATGATGAATATATATATATATTACATGCAAGTCTTAAAAATACATTATTTTTTAAGAAATATAATTTCCAAAAAAAATATAAAAATCATAAGAAATGATTCTTGTCACTAAATAAAAAATACATGAGTATTTATTATAACAACCCTTCGAAAACACCCTAAACGTCCTAATATGTACCCCGTATACTCAGAAACGGCCCCAAATAACATTAATATTTATAAAAATCAAATAAAAACAAATAATATGGGTTCTCGCGGGCCACGACCCAGCTCACCCAACGAGTCGTGGGGCGCGACCGAGGGGCAGCTGGCCGGACCCCCTTGCACCACATGTCTATATACGCGTCGAGCCTACTACGTTGATTCACCAAGGCTAGAGCCTAGCCTAGGGCCCTCGCGGGCTGCGATGGAGAAGCAGTTATGGGTCGCGGGGCGCGAGCCGCCTCTTGATCAGGCTATAAAAGGAGGCCGATGCCTCATTCTTCTGTCGCTCATTACTTTTCTTTCCTCTGTCCCTATAATAGCGAAGTATTGGCCGGTATAATACCCATAAAAAGCAAATTGGCCGGTATAATACCCCTAAAAAGTGAAGCTCTGTCTCGTTGTAAGTATTATAACCCCCGATCACGTATTTGTTACCCTACCCGATTGATCTAGGACTCCGTAACGCATATCAAGGCTCTACCTTACTCAGTTCGTTGGAGTTCTGTCTCGTGTTGTATGGCTAATGTGATTTGGGTTATTTTACTAACACGTGTGCATTGTTTAATTTTTAATAGATAATAAACAGGAGAATCACCAGGAAGCTATAGTATTATCTAAGTTTACAATGTGAGTCATTCTCCTTTTGTCACCCTTTGTGTACCATTATTTCTAAAGTTTTACAAAACCCAAAATGTTATCAGTTATAATTACAGTGATTGAGTCTTTGTATTCTACAATTGCTGCCAGTATTATGGGGTTTGTATACAGTACTTGATAACCTTCACAATTGGGCACGGGTATCCAATGTGTGATATGACCATAGTCACAGATCCGTTGAGTGACAAGTACTGAACAAGTAATTTGGTAGATATAAACATTGTAATCGCTCTCAATACTGTAAAATTATAAAACTTGTTTTGATTAAACTGGGATGCACTAGCCAGTATTTCTTGCTGATAAAATCTTTTTAAAACGCGTTTCAGGTAACTTAATGTGAAGCTAATAGAAGCCAGCTGGAGAGCACTGAAGGCTTAAAGAAGTGGCTATAAAAGTTACCTAAGTAAAAAGGAGACTTTGTTTTCAATAATTAGGGTTTATCCCTATAAATGTATTTCAAATGAAACTTGGGTTTTATCCCATTTATTTATTATAAAAGTTTGGTGTTTTAAACTCTGATAATATTTCCTAACTACGGTCCTGATGTTTAAATTCCGCTGCCAAATTAATAAATACAGATACCACCCGCTCTGTGTGTTGCTCTTGCGGCCGCCCGCTTCCGGGGCAGGGGTCGGGGGCTGCGACATTTATACCCAAATACATGTATACTTGCCTAAGTATACATTTGGTAAAAATGACAAGATATGCAAATAATCATACAAGTATACTTATACTCAAAATAATATTAGAAATATTATTTAACAAATCATTAATATTTATTTTGAGAAAATAAATACAACTAGACGTTTGCTTTGACTTGGACAAAGGCGTCAAAGACAAGAATATATGGAAAAGTATAAGTATACATATACAAGAATAAGTTGAAAATATATATTATTTTTAACATCCATCGAGTTAAACGGGGGAGACCCAACTACAAGAGGGGCACGGCCCTACAAGTGTCGTGGACAAATACAACTTACTCGTGTGAGACATGAAGTCAAGAGGGCTAGGTCCGTTAATAAAACTCACAAGATACAAGAATATATATATTTGGTGAAATATATATTAACAGTTTATCAATTAATTCATCTAAAACACTATTCAATGAATAATAATTCCATACAAGTCTTAATAAATATTCAAGATGGAAGACTTGTACATAAGTCATTACAAAGACCGAAGTGTCTAACGAATGTAGGGCGTTTGTAGGTCGTGATACAAATCAAGGGAACCGCACGTGAGTTTACACGCATTTTACGGAACGCAATTCGGTGAGTTCATGTCTTCTTTTCATTTTAAACGCTTTTTAGTTTTACAACTACCGGGGGAAATACATGTACAATGGTATGATAAGCTAGGGAATGAAACAACTTAGATCACGTGCGAATAGGGTTGTACTTAAGCACCATTAATCTAGTTTAGACCGAGGAACAAAGGGTTAGATCTATCGGGTTTTGGCGAGCCCCACTCTTTGTTTAGACCCACACAGAAGAGTGCATTTGTGTCCCAGTCGAGGGTAATCGACACAAAATCATCTAGGTTTGGATTGTTTCCTATGTCATCACACATATTAATGTCCTTGCAAAACATTAATGATCAACGATTTCATTGACGCTTTACATACCGGTTTTCATACAAATACATCTCACATTTTACAGATACATCTTATACAACTAAAACACATGAACTCGCCAACTTTTGTTGACTTTTTCAACTTAACATGTATTTCAGTGAATTAGTGGACCATGCGGGGATTTCAGTCAAGAAAGCAAGTGTCAAGACTCCATGCCACATTTTGAAGGGTTTGCCCGTTATATACCGCCTCCTTGCGGTGATATAGTGGTCAAAGCCTTAACATTTTAAAACTTGCATTTTGATGTACGACACTATGACAACTTATTTTCATTTGATGGTTTGTAAACAATATACTTAACTTATGTTGCGTTTTGAAACGGTTATGGCAATGACATTGGAGTTTGTTTTATTCATTTAGTATGTTCATTTATATTGTATGCAATGAGAATCAATCAGATCACACATCGCACTTTCTCTGTGAGCGGGTGTGACAAGAGTGAGGCACTGGTGGGCAATGATAGGAGACCCAGGGAAACCTGGGTTCGATCCTTGAGCCAAACGGGTTTTATTGGTAATTTCACTATCGTGCCTACGGGCGGGTGGGTTACCGGGCTTTCCCCGGAATTGGTGGTGTGCTCGGGTTACTCTCGGAGTACTCTGTTTGGTCCAATGGATGCCCCGAGAGTGCTCAGGATTGATTCTGTTGGCCGTTCAAAAAAAAAAAAAAAAAACAAAACAAAACAAAACAAAAACAACAAATGATATGAAACTTTGAATAAGCAAAGCTCACAGGCCATAGCTACCCTTTCTACTTGTAATTGTAAGTAATTTTATCAAAAGGTTGTTTGTATAACGAAACAAAGAACACATGAAACAAGATCTACAATGTAGATTTTTGAATCACTGTCCAATAAGCCAAAAAAGGCAATTGCTCATCCTTTTAATTTTCATATTTTCCTTAACAAGAGATCATATATAAGTTTCAACTAGTAATATGACCCGTGGGCGATCACCGCGGGCTCATTTCAAACATCGAATGGGTTAGTGCAAACGTTTTGTGATGTCTTAGCCATATGAAAACACGTATTTCAACGTATCCGATTTAACTTAACGTAACCTATATAAGCATTGCAGTTGGATCAAAACGTAAAGTAAAACGAATTTGTTAGTACAATCAAAACGTATTTATATGTGGTCTGACCCATACATAGGAATTAGGAAACATACCCCCCCCCCCCCCCCCCCCCCCATAAAAAAACCATAAAAACATGTATAAAGAAAAAAACTAACACATATAACTAAAAGGGATTGACTAGAGCTTATAAAAAAACTGCACAAGGATGAAAGAAAACACATTCAAATCAAGGGGAGAACATGAGTGTTTTGCAAAGTAAAATTGTACCCGTCGCAAGTTGTGACGGGATCGACACTTAGAGTAACTCGAACTTATATCGTCGAATGAAAATGTATTATATTTGACCTCACTCGTTTTCGAAAAAAATTACGTCGAAACATAGATAAACCGGAACGTACATATATAAGCACAAAAATGTACATCGAAACACAGACCAACTCGAATTTATACCCACACGTACATAAAAATACTGTTGATGCAGCTTTTGTTACTGATGATTATCAATGTTGGATAAAATTGATAGCAATAACTAAGGGGGGATTTATAAGTGCAGTATCAAACCTGGTAAATGTTGCTATGGCAATTCTGAAACACAAGTGTTGGCATGGTTATGGTGCTAAACAAGCTACTGTGTTAGTGTGTTTAGCTTATCAGAGGGTTTAGCTAAATTAGAGGGTTTAGCGTGTATTGCCTATATATAGAATAATATAGAAGTGTTTGTGTAACATTTCATTTAATGCATAAAGAGAGAATGTAGTGTGTGTATGTGTTAACTATGTGATTAGGACTTTGTGTCCGGATTGTCCAAAAGTAGTTGTGTACTCTTTTGGTATGCAATTTGTGTTGATTATATTAAATAGAGAGTTTTTTTTTTTTACTTCTGTATCTCTCGTTTATGTTTATGTTTCAATTAAGAGTGATGCGTTTGATATGTGTTATCGATTCTAGAGAGGTCTCAGGGACTTTCCAATACGCACGTAAAAAATAGTTTTTTAAGTAAAGGAACGAAAGGAGTAAACTTAAAACTTTAGAAACTTGAGAGGGTCAAAATAGTATTTTATAAAGTTTTTAAGCACAACGACAAATACGCTAAGGGGTTAGGATTGCTATATGAAAAAGTTGAGGGGGTTTGGTGGGATACCCCACGGTTTGGTGGGATACCCCACCGAGTACCAACATTGTACTTTAAATAACAAAATTTGCGTTGAAACATAGACCAGTCGAAACATACATAAAATAAGCACAAAAACGTATGTCGAAACGTAGACCAACTCGAATTTATACCTACATGTATGTAAAAATACATATATAAAATAGTTTTTTAAGTAAAGGAATGAAATGGATAGATTTAAAACTTTAGAAACTTGAGAGGGTCAAAATAGTATTTTATAAATTTTAAAAACACCGTGACCAGTTTTTTTAAACGGAAATTAAGGATCGAATGCTATTGAAGAAAAGTTAAATTAGTTGAAATTTAATAGGTTAAAAATTGGAGGTGTTTGTTTGACAAGAGAAGATGGTAAGAGGTTAGAATTGTCATATGTAAAAGTTATACTATGTATAATAGTGGTGATATTTACCAAGCATCAAATAGTTTTGTAGATAAAAGAACAACAAATTTTTAATTCTATAAGAGAACCCACAACGTATGTTTTTGGTCGTCTACCTCCAATGCGAAAGGTATGCAGACCTCACCACTTGTCAGGTAACACTGTGAAGCTCGTCTGGTTCGTAACAAGTCCGACAATTCGGACCTCTCACGCACTTCTTTTGTGCCCCTCCCACACTCCCACACACGCATATATAACACACATATATTATAAATTTTTTAATAGTTGTGGGGTTTGTATATTGTGGGAAAGTGGAGACCAATATAAATGAGAATCCAAATTAGCACACCAATTCATTTCCTTCTGCTTTTTTTTTTCTTTTAAAAACTGTTATGTTTCTTTTATTTTTTAAATATAACCAATATAACAATATAATAGTTTTAAACTTTCAAAGATTATAATATTTAAATATTTTTTAGTTATCCAATTAAACTGGTTGACCAATCCAACTAGTGACTCAGTAGTGTGGCTAATTTGATAACCGATCCGGTTTTTAAAACATTACTTTTGGGTCACATTGTAGTGATTGGGGTTATCGACTTATGGTAGCGGAGAAGAGTGTGTCGTTGGTATAAAACTTGTAGAACATCAAAAACAAATTCCGGTAATAGCTGATGGAAAGTGGTGGTTGTAGATGTGAGTGAACAACTTGGAGAACATGAGAACATGCTAAATATATTGAAAACCTCTAGGGTGGATACATAATTATAATTTATCAAAAAGATGGGTTTTATAACTTTAGAAGAAAAAAAGACTACGTGGATTTTTTTGTATTTATCGATCCTTTCCACAGCTTTATATATAAAATAATGACGATTTATTTATTTATTTAATTTACTAAAAAGATATACATAAAGTAACTGGAATAGTAGAGGAGCTTGACTTGAAATCAAGTCAACCCAGGTCACTTTCAATATGTACACGCCTCTCAGCTAGTGACCCACTAGATGAAAACTTTATGAAGACATTAAATACATTATTTAGTCCAAAATTTACAAATATAATAATTGTGGAGTGTTGTATTAAATTATTACATTTGAAGAATAATTAATTGAAGTTTTGAAATGAAGATTTGGATATGATATTAAACATGCAACTTAAAAAAAGATATTGTGTGGGGCTAGCTTTTTAGAAGGTAGGTCTTGGTTCAAATCTAGGTAATACACGGTAATTTAGAAATATTGGTATATAGAAGTAACTAGGATTGAGACCCGCCGCAATGCGGCGGGTATTCTTTAGTTATAACTAAGTTGATCTAAGACTCGCACGTTATGTTAAACCTGTCAAACGGGGAAAAAAGACGATGTAAAAACGTTCACCTACACACACACGTTGCGTCATGTTAACTCCCAAAATTTAGAACGAAATGTAAAAACGTTAAACCAAAGACGCACGTTGCGATGTGTTAATTTACAAAATTTAGAACCAAGCATAAAACGAAAAATTTGCGTAAAATGAAAACTATAAAGGAGCAAAGTTGAAAGTAAAAAAAGTTATGAGGATAGATTACAAAAGATAAAAAGTTTTGGGTTAAAAGTAAACAAACAAATAGTTTTGGGTTAAAAGTAATTTATGAAATATTTTTGGGTAAAAAGTAAAAAAAAAAATCAATTTTTTTGAAAACCCCCAAAGCCAACGTTACATATGCATAACCATTTTTTCTTTGAAAACCCCCAAAGCACACCCCGTGTTGCGACGGGGCGTAAAACGGTGTCAAAAACCGTCATCGACCACCAACACTGACTCGACCTAGGATATGCGTGTTGCGACGAACCTGTCAAACATGGAAAAATAGAGGTAAAAACATTGAACCACACATGCACGTTGCGTCATATTAACTCTAAAAATTTAGAACTATACGCAAAATGAAAATTTGCGAAAGATGAAAAGTATAAGTAACAAAAGTTGTGAAGTTAAATTGCAAATAATGAAAAGTTTTGGGTTAAAGTTAAAAAACAAATTATGTAGGGTTAAAATGGAAAAGGTAAAAACCTTTTGGGTTAAAAGTAAAAAATTCAAGTTTTTTTTTGAAAAATGCCCTAAGCACAAGTTACAACACATATAAACACTAACATGTTGCTTCTTTATAAGAATAAAATATTAGTCGTTTGAAAAAATAAGAAAAAGATATTGAAATTAAAAACACTTGATTACCACTTATTATAGTGGGGGGGGGGGGGGGGGGGGGGGGGGGGGGGGTTACTTGCACGGACCTCCCATCCGCCGGAGTATTGCAACTCCGCAAGCTAGCTTAGCCCCATAGCTGCCTGGCGGTGATTACCCACGGTGAAGAGCCCCAACACCCCATAAGGGCATTGCCGGGAATCGAACCGGCGACCTCAAGTAGAGGCCTGGGTGAGGCTGGCCAACTGGGCTACCCCAGAAGGTTAATTACCACTTATTATATACGATAAGCTAGTTATACTTATGGTTATCATTTCGATTTGTCATTAAAAACTTCATAAAATAAACAGACCACTCCCTCACCCCTCATCAACTGCTATCACCATTATACATTTGTACCATCTCAATCACCATCTTAGCACAACCGTACGTATCTCTTTCTCAACACGGCATCCAGAAAACAATAACACCATCGCCGTCATAGCCTGATATGCCCCCACACACACTGTGGTTCGAACGGATGAAGGATATGGTGGTATGAATCATCTATGGCTTTTGAACGGATGGATCAAATGGTGTTAATAAAGATGCGTTTGTAGGTTGACTAGGTGTTGAAGGAAATATAACCACATTTGAAGCAAAAAGTGATTTGACTGTAAAATAAGGTGGTTTGTATTATCAAATATTCATACAAACAATAATAAATACTATTTAAATAGATTATGGGATAATTATTGTAGCTTATTAAAAAAGTAAATTGATAATTCCAAAAATATATTTTTTTTAACAGAATTCCAAAAATATATTAAGATACCTATTAAACAAACATACATCAATTTTGAGTACCATCATACAAGTTTGATATTGGTAACGATCTTGAAAGTTTTGACTTTAACATAAATATGCATATGCTAACGAATTAACAACGGATTTTTTGGGCCGTTCCTTAGGGGTGAGCAAATTAACCACCATAACCGATAACCGAACCATAACCGACATAACCGAACCACTAATAACCGATAACCAATATAACCAATGGTTATGGTTATGAAACTTTGTATAACCGCTCAATCGGTTATGGTTATGGTTATGAAGCCTTGGTTAACCGAATATAACCGAAACCGAACCGAAGTTGTGATGTTAACTTTATATAATAGATTTTTGTTTTACAAAAACATATAGAGGGTTTTTACTAAGATAAAAGTATGTTAGTAACAAAATGATCTTGATGTAGATGTCATTTATTTTAATAAAAGAACTAAGGTGTTATGGCCATAATTGTTTTTGTTTGAGAATTACCTTATTAAAAAGAACTCTAAATCGGTAGTTTAACCAAAAAATTTAGTCTACATTATTTTATAAAATAGGCCCAAGCTAGTTCAAATCGTGCACAACCCTATTTATTTCAAACCTTGCTTGGTTGCTTAACCGAAATTAACCAAAACCGAACTATAACCGACTTCATAACCGATTAACCATAACCAAAGTTTGGTTATGGTTATGGTTACCAAAAAGCGGTTATGGTTATGGTTAATAGTAAAAACCGACCCAAACCGACCCATGCACACCCCTAGTTCCTACCATTTAGGAAGCCTGAGGCGAAGTGAAATTTTAGGGCTCTTTTTTTCCTTGTCTGATTGTTATAAACGATACCCCTTTATTCATCTTTGGAACCAAACAAACATATAACTATAAACAGAGAATAGTTTTCTTGTATAAGAAATCAAACAAATCTAAAACAATAAGTATGTTTTAATATTAATAGTTGGCATATTAACTTTCTTTTAAGTGGGGGCCTTATTTTTTTTAAAGGCTCTGACTCAAGCCTGAGTTACTTGTACGATAGGACCGGCCCTATGGGAGGGGGGAGGGGGGAGGTAGGTAAAAGTAATCTCGATAGCCCACTTAAAAGCTACCCCCATTGCTTCTTAGAGAATAAATTGTGAATCCGTCATTGATTTTATATAAAGTTAAGTTTTATATTTTTAATTGTAAATAACTTTTAGAAAAAGAACTTTTAAGGTTGAAAGGGTACAGCTACAATCTATTTCTTTTCTATAATTTTTACAGACAATTTCTTATAACTTTTTATTGAACGGCTTATTTTACTTACCAGAACTAATCTTGTAACTTTTATTGAACGGCTTATTATCAGAACTAAATATGGTAATTATATAATCAATAGTTTAATCTTCTTCTGTCGTATCCCATGCCATTCGACGAATGTTTCCGTGCCTTTACAAAATACAGGTCAACACATGAGTCAGCACTCCATTAACTACTATTATGCTTATATTTTTTATTTTTTCCTTTTTAATAATTTAAAATAACAGAATATGAATAATTCACGTTACTCATTCATGTGCAAATCATAGGTATAATTTAAAGGGATATGATATCAGAATTCTAAGGTAGGTAAAAGTAATCTCGGTATATTGCATCTGCTGGAATATCACAAGGTTCTACCAGGAAACAAGAAGTATAAAGAGATTATTCGTGGGCTCATCTTTGTCGCCGTTTGGTGCATTTGTAAGGCTAGAAACGACATGATTTTTTCCAATGGGAGAGGGGAAGTCGAAGACATGTTTAAGGAAGTAAGGTCCCTCGGTTTTTTCTGGTTAAAAAATAGGTCTTCTCACTGTAATCTTGATTGGAATAGTTGGTGTAATAGTCCGGTATATATGATGTAAGTTTTGGGTTGGTTCCGTGCTCTTTTTTGGGCCGGGCCAGTTGTTAATAATATTACCTTTAAAAAAAAAGCATGAAGTGTTCATATTTTTTTTTAAATTGATTTTTTTTTTGAATTAAATGTTTCGATATCATTCCACACGAAAAAGGGCAATTACAAAGCAATGGTAGGTGTTCATATTTAAGAAAACATTAATTGTAAGGATGATGTATACCTAAATCATTCACTATAAGGCCACTTGGTATACTCTAACACCAATAGGTGTTAATCCTAGTTGGCATCCGTTAAGACATGTTAAACCGCTCCTGAAGGGTGTTAAGTGGCATTAAAAGCTTCACATGTTAAGAAGTTAACTAGGATAGAGAGTGAGGGAATCAAGCATTGCAAAATTTATACACACACAACAACATGCTATATATATGTATTTCAATTAATTTTAAGGGCGTTAATGGGTTTAAACCATTTCCTTGGTGTGCGGTGAAGTGAAAAATGGCCAAGTAGGTGATGTGGTGCCTACGTGTAGTTAAATGACGTGAAAGTATACCCCATAGCCTAATAAAAAAATTACACTAAAAGATCACCCAACTATATATAAAAAAACCCGATTTCAATATAATAAAAAAATTTACACTAAGGTCACTCAATACATAAAAAAACCCGATGATAATATACAAAAATCATTCACTATAATTTTTTTTTACATCTAGATCACCAAAATATAGAAAAAATAGCTACCGGTCACTAAAGTATAATCATGATTTTATTTGTACTATTTTCGTCATCAAATATTTGTCTGAAAGTTACAAAATGACAATAATCGTTGTAACTCATTTCATCCTTTCACACATGTAGAGTTGTTAATTCAACGTTTTAATCATTTTACAACTTTAGACGCGATAAACTTTTAACCCTAGTGTGTAGTTTAACAGAGAAAAAAACAAAAAATAATATATAAATAATCTAAAATATTGTTTTAGTATCTAAACAACTACAATAAAACATACTAAATCTTAAATGTTCACATTATCCCATTCTTTTTTCATAACTACTAAAGGATGCACGTAAGAATAAAGATATTAATGATGAATATCTATTGGAGTAATTAAATATTAATTCTTTTAACTTACAATGATAATAATTGAATGCTTGACCACAAAAAAACACAAATACATGACTCGACCACCATACAAGCATCATTTCCATTTTCTAGAAAACCATTTTTCCTCCATCCTTGAAACTACAAGACCCTACACATCTTCAATCACCACTCAAATTTCTTATTTATGAGTGCTGTTTTATTTGCTTTCACCTTTCAATCAATGTCATCAACATAATGGTTATTGGGTCTCCACAAATGTTCTTGAAAACCTCAAAGTTTTGATCTTTTTAATTTGCAGCTTGAAAATGGATAGAGTTTGAGTCACCAGACATCAAGAATCTCTGTGTTCTTCAATACCCAGGTAAAAAGATTAAATTTTTATTAGTTATTATTCAATTTCTAATGGCCTTTGTGTATTTTGTATCAAGATACTCAAGATTCTGTTTCTTTCATGATATAATCAATTAATCATGTTTGCAATCTTCAATTTTTTAACATTTTTTTAGTTCATTATGACCTTTTTTCTCTCTCTATAGATTGGTTGGAAATAGAGCTTCCAATTGGTAGATATTTCAAGCTTAAAACAGTTTCAAATTGACCTGAAAATATCAACTACCACTTAAAACAGTTTACTCTATATAGGATACACTAATCATTTAGTCATAATGGGAAAAGAAAAGAATTTAGGTGTAAAATGTCAAAATTTAATAATATATTAGAAGAAAAACTTAACTTCTCCTCTTACTCATGTGTCCACATAAACTATATCTTGTACTCTTTCTGCACTTTTATGTTTTACAACAAAAGGTTTCAACTTTGTAACTATTATGAACAATATTTGATCTGGGTGTGCTTCAGTTTTACAGAAAATCTCCAAACTAAGAGGGGTTTTGTAAAATCTTGAAACAATGGAGTCTCCGGCTTCTGCGAAGAAATCGAATCAAAGCTTGAGCAGAAACAAGACTATGGAGAAAAAAGATGATACATCTTTGCATATTGCTGTTAGGCAAGGGGATTTAGATGTTGCTTTTGAAATTATGAGTAGTTGTGAGGAACAAAAGTTGGTTGAATTGCTGTTGAAGAAGAATCAATCTGGTGAAACTCCACTTTATGTGGCTGCTGAGTATGGGTGTGTTGATTTGGTTAAAGAGATGATCAAGTATTATGATTCTGAGGCTGCAAGTGTTAAGGCTAAAAATGGGTTTGATGCATTTCATATTGCTGCTAAACAAGGAAATCTTGGTAAGGATTTTAACTTAAATTATAATGTCTACCTTTTTGATTTATTCATGTGCTAGATGAGTAGATGTTATTGTGATGAGCCTTGGAGTTGACCTATAGGATAAGGTTGGAGATCTGGTTTCACTCTTATTTGTTTGTTATTTATTTTTATCTTTTTTATTAAAGTGTCAGATGATATAAGTAAAACGATCAGCCGAAAGGAAACACGTCAAACAGGTTGAAATTCGCTCAAAGTCTATTTGCAGTACGAAGAAACCCTAAATTGTATTAAACGATTTAGGTTATTGTTGTTATAATACTACCTCTTAAATCAAAATCAATGTGTTAGTTACGTGTGTGTATATATATATTGACAAAAAGGTACTTGTAGTCAACCACTCAACCCAATCCACCTATTTTGACCCACACTTATAAAAAAAGTGTTTCAACCCAAACTAGTTTTAAGATTTTTGACACCTCTAGAAGGAAATAGACCCAACTTGAACATTGAGGTCACATAGAGAAAGTTCAATCTTTATGAGTGATATGAAAAAGTTATGGGGATATCTGATGACAGAAAAACTTTTTAGCTAGTGCTATAAATAGAATGAGGTTAAATCTTGCAATATAATTCATGACAATCTAATTTTACACCGGTTTTGATGACGCAAGTCTCGAATTGGGCCTAATGTCTGAGTCCGAGCCAAGAAAGGTTTGGCGGAATTGGGCCTAATGTTAAAGAGACTTAGAGTAGTTCACTAACCTTTTTAGTAAAGTACATGGATGGTCCCTATGGTTACCAAAATTCTGGATTTGGTCCTTATTTTTTCAAAAGTACACGGATGGTCCTTGTGGTTTGCACTTTGTAACGGATTTAGTTCCCACCCAACAAATCTATGGGTTTCAACAGGTCCAAGTTAGGGACTAAATGTGTCACAAGTATAAACCGCATGAACCATCCATGTACTTTTGGAAAAAGCTGGGGACTAAATGCGTTACAATTACAAATTGCAAACTATATAGACCATCCGTGTACTTTTGGAAATCGAGGGACCAAATCCAAAATTTTGGTAAACTACAGGGACCATCCGTGTACTATTTTTTGCTAAATTACCCATTATGACTAATGTGATAAGATAATCAAAGATATTTTTGAATGTAAAAGGGTTCTAAAGATTTAAATATATTGATTTCAGAGGTACTGAAGGTTCTTATGGAAATGCATTCAGAGCTTTCAATGACTTTTGATCAAAGTAACACCACACCATTGCACACAGCATCAGAACAAGGTCATATTGAAGTGGTGAACTATCTTTTGGAGAAAAATAGTAGCATGGCTAATATTGCAAGAAGCAACCTTAAAACCGCTTTACACTCGTGTGCAAGACAGGGCCATTTAGAGGTGGTTAAAGCACTTTCGCAAAAAGTACCTGGGATTGTTGCTAGAGCTGATAAAAAGGGACAAACCGCCCTGCATATGGCGGTTAAGGGACAAAACGTTGAGGTTGTTAATGCACTTATTGAAGCCGATAATGGGTTGATAAATATGGTTGACAAACAAGGTAACACCGCGCTACATATCACTACAAGAAAGGGTCGCACAGAGGTACGTATAGGCTATCGCATACACTGCAAAATGTGTAGGTTGGGTAACGAGTAAAAAAGCATAACTGTCAAAACTATCTTTTGAATATTATTCAAAGTCAAAAGAACAATTTTTTAAATACAAAATTGACATTGTACTTTTGTTAAAAAAACAACAGTTTTTGTTCAAATTTGGAATATTATATAATTTACATTAGTAATGATAAATGTCATGGAGATAAAGAACTCAAATCAAGTTTGATGATAGAAAAAGATGTTTGACTTTGACTTCAAAAGTCAAAGTGAAGTTAGTTCTGACCTTGAACCACATTTTGACATCAATTTACTTACCTTGCAGATTGTTTGTGCCTTGCTAAACCACAAAGGAACAATCAACAAACAAGTCATCAACAAATACGGCGAAACCCCACTCGACACGGCTGAAAAATTCAGCCGGTCAGAAATCGCCATCATCCTACAAAAACACGGTGTCCCAAAAGCCAGATCAATTAAAAACACACAACCACCATTAACACCCACCACCCGCGAACTAAAACAAACAGTTAGCGACATCAAACACGGAGTCCACGACCAACTAGAACACGCCATCAGAACTCAAAAACGAGTCAAAGGAATCGGAAAACGAATCAACAAAATGCACCTAGAAGGTCTCAACAACGCGATCAACTCCACAACTGTCGTTGCAGTCTTAATCGCAACGGTCACATTCGCAGCCATTTTTCAACTACCCGGACAATACGTAGATAATCCGAAAAAAATCCCAAATGGGTTCTCATTAGGAGAAGGAAACATTGCTGCAAACCCTGAGTTCATAGTCTTCTTGATCTTTGACTCACTAGCATTGTTTATATCACTAGCAGTTGTGGTGGTTCAAACATCAATAGTGGTGGTTGAAAAACGTGCGAAAAAACAAGTGATGGCGGTTATTAATAAGCTCATGTGGTTGGCGTGTGTGTTTGTTTCTGTTGCGTTTCTTGCGCTATCCTTTATTGTTGTGGGAAATGAGAAGTGGTTGGCGGTTGGTGTGACGGTTATTGGGTCAGTTACATTGGCATCGACGTTAGGGACTATGTGTTATTGGATAATAACGCATAAGATGGAAGCTAAAAGTATAAAAAGTCGAAGGATGTCGGGGTCAGTGTCGATTTCGCCACTGTCGGATTCTGAGAATGAGGATTTTAGGAAACTATATGCTATTTAATCATCTGCATTATGTTGTGTTTTTTGTATGTTTTTTCTGTTGAACTTAATGTATGATATCTGTCTTGGTACATAGGGTACCACTTGATTTGTATATATTTTTCAAGAGTTATATGAAGTAGCAGAAAATTGGTCCATATGTTTGAAGCAATATGGAACTTATAGACCCTAAATCCTAAAATATGTTTGAGAAAACTTCATATCTGGTAACCAAGTTTTTCATTTGTTCCTTAAAATCATTAGGTTTTTTTGTCTTCTAAAGTTACTTAATTTTCGTTATACGTTTCAATCTTTGTTACTAGATTTAGTTTGTTTTTTCTTCAAATTAACTAGAAATAGGAGGTAATAGTGAAGAAAAATAATTCACCAAATAATTACCAAGTTTTATAATTGTTTAGTTTAAGTTAAGTTAAAAAAAAATCACTAACTATTATGCAAGATTCGTTATGCTTCATTTGCTTAGTTAATTATAAATTTCTTTTATCATTTCTAAAAAGTATACAAGATTGGAACACTTAATAATGAAAGTTAAGTGATTTTAGAGTAACAAAATATCTTTGATTGACTTTAGTGTGACGCTTGGAAAAACAATTCACCATATACATTTTCAAATAAAGAGGGATGAAATGACAAAACGGCTAACACGTATTCATTTGTGTGCGTATATGTGATTTATTGTTTGGTTGCTATTTACTAGCCTTTTAATTCTAGAAAAGAACATCAAGAAACCAAAAATGAACACGGCCCGCGCCATGGGTCTGACTAGACGGGTCATGGGTTTGACCCATGAGTTGGTTATTCTTGATTGGGATGGTTGAATGGATGATGTGTTTGCATACAAGTGAATGTAAGTGCTTAAAGCAACAGTTTGTGCTTTGGCAAAAGCTGTCATTGCTTAAAGTAACATTAGCCACTTTAAAGATTGGAAGCACATTCATAGGATGCTTTTTTATGATCAAATCTACACTCATAAATTTTAGTTATATTTTAACTTATAAGGAAAGGATTGATAGTTGATGTAATGATGTTGACTCTGCATAAAGAATTGTTTAAACCTGTCAAGTAGGTGCCTTTGACCTTTTTAATTATGAAGAATGCCCTGAATCATTAACTTCACATACAAGATCTTTCCTCAAATCTTTTCTTTTTGTTTGACTGTTGTATTAGGACTTTTGAATATTTGATTGACTAGATCCTAAATCTAATCCTCCAAATCAAGGATCAATAACACGCATAATCGAACCCAAATCTCTTGTTTCGTGACACACAGATCCGCTTTTCCAAATCTCTCGGACAAATGGATTACAAAACTTTATTAGTAATATTAAAAAACTGACGTGACGTTACGTGATTTACATGAACAAGAATCCCTAAATCTAGAGCCATGTTGCTAGTAGATTGTATATCATGCAATAAAAGTTATATAAGATATCTAATGAGTTGTGGTCTAAAGACAAAACATAGGTGATTGTAAAATGCAAATGTACTTGATTTAAAGGAAGATGTGCATAGTGGTAGTAAGTAAAAAGGTAAAATTGACCAACTTTATGAGCAACCATATGAATATAAACTATAAAATAAGAAAAACCTTAAAAAGCATATTAATCAAAACCACCAATTAGAAGACTCATAAATCATACTAAAAATGTAATTATTTTTTCTCATTGAAGTAGTTTTTGATGATGAGCACCACATTTAAAGCAAGAGATTTTGAGGTGGACTGGCACAATGCAAACACATAATGTTAAAAAGTATATGACTTTAAAGTTAGGTATTAGTGGCTCCCTTTTTCTTGCTATAAGAAATGCCTTTGAAAACATGACACAGATTTAAATTTCTTGCATGTGATCTTATATTGGATTCATTATCTGCTTTGTGTAAAGATGCCTTTTGTAGTTACAGATTCAGTAGGAAAAAAAAGGAGGCAGAAATCTAATAATGAGAATTTGATGCTCAGTTTGTTTTAGAAATTTCCTGTTTTTTTCTTTTTGCAATATTTATCGTAGGAAAAAACTTATATGACATGGACACTGGTGAATTAATATACCAAAACATTATTATTTTCTTGAAATTCTTTTTTGGAATATTGGATTTTAATAATCTCGCCAACAGTCTTAACTTTAAAAATAACCACTGGCATTCCCAACTATTAGCATATTGGTCACCAATGGACCCTGACTAACAGAACCCTAATGTTGTTTGTCTCCGATCGCCGGAAAAACGCTTGTGGCCGGAAAACTCAACATTTTCGTCCCAAACCTCTTTGTAACCTAATTACGGACCTTTATGAACCTTTTTCTAGTAAAATACCCAATTATTGAAGTTGCCGAAAAAACTCCTATTTAACCGGAAAACGTCTTTTTTGGTAGAAAACTTAACTTTTTGGCCGGAAAACTTAACAGTTTGGTCCCAAACCTTTTTGTAACCTTAGATCGGACCTTTAGAAACCTTTTTCTGGCCAAAAAACGATTTTCCGGCGACCAGAGAATAACGGCGTTAGGGTTCTGTTAGTCAGGGTCCATTGGTGGCCAATATGTCAATAATTGGGACTGTCAGTGGTTATTTTTGAAGTTGAGACTGTTGACGACCAACGACGAATAGTTAGGATTATTAAAATCCAATATTCTTTTTTTTCCAAATTTTCAATATGAGTGTATACATAATTCAGTCAGGTAACTAATTTGATATTTAAAAGGCAATTATACTGTGACATTTTCTAGGATGAAGTAATATAGTAAAAGTACACTATACAACACAACATAACACAATGTCACAATGACAGAAAACACATCAGCAGTTGTAATTAAATGTTAAATGATAAAAGTTTTGATTTGTTTTATGTATAGACAAAATTGTTCTCAATTAAGATTTGAAAGTAAAATATAACTAGTAATTAACCAAATAATGTTTTATTTGATTTCTAATGGACATATTCAAAAAGCAAATGCTAAGGCCACTATATGATAATACCATCATAAACAAAGAAAACAAAATTTAAACAGAAAAAATGGTTTCAACAACATTGATCATTACACAGGACTTCTTGAATTAAAAACCTGTTGGGATTTTTTACAGTGATCAATGGCTGCTTCAATTGAACCTTCAAGCTCAGAATCAGCACTACTATTCCTCTTTACCAACTGTAATTCAAAAAGCCCATTAGAATAATTAAAAGAAGATGATGAAGATGATGATCCAGAACCAGAAGCAGATGAAGAAGAAGAAGATGATGAAGAATGTGAACACTTTCTCTTATTTTCCCTTGAAAAAGACTTCCTTTGGTTGCAATTACTATCAAAAACATCTTCATTCCCTTGTTCTTCAATACCCTTTAAGACATTTGCCAATGTTGGGTATTTTCCTGTTTGAATTTGCTCAATACCACTTTTTTTACTCACTTTCAAGTATTTCTGGAAGAAATTTTGATCACAATCTTGTTCAACTTCTTGTTTAGCACATGGGTATCCATTAGAATTACAACCAGATTTGTTAAACAAAGATTTGAGATAAGATTTTGAAGCTTTAAGCTTTTGAGTTATTGAACATTTTTTTATTAACTTAAGCTTCTTTGACCATGGACCATGGTACTTTTTCGGGTGATCAGCGATGAATCCGGTTGACCATTCGAAGAAATATTCATCCAGGCCTAGTTCGGTACTGGCCCTGCAAGATTCAGTAGGAGATATGTTGCATGATTGGACCATTGGTGTAGAAAATGTAATGAATTCTTCATCTTCTTTATATGTAGCATTTTGTAGAAGAGATTTCACCATTTGCACTCTAGGAGGAAGGTGAAGTGGAAGGAGTCTGCCTTTGTAAAAAAGCTCATCAGCAGGTGAATTTGAATGAGCAATGGAATTAGTTGCCATTTGAAATTCAAATTCTATGCTTTTTGATAGTGAATTTGAACATAATGATGAACTTACTTCCATATCTATGAATTCTTCATCTTCATAATTGCATGATAAAAGATTTGCTGCCATTTTGTGCAATGTGTGTGTGTGTGTGTTTAGGTGTTTTTGAGTGGATGTGAGGGGTGTGTGTCAAGACTCAAGAGCATCATTTAAAGGCTTAAAGTAGAGAAGGTGACAAGTTAGAAACTTTGTGATATAAAATGAAAAATTGTCAGATATTTTTTTGATTTTTTTTTCATGTAAGCTTTTCTTGAATGGTTCCAAGCAAGAAAGTGTGGTAAGAAACAAGAATGGTCCCTCTTTCTTGATTGACCAAGCAATGAAAAGATTGCACCTTTTGCTAATCTTGTTGTACTATTTTCATTACCTTCACCAACAAGAATGAGAACACATAATTTATAAATAAAGAAGAGGGACATAGTAAACAACTGAAATTATAGCACATTTCTTGTTTGGACACAATACAAGTTTCTAATGCATAAGTACAACACTTCTTTGTTACTCTCAACTTATTTTTAGATTTTTAGGTGCACAAGGCTACAGGCAACCCATCAAGTGTTTAGTAATAAAAGTTCACATATAAAAATAGGTTCAGCTAAACTATCAAAGTCTGGTAAAATGGACGGACCAGATAAGGCAACTTGTCGTAACGAGTTTTGGTTAAAACAAATTGTTTTAGAAACATAAGAGTATCAGTTATGTTTGGGTCAAAATGAGTTTGGACTGTAAAGATTTATGTAAAAAGTATCAAATGACTAGAAGATAATAGTTATACGATGGTATTTAGTTTTTGTGATATGACAAAGAAAACAACATATATATAAAGGAGGAGCATGTACTTTTTAATATTTAAACTCTCTTTTTCTTTGACTTTAACTATGCTATTCTGTAACATTTATTGTAACTTGCTTTTGAATTGGGCATTAGTGTGTGGTGATACTTATATTGGGAAATTTGTCCTAACATAAAAGAAATATCAGGGGAAATAGAATGATATTTAAATTTAGGAATAATGGATTTTAATAATCCTAACTATTGTCCGTTGACCGGCAAACGGTTCCAACTTCAAAATTCTCACTAGCGGTCCCATCTAACTAACAGAATCCTAACGCCGTTAGTCTCCGGTCGCCGGAAAAACGTTTTTTTTTGCCGGAAAACTCAATTTTTTCGTCTCAAGCCTCTTTGTAACTATAGATCGGACCTTTAGGAACCTTTTTCCGACCAAAAATGTTTTTCCGGCGACCGGAGACTAACGGCGTTAGGATTCTGTTAGTTAGGGTCCATTGAAGGGCAATATGTGAAAATATGGGACCGCCAATGAGAATTTTTAAAGTTTGAACCGTTGCCGGCCAACAGGCAAGAGTTATGATTATTAAAATCTATTATTATTCCTTAAATTTAAAACAAAATGTTCATTTCCCCATACACCTTGGTTTTTAGCATTCTCATTTTCTTTAGACATTGTCCGGATGGATGGATGGATAAACATTCCATGGGTCTTGACAAACTTACTCGGTCAGCATATGGGTAGTTTACCTTTTACCTTTCTTTACTTCACTTATTTTCACAAGATTCTTCACTTCATATGGGTACTTTACCTTTTACCTTTCTTTACTTCACTTATTTTCACAAAATTCCAAAGATATTCTGTTTAAAAAAAGTTTTAAGATTAATACATTTTACCTTTTTAGCGTACCATTCGTGGTGCTTTGCATCCCCTTCAAAAGGAGGGTTTTGATACGTTGCCCCACGTGTCACATCTCCTGTCCCTTTTAACGCTCGTTAATCCACTCGTACACCGCCCTCGGCGCCCCTCCTTAGTACCCATGCCACGCTATTTGACTCCCAAAAAGTGCTGAGTGGTGGTGGGCATTAATTCACAACACAGAGCCTAATGTAATAAATTTACAAATCTTTTAAAGATTTAAGTACTTTTTTAAATAACTAGTAATTTATACTTGATGTTATTTAAGTATTTAAGTGTAAATTACAAATAACTTGTTTTTCAATTAGTAATTTATAAACTTGAGTATTACTTTTACAAGGCTAGGTTGCAAATTACTCTTTGGTCCCCACTTTACACCCAACATTTTAAAAGATAAATTATAGTTATAGTCATAATAACAACAATAATAATAACTGTATTTATTGAGTTGAAACTTGATAGCAATAGAAAATAATGTAAGAAAACATTACGCCTAGCTACGGCTATATATTTTAAAGAATAAGAGTCCAAAAGTATGCATAATTTCTGCATTTTATTGTTCCTATGTCCTCTCACCTCCTTTTCTCAATTATTAGCATCTAGGGTTCAGTTAAAAGGACTAGTATAGGGTGCCTAAAGAAGTAAATTTTCATTTCTGGACTCGACTTCAAATTTGACCGAGTAGGTTCAAATCAAACTTTGATTACATAATTTTCTTCAAATACAAGAAGTGTTCATTAAAGTACCAACTTTAAGTATTGGGTTGTGAACCAATGGGGTGGTGGTCCATTGGCAAAGGCAAAGCCTTTAAAACACTAAGATTGGGAAGGGGGAGGTCTTGGGTTCAAGTCCCACAGACGACAGAGGATTAAAGAAATTAGCCGTTCAAAAAAAAAAGTATTGAGTTGTGAGAATCAAATAAACATTTGGCACTTGTATACATTGTTATACGGTTACAATAACACTATATGGATCATAATTGAAGAAATTGTTAGAAATATTTTTCCAACTTTAATAATTCTTTGTTTAAACCACAAAACTGAACCTTAATGGTAAATAACACACAATCTATTCAAAAAGAAAAATAGAATTAGATTATTGATAAACTCGGTTTTAACAAACGTGATTGAAACTAAATACATAGATATTTTGGAGTGAGTTGTCGATATATTATGTTATGGAAAAATCTTTTGTAATCTAGTTATAATTTTGAATGTTAAACTATGAGTTTTGAGTATTCAATTCGTTCAATTCCAAGCAAGCGGTACTCATAATCATAGGTTAAGAGTTGATAAGGGCTATTGGGCCAGATCTCGGAGTCCATACCCTCTTCTTTACTTCGGCAAACACTGCCATGTCAGGCTCTTTTGTTAAGCCATAGCACATGCCCACTCATCTGACAAACTCTATATAATTTAATTTTCCTTGAATTACCTATGTTTCAAAAACCAACGTACACTTATAACTTCTATAAAAACTAGTAAAAATGGTAAACCTATAGGGCGGATCTTAGTAGAGCCGTGGCAGGGCCACGGCCCTGACAAGTTTTTCGGCCGCAGTGCTAATTTTCCGCATTTCGATCGAAATTTTGTATATATACTATGTTCGGCCCTGGCAAGTTTTTCGGCCGTAGTGCTAATTTTAGTGCTCGTGTCTTTCGGCCCTGGCAGGTTCAACGGGCAAGATCCGCCACCGGGCTATGAATGTGCATCAAATATATACCATCTCCAACATCATCACCATTCTTTTCTAACCCGACTTTGGTACATCCTCCTCCGAGTCGAGTCTAATGACTTGTCACTCTCGCTTTCTTGGTTTTCTGTCGTGTCAAAGTTCTATACTGCTCGTTACTATCTTTCTCAACATCCATACTTTTTATTTCATTGTCTACTCGCAAAATGACATTATCAATAAGATTTTATAGGGACCCCAATACCATTTTTATGTAAGAACTGATTTTTTCTATCGACTGCCAATACACATTTAGACCATCTGCAATACACCACCTTAGATTTGTTGTTACCGTTGCTACCTTAACTTTTAAATAGCATCCATTTTTTAAAAACAGTTGAAAAAGTTAGTGAAATAAAAGGTTTCACTAATTTTAAATTCTAATAGTTTGGGGTAGAGCGGCCTTATAGGGTTCAAAGTCAAGCGACCCTATATTTTTTTCTTTATGGAGTGTTAGCATACAAACCAAAATTCAAGTGCCCCATAGTTTTCGAAAGATGAAGAGTGAATTTCAAAGATGAAGAGTTGTCCTTTATGTTCAAAATTGACGAGTTTTGTCCTTTATGTTTTCATATCATACACGTTTTGTCCTTTAGGCTTAACCCAATTATTTTTTTTCAGTTAAATTTGGTCATGTGCGGGCAATTTTGTCAATTCAAAGGTTGCAGAAGCTTTGAGCTGTAAATCTGCCATTGAACTTACCTTTAAATTGACAGAAATGCCCTCATGTGCAAAGCATATGACCAAATTTAACTGAAAAACCTAACTGGGTTAGGCATAAAGGACAAAACATATATGATATGAAAACATAAAGGACAAAACTCGTCAATTTTGAACATAAAGGATAGCGTCTGAAAATGGGTATAAAGATAAAGGACAATCCTTGAAATTCACTCAAAGATGAATCATTAGGGAGCTATCTTGATTTTGGTGTAAAGTTTTGCAAACCAGCAATCTGCAGGGATTGATGATATATCCTGATGCCATTAAATGATTGTCTTGGGTTGTAATTCTTTTAGAAAAGGCTGGTGATAATGCTGGCAGCCTGGCACTATGGAAGTTTTGTCATATTGGGCTTCATGTTACAAAAAAGTGGGCTTTATGTTACAAAGAAGTGTGGGAGTACAAGAAGGTAGTTGTTGACTGTGCAAAGTTACAATTACAATTTCTCCCTTTGGAATTGTTTGCCATCATTTATTTTACTATGTTTGCCATCATTTATTTTACTATATTTGTTTCTATGTTTGATGCATAGTTATTTAGGTACAAGACACACCATTTCATTAATTAGGCACACATGTTAATTGGCATTGGTCTACGGTTTGTAACCTTATTCACTGTTGTTAAGGAAATGAACTAGAATAACTTGGTACTTTTGTTTGGACTTTATCTTTCATGTATTATGAAAGTCTCATCAAAACCCTAAATTTCCACTAAAAGAACAAAATATTTCAATGACCCAATTCAATCCGGCAAAAAAGGTGATTGGGCACGGTGATAGGAATTTGGCGTATCAAAGCTTTCTCGCACCCATAATAAGCTCACTAAGACCATGTGTAGTGGTAGGGGAAGATGATGCCCCCACCCTTGGACGTTTTACGCCATGTGGGGCCCAATCAGCATGTGAGCATTAAGTTAAAAGGGGTGTAGTGGGGCTTGAAATCTTGTGGGGCGTTATAGAATTAAATAAAAAATAAAAACCATAAAAAATGCTATTGACCAAAGATTGTGAAGGTGTGCGACATTAGCCAAAAAAATTGAAGGAAAGCGTGGAAAAAAGAACGCTCTGGACAAAATCTTTATAAAAAACGCCCAGGGGCGGTCTAGGGGCGTGGGGGCGTTTTTGGGGAAAAAACGCCAATAACCCCCACTACGGGTGGTCTAATAGAGATGAAAATTTGATTTAAAACATATTAGTGCATGGTCTAGTGAATTATTTTGAAAGCCAAATTTGAGATGGTGGGAAGTTGGATAAGTGAATTTGTAATTTTAAAGGAATAATGAATTTTAATAATCCTAACTATTAGCTGTTGGCCGGCAATAGTCTCAACTTAAAAAATAACCAGTGGTGGTCCCACATTTTCATAAATTGTAAACCAATGAACCTTTACTAAATCGAAAATGATAAGATGACAAAAAGAAATTAAGGTTCTTTAGTAAAAGTCCATTAGTTTACAATATGTGAAAAAGTGGGACCACCACTGGTTATTTTTGAAGTTGGGACCATTGCCGGTCAACGGCTAATAGTTTGGGTTATTAAAATCCATTATTCCTTTCATAAAACGGCTTGTTTTGACCCATAACCAATTTTGCCAAAACATGGTCTGATCCGAACCAAAATAGCTTTTTTTAAACGACCCTTTATAACCCAAACCTGTCCCAACCCATTGCCCCACCCCACCCGACCCAACCCAATTGTTATGCCATACTTATTTTTTATACCAAAAAAGTTAGATTGCTACCAAAATAATCTATTTATCTCTTCTGACCGGCAAACTTACACACACCTCAAATTCTATACCTATGTTTCACATGTTCAATCATGCATAAGTTGTGGGATCCATTCATTGTCCTGAATCATGTACAAAATTCATACATGATTGGTTAGATAGGATATTTTCATGATTTTCCTTCATATAATCAAATGCATCCAAGTCTAGCCTTCAATATAGACAGACCACCATCAGCCAAATATGGGCATCTTCCTGATCTTCCTTGAATGGCCACTAACAGCAGTACTAGTCATCCTCTCCATCTTCTATGTATTTCTGTACACTCTAAACTCCAACAGGTCGTCCATGGCTGTCCCTAAGCTTCCTCCAGGCCCTCCAAAGCTCCCTATAATTGGAAACATGCACCAACTACTAGGTAAGCCTCGTCATGAGGCCCTCTGGCAACTTTCCAAAGAATACGGTCCCCTTATGCAAATCCAAATTGGTTTCAAACAGTTCCTTATCATCTCATCCCCTGCCATGGCCAAACAAATCTTGAAAACTCAAGATCACATCTTTTGTTCTCGTTCGATGTCCCACGCAGTCAAACGGCTTACATACAACTATCTGGACGTTGCGTTCGCCCCTCAAAATGATCACTGGAGAGAGATGCGCAAGCTTTTGGTGTCTGAGTTCTTGGGTCCTAAGAAAGCTCCTTTGTTTAACCATGTTTTGATGACTGAGATCGAGAGCATGGTTCGTTCTATAGAGTTACTTCCATCAAACGTTGCGGTAAACTTAAACGAGTTGTTTTTAGCAATAGTAAAGGGGATGATGTGCAAGGTGGCGTTTGGTAACAACTATAGACAACAACCGCTTAAGGGTCCGTCTTGGGATGTGATGGTTAATGAAGCCCAAGGAATGTTGGGTGGATCACTTGGTGATAACTTTCCAGGTTTGTTAGGAAGATTCATTGACCAATTAAGCGGATGGAATCGTAAGATCGAGAAATGCTTTGCTTATCTTGATGCGTATATCGACACAATTATTGATGATCATCGCAATCAAGCCATTGCTGAAGTAAGTGACAATGACAAGGATTTTGTCCATGTTTTACTCGAGCTATCTTTGAAAGATGATCCTTCTCGCTATCATTTGACTAAAGAAGATGTGAAAGCCCTTATAGCGGTACTTCCTTTGTTCCAAATAAATATCTACTACTAATGTTTTTTTTAAATAGTTAGATGTTTTGCTCGTAAGAAGTTTATATAGTTTTAGGATTGTGCAATTCATATAAATCAATGATATGGCGTAAAATGAGGAAAATTGATAAACTATTTCAGAAGTTGAACGTTTCGTTTTTTTTAAAAATTGACATAAAAAGATGACACTTATTGTAGTACAAAACAAAATAAATAAGTTAGGCTAGTTTATCATTAAACATCAAATAAAGAAAATGACAATTATGAGGAAAAACTACAAACGAAATAAAGAAAAAGACAATTTTGAGGAAAAGCTACAAACGCAATCATGTCTGATATATATTAGTACTGGGTCCGGTTTAAGTGACCATGAATTAAATCTTTTTGGGATTATGTTAAATGTACCCATCTCACAAACTTGAAAGATAGACCAAAGTTGTTACTTTTTAAGCAAGTAGTCCATAGAAAAAAATATACAGCAAATAAGGGGTAACTAATGTTTACAAGGTTTTTAGGACGTTATACTTGGAGGAGTTGATACAACTGTCGTGACGATGGTGTGGGCAATGTCCGAGATTGCTAGAAGTGGTAGAGTGATGCAGAAGTTGCAAAGAGAAATCCGAAATCACATAGGAAGAAAAGAAAAGGTAGACGAAGTGGATATCACAAAAATGACATACTTGAAGCTGGTGGTGAAAGAGACATTAAGACTACATCCACCTGCCCCATTGTTGATGCCACATGAAAGCTTAAGTCATTGCCAAATTGATGGTTATGACGTCTTACCTAGGACTATTGCTTTAATCAACGCGTGGGGGATGGGAAGAGATCCAAGGATATGGGGGGAGAACGCGGCTGAGTTCTATCCAGAAAGATTTGAGAATTTTGAGGTTGACTTTGAGATGGTCCCTTTTGGAGGGGGGCGAAGATCATGTCCAGCAATGAACACAACTCCTGTAACTGTAGAGCTTGTTTTAGCGAACCTTCTTTACTCGTTCAATTGGGAAGTTGCAGATGGAATGAAGAATGAAGATTTGAACATGCAAGAGGTAGGTTCCTTGGTTGTTCGTAAGAAATTACCACTTTGCCTTGTACCCACCAAGTATAGTTCGGAAGATTAATGTTATTTTGATAGATATTTCAAGTCAGACTGTCAGTTTTATGTTCGTAAGCTCCCAGTTGTTGGTCCCCAGCATATGAAATAAGACATGATCATTTCACAATTATAGATCCAAACAAAATTCCGCTCATTCCAAAAACAGTAAAACCAAATCAACACAAAAAAAAAAAAAAAAATAAATAAATAAAAATAAAAAATCACAGGATTTGATTGAAACTGAAAAAAAGGACTCACTCCTTGAATTTGTTCAGAATGCATCCACGGAGACCACCATTTTTGATGATGTGCTCCACAACACAAAAAAAGAGTCAAAACTCCTTGAAGTTCGTTGGGCTTGGTGATGGTGGTAGAGTACGAATTGTGGAGACATCGGTATGGTGCAACCGTGTCTTGACAGATGATACGGAGAAGGTGGTTATGGGTGCTTTATGTGGATATAACTGTTGGTAGCTGGTTAAAAAAGGTGGAGAACATGGCAGGAAAAGATGGAGTTACCTCCCAGGCTAAGAAACTACCAAAACCGTCACCATGGAGGTTAATTTTGTGGGTTTAAGTATCGACGGTAGAGATTGATTTGCAAAACGGTCTAGCTATGTGCGATCTTAATAATATATAACTATGACCATATTTCGCTTCATTGTGTCCTGCAACACATCACCACTTGAAAAAAAATTATGTATTAAATTCCGTGCAAATTTTTAACCGCACCTTTTGGAAAATTTCAACCGCCTTCCTTAGAAAAAAAAATCTTAGGAATTTATAAAAAAAATAGTTGTAAACACTGATTTTTATTAAAATATAACATAGTTTATATAATCATTTTTAACCACTTTCACTTAACAATTTAACACAATTACTTTTATTTAACAATTTAGCCTAATAAAGAATCCATTGTGATTAACCCAAACCCAACCCAATCAAATTTGTAGTAAATAAAATAACCCAACCCAACTGCCCTTTCCAATTATCGGATCCCGCTCTCACTCTAATCCTCCAGCGACGCAAACAGCAGCATCGACGACATCTCTTTTTCGCCGAGAAACTGGAATTCCAACCATTAAACCACCTGCAATCACCGGAATCCGAAACCACATGGGTATGCTTCATTTATTTATGTTGTTTTTGTTGTTTTATGTGGATTTTTAGGGGAAATAAAGATGTTAAAATGGTTTGAAATTTTATGTGTTTTGATGTTTTTTTTGTTGTTCTAGACTTTAGTAGGGTGATTTTGTAATTTAGTGTAAGGTTTGTTTGTTTAAATATTAAGTTATGAGTAATCAACAATTAAAACTAGGGTTGAAAAATAAAATTGAAAATTATGAAGTAGGGGTGTTCAGGATTCGTTTCGAATTCGAAAAATTCGAAATTCGTTTAAATTCGATTCGATTATCAAGAATTCGTTTCGATTATAAGAATTCGAATTCGATTCAATTCGAGTCAAGTAAATCGAATACGAATCGAATACGAATTTATAATTTCAAATTTGATTCGATACGAAATTCGAATAAAAATTATATATTTTTATTTATTATTTTTATATATAATAAATATATAACTTTTATTAAGCTATACTATAAATTCTTTTCTAAATTTTTTCTAAGTATTAAAATTACCCATTACATGACCCATAAGTAAAACCTAATTAACAAATCTATCAATAGATTTCTAAACATAAAAATATTAACTTATAATGTGGAGTGATTATTCTCGGCTTCTCGTTTTGAATTTTAGACTTGTGGTACTTTATTTGAAAATTTTTAATGTGATATCGTGTTTTATGGCTTCTTTAAAATTTATGTTTCATTTTTATATTTTTTACATGTTTTAAAGAATCTGAATTAAATCGAATTTATTCGAATTCGATTCGAATTCGAAATTTTAATCGAATACGAATCGAATACGAATTGGGTTTTTTATTCGAATACGAATTCGATTCGAATTCGATAGGTTTTAATCGAATTCGAATCGAATACGAATTCAAGGAAAAATAAAAATTATTCGAACAATTCGATTCGAATAATTCGAAAATTCGATATTCGATTCGATGAACACCCCTATTATGAAGTATGGTTGATGATTGTTTAACAGTAAGTGTTTAGTGTGGTTTTCAATGGTTTTTTTGTTTATATTTGTGGGAAGTTAGGAACCATGAGTAGGGAAGGTAAGGCGTGATTTCTCAAGAGGAAAGAGGTTGAATCATCTTCCGACCCGGCCCGATTATATAATGTTATGATTATATAAATTTTAATTTGATGTTTTTTGTTTTACATGACCCGACCTGTCCGACCCGCTATGAACCGATTTTTTTTATTATATAGCTAGGGGCCTAAAATCTTTAAAAATATTCCACACCTCAGTGAAAAAAAATTCCTGGTCCTGATCATTCCTACAACAAATCAACATGGATTTAGGAATGCATTCTCACGTATATTTTTAGAACCTTTACTGCTATTAATCATCTATATGCACGGTGAACTCACCATAGAGAGGTCAACGGTCAAGGTTATGGGATGGGAACCCAATTGATTTTACAATTTCACTACAAAATATCTAATTGAACTTTTGTGTAACACTTTAAAAGTTATTGTAGGGAAACATTTGATTGTAATTCGAAATTGTCACGGTTTATAGTCTCAGCTCCCTATTTTATCTTTTTTTTAGCTTGATCACCAGCGAGTCTGTAAAACGAGTTGTGTCCCTTTCCCACTTCTTGCTTGTGGGTTTACGTGAAGATATGGGTATTCGGCTTTTTATTCCAAAAAGCCCAACAGAAATCTAAAATATGTTATTTGGGGCTTGGGGTTACTATAACTTTGAATTTTAAAATCCATGTATGTTATTGAGGTTTTATATAGATTTTGAAACTTCTAGTTTAACAAGAAATATGAAAACGCAGAACTAGTTTAGTTTAAACTCTTTAAAAATGATAGTCAAGTGTACATTATGGAAACAACGAAACATAATAAACATTGCAACAAGTATTGATAGATGTTTTTGTCAATGAATCATGTTGCGTACTCAGATGAATGACAATTATAAGAACGCTTTGAGCGTTTGTTATATCGATAAAGACCTTATTGTCAATGTTTTAGTCGAAGATATAATAGATTGTTTTCGAAAGATAAAAACTCGTAGGGAACAACGATAGAAATCTTAATGTTTTTCTTTTTCATTTATAAGGAAAATTGTAATTTTATTGTGGAGTAAATTACTGTTTTGGTTAATGTGGTTTAGTTAGTTTAATCATTTCAGCCCAAAAGGAATCTTTTAACATATTAGACCCCGAGGTTGCATTCTATAACGGTTTTGGCCCTGAACACTAACTTTGTTAATTTTTTTTTGCAGTTAAGTGTAAGGGTAATTAGGTCATTAAATACATTAGAGGCTGTTTTTGATTATTACAAAGTTATTTTAATATTTAAGAGATTATTAATGCAATCACTTAAGTTTTTTTATTATATCGTTATTTTCACGGTTATTATTTAACAAAATACGTTTAATATACAAATAAATATGTATTTTCATTAACCGTTTGTTTTTATAAAAGTCATTTTAGAAAATAATTTGTTTTTTTACATTTTGTTTAAACCATCTATCGTTTTTAAAATTGTTCCTTTTTAAAACATTTGTTTTTTAAAATCTTTCTTTTCAAAAGACGTTTGTCTTTTAAAGTTTTTTAAACACTTTGTTTTATACCATTCTTTTTAAAATCATTTATTTTTTAAACATTTTTAAACAACTCACTTTTGTAAGTCATTCATTTTTTTAAAATTTACAAAACAACGTGTATAAAAAACAAAAGAAATTTAAGATTTGAAAAAAAACAATCTTATAATTTTTTTGCAAAAGGTCGTTCATTTTTCAAACTTATTTTAAAATGGTTTACGTTTTTTTAAATCTTCCATTTCTTTGGACTGTTTATTTATTCAAAATTTATTATTTTTTTAACCTTTCGCTTATTAAATTCGTGCATTTTTTAGTACCTGTTAACTTATTTTTTTATGGTTTTGTTTTTTTTATAAACGTCCTTTTTTAATCTACGTTTAAAAAAGTTAAAAAACGATTTTTAAAAGAATGGTATAAAACGAATCGTTTAAAAAAAACTCGAAAAGGCAAACAACTTGGGAGTTAAGTATATGGAGAGTCATAATACAAGTGGATAGTCACAAAATAAATACATAATAATTTATAACACTCCCCCTTGACTATCCATGTGACAAAATAATATATTATTCTTATAATACGCTTGGTGATGCTGCCTCGTTAAAAACCTTGCCAGGAAAACCCAGTGGGATAAAACCATAGCTAAGGGAAAAAGAGTGCAGCGCGTATTATTCTCCCCCTGATGATTTAAGCTCCTTGAGTTGACGCATCCCGATCCCATGAACCAGTTTCTTGAATGTAGAGGTCGTAAGTGATTTAGTAAACAAGTCTGCCAAATTGTCGCTAGAACAAACTTGTTGGACAGTAATATCTCAATTCTTTTGCAAATCATGTGTGAAAAAGAACTTTGGTAAAATGTGCTTCGTTCTGTCACCTTTGATGTATCCTTCCTTAATATGAGCAATGCATGCTGCGTTGTCTTCATGTAAAATTGTCGGTCCCTCATCTCTCATAGAAATACCACAAGACCAACGAATGTGTTGTATTACACTTCTTAACCAAACACATTCTCGACTAGTTTCATGAATCGCCGATATTTCTGCATGATTAGATGATGTGGCTGTGATGGTTTGCTTTACAGAATGCCATGAAATAGCAGTGCCTCCACTTGTGAATAAATATCCAGTTTGAGATCGTCCAAGGTGAGGATCAGAAAAATACCCTGCATCTGCAAAACCAACCAAAATTGTTGTCGATTGGTTAGAAAAATACAACCCCATATCTTTTGTACCTTGAAGGTATCAAAATATTTGTTTTACCCCATTCCAATGCCTCTTCGTAGGGCATGAACTATATCTTGCCAATAAATTTACAGAAAATTATATATCTGGTCGTGTATGACTAGCAAGAAACATTAGTGCACCAATTGCACTTAAATATGGTACTTATGGACCAAGAATTTCCTTTCCATCGTTCGAAGGTCGGAATGGGTCTTTCTCGACATCAAGAGATCTTACAACCATTGGGGTACTCATTGGATGTGATTTTTCCATATAAAACCTTCTAAGTAACTTTTCTATGTAATTTTGTTGATGTACAAGGATTCCACCCTTGAGGTGTTCGATTTGTAACCCAAGACAAAATTTTGTCTTTCCAAGGTCTTTCATTTCAAATTCTCTTTTCAAGCATTCAACCGCCTTTTGGAGCTCACTTGGCATTCCAATTATATTCAAGTCATCAACGTATACAACAATTATAACATATTCAGATTCTGACCTTTTTATGAAGATACACGGGCATATTGAATCATTTTTGTAACCTTCTTTCAACAAATACTCACTAAGGCAATTATACCACATACGCCCAGATTGTTTTAGCCCATATAATGATTTGTTTAATTTAATTGAAAGATGTTCTCGAGAACTAGATGTACATGAGTTTGGTAATTAGAATCCTTCAGGGAGTTTCATGTAAATATCAATATCAAGTGAGCCATAAAGGTAGGCTGTCACAACATCCATTAGGCGCAGATCAATCCCTTCTTGAATTACCAGACTAACAAGATAACGTAAAGTTGTTGCATCCATCACCGGAGAATATGTCTCCTCATAATCAATCCCAGGTCTTTGCGAAATCCTTGTGCTACTAATAGTGCCTTGTATCGTACGATTTCATTCTCATTGCGTTTTCGCACAAAGACCCACTTATATCCGACAGGCTTTACACCTTTAGGTATAGGGACTACTTGTCCAAAAACTTCTCGTTTATTGAGGGAATCTAATTCTGCCTTAATTTCATTTTTCCAATTTGGCCAATCATTTCTTTGTTTACATTCCTCAACAAATTTTGGTTCTTGATCCTCATTATTTTCCATTACTTCTAGCGCTATGTTATATAAAAACTATCATCAACGTCGATTTCATTTCGGTTCAATACCTTTCTAGACATGATATAATTTATTGAGATCTCTTCGTTTTCAGGTACCTGAGGTTCTTCTGGAACCATCACGTCTAGTGTCTATTCAGGAGACTCTTTTCTTGGCATTATCATTACCTCGACTGGACCATCTCCATTATTTGCTCCTTTTTTCTTTCAAGGATTTTTATCTTTAGAACCGATTGGTCTACCACGTTTGAGGCGTGCATTAGACTCATTTCCAACATGTGGTTGTTCTTCTGGGACACTTATTTTTACTGGAGCATTAGCAGCTGGTATGTGTGACTTAGTCACTCTCTTTGGGTCAGTGAATGCGTCTGGTACTTGATTTGCTAATGTTTGTAAATGAATTATTCTTTGAACTTCTTGTTCACACTCTTTAGTTCGAGGATCAAGATGAGATAGTGATAATTCATTCCAAATTATATTATTATTGTTCAGCTTCTTTTCGTCTCCCCCTAATGTTGGGAATATCGTTTCAACAAAATGACAATCACCAAATTGAGCTGTAAATAAATCACCTGTTGATGGCTCTAAATACTTAATGATCGATGGTGATTCATACCCAACATATATTCCTAACCTATTTTGAAGTCCCATCTTTGTGCGTTGTGGTGGAGAGATAGGAACATATACGACACAACCAAAAATCCTTAGATGGGAAATATCTGGTTCCTGACCAAAAACTAACTTTAATGGGGAGGAAGTGTGATAACTAGTTGGCCTGATGCGAATTAGTGTTGTTGCATGTAAAATTGCATACCCCCAAGCAGGTGCTGGTAGTTTTGATTTCATAACCATTGGTCTTGCAACCATTTGAAGTCGCTTGATAAGCGATTCAGCAAGTCCATTTTGCGTATGTTCATGAGGTACTGGATGTTCTACACTTATGCCAATAGACATGCAATAATCATTAAAGGTTTGGGATGTAAATTCCCCAGCATTATCCAACCGAATTTTCTTTATGGGATAATCTGGAAAATGTGCTCTTAACCTTATTAATTGAGCAAGTAGTCGTGCAAATGCCATATTACGACTTGATAGTAAACTCACATGTGACCATCTAGTTGATGCATCAATTAAGACCATAAAGTATCTAAATGGTCCACTGGGAGGGTGTATAGGTCCACATATATCCCCATGTATTCTTTCTAAAAAACTCAAGGATACTGTCCCTACCTTAACTGGTGATGGGCGAGTGATTAACTTTCCTTGTGAGTATGCAACACATGTAATATCCTTAGATTGAAGAATCTTCTAGTTCTTCAAAGAATGACCACATGAATTTTCTATAATTTTTCGCATCATTATTGATCCGCGATGGCCTAACCGGTCATGCCAAATGATCAAATTTTCTCGATCCAGAAACTTTTGGTTTATAATTGCATTTGATTGAACTGCACCAATTTTGGTACAATACAAACCAGAGGCAAATGCGTGTAACTTCTCTAATATGTGTTTTTTCCAGAAATAATATTTGTGATTTGAAGGTACTCATCACGTCCTTCACATGTAGTCTCAAGATGATATCCATTTAGACGAATATCTTTAAAGCTTATCAGATTTCTTTGAGATAGTGGGGAAAATAAGGCATTGTTAGTTTTGAGCAAAGTTTCACTTTGTAGAACTACATATGCTTCTCCAAAGCCTTCAATTAACTTTGTTTTACCAGATATAGTACCAACGCTTGCCTCTTTCATTGTTAATCTAGAAAAATAATCCCTTTTCTTTAGGATTGTATTTGTAGTAGCACTGTCTATTAGACATACATCTTCACCATTAATATGAAGTTTAGTTGAATACTCCATATGCTTCAAAACAAAATAAAGCTTCACAAAAGTATAATATGGTTCAAACATAACAATTTCATAAAGTGCCCCAAAAACAAAACATAACAAAATCCCAAACAAAATGTCTTAATAAAACATTAAGGAACTAGCATAATTTTAAATATAATCATTCATGCATAGGGAAAATTGCAAGCATCCAACTGGTTTGTATCAGCCACGATATCACCAGAATCCAAATTAGCTTGCTCGATAAGAAAATCATCATAATCCAGATTAGTTGCATTAGTATGATCCTTTTTATCACTTGGGACATCAACATTTCCATCTTCATATGTGAAATTTGTCTCTATTCCTTTTCGTTTGTCTTTTATAGATTGTTGGTAAAGCTATACCAAGTGTCTGGATGTACGACATGTACCAGCCCAGTGGTTGTTACCACCACATCGATAGCATGCATTTGATGATGTTCCACTTTTCTTTTTACCTCTTTCATCATTGGATTTCTTTTCATTATCGTGTAATTTCTCTGGTGGGTTCTTTTGTTTTTGAATTGAACACCATGATAATTCCCCCAACCATATGCATGTCCACGACCACGTCCATGACCACGACCACGACTACGACTACGACCATGACCACGCCCACGTTGATAGCCACGACCACGTCCGTGACTTCCACTTTGGTCATTATATGTTGCCACATTCACTTATGGGAATGGGGTTGTACCAACCGGACGAGTTTCATGGTTTTTCATTAGTAGCTCATTATTTTGTTCAGCCACAAGCAAACATGATATTAAGTCACTGTATTTGGTGAAGCCCCTTTCACGATATTGTTGTTGTAAGATAATGTTTGAGGCGTGAAAGGTGGAGAATGTTTTTTCTAACATCTCCTTATTAGTAATATTTTCACCACATAGGATCAATTGTGACGTGATTCTAAACATTGTTGAGTTATACTCACTTATAGACTTAAAGTCCTGCAACCTTAAATTAATCCATTCATAACGAGCTCTTGGTAATATTACTGTTTTCTGATGGTCATACCTTTTTTTAAATTGGTCCATAGGATGAGTGGATCTTTGATAGTGAGATGTTCATTTTTCAATGACTCATGAATATGGTGGCGTAAGAGAATCATTGCCTTTGCTTTATCTTGGGTACTTATTTTATTTCCTTCTTTAATTGTTTCCCCAAGGTTATTGGCATTTATATGGATTTCAGCATCCAAAGCCCATGACAAATAATTTTTTCTAGTGATGTCTAAAGCCATAAACTCAAGCTTTGCAAGATTCGACATGATTAACTATATTAAAGAAATACACGTGGATTAATGTATGTTATTCAAACTAAAAACCAATAACAATATAATTTGTAATAACAATTGCTCACTATAAATAAAACAAGATTAATAAGATAATTATGTATTTTAAGCTATTTGTATAGTTTATTGATATTGTATTACAATAAAAGAAAAAAAAAACCTTTATTTATTTATATAAAAATGACAAAACAAAGTTTTACCAACTTATTACAAGTCTAGACAACTAAATATATAAAACACATGACTTAACATAATTAGTGCTAAAAGCCTAACAAATATCATCAGATTATAAACTAGATTATAAACTGTTATTTATCATATCCTAATTTTATCTCATCATAATTGGTATAAAAGTAATGTTTAACGGAGATAAGAAAACCAAAGGGGTTAAAGCCCATATTTGTCAAATTCATTGTCATTTAATAAAACATATTAGAAGAAACCGAAAAAAAAAAGAATGAAATTATATTCTTTAATAATAGATACAACAGTGAGCGATATTACATTATTTTTTCATATTTAACATGTAAACTATAAATATGATATGATATAATAATAAAGGAAAATACGAGCTTTTAAATGAACTATAACTTTCTGTGAAACCTTTTAGGATGCATTTAAAACTTTTGATTTTAAAAAAAGTGGAATAAAATTATATGCCTGAGCTTTAAAACATTGTTTTGTTTCTTGATTTAATCCATCCACAAGGTACATACTATACCAAAATTATTCATTATTTTAAATGACAAAATAAAATAAGTTTTATTAATTGGGAATCAATAAGAAGATATAACCATAAGAAACAAATTATCCAATGATCGAGATCATAACTCCAACATTATCAGATCACCTTAAGATTGGTTGAATAGATGATAAACCATCAATCTATATCAGTTACTATCCAACAAAAGCATATTATTCGAATAAATTAATATATAACTCAACTTTAATTAACAACAGTATTAATGGATCAATCAATTATGGAAAAATATCAATAAATTTTGTAGTTTTGTAGAACCTTTGGTCAACTTAGTTTATAATAAACATGAATCAACATCCTTTTATTGTAAATTTGTATAAAAATATTAATAAACAATAAATATAAATTTCCCATACTTATATTAATAAACAATATATATAAATAAGTAAACTGTGGATTATTATGTGAGATAAGGGAGAAGAAAACAAATTTACGAGCACAATATTGTTTGAATTAAAATATATGTTTAAAAGCATGAAGAACAATGAAAACAAATTAATCTACCTTGTGATAATTTGATCCAACTCCAAAAACAAGTCGTGCTGATAACGTGTTTTGTAATAACTAGCCTATTAACATTATAGAGATAAGAAAGAGAGATTGGGGAGATGGATATATCTTATTGATGTATAAAATGGATCACATATGCCTCTATTTATAGGCTTACAAGATGGGAGTTAAGTATATGGAGAGTCATAACACAAGTGAAAAGTCACACAATAAATACATAATAATTCATAACAAAAAGAATGATTTTAATAAACAACCGGTTTAAAAATGAATAATTTTACAAAAACGATGGAGGACTTAAAAAAAGGTTAAAAACAAATGATTTTAAAAACGACGTTTTTTAAAAACAAATGCTTAATGAAAATAGATATTTATTTGTATATACAAAACATATTTTTTTAAATAATAATCATGAAAATAAAGAAATAATAAAAAAAACTTGAGTAATTGCATTAATAATCTCTTAAATATTAACAAAACTTTGTAATTACCAAATTACCCTTACACTTAACTGTAAAAAAATAACAAAGTTAGTGTTGGGGGCCAAAACCATTATAAAATACAACCTGGGCCCTGATATATTAAAAGATTCATTTTTGGGCTGAATGGGTTAAACTGCCTAAACCACAGGGCAAAATAGTAATTTACTCTCTTATTCTGTGTTTTTAATAATGATGTATTTTTATTATGATATCTTATTTTATTATGTTCCACAACATACGCCTCTTTTCTAAAACCATCTACACTATGGCTTCATCGTTGTGGTCCTCTATACGAACCCAAATCTCGTCGAGTTCTGGTTCTGTTCTTGTGTAGTTGTGTAGCAACAGGGGGTACCAATTTCTCCATTGTGTGAATGTAGTTTCATATAAACTAGTGTATTTGACCGCGCCTTGCAGCGGTACGGTACCGCGAGCACTGTATCGGTATTGCTTTGGTTTGCTATAGTACCAGTACGATACATGCACTAAGTATAGAAATCAACATGTGTTATACATCGATCCAAAACGATAGAAGCGAACACTGGTACAGGCACCAATGATGTTCGAACGGTATCGACCGGTTCTGATCGTCATGGTACCGATATTTATATCCCATCGCGGGTAGAGTTTTATAAATGAAAAATTATCGAAACCAAAAACAATAAAAGTGAGTATGGTCCTGGTACTAATGTTGTTTGGTACGATACGATGTAAGATTATTGAAAGCAAAAACAATAAAATACATAATGGTACCAAAACTAATATTGTTCCTTCGGGTTTGGCACGGTTAACTACGGTAGCGGCACAATATCCATTATTATACATAAAACCATAAAAATAGATACAAGTACCATCACTTATCTTGTTCGGTTTTGTACGGTACGATATGATAGCGATACAGTGTCAGTTTATCGAAAGCAAAAAAAACAATAAAACTAAATACCAGCATCGATACAGATGTTGTTCGGTCGTTTCAGCTCAGTCTGGTACGATAGCGGCACAATATTCGTTTTCAATCAAAGTTATACCACAATGTTAAAAAAGTTAAACATAGAACAAATAATAAATTATCATTCATCGTCCATTTTGGTTCGGTTTAATATGACAACGACACGGTATCCATTTTCAATAAAACTTATATAGCAATGTTTAAAAAAATATATAAACATAGTTACGAAATAAGATTTGTTTTTAAAGTTAACAAATAAAACTTATTAGAAAAAAGTACACTAAATCATAAAAAACAAAATACTAAAAACATAGAATAAATAAATAAATAAATGCTAAAAAAAGAAAAGGTAAACAAATACTTAAAAAATATAAATCAAACACTGTTCATGAACACTTTATATTAATATGTATAATTAACTATTTAAACATGTTTCATGAATCCGATTCAATGAATTATATACATATAAATGATTTTACATTCAAAGTAGTGATTTAGTTCTATATATAATTTAGTACCGATTTTTTTACAATTCTGCTGAAAGCTTCATATAAACGAGGAAATCATTTATTTTAATATAATTAATAAATACTAAGTTACGTTAGGTTATACTATTCTGTTGAAAGCTTCATATAAACAGGAAAATCATTTATTTTAATATAATTAATAATACTAGGTTACGTTAGGTTGTCAATAGTTTTTTTTATGAAGTATCAAATCGATTAACAGGTTATTAGTGAAACTATATAAATCTAAAGTGAGAATATAAATATGAAACTGTATTGAGTCCATAAAATAATATTATTTATATTAAAGTAATATTTAGAGTTAATATCAAAATAAACGTACGACCATAAAAATATCCTCGGAAGATCAACGAATTACAACATATTTGATCTGCAATATGTCCGATTTAGAATATATTGGAATTTCATAGTCTTGTTGTGTGATTAAATGTGGATGACTTTGATTTGATCTTCTTGCTATTGCTTATTGCTAAGGTACGAATAAGAATTATTTGATTCATTCTACTATATGTAGTGGTACATGCTGAAATCTCTAGTTTTCCTTTTAAAAATTCCGTGACCCTTTGTGAGAAGTATATATCACCACCACAAATTAAGTCACCATTAATTGCAAATTATTCTTAGTCAACAAGATTTGTAACCATTGCATAATCCCTAGAAGATTTGTAACCATTGCATAATTCTCTCCCTAGAATCAAGCTCTTGTAATTATTGTATTTACTCTTGTACCACCATATATTGATTTGTAAATAATGAGAATAGCATCTTGATTTAATACAAACTTCTATTGTTTATATGGTATCAAGAGCCTAAAAGCTCCCTTGAGCCATCTCCGATCCAAAACTCGACAGACACCTTCTGTCCGCTTCCTTTTTCTTTTCTTTCGATTCACCATGGCCAAACCAATCATCCACAACCGTCAACCCACTACTTATGACAATCGCCCAACACGCAACCCAAATCCACCCACAACCCGAAACCAATGGCCATCTAGAACTACCAATACCAACACTCGCCCGACTCACAACAACAACACCTATTGCTACTATTGTAACATTCCCGGACATGACACCAAAGATTGTCGCAAACTTAGTCGCTTCCTACGAGAACACAATGTCTCGCCTCAAAATAACAACACCCCGGTGGTTAACTACACCACCCCTCACCCAACGGCTACAACCCCATCTTGGATGTGGGACACCGGTGCGTCCAACAACACCGCGAACAACAACCAACAATTTACCGTTCTTTTCGAATACGGAGGACCCGATAAGATCGTGCTAGGTGATGGTAAAACTCTCCCTATAACTCACATTGCTCAAACAACTATTCCAACAAAATCTCGCCCACTTCTTTTAAATAACATTTTAATTGCTCCTAATCTTCGAAATAATCTTATTTCCGTTGCCAAAGTTTGTCGTACTAATCGTATTTCTGTTGAATTTTTTCCCTATCATTTTTTTGTCAAGGATCTACGCACGGGGGCACGTCTCATGCGAGGAGTGAACATCAATGATGTCTACTATGGACCAATCTCCTTGTCTCCTCAAGTCAACAACACCCAAACAAACTCTCTTCTCATGTGGCACCACATACTTGGACATCCATCGCTTCAAGTGTTTAATTCTTTAATTTCTAGATTGGGACTCCATAGTAATAAGGTGACCCATAAGTCTTTTCATTGTGCTTCATGTTCACTAAATAAAAGCCACAAACTACCTTTTGGCAAAAATTCTTTTGTTGCTAATCAACCACTACAACTTCTCTACTCTGACGTACGGGGTCCCTTAAAAACGACAATAGAAGGCTTTAAATACTATGTCATTTTTGTTGACTATTTTTCCAAATACATTTGGTTATACCCAATCAAACGAAAATCTGATGTCAAAATTATTTTTCCACAATTTGAATCTCTTGTTGAAAAATTTTTAAAAACCAACATTGTTGCGTTATTCACTGATAATGGGGGTGAATATGTGGGTCTCTCACCATATCTTGCCTCTCAAGGTATCTCCCGTTACACGACACCACCTCACACACCGGAACAAAACGGTATTGCCGAACGACGTCACCGACACATTGTTGAAACCGGCCTCGCATTACTCCACTACTCCCACTTACCACAACATTTTTGGTCTCATGCTTTTCAAACCGCTACTCACCTCATAAATCGTTTACCTACACCCATTCTCCACAACAAATCACCCTATGATGTGTTGTTCAAAACCGACCCTACCTATTCCAAACTTAAACCTTTTGGTTGCCTTTGTTACCCGTGGCTAAAACCATATGCCACTTCAAAACTACAATCACGGTCCACGGCATGCATCTTTCTTGGATATTCCTCCCCTAAGGCGGCATTCAAATGCTATGACCCTCTTAATCAAAAACTTTATCACTCTCGACATGTTCAATTCATTCCCCACATCTTTCCATCCCAAACCACCAACTCCAACCCTCTACATATGTCCTTCGACACCTTTTTAAACCCGACACCCTCGGTTCCCATTCCCTCCCCACCGCCTACATCTCCTACCCAAAACTCTCCACCCATTGTTCACACTTCCCACTCTACCCAACCCACTCCATCACCAGAAGCCCAACAATACACACCAACCGAAGCCCAACCAACCACCCCATCTCACCAAACCTCCCACGACCCAGTATCATCTCCCTTACAACTCCACGACCCATCTCCAACCTCCCCGGGCCATACACCACCCTCCACTTCCACCGTCTCCCCTCTCGACCCAATGCCCGAGCCCACTGACCAGCCCACTCCACCCACCGGTTCCACCACCTCTACACCAATCAACTCAGCAACTCACAATATCATCAACCCGACCCTCCAAACACCCAAACTCCACCGCCCCGTCGACAACCCAAACCCAACCCCAAATACTACAACTCTAACTTTGTCAACTCCACCACCATTCATCCATTACTCGTGTCCCTTGAACCGTCCACCTATACTCAAGCTTTAAATGATCCGGATTGGCGTCACGCCATGGATCTTGAATATAATGCCCTCATCCAAAACAACACATGGGAACTTGTACCTCACACCACCCAAACTCCCATTGGTTGAAAATGGGTGTTCCGCATTAAACGAAAACCCGATGGCACTATCGACAAATACAAAGCACGTCTAGTGGCGAAAGGGTTTCACCAACAATTTGGAAAAGACTACCATGAAACTTTTAGCCCGATTACTAAACCCGTTACCATTCGCACCGTCCTCTCCATTACTCTTTCAAAAGGGTGGCCTTTACACCAACTTGATGTTAACAATGCGTTTCTTCATGGGACCCTCCATAAAGATGTTTTTATGATACAACCTTCTGGGTTCACAAACACAGAATTCCCACGTCACATTTGCAAACTAAAAAAATCCCTTTACGGTCTTAAACAAGCACCGCGTGCTTGGTACATAGAACTAACCAACTTTCTCGTTAGTTTTGGTTTTAAAAAATGTCTCTCTGATTCCTCCCTCTTTGTCTACAACTCCAAGGATATTACTTGCTACCTCCTTGTGTATGTTGATGACATTGTCCTTACAGGAAGTCACAATTCCTTCATGGATTCATTTGTTCAAGCCCTAAGCAAACGATTCTCCATGAAAGACTTAGGCCCTCTCCATCACTTCCTAGGAATCGAAGTCATTCCTACGCCTCATGGTTTATTTCTTTCTCAACATCGCCACATTCAAGATGTTCTCACCACCTTTAAAATGGATGGTGCAAAAGAGGTTCTCACTCCTTTGAGCACCTCTGATCTGCTCTCTCCTAATGACTCCCCCTCCTCCCGTTGACCCCACCCCTTACCGAAAACTAGTTGGTACTCTACAGTACCTTGCCTTCACCCGTCCAGACATCTCATTTGCCATCAATAAATTATCTCAATTCATGCACTCACCCAAACAATCACACTGGCAAGCTCTCAAACGGGTACTTCGATACTTGAAAGGAACGTACATCACGGGTTGTTCTTGAAACGCAACACCAACCTTAACTTGCAAGCCTTCTCGGACTCGGACTGGGGCGGCATTAATGATGGAGGTCGGTCAACCACAGCATATCTTTTATACCTTTGGTCCAATATCATCTCTTGGAAATCTGCAAAACAAAAAACCGTCTCTAGATCCTCAACCGAAGCTGAGTACAAAGCCCTTGCTAATGCCGCTGCTGAACTGTTATGGGTTAAAAATTTACTCCATGAACTGGGTTTACCACCTGTGAGCACTCCCTCATTATACTGTGACAACACCGGGGCCACCTATGTATGTGTCAATCCAGTTTACCTCTCACGCATGAAACACATATCCTTGGACTATCACTTTGTACGGGAATAAGTCAACTCCAGGCAACTTAAAGTCCTTCACGTCATCTCAAAGGATCAACTTGCGGATGTCCTCACCAAACCGCTTCCACGGGCACCTTTCCTGTTTTTTCGGTCCAAGATTGGAGTCTCCAATGGATCCTCCATCTTGCGGGGGCGTATCAACACCACAAATTAAGTCATCATTAATTGAAAATTATTCTTAGTCAACAAGATTTGTAACCATTGCATAATCCCTAGAAGATTTGTAACCATTGCATAATTCTCTCCCTAGAATCAAGCTCTTGTAATTATTGTATTCACTCTTGTACCACTATATATTGATTTGTAAATAATGAGAATAGCATCTTGATTTAATACAAACTTCTATTGTTTATAGTATAGTTATCATATGAAGTTTTCGCTTAAAATTTTCTCATAATAGCTAAAAAATGATGTATGTGAAAAGTTATGTTGCTCGAAATCTTAGGCTCATGCAAAAAAGTTTAAAAGATTTCGTATGTATGACTTATGCGAAAAGTTGAACATTTCACCTATGAATCTCTTGAAAAGAATAATTAAATTCATATTCTATACATATTGTATCACACGCTATATGTTGTTATTGGCCTTGTTGGTTAAGTGTGTGCAGGTAACTATAGGAGAAGGGCTACGGTGTAATTTTTGGATGAGTACAAGGGCTTGTTGATCAGCTTGTAAAAAAATGAAAGAGCTAGAGTGTAAATGTGTTGTGAGTTGGTATAAAGAGCCTGTCATTACCATAGGCTTCCCAGGTCCAAGATTTCAGAGTAGACGCATGATAACAAGCGACTACATATTCACTACATATCTCGCACCAATACATGATCGAATCGTAAAACATAAATCGAATAAACTAAACGAAACAATGATGCACAATCTTTACTAAACAGAACTTGAATTAACAGAAACTTCCAATACAGAAACTTGATTGTTGAAACCCTATTTATAAGTGTTGAAGGGGTGCGACTTGAAGGATACATCGATCACAGAACAGTTGTGTCGATTCCTTTATAACTGCAAAACAGTTATATCCCCTTACACTCACGTCGTTTCAACAAACAAGCCCAAAATACAAACAACTCTACTGGACTATAAACACTTGTTCGACCCATTAACTACATGGCCTCAGGCCCAAATTCAACATAACAGTAAGCAATTAAATTTTTTGACCAAATAACTATAAATAAACGAAATAACAACTACCAGTTCAAAACCGGCTTCACTTCGGATGTTCTTGATTAACTCTTGATCTTCATTCTCCGCCCTAATCGAGAATCATCCGAACCTTCCACTTGATCACTTGGTATCGTTGTTGGTGGTGACCTTGACTACGATCAACAAATCATCGTCGCTTGAATCGTCGATCCAACTGTTGCTCTTTTCATCGATCACCTTGCTTTCTTCATCAACCTTTGCTCCGCTAGTATCCTCTTCATGCGTGTTGTCTTCATTCTTTTCACGCTTGGTTTTCATGAGTTCAAAATACCATTCCACCAATTCAATGTAACGGACATATGTAACCTTTACTTCATAATCGTCATCACAATCGAAACCGCACTGTAAAGCGACTTTGTTCCATGCATTATCTTGTACAACCTTCTTGAATCCACCATACTCTTTAACAACTCCATAGAGTGCAACCAAATCAACGGGTTTACCGTTCAAGAGTGTAGGTGGCATTTCGCTTGTCTTGAAAATTCCAATGTAACATGGTATGAACAATGTTATGATTTCTTTCATACTAGCCTTGAAGAATCCTTTATGTTCCGCCACTTCTTCGTGTAAAATGATCAAATCGAGCACATCCAGGCAACTTTCAATTATGGTATCGTGCTCTATTACATCTTCTTCGTCTTGCGCTTTCGACACCGTTTTCCGTTGCATCTCTTCCCGTGATTCTAACGGGTTCTTTTCCATCCCTTCTAAGTACGTTATCAAACCCAACTTCGCCCGCTTAGAGTATTCAACATCAACATTTTTCGTTCCCGAAGTGCCTTCTCTGAATTTTTCTTTATTTTTCTGTCTCTCCACTTCGAACTCCTTTTCATAATAATCTTCAATATACTCTTGCAATTTTTCTTTTTTGGTTAGATAACCATTTTCAACGTCTAAGTTCTCGTAGAACTTATCCAAATACTCATCCTCTAAATCCACTTCAGACCTGTTTTCATACATATCAAAACCTTTTTCTCTATCACCAAACATTTTCTTCAACACACATGTATCACTGGCAGTGAGAGTTTCAATTCCTTGAGGTAACAATTACTCTAAACTCAAGACATTCTTTTTGAGTGTAGGAGCATATGCAACACAAGGAATCGTTTTGTCCTTCCCGTCTGTAACATTCCCAAAATTTTAAATTTTAAATAAAGTTATTACAAGAATAGATCATGGGTAAGTTGAATGTTAGAAATATGAAGTACCTAGACGGGCCTAAGAACCGTTTAATAATTAAATTATAAAAATACATTATATTTGAACCTACGCCGTTTTTAATGAAACTTATGAAGTACCTAGACGGGCCTAAGAACCGTTTAATAATTAAATTATAAAAATACATTATATTTGAACCTACGCCGTTTTTAATGAAACTTGGTTCAAGATGTAGACACAAATATTCTCGTTCTAATGACATATTCATTGTTTTTATAAAAAGTCATATTTTAGAAGTTATAAGCGCCAAATAAATGAAGCAGCTGAATTAATTATAATAATAAAATAATAATAATATTTTAACTAAACAATGGAAAATTTGAAAGTACATACGTGTGTGTAACATTTAATTCATACATGGGTATGTGTATATAATTGCTATCAAAAGGAATTGGCCAAACTTCTTCTCTAAGAAACATGGAAATTCAATATAAATAGACCATACATTTGTTCATTCTTTCCTGCTCACCTCCTTGCTTTCTCACGCATACCCTCTTTCTTTATCAATATATATATATATATATATATATATATATATATATATATATATATATATATATTCACTCTTTACTTATTATACTCTAAAGGCTCTGCCCCGTTTTAAGTATTGTAACCCCTGATCACCGAGTCAATACCCTGTCCGATTGATTTAGGACCCACCAACGCATGTCAAGGCTCTGCCCGATTAAGCACATTGGGGTTTTGTCTCGTGACATATTGATAAAGTTGAATTGGGTTACTATACATATGCGAGTGCATTATATATTTTATTAAACAGTTCAGGAGTTATACCCAAGATATAACAACCCTCCTTAAAATATTTTGGACACCACTAAACGCTCCTAAATACACCCCGTATACAAAAAATAGGCCCGAAATACCTTTATTTAATAAAAATCAAAGAAAACAAAATTCCCTACTCGCTCGCGGGGAGCGACGGAAACAGTAATAGTTGTCGCGGGCCGCGACAGCTGGCCATCAAGCCGCACCACATCATGCCACGTGGCGTGACACCCGGCAAAGCTAGTTCGTGACTCAGCAACCCTATACGAGACACGTAGTCTCTCGCGGGCCGTGAAGACCTGACCCTCATCTGTCGCGGGGCGCGAAAAAACCCCCTGTTTCAGCCTATAAATGAGACGATCGAGCTTCAGTTGAGAATCGTTCAAAAATAAAACTTCTCTCTCAATTTCTAAATTAATAGAAATTCTGGTCGGGTATTATACCCACTAAAATAGCAAAACTCTGCCTCGTTGTAAGTATTTTAACCCTTGGTTACGTATTAGATACGCTGCCCGATTGATCTAGTACTCCGTAACGGCTGTTAAGGCTCTGCCCGGCGTAGTCGTTGGAATTCTGTCTCGGGGAGGGTATAACTAATGTAAAATTGGGTTATTATACTAACGCGTGTGCATTATTTAAATTTATAGTTTATAACCAGGAAGCCACAGGAAATTACCTAAGATAGCAATGTGAGTAATCTCCTTTTTGTGAACCTTTTTACAAATTGTTTTTACAAAACCTTAAATAATTTACAATGTGATTAGCAGTGATTGAGTCTTTGTAATTCTTCAATTACTGCCGGTATGTTGGGGTTTTGTATACAAAATGTGGAACACGTTACCATTGGACAACGAGATAGCCAATGAGTAATATGACCCACCAGTCATGGATTGAGAGTACTGAATGAGTAATTGTGTAGATATAAACATTGTAATCGCTCTCAATACTGTGAAATGATAAAACCTGTTTTGATTAAACTGAGATTCACTCACCAGTATTTCTTGCTGATAAAATCTTTTAAACACGTGTTTCAGGTAACTTAGCGTAAAGCCAATAGAAGCCAGCTGGAGAGCACTGAATGCTTAGAAAAATGGCCATAAAAGTTACCTAATTAAATAGGAGAATTGTTTTCAATAAGTAGGGTTAATCCCTATAAATATATTACAAATGAAAATCAGGTTTTGTCCCACTTGACATTATAAATGTATTATCAACAAAACTTGGATTTTATTCTATCTGTCTACTTTAAACATTTTGGTGTTTAACTCTGATCAAAATATTTCCTAACTGCGGTCCTGATGAAAATTTCCGCTGCCAAATTAATAAACATCGATACCATCAGGCTAGTTCGCGGCTCCCGCTCCCGCTCCCGGGGTGGGGTCAGGGGCTATGACACCGTCCACCGGGACTTTTACTTCTCCAAAACCGTGAACAAACGAATAATCTTTTATCTTTTCATCCATAATCAAACCAAAATGTCTTTTGAAATACTTAAACAATCTCTTGTTACCGGTCATATGCATCTTGTAATTAGGATCAACCACCCAGATCGAATCCCAATCCCCTCCACAAGTATCGCTAATAATATAATCACTTTCTATAGGCAACGGAGTCAAACTAACGAACTGACTCGGGCATATGGATGCAATGTAACCGAATTCCTTGCACTTAAAACATCGAATTCCTGGTTTCCTCGGTCTTCCGACTGGTTGAGAATTTTTCCAACTTGTTTTCTTGAAGAAATCTTTCGGAATCGTCTTCTTGGGGAACATGTTAATTGGCGACTTCCATGAACGAGTGGAATGCTTCCCCTGCGCGTACTTGCCCTTCCTTACGCTGCCCTGGCCACATCTTCCCTTGTTCAACCCGGTGTCGCGAGAATCGGCACCAACCGATTTACCCTTGTTCACCCTCAGACAATCTCCGAACCCATCATCCTTCTCCTCCGTGATCTTGGTAGAACCATTAGCTCTGATACCAATGTTGGTATCATTACCACAGGCTTCCTAGGTCCAAGATTTCGGAGTAGACGCATGATAACAAGCGACTACGTATTCACTACATAACTCGCACTAATACATGATTGAATCGTAAAACAGAAATCGAATAAACTAACCGAAACAATGATGCACAATCTTGACTAAACAGAACTTGAATTAACAGAAACTTCCAGTACAGAAACTTGATTGTTGAAACCCTATTTATAAGTGTTGAAGGGGTGCGGCTTGAAGGATACGTCGATCACAGAACAGTTGTGTCTCATAACTGCAAAACAGTTATATCCCCTTACACTCACGCCGTTTCAACAAACAAGCCCAAAATACAAACAACCCTACTGGACTATAGACACTTGTTCGACCCATTAACTACATGGCCTCAGGCCTAAATTCAACATAACAGTAAGCAATTAAATTTTTGACCCAATAACTATAAACAAATGAAATAACAACTGCCGGTTCGAAACCGGTTTCACTTCGGATGTTCTTAATTAACTCTTGATCTTCATCTGGGTGTGTTTAACACCTCATTCATATCTTCACTCTCACTGAGTTATGTTAGGGTTTGTTATTGTTTGTTGTTCATCTTGTTGATCCTGTATCTTTGTTATTCTTGTTATTGATCAACTGATAGTTCATTAGTTGATCTATACTGTCTTGTTATCTTCAAGATCTTACAAAAGTTCTATGGTTTGGTGGGTGATTTTTAAGGTCTATTAAATAATAAAAGTTTTGGTCGTCGTTTTGTCACTATATCTCCTGTTGTGATTGTTCATAGTTAGATCTTAGTTATTTACATAATCTTTAACCAAATTTGACTTAGTTGGTACTCTACAAAGGTCAAACCAACAAGTTCGTATCATTCATGGTTATTCCCTTAGGTGAGTTTCTAGACCTCTTTTCAGATTGTTTTGGGGTGATGTGTTTTTTTTTATGAAATGAATGGTTTTTAAGAAAACAGTTTTTGGCTTTCAGATGAGCGTCAAAATTTAATGTTTCATTGATTGAATTGCAAACATGACATATGTAATTAAGGGTGTGCATGAGTTGGTTTGTTTTGGTTTTTACCATTAACTATAACCATAACCATAACCATAACCATAACCACTAGCTTTGGTTATGGAATTCCTTAATTATGGCTAATCGGTTATGAAGCCGGTTATGGTTCAGTTTTGATTAATTTCGGTTATTTAACCAATCAAGCTTTGAAATAAATAGAGGTGTGCATGGTTTGGACTTAACTTGGGTGTTTTATATGATATTCAAGACTATACTTTTTGGTTAAACTACCGATGAGGGATTATCTTTAATAAGGTAATTTTCAACAAAAAAAAAAAAAAATATGACCATAACACCTCAATTTTTCATCAATATAAAAGGCATCCACATCAAGATTATTCTGTTACCAACATACTTTGATCTTAATAAAAAACTTCTATATGGTTAATGTAAAACATAAATCCATATATAAATTTAACATTACAAGTTCGGTTCGGTTTCGGTTATATCGTTTAACTAAAGATTCATAACCGTAACAATAACCGATTGGTCGGTTAAACAAGGTTTCATAACCATAACCATAACCATTAGTTATGTCGGTTATCGGATCGATTATGTTGGTTATGGTTTGGCATCGGTTATAGTGGTTAATTTGCTCACCTATATATCCGAGTTAACTTAACGTGGGAAAAGAAAAGAAAGTAAAAGTGAGAAAGGAAAAAAAGTGTCTTTCCCCCATTTCCTTCCCAAATCGGAAGGATAAAAAAACTAAAAAAATTAGCCTAGTTTTCCTTTCATTTCCTTCCTTAAATGAAACTCGGGAATACGACATGTTTTATTTTCCTTTCTTTTCCGTCCTTAAATAAAACTCTGGAACACAAAATAATTTTACTTTCTTTTTGTTTCTTTTCCTTTCCTTCCATTAGTAAACTCTGGAACACAATGTAAAAGTAACGTTAAAAGAAAAGATTAATGCATAACCTTTCTCTAAGTCAATACAATGTCAAAATCTATTATACCCCTGGTTACAGGGATGAATGGAATATGTGTTTATAAGATCATGTTAAGAGGACAGTGCCTTTGTGGCTTGTGAAGTGCCTTTGTGGCTTGTGAAGTAATTGATTGTATAACTAGACAAAAGAATGTTCGACTTAGTATATGTCTAAGGTTTGTTTAATGTAAAGTAATGTTTTGATGAGAATGCTTGACTTACGATACTATAACTCAATTCTAGTATGCACATCATGTTAATGCTTTGGAGTGTGTGAAGAGGTGGATGACATGAACTTGAAGGCTAACCTATCCCGTGAATGGTATTGTGTTTGTTTTGAACCGTGACTTTTGTAAACCGATCACCTTTGACCGGAAGAAGGAGAAATATACGAGAAAGGGAAGAAAAAAATAATGGACAAATATCATATTAGTTTCTTTTTTTATTTTATTTATTAGTTTCGGTTTTTTTTATTTCGTTTTTTTTAAATTATGGTAATCTTTTTTTATTAATGCATGTTATTTGTTATAGTTTTAAATTCAATAGAGTTTTTATGGTTTGTTATAAAAAGTGTGTGTTACGTGTTGAATAACGTCACCCTTTCACACCTCGTTTCAGTCCTCCCGTTTATTAACCACGCCACTATTCTGACGCGTACTGATGTGACGTCCATATCTCACACAACGCCCCCTTTTCAAGCCCCCACTCCGTATTGTCTAAAAGTGGACAAAGTTGATTCACCAAATTCAAAGTTTGTGTTCAGTTTTACATGTGTAATATGTCATAATTTGATTCTATGTATACATAGGTAGTTAAAAGCAGAGAAAGGGATTCACCAAGTTCAAGTTTCTGTTCCATTTTGTTACTCAATTTCCAACAATTACAACCACTTTACACCTTAATTTATTGTATATATTTTGTTTAATGTTTATATTTTGTAACTTTGTGATCGACTGCAATCTTAGCATATATTTTAATTCATTTTTTTAATGTATAAGAGTAATGACTCATCATGAAGAACTAAACAATAAAAGCTACTGTAGTTGAATTAAGACATGTTTTTAATGAAGTGCGTATTCTTTTGTAATCCGCTGTATTTTTTTAATGGTACAAAGTTTTCAATTGGTCGATTTTGGTTTGAATGTATCCAAAATAGCAGTTATGGGTTATAATCCGTTAAAAGCAGTGGACAGGCTCTTAGGCCGGTCAACCCGTGTCGTCGCTCGAGGCCCAAATTTTCAAAGGGTCCAAAAGGTTTATATATATATATATATATATATATATATAGGTAGAGGATCCTGTAAAAAAGACTAAAAGTGTGAGAAGGGTAAGAAAGAATCTACACCATTAGATCAAAGATCTAATGGTTGAGATTAATAGGGACCAAATTGTAAAATTTAGTTTTTTTTTTGGACTGAATTGAAAATTATAGGGGTAAAAAAGTCTTTATATCATTTCAAAAATAGAAACTGTCAATCAAAAACCCTACAATCTCTCTCTCTCTCATCATCATCACCATATCTTCTAAACATCACTTCCGATCAATGTATAACTGGCAACCTGCAACTCATCTTCATCAGCCTTTGACCATCGTCGTCCAACCCCTCATCACCGTCCATCCGATCTCCATCATCATCGCAATACCGATGGATTCTTGACGGCGGCTAAGATTAAATTTTAGGGGTTGGGTTTCTGTTAAAAACGAAGAAGACGCGGACAAGGACGTTGGCGAGCGGCAGCGGTGGTGCAGCAGCAGCGTTATCATCATCTAACATCGTTATCATCATCATCTACATCGTTATCATCATCATCATCATCTAACACCGCTGCAGCGGCGAACGGCAGCGGCAGCGGCGACGGCGAGCGGGTAGCGGCGGTGGTTGTGCGGATCGGCAGCGGTGGTGCAGCCGTGGTGGTGTCGGAAGTGGCAGTGGTGGTGCCGGAAGTGGAGAAGATGGTACAGAGGTGTTATTTTTTTCTTTACTGAATGGTGTTATATCTTTGTACTGAATGGTGTTATTTTGTGTACTGAATGGTGTTTTTTTATTTTCTGAATGGTGTTTTTTTCTTGTCTGAATGGTGTTATTTTGTTTCTGAATGGTGTTATTTTGTTTCTGAATGGTGTTATTTTTTGTTTACTGAATGGTGTTATTTTGTTTCTGAATGGTGTTATTTTGTTTCTGAATGTTGTTATTTTGTTTCTGAATGGTGTTATATTATTTTCGTAAAAACACCATGAATTGAACTGTGAATTTTTTAAAACACCCTGGACGGTTATATTCCTTAAATCAAGGATTTTCTCTCTCCAAATCCTTAAATCAAGGATTACCATATTTGAATTTGTTAATGCATTTACAATCTTACCCTTTTCAATTAATTTAGATCTAATGGTTAAGATTCTTTCTTACCTTTCTCACACTTTTGGTCTTTTTTACAATAACTCCACCCTATATATATATATATAGGATCAAGATCATTTCAGAACAAAAAAAAATTACAGAACTTATAGAACTCATCTAAACCATTAGATTATTTGATCAAGGGCTAATATAGAATGTGGCATTTTAGTAATAATGTAGAAGTTTAAGGATAATATATTAGCTAATGAAGGGTAAATTTTCATATCCCAAATTATCACATGTTTTTGTATATCCTGATTTCTTTCGATTTCAATATTTGATTTTTGACTAACTTCCTATTTTTTCTCATTTGTAGATCTACATAAATCGAAAAGAATATAAAGTTGTTACAAAATCCACAAGTGCTAATTGGAAAAAATAATTCGGAGGATTTCACATAATCAAGGGCGTAATCGAAAAAGTATTCAGGTTCTTTAGATTTTCATTTATTTTCAAATCATTAAGGTATACTATGCAATTTGTTTTGGGTTATATTATATATTTATACACTTGTTCCATTTCTTGTTTGTTTCCTTATAATCAGTGGATTCACAGAAGATGGTTCAAATAGTGCCTCATTTAATTGTTATATAGTGATATTATAGATTTTTAAGATCCACACGACAAACAGTTCTAACTATTTTTACCAACTATTTAGCTAGTTTAATGTATTCGGGTAGTTATTTAACTAAGCTAAATTTATTACTGAAATGATTTGTAACATAAAAATATTGCATGCTAGGCGTTTGAATAAATGTATACATATACGTAAATTATTTAGTTACACGTATGTCGAACAACTACATATATGTAAATGGTTGACTTACACACCTGTAAAGCATGTTTCAAAAGTAGTCATTGTATTTCTTTAGTTTAACATTTTAGAACCTATTTTTAGATTTTAATTTTATTTATTATTTACACTTTAAGGTACAAACTTTAATATACAAGTTAATTACATATATCGGTATGTTATTAAGCTTTTGATCCTACTCTTATTTACCATGTTTGTTGTTATTGTATTTATAATAGTTTTTGTGATTGTAGGCTTTTGATCCATTTAATGTGTTCATATTGCTTCAGAATCACTTGGGAAAATCAAAGGAAAGAGAAGGGACCAATGAAAATGCATGTGTTGATATCAAATTTTCAATAGTTTGATTGTACACATGTGTAAATATCGATTTATTGTTACATATGTACCTGGATATTTATTAACAGATGTGTAGACATAGATTTGATTTATGTTACAATTAATATAAATTTATTATATATATATATTTTGTTATTTACATGTACACAAATGTGTTTGATATAATAATGATTAAATATCTATATGATGAATGGTATGAAGAAATTTATGATGAGTATGAAGATTTACAAATATGTAAGCAGGTTATTTACACGTCTGTAGAGATTAAAAGTGATTGTTTACACATGTAAACATATAATTACTTTGAAAATGATGATGAATATGTAAATGTATAAACCTAAATCTTCATGTTATTTGATTAGTAAAAATAGAGAGAGGAGAGAGAAAGAGAATAAAAAATAATTAAAAAAGAATGTAATATTTAACAAATTACTGTTATATCCTTTTTATTTAGTTTTAATCTAAAATATAATGATTGGTCTAAATTGGTTCTGCAAGTTCTGTTTAAAAATAAGGTTCTGTAAAGAATCAAACCCTATATATAGAAAAAGTATATCATACATTACGGCTTAACGTACTTCACGTACAACAACGTGCGTGATTTGTTCTATAACATGCGTGATTAATGTTTTCAATATGCGTGATTATTGTGTTTCAACATGCGTGATTTTGGATTTTTGAATTATAACGTGCGTGATTTTAAAATGAACGTGCGTAATTACCTGTCGTACGTGATGTATGTTAAGCCGTAATGTACGTTAACCTTCCCCTATATATATATATATATATATGGTAAGGTTCATGCGAGAACCACCTTTATTGCGAGAACCGCGAGAACCAATGTGAACACAACCTAAAATAGCTAAAAAAACCTAATAAAACCTACCCCCCCCCCCCCAAAAAAAATCTAAACCCCCCCCACCCCCACCCCCCAAGCTAAATGCTAAAAACTAAAACCCCCAAAAAACCTAACTCCCCCCAGCCCCCAAAAACCTAACCCCCCCCCCCCCCAAGCTAAAATGCTAAAAACTAAACCCCCAAAAAAACCTTAAAAAATCTAAAAAAATCTAATTTTTTTTAAATATTTTTTATGTTAAAATCGCTACTTTTAATAGCCAATAAAAAAAACTTTAAATTTTTATTTTTTTTTTTGCTACTAAAAGTAGCGATTTTAACATAAAAATATAAAAAAAAAAATTTTTTTTGTGTGTTTTTAGCTATTTTTAGGCATTTTTTGTTGTGTTCACATTGTTTCTCGCGGTTCTCGCAATAAGGGGTGATTCCTAACGGATCTTTGTCCTATATATATATATATATATATAGGGGAGCGCTAAAATAAGAACCACCCCCAGTTGTAAGAACCACGAGAACCACTCTCTACCAATCAAATAATGACACCCCAAAGGGTAATATAGTCATTTAATTAAGACAATCAAATCATCTGTCTCTCCTCTTTAATTTCTCTTTTTAAAGTTAAAACCATCAAATCATCTCTCTCCTCTTTTGTCTTTTGTAAAAATAGTTTTTATAAATAAAAATTTGTAAAAAAATTTTGGTAAAAAAGTTTTTGTAAAAAAAAAAGTTTAAAAAACGTGTGTGTCAAAAATAGTTTTTGTAAAAAAAATGGTTAAAACCGTAAAAAAGTTTTCGTATAAATTTTTGTTCTTTGTTAAAAAGTTTTTGTAAAATTTTTTTGTAAAAAGGTCTTTTTGTAAAAAAACGTCTAAAACCGTAAAAAAAGTTTTCGTAAAAACAAAGTTTAAAAATGTGTGTGTAAAAAAACGGCGCGTAAATACGGGGCGTAAAAAACAGCACGTAAGAAAAGGGGTGTAGAAAACGGCGCGTAAAAAACGGCTCGTAAAAAAACCGGGTGATAAAACGACGGGTAAATACGGGGCGTGCATACGGGGCGTAAAACGACGCGTAAAAACGGGGCGAAAAAACGGCGCGTAAAAAAACCGGGTATAAAAAATGGCGAGTAAAAACGACGCGTAAAACCGAGCGTAAAACGGCGCGTAAAAAACGTAAACTTTTATGTAAAGACTTTTTAACGTAAAATGTAAAAACCGTGTGATAAAACGGTGCCTAAACGAGGGGCGTGAATACGGGGCATAAAAACGCCGCGTAAAAAAACGGGACGTAAAAAAAGGTGTGTTAAAATGGGGCGTAAAAAACGGCCCGTTAAAAAAACGACGCGTGGAAAAGCCAACGTAAAAACGGCGTGCAAAACGGCGCGTGAAAAAGCGGGGCGTAAAAACGACGTTAAAAAACCGGCTCGCAAAAAAAAAATTGTTTTGTTAAAAAATCTGAATTTAAAATGGTTTTTAATAAAAAAAATTCTATTTAAAAGAAACATGTAATATAATAATACCAAAAAAATAATAAAAAACAATAAAGACAAAATGAGTAAATTTACTAAACTAACCTTTTGGATTAAAATATTAAAGACATAATAAAACAAAAAATATTTAATATTAGTTTTAATTACTTTTAATCTCATTAATCTATTTTGAAGATTTAATGGTTGAAAAGTGGTTATCTCGTTTCTTACAACTAGGGGTGGTTTTTATTTTAGCGGTCCCCTATATATATATATATATATATATATATATATATATATATATATATATATATATATATACTAGCAAGGTGCCCGCGCGATGCGACGGGGTGCCAATTTGCATTGCGGTACACATTTTTGTTAGTTTATCAACTCAATTGTGATCTATTGTATAGTACTTAGGTTATTTTTCTGATGCGTATGATGTTCTACAAATTTTTATTATTGTTTTCTTAGGTTTTTGAGTTAGTGGCACCAATTGATCTATCTATATCATAAGGCTTACACATCTCAATAACATAAGAAATAGGAGCATAAGTCATTTGTAGCATTGTTACATAAAATTAGAAACATAAGAAAACTTAAAACATAAAAATAAATGTTTAACGATAGAAGCAAAAAACAGCCTCCCTTTGCAGTATACGTACCCAACCAAAACTTACACCAATGTGATATTAACAAGACCAGCCAGCGAAGCCCACATATGTTTAGCATTTTAATCAGTCGTCGGATCTCCCTCTGCATCTCTCTTCCTAATCCCAATCACTCTGGTTAAAATAAGATTTCGTATTACTTGGACACTTCGGATTTGTAAAATTATATTTAGATTATTATATGAATTTGCAACAATTTCAACATCTAAAAACATCATTTTCCCAAAAGAAAAAAAAAGAATATATATTTCCAAATTATAGTTAAAAGCCTTAACCTGGAAGCAATCCCAGAGTACACATCATCTGGATTTTCTTCTTGAATATGATTTAACAGCAGCTGCTCGTAGCTGACTATCTGTCAAAAATTCAATGGGTAAGCACGGAATAAAAAATATAACTTAGAAATAAAAATTATATTCAAACATATAATTTATTAATTTCAAACAATCTTCAAAGTATAAAATCACTAAATTACCTTGTCCCTTCCAACTGCGCTTTACACATGTTTATCCATTATTCACAAAACTAAAAGGGTTCAATTTCTATTGCGAAGAAAATGATTCAAGATGATAAATTAGACGGAGAAAATTTAAATTAAAAAAAAAACAAGGATATGTACCTACATATATCAGTGAGATAACATGTTAAACAACAATATCCAATTCCACTTCGTTGTAATTAAAACGAACCTGTGACAGTTAGGTTTAATTGTTCCTCACAACCAGGTGATAAACTACCATAATCTTATCTTGAAGATGATGATGATGATGATGATGGTTGTGGTCACCGTTGGTTTAGCCTATGACCTTCGTTGGAACCTTAGTCTCCTACACCAGAGTGCATTTGAGGTGGCTGAACCATTGTCGGGAAGCTGTAACAACCGGCATTCGTCACAATCGTCATTACGCGGACCAATCTAACAGCCGATGAAACATACAATCGAAAGAGGACTTACCAGAGCTAGTCAGAGTCTTCGCCGAAACCCTAGCCACCATCGCCGGAGGAAGTGACTAGGGTTTTCTGTCATTGTCTTCCTCCTCGTTTTAACCTTGGAACCGATGAAGGTTATGTGACTCTTGAGGACCACTACCGTCACCACCGTATTGAAGGTTGTAACCGAATCATTACCACCGCCACTCACCTGCTCAATTCGTTTTCACCGCGCCGGAGTATGGCTGGCGCCGCCGTAGCACCACCACTGCCACCCTCAGATTTCTCTCTCTATATAGCTCTTGCGTGTTCTCCCTTTTTGTTTCTCTTTCTATCGATTGAAGTGGTGAGAGAAAGCATAGATTTCGGCTCTAATTTGGTAACCTTATTTCAAAATTTAAAAGTTACAAAAGATGTAGCCAAATGTAATTTACATATTTTTTAACATGATAGGTTTAATGCGTTGTATATTAAAACAAGGGATTAAAATCTAATTAAGATGAAGGGTTAAAATGTAACTATTGTTTAAAAAGACTAATTTACCCTTATTTTAGGGGGTGTATATATAAATTAAAAAGGAAAAGTTATTATTTTTTGGGTATCTTAAAAGGAAAAAGATTATTAGTTGTTATTTTCTTCTTTAATCACTTGTACATTAAAGCATTATCTACTTGTACCTTTTAATCTGTGTGTCGATATTGAACAAGGCAACTACCGAAACGTCGACAAAATGTGTAGTTCGTCATGCTATCTTTGGATTTTTTAAACAATATAGTTTAGAAGATATATCAAGAATAAGCAAAAAATTATAAGTTTGTTCTGTAGGGGTGAATTGTAACTAATTATCTATAATTTTGTTAAAACCTTAGGGATTTAAGTGTAATAAGTTTAGGGGCTTAAAAATAAATAGTGTTTAAAAGACCAAACTACCCTCATTTTAGGGGTCTTTCTATAAATAATGAGGGAAAAAAGTTTTTATTTTTTGGGTATCTTAAAATACACTTGCCTCATGCATTATAATATAGTATAGATATATATTAAAGTATATATTTAATATATGCATTCATTTATTATGAAAAAGAGTGTTGGTGGAATGGAAAACTCATCTTAATATAATGGAAATGTCTCAAGTGCAAGTCTTGGCTTCGCCACGAATGTTGTTTTTAATTCATTTATCCTTAACCACAATTTTGAGCCCAATTTTTTTTAGCCCGAGAGACCTAAATTTTTTTGAGAGTTTTCGGGGACGGCTCTCGGAGTGGAGCCGGATTATACACAGTTGCACACCCCTACCTGCATAGGTACATAGCAATTAATATAAGTTTAACTATATAAAAGATGTAATTATGTTTTGTTTAATTGTAACTTGAGTGGAAATGAGGCAACATAAAGTACAACTATATGTTTGGAATAAAATTTAAATCAATAATAAAAATAAGGTGAAAAAGGAAAACATAAATAAAGTAAAACTAATTAAAACAACATTATAGTTTTTTAACAATTAAGAAAAATGAATAATTATTTTTTTAAGAAAAGTTTTTCTAATAAATAAGAAACGGTTTGGGATACCTTACGGTGGCGGATTCAAGAATTTTACCGAGGGGTTCACTTTTTTAAATGTTTTAATTTCATATGTCCAAACATAAAAAATTTCGAGGCGGGTCAACGGTTCGAGTCGGTTATCCCCATGGTTCGGACCAAGTTCATTAATAAGCTTGTCTTTTTATAAGTTTAAAGAGTGAAAATTATTCAAAAAAAATTATAATTCACAGCCACTGTGAGAATTCCCACTACATTCATATATACATGTTATCCCAATATAATCAGAAGATCAAAAATTATGAAATATTAACCGGAAGAACAATTTCTTTTGCTGGTCATAAGTATAGAACATGATAAAATAATGATAGTCATTTCATCACATCAAGCAGGGCAACAAATCTTAAAAATACTGATTTGAAGATGAAAATTGTCACCCAAACATTTCATCAAACAGTTGGTATGCAAAGATTAATACAATGTACCAATACAGAATTTGATTCAAGTAAGCCCCATAATCACAAGTCTAAACAAGAATCATCATAAATTTCAAGCATTCATGGTTAACACTTAACAGTAAGCTTTGCAATGATAAATCCAAATAGAATTTAGTACCTGCAAGCAAGGTGATCATTAGGTAGAAAGAAACTTGAACAGGTTTAGGAGTCAACCAAGGATTTGATTATAATTCAACATAAAAGGTTCAATTTAGTTCTTCAATTTGTTCATAGGAATAGACTAGAGTTATTGAGTGAGTACTGAGGAGGCTGGAGGGGCTGCGTGGAGGCTGTAGTGACTGCGCTGGGTGTTTTCCAATTCGATTTTGAATTAGAAAACGCCAAAAAAATAGAACAAAAACGGTTTATAGCGGAATCGAACACGGGACCTCAGTAAAAACATGTGCATCGCTTACCAGTCGACCAGCCTACACATTTCTTTTTAAGGTTTCCCTACAAAATATTAAGGGGTTCCTACAGAATTTTGTATATAACTTAACACTAAATATTACGAACCGAACGGGTTCCTGGGAACCCCCTAAGTAAGTGTAGATCCGCCCCTGAATTACCTCATCACATATGTTGGTAAGACTTGCATACAATGTTTTCATGACCGGATTAGTTGTCGAACCGGTCTCCTTACCAGTCAACAAGCCAGAGCGGTTGAATCGGTTTTAAGAACAAGATGACGTCATAAATATTATAAAAATAAAAAGGGCAAAATGAAAAGAATTTAATCAGTTCCCGGCTCAACCCCTGGTTCTCCGGTTTGATCCCCGTTCCTGGTCTGGCCGACCGGCCACACTCAAAATGGTTTTGATACCCTGAACCAAACCTCCCAAGCCTACGGTCCCCAATCCGACCGGCAATTGTTGATTGTAAAGACGGATTCAAACTATATGTCCTAGCTTTCCTTGTAAAGGAAATTATTATGATATTATTATAATTAGTTGTCATATTGTTGTTTATTATGTTTCCTTTATTATGTTTTTCCTTTCCTGTATTTAATATCCTCTTGTACGAGGTCTTGATCATCAATGAAAAACCCTAATTTGAATACCAAATTTTATATGGTATCAGAGCAGGTTCTCAAGAACCACCGCTCGTAATCTAAGATAGCCGGAGAAAAAACCCAGCGGCAGTGGCAAGAATGAAGTCATTGACGTTAACTCACCCTATTACTTATCCCCCTCTGATTACCCAAACAGATGCACGTCAATGATGTCTTAACCGACGGAAACTATAGCGACTGGGCAAAGGAGATGGAAAACTTTCTGTTTGTAAAGAACAAGATGGGATTCGTGAACGATAAGATCCCTAAACCAGAAGAGGCGGCAGACAACTACATGCAGTTGATGCGTTGTGACGCCATGATCATTGGATGGCTCACAACAGCAATGGATAAAGACATCAGGGGGAGCGTGAAGTATGCTAACGCCTCCTCTAAAATATGGAATAACTTGAAGGAAAGGTTCGGGAAGGAGAGTGTGCCTCGAGCCTATGAGTTAAAACAATCTCTCTCAATAACCCACCAAGATGGTTCATCCGTTTCGGCGTATTATACCAAACTCCGTGGGATATGGGATGAGATACAATCTATCTTTCCCATCCCGTGATGCACCTGTGGAAACTGCACTTGCAGCGTTAGGAAGAGACTCACTGAATTCAAGGACAAAGAACAGTTGTACGAGTTCTTGATGGGTCTCGATAGGGATTTTTGAACAATAAGAACCCATGTTCTTTCCATCAAGCCCACTCCCACACTTGGAGAAGCCTACCGTCTAGCTTCTGAAGAGGAACAACAGAAACAGATCACCATGATGAGAAAGACACAGGTGGAGCCGGCTGCGTTTAGAACTCAAGGACGACGGGAAGGTTCTTCCAGTTTTCAACGAAGCAAACAAGCGGCTTCAAAGGAGTCTAAGCAGGTTTCTGATGAAGTCGACCATTGTTCTCCTTGCGGGAGAGATGGACATAAACGGGAAGGCTGTTTCAAATTGATCGGCTATCCCGAATGGTGGCGGCAAAGTTAAGACTGACAAAGGGAAACCGAAGGCTGCACACGTTGAGACTGAATCCAGTCTAGCGGGCCTGACAGAGGCGCAATACCAAACTCTCATGAAACATCTTGGTGGCAACAGGCAGTACACAGAATGTGAACCTATTCATAAAGCAAACATGGCTGGTAAGCGTAATGAACCCGATGATTGGATTTGGGATTTGGGTTCAACCGAACATGTTGTAGATAAACAGGAGTCTCTCGAAAATGGCACTCGAGCCATACGAGAGGCGCCCTTTATGATACCAAATGGTGACAGCATACCGGTAGAAGCTAAAGGGGACTGCACTCTAATTGGTGGAATTAAAATCAAAGATGTTTTATACATTCCTAACTTCAATTTCAATTTCCTTTCTGTTAGTATACTATCAAAGGAATTACAATGTGTTGTAAGTTTTTTTTCCGGATTTTTGCATGATGGGGACTTACACTCGAAGAAGTTGATTGGCATGGGTAAATGTGTTCAAGGTCTGTATCGGATGGGGATGGTGGCTCAAGAAAGGAAGGCTATGGCAACGAAGGTTGATGCAGAAGTTTGGCATTCAAGGCTAGGTCATGCATCTGACTCCAAGTTATCGCATATTCCTTTTTTAAGAGAATTTTCTTTCAATTTTAAGAATAATGTTTGTGATTCGTGTGCTAAAGCGAAACATACACAGTCTCCTTTTCCTAAGAGTTTTATTAAAACCACCGAATGTTTTGAGTTGATTCATTGTGATATTTGGGGTAAATAAAGTAAGCCATCCACAACCCATGTTAGTTTTTTTATTAACTATTGTGGATGATTTTAGTAGGGCTCTTTGGATTTTTTTTTAATCAGGCACAAGAGCGAAACTAGTGATTGTTTGATAAACTTTCACCAAATGGTTAAAACCCAGTTTTCAAAAACCGTCAAATGAATAAGAAGTGACAATGGAGGTGAGTTCACTTCTAACCGCATGAAAGAATTTTATGTGCGTGTGGGTATTTTGTTATAGACTACTTGTCCTCACACACCCCAACAAAACGGAGTGGTTGAATGAAAACATCGACATCTCCTTGAAACCACCCGGACTCTCATGTTCAACGAAAGCATTCCGAAGCGGTTTTGGGGGGAATGCATAGAGACGGTTGTTTACATCATTAATCACCTTCCGTCCAAGGTTATTAACAACCAAACACCTTATGAGATCATTTTCGGACAAAGACCCGAATAAGAACACATGAGGACTTTGGGACGTTTAGCCTATTACAGCAGCATAGAGACGGGAAGCGACAAATTTGAATTCAGGGGGAGACCGGGAGTGTTTATGGGTTACCCACAAGGAACGAAAGGTTTCAAAATTTTTGGTCTTGAGCACGGAAAAATGATTGTCTCACGTGATGTCAAGTTTGTTGAGAATAATTTTCCATTTGCTCACCTCAAATCCAAGAATCCAACCTCTGACTTTTTTGAGGTCCCCATGTGGCATGAAGATGATTATGCCAAACATATGGAAGACGACAATGGTGAAGAAGATGCCATGTCCGATTTCAATCAGGAAACCGAACCCATTGAGACCGTTGAACCGATTGAAGAGACACAAACCGAGGATAACACCGCCACCGAAGAATTTCATGTTGATCCTCCAGCTCCACGGGTCACAGGGACCAGGGTGCCCCTATCCCGATTACAACGTGACACTGCCACCATCCATAGACCACGCCAAACCCGTGCACGATCAAACTTCTTCTACGGTACATCCTCTTTCAAATTATGTTTCTTATAACAAATTTTCGGAATCTCACAAGGTTTTTCTAGCGGCCATTACTTCCGCAAATGAGCCAAAATCCTTCAAAGAAGCTATGCAGTATAAAGATTGGCGTGACACCATGAAACGAGAAATTAAAGCTCTTGAAGAGAACAAAACATGGACGTTAGAACCATTGCCAGAAGGGAAACATGCCATTGATTCAAAGTGGGTTTACAAAATAAAATACAAACCCAATGGCGAGATTGAGAAGTATAAGGCCCGTCTGGTGGCAGGAGGATTTACTCAAATAGAGGGAGTCGATTACCATGACACCTTTGCGCCAGTTGCAAAACTGGTTACCATTCGAACTCTCATCGCGGTTGCTGTCAAGAAAGGATGGTTACTACACTAATTGGACGTAAATAACGCTTTTCTTCATGGCGATTTAAAGGAAGAAGTATATATGAAGATACCACAAGGTTTTTCCAATCCAGAAGAATCTAGAGTTTGTCGTCTAAGAAAGTCACTATACGGCTTAAAGCAAGCCTCGCGTACTTGGTATCAAAGGTTCACATTCTCGCTTCTAGACATTGGTTACAACCAATCCCATGCTGACCATTCTCTCTTTACCTATCAAAATGAAAGTAAAATTGTGGCCATTTTAATTTATGTTGATGACGTCGCTATTACTGGGAATGACGAAGATATGATTCAAAGAACCAAGGCTCATTTGGATACGAATTTCAGCATTAAGGACCTTGGTCCGTTAAAGTATTTTTTGAGTATCGAGGTTGCTCGCACCGAAGATGGGATTGTTCTAAGCCAACATAAATATGCCATGGATATCCTAACCGATTGTGGGCAGCTTGGATGTCGACCAAGTGGTTTTCCCATGGAGCAAAATTTAAAGCTTGATAAATGTTTTGAGAGTCACAAGGCCGACGCCTCTCTTTACAGGCGTCTTATCGGGAGACTGTTATATCTTCAAGCCACACGTCCCGACATTGCCTATGCGGTCAATGTGCTAAGCCAATTTGTCTCCGATCCCAGAGATGACCACATGAATGCAGCTATCCGCGTGCTTCGTTACATAAAATCTACCCTTGGTCAAGGTATATTTATACCGAAGGATGGTGGTCTCACGCTTGTTGCTTATTGTGATGCTGATTGGTTGGGTTGTCCTTTCACCAGACGCTCGCGGATGGGTTATTTGCTGCTTTTGGGTGGTGCTCCGGTATCTTGGAAAACAAAAAAACAGTCAGTGGTTTCTCGTTCCTCGGCGGAAGCAGAATACCATGCTATGGCTACTACGGTTAGTGAAGTTCTTTGGATCCGTTCACTGCTCAAGGATCTTACGGTTGACTTACAGGATGCTACGCCCCTCCACTGTGATAATCTAGCTGCCAAACATATTGCAAACAATCCAGTTTTCCACGAACGAACCAAACACGTGGAAATGCACTGTTTTTTTTTTTTGTCCGAGAACGCGTTGAGTCCCATGAGATCTTGCCTCTTCATGTGAACAACAAACAACAGGTCGCCGACCTTTTTACAAAGCCTTTGGGAACTCAGCCTCTACGTGATCTTCTTGGCAAGCTAGGTGTTCGAGATCTCCACACTCCAGCTTGAGGGGGAGTAAAGGAAATTATTATAATTAACTGTCATATTGCTGTTTATTCTGTTTCCTTTATTATGTTTTTCCTGTATTTAATATCCTCTTGTTAGAGGTCTTGATCATCAATGAAAAACCCTAATTTGAATACCAAATTTTATACCTTGCTCATAAACTCATGATAAGAATGTGCATAAAGTATCTCCATTGCCCCAAAATACTACACTTATGCATATGGGAATCTCCCATATTACCTCTGTATCTCATTTTCATAAACGCTCCAACTCTTAATATTGAAAGATATTTTGTATGACTACCATTGCGTCGCCAAACTATAATGCAACACATATTCATTGAGATGTTTCATATATCCACCGTTGCTGTAATAACCAGTGGTCCACTCTATAGTTCACTACAAAAAAATTGTCCATTTCCGACCAAGGTTTTTGTCGGAAAACGGCGTTTCCGACCAGTTTCCGACAAAAATAGGTTTGTAGGAAAAAGCCTTGTAGGAAAAGATTTCCGACAAGTATCCGACTAAATTGGCGACAAATTTCGGACAAAAAAAAGAAGTTACTATTTCCGACAAAGTTCCGACCAGAAATTTCCAACAACTTTCCGAGCACCGTTTTCCTACAATTTTCCGACAACCATTTTCCTACTATTTTCCGACCAAAAGGTTCCTACAACTTTCCGACCGCCGTTTTCCTACTATTTTCCGACAACAATTTTCCTACTATTTTCCGACCAAAAGGTTCCTACAGCTTTCCGACCACCGTTTTCCTACTATTTTCCGACAACCATTTTCCTACTATTTTCCGACCAAAAGGTTCCTACAGCTTTCCGACCACTGTGTACCTACTGTTTTCCGACCACAATTTTCCTACAGCTTTCCGACCACAGTTTTCCGACCAATTTCCGACTAAAAAACTTTAAAAAAAAATATAAAAAAACTAAAAAATCCAGATTTTTCTACTAAAAATGCAGGGAAAAAAATCCAATTAAATCCTAAATACGACACGATTATAGAACTAAAAGTTCATCCACAAAATACAAATCGATTGTCAAATTGTAGGTTCAACAACAAAATATGCCACGGTTGTTAAATTACAAGTTCAACCGCAAAAGACAACAAACAAAACTAAACTATAGTGGAGGATTGCTAGGATTACCAAACTCCTTCATCAACTCGGTTATTTGTTGTTGCATATCTCTCTCATTTGTGTTGCATCTCTTCGACTCGGTTTTGCAACACTTCCGTGTGGGATTGTTGCGTCTCTTCGAATCATTTATTTAACTTTTCCACTTGGGATTGCAAGTTCCACACCTAAACAGCATACATAATATTAGTAAAAAAGCTATATATATAGACACACTAGTAGGAAACCCATGCGATGCAACTCGTTTGACATAATACGTTAATCCAATTATATAATTAACAAAACTATCTTTAGGATACTAGGATCTAAGGATATAATGTAAAACCAAAAACGCATTTTATCGATTTTCCTTTTTATTGATTTCTACCAATAAATTTTATAAAAAAATACCACAATCCGAATCACAATAGAGGGTGTATGCCTGTGAGAAATTCGAAAAACTGTTGCCCTTTTAACACAACGCGTTCTTTTTTTCACACATAAATATCCAACTTACCACAAACATAAAACTATAATCTGCAAAGAAATCACTTGTGGTATCAAGGCCATGAGTGCGTCCGTTTTTCCTCTTTGTACCTAAAAAATGAACTCATAGAAAGATTCAATCTTTTTTTAATAATCTAAATGATTATATTAGTTTTGACTTTTAAAAAATTGTTTGTTTGACCTCCAAGAAGTCAATCAATATCAACGTGCAACCTTGTTCTCTTCACAAATTATTGAAATATGATATCAGATTATCATATATACTTGCCTGGATTATGCTATGGGCAAAGTATCTTTGTTTGCTTCCTTAAAAGCTAACATAAATTATTTCCAAACATATGTTTGATTACCATATACCCACATATAAAGTCAAAAAAATTAGAATGCTTATGTGCACCTGCTTTTTTTATGTATTTTGGGTATATGAAGTCAAGATAAAACATTTTTTTTAGAATGAGGCTCACGTATTTCTTTTACGTCTTTTTTAACGTCTTCAAGATGTGTCTTACACCGTGTTCCAATGATTTGTTGTGGATTAAAAAAACCACACAGATAATTGGACGCCTCAAAATACATACTCTAGTAATACTATAGCAAACAGGTTCATATTCTTTGTATTTAACCCATATACCCAAAATACATAAACAAGCAGATGCACATAAGCATTCTAAATTTTTTTAATATTCTACACATGAAAAGTGTGTATAAGACTGTAGTTCCAATAGCAATAAAAAATGAACATGTGGGCTTACAACGATCATGGTAAGCCTTCTTTTGATTAGATAACATAACAATGTAATAAAACCATTGCACAGGGATGTAAACAAGCTTGAGCTCGGCTTGAACAAAAGCTCAAAACGAGCAGAGCTTAAACAAGAGCAAGCCTAAAAACAAGCTTGTTTAGTAAATTCTTTTACGTCTTTTTTAACGTCTTCAAGATGTGTCTTACACCGTGTTCCAATGATTTGTTGTGGATTAAAAAAACCACACAGATAATTGGACGCCTCAAAATACATACTCTAGTAATACTATAGCAAACAGGTTCATATTCTTTGTATTTAACCCATATACCCAAAATACATAAACAAGCAGATGCACATAAGCATTCTAAATTTTTTTAATATTCTACACATGAAAAGTGTGTATAAGACTGTAGTTCCAATAGCAATAAAAAATGAACATGTGGGCTTACAACGATCATGGTAAGCCTTCTTTTGATTAGATAACATAACAATGTAATAAAACCATTGCACAGGGATGTAAACAAGCTTGAGCTCGGCTTGAACAAAAGCTCAAAACGAGCAGAGCTTAAACAAGAGCAAGCCTAAAAACAAGCTTGTTTAGTAAATTCTTTTACGTCTTTTTTAACGTCTTCAAGATGTGTCTTACACCGTGTTCCAATGATTTGTTGTGGATTAAAAAAACCACACAGATAATTGGACGCCTCAAAATACATACTCTAGTAATACTATAGCAAACAGGTTCATATTCTTTGTATTTAACCCATATACCCAAAATACATAAACAAGCAGATGCACATAAGCATTCTAAATTTTTTTAATATTCTACACATGAAAAGTGTGTATAAGACTGTAGTTCCAATAGCAATAAAAAATGAACATGTGGGCTTACAACGATCATGGTAAGCCTTCTTTTGATTAGATAACATAACAATGTAATAAAACCATTGCACAGGGATGTAAACAAGCTTGAGCTCGGCTTGAACAAAAGCTCAAAACGAGCAGAGCTTAAACAAGAGCAAGCCTAAAAACAAGCTTGTTTAGTAAATGGCCCAAGCTTGAGCCCGAGCTTCGCTTTTCGAGCTCGAGCTGGCTCGCGAACCTAAACGAGCCCACTATTTATATAACTTTCTATTAATATATTAAATATATGTTTAAATAATAATAATTGCTATTTATAGAGTATGAAAAAATAACTAAGTTATATATAAATTAAAACCTGGCATATGTGCATCAAAAGATAGAAATCAATTTAAAAAAGTTTACATGCTAGGATCATATATGCATTGATATAACAACCTTAATACTATATATACTAACATACCTTCCCGTTAAGTTTATAGCCTGCCTAGCACATGTGTATTGCAGTCTGTGATCTTGTCTTACTATAGGATTTGTCCATGAAGATTGATGATCAAATTCAGCATGATTTAAAGGGCTCACAGTTCTATACGAGCCACAAATAAACAAAAGTATTGTAAGAAAAATCTAAATCCCTGTTATGCCCAAACCTAGCTCCAGAAGGCCCAGATTAAACAAACAAGCGTCTATCAGCTCCTCAAAAGTAAACATATGCTGATTTAAGAGATCAAAGCTCATATCCTATGAACCAAAAGTTGATACAAAATTGACAGGTTAAATATAGATTCATCAACACAATCATTCAAAAACAGACACATCACAATTAAATTTGGAAATGAATCATGAAACGTAAACGAGTATCGTTAGTCTTGTGTTCATCAGAGGATTTCATGTAGCAATGAGTTTGATTGTGTTCATCAGAGGATTTCATGTAGCAATTGATTGATCATACAAAAATTAGGGCAAAAAAAGTGTGAATCGGAGATGAATCGTACCGTGAAATTAGGCCGATCGTTGTAGTCACGACACAAGACCACCACCACCTCCGCCACCGTTTCTCTCTCTAGGTCTCTCTTTCTCTCCTGCTCGATCCCGAAACCACCCACCACAGCGCCGCCGCCTGTGGTGGTGGTGGTCTTCCTTGGACTTTCGGCTTGTCGTGGCTCTGCCGCCACCGTGGTTCGCCGCCATCGTCAGTGGTGGCCGGCTAGTTATCTAGAGAGAGCAAAGTGAGAGTAGAGAAGGAAAGGTATGGTTCTGTGTAGAGTTTAAGTGGGATTGTCCTTCGTGGCATTTTCTTTAGATAACCAAAAAAAATTATCATTTGAATTTCCTTCAAATCTGGATATTCTTTAGATAACTAAAATGGACAAGGTATAATTTAATAGTGGTTCAAAACAAATCTGAAGTTTATTTAGATAACAAAAAAAATTATCATTTGAATTTCCTTCGTGGCATTTTCTAGATTACCATTTGGATATTCTTTTTGGCATTTGAATTTCGCCGGATGTCTTTGGACAAATTTAGAGAGTATAAAGAAATATTCTCGAGCAACTTTACATGTTTGTTTATTACCCATTCTTGCAATTAATTAATCACCTTGTTTAATTTCTTTTCATAAAACATGAAACTTATTAAATTATAACTTTGTTATAGGGAGGGTGATGAAATTTCCTATTAGTCTCAACATATTAACTTTATTAAACGAGCTAGTAGCTAAAGAAAACACAATGCACTTACAAATCGAAGGTACCCCAATCTTTTCAAAAAAAAAAAAAAAAAAATTTAAAAGACGACCTATTTTTAATCCAAAGAAACGCTAAATACTTAATCTCTTCTATTATTTTGGCGATGCTACCCTTCTTGTCTTCAAAAATGACCTGATATATATATAGATATACACCTCGGTATAATTAAATATGAAAAGAATAATTGTTTTAGTCGGAAATTGGTCGGAATTTTCCGACAACTTTCCGACCAATAAAGGTCTTAGTCGGAAATTTCCGACCATTTTCCGACACCCATATTCGTTTTTTCGGTTTTTCAACATTCTAACATGGTTTTTTCATTACGTATTTTGTACACCTTAGTTATACATGAAAAGCTCTTACTTTACCAACTTATACGTATAATTATACCCAGTCATACGTGCGTGTACGCTATCAGGACCCATTACTTAAACTAGGCTTTTACTATTGTATAAGTGTGTATATATGTATATGTATGTATGCGTATGCACCAATACAACTACATACTAATACACACATACATATACATATAGAGACAAGAAATACGTTTATATATATAGATATACACCTCGGTATAATTAAATATGAAAAGAATAATTGTTTTAGTCGGAAATTGGTCGGAAATTTCCGACAACTTTCCGACCAAATGTTAATATGAAAAGAATAATTATTTTAGTCGGAAATTGGTCGGAAATTTCCGACAACTTTCCGACCAAATGTTCTGTTTCGTCGGTAAGTCGTCTGAAATTTCCGACCAATTTTTTTCTTCTTTTATTCTTATTTTTGGTCGGAACTTAGTCGGAAGTTTCCTTCAAATTTCCGACCATTTTTTTGTTGGTCGGTAAATTGTAGGAAAATAGTCGGTAAAACCAGATTATTTTTTTAGTTGTTATTTTGTCGGAAAATGGTCGGAATTTTCCGACCAAATTGGTTTTGTCGGAAATTTTGGTAGGAAATCCCCCTGTTTTATAGTAGTACGTTGTACTCAGTTCTCCAAAAATATTGAATATGATTCACATAAATCGTCAATGAATGTGATATGGCATAGAGTATTCTCGAACATCTCCGGTCGGTTTTTCCCTAGTACATATTAAAGGTTATTCTTGAATTTAAAAAGAAAAATAGTAACAGTTATGATGAATCTATTCTTGTAATCGGTCATCTTGTTTTTTCCCCAACCCAAACTAGTTATTTCAGGCATACCTGTTTAAGTTTTACCAGCATTAATGTTTTTGAATTTAGAAAATAGAAATCAAAAAGATTATATTTAAGACATGTTAAAAATGCCAAACCTATTCTAAATAAATAATATATTTTTCGTACATGATTAGATTCCATATCTAAGACATTATATTTTTATAATTATCCTTACCCTTACCTTACATTATAGAATCACTACTTCAGGCAAGTCTATTGCCTCCATTATAAATAGACATAGGATGAACTTGAAATATGCATCACCATATGCATCACCAACAGCCAGACTAAACCAATATACAACATGGACATCATCACAGAATGGTCTTTTATAGCAGCACTTGTCTTCTCCATCTTTTACATATTTGTATTCACTTACACTAGTCTAAGATTAAATAGGCCATCCAAGGCTTATAAGCTTCCCCCAAGCCCTCCAAAGCTTCCGATTATCGGAAACTTGCACCAACTACTCGGTAAGCCTCGTCACGAGGCCCTTTGGCAACTTTCCAAACAATATGGTCCCCTTATGCAAATCCAAATTGGTTCAAAACAAATGCTTGTCATCTCTTCCCCACCCATGGCCAAACAAGTCCTGAAAACTCAAGATCATATTTTTTGTAACCGTCAACCTTTCCAGGCCACTAAACAACTATCTTACAACTTTGTGGACGTTGTCTTCTCGCCCCACAACGCTCACTGGAAGGAGATGCGCAAGCTCTTGGTGTCTGAGCTCATGGGTCCCAAGAGAGCTAAAATGCTTCATCGCGTGTTGGTGACAGAGATGGAGAACATTATTCATTCTCTATCACCAAACACAGCGGTAAACATGAACGATATGTTTTTGGATATAGTTAAGCAGATGATGTGCAAGGTGGCCTTTGGTAACAACTATAGAGAACAACCGCTTAACGGTCCGTCTTGGGATGTGATGCTTGATGAAACAATTGATTTACTCAATGGATCCGTTAGTGATTCTTTTCCACTTTTAGGTTTTTTTATCGACCGACTTACTGGATGGAATGGTACGCTGAATGAACGCTTTAGAAATCTTGATGCGTACATAGACGCTATCATTGATGACCATCTCAAAGAAAACGTTGATGAAATAAGTGAGGAGGACAAGGATTTCGTCCATACTTTACTTGACATGTGTTCCAAAGAAAATGCTTCTGGATTTCGGCTGAATCATGCAGATTTAAAAGCTCTTGTGATGGTAAAATACTAAATTCATGTTTTTTTATTTATAAATAGAGATATACTAAGTGTAACATTTGGACTAATCATTAATGTAATTTCAGAACATATTTATCGCGGGGATTGATACAACCGCTTTGGTGATGTTATGGGCAATGTCCGAGATCATAAAAAATCCTAGAGTGATGAAAAAATTACAAAGTGAAATCCGAAATTACACAGGAAGAATACAAAAGGTAGAAGAAATGAACACAACAAAAATGAGATACTTGAAAATGGTGGTGAAAGAGACACTAAGGTTGCACACACCTGCCCCATTGTTGATTCCACATGAAAGCTTAAACCATACTCAAATTGATGGCTATGACATATTACCTAATACGCCCGTTATAATCAACGCTTGGGGGATAGCAAGAGACCCAAGCACGTGGGGGGAGAACGCGGCCAAGTTCTATCCAGAGAGGTTTGAAAATGTTGGTGGTGATTTTGGACCGGATGGGTTTGAGATGCTCCCGTTTGGAGGGGGGCGAAGGTCTTGCCTAGCCATGAACTCAGCTCCGACAAACGTAGAGTTTGTGATTGCAAACCTTCTTTACTGGTTTGATTGGGAACCGGCTAGCGGAACCAAGTGTGAAGACTTAAACATGGAAGACTTTGGTACCATCGTTCTTGGAAAGAAAGTTCCCCTATGCCTTGTACCCACAAAGCATAAGTGGAAGAATTAATGGAGCCTAAACTCTATTAACTGCAAAACATCTATCGTTTCCTTACACCAATAAATTAAATAAAGTACCAACATACAAGCAGGTTAATTTGTATGTTTGCATGGGTTTTCAGTTTTCTTGTAATATATTCTCTCTAAATTCCAGAACAATCATCTGGCTTGTATCGATCCTCTAAAAGTGTTGGTTTTCTGTATGTTTGTCTCTATATTTCCATCCAGCCACTGTACCATATATATTCATATAATTATCCACATATTTTACTTGATTCTACTATTAAAGATATCATTTTTTTTTTCTTTTTCAAAAATAGTACTACAACCAAACCTTCTTTCAGTTTTGGTGATCTTGGGTTTCTATTTTCAGTGAGGTGGCAATTTTTTATAATTGGTCTTGCATCACATCATTCCGTGCTTTACAAAGTCTTAACAATTAATAATAATGAAAAAGCAAACAAAATAAAAACATGGGAGAATAAAGTTGTAAAACTCAACCTTTTTCATGGGAAAATTATAAAAATGGTAATTGACCAAAACCACTTTTAGATTTGGTCACTACATGCGCTCTTGGAGTGATGCATCACGGATCCAAATGCATGGGATCCCATCCTCATCTCACACGCATCCCATCTTCATCTCGGACACATCCCATCTTCAAGGAAAAGACGCATCCATATTCATCTTAGACGCTTAAATTCTCAGACCCTTTACATGCATTTGGATCATGAAAAAGACGCATCCCGTGCATTTGGAACCGTGATGCGTCGCTCCAAAGACGTACGAAGTGACCAAATCTGAAAGTGGTTTTGGTCAATTGCTATTTTTGTAATTTCCCTTTTTTTCATTCCGCTTTTGGTAAACAAATAACATTTTGAAAGACTTGAGACAAATTAAACCCACTTCTCATTTGTTCTTATCATTTCTATTTCAACCTATTTTTATAAACTATCGCAATATCACACGGCTTGGATAAAGACTTAGGTGTTGTTTGTTTTTTTTTTCAAGAAGAGTTTTCTGACCTCTTTTCTCTGCGCGGCGCAGACCTTTTGTTTTGCAGATTGTTTGTTTTTCAGAAGAGATTTCATTTAAAAAGGTATGCGCGACATATGTGGATCTCCCACTTCTAAACACTTCAAACCTCTTCTCACAAAACACACAGACATAACAAAACCCTAGGACCTCTCCTCCATCACTCCCCTCCTCCTCCCACCGCCACCGCCGTCTTCTTCCCCCATAGCCGCCACTGTCTTCTTCCTCCTCCCACCCAAAAGCTCAATTTTTAGGTGACGTTGGTGTGCGTAAGCGGCCCGCAAACAGGTAATATCTTGTAGTGGAAAGTTCTTGTCCAAATAATCTTAACATACTAAACATACAAATTGAAGGAAAACTCAAAAAGACAAGGTGACATTTTTGTAATTATCAATAACTATCAAAGTTACTCTACAAATATACCTAAAAAACCTACCCCCCCCCCCCCTCCCAAAAAAAAAAAAAAACCTAAACCCCACCCCACCCCCCACACCCCCAAAAACCTAAAAAAAACATAACCCTCCCCCCCCCCCCCCCCCCCAAAGCTAAAATGCTAAAAACTAAACACCCAAAAAATCTATAAAAAAAAACACAAATTATTTTTTACTAAAAAATCGCTACTTTTAGTAGCAGAATTTTTTTTTTGCTAACGAAATGTAGCGATTTTTTTATAAAAATATTAAAAAAAAAATTTGTGTTTTTTATGTATTTTTGGTTGAGTTCACATTTGTATAATAACTTTGATAGTTGGTGGTAATTACAAAAATATTGTCTTTTTGAGTTTTCCTTCAATTTGTATGTTTAGTATGTTAAGATTATTTGTATTTGATCTTTTGCCATATCTTGTATGGTTTTTATTCTTGTAGCTATAAATGATTTTCACATGTGTGTATATTTCCTCTAGAGTGCCAACATCCTCATTCTCTTCGTTAAAATATGACAGCACATTGTATATATTTGAGGTTATTGGGCTCAACGGCAAACTATAACAATTAACATCAAAGTAAGATTTACAACTAAAAAATAATCCCAAATTGCAAACGGAGAATAATAACATCACATATGCTTAATGAGAACTAAAAGAAGAGAACAGAATAATGACATGCATTATTTAATAATAATAATTGTGATTCATGTAATAACAAAATTATACCAGTGGGCTAAGACAGTAGGGTATGGTGGGGCTTGGGTTGGGGGCATGAGTTGACACGTGGAGTTCGAGCCCCCCCACCGGTGAGTGACGTGTCCGTGGGGTATGGTGGGGCTTGGGTTGGGGCGTGGCTTGGCATTTTATTAAAAAAAATTACAAAAAATTAAAAAAATACACACAACATTAAAAACAAAAGCCTAAAATTTTATTAAATTCTTAAAAACTACATAATTCCTAAAAATTACAAAAAAAAAACTAAAAACGATTACAGAAAAAAAAAAAAAAAAAAAAAAAACTAGAGCGTTAGGTAAATTTCAAAAATCGCGAGCTTGTCGAACGACCTTCGCTCCTTGCCCCGAAACTCAATGTTCGTCACCGCCACCCGGTCCTCGTGGCTTAACTCACCGCTCGGAACGGCTTCGTAGTAGGCCTTGAAACGATCAAGCATTGGTCGTAGCTCGCGCCATTTATGTTGGCACGCGTTTAAGTTGTGCTGGTCGTGTCCGACGTTATGTCAGTAGCTTGCAAAGGCTTCCGGCTTTGACCGGGTTGTCTCCCCTTCATTGCGTTAACGACGCTTGTGACGAGAGCTAGCTCTTCTTCGTGGGTCCAAGAGGCCATCGATCAAGTGGGTTGGGGTAGCGGGTTCGATCAAGTGGGTTATGGTTGGGGTAGCGGTGGACAGCGATGGTTTAGGATGGGGTAGCCGGTGGGGTTGGGGTTATATTTATAGTGGATGTTGACTGTTGGGTTGGGGTGACCGCTTGGCTTGGCCAAACGGTTACAATTTAAATTTTAAATTACCCCGCCCCGTTATGACATGGCCAAAAAAGTGAATAGGAGCCCGCCACATAGGATCGCTAGCCCGCCCCACGCCCGGCTTCAAACCCCCGCCCCTTGGGCCACGCCCCAACCCAAGCCCCATACCCCACAGTCTAATAATAGTTTTCACTCTGTCATAAAATCAACTTTGTAATAGTGCTTGTAAGTTTTTTTTTTGTTTTTTTTTCTAAATTTTGATGTTAATTTTCAGATTTATAATGTGGTTTTCTAAATTTTGATGTTAGTTTTCATAATTTATGATGTTTTTTTTTTCTGAATTTTATGTTAGTTTTCATAATTTATTTATGATGTTTTTTTTTTCTGAATTTTGATGTTAATTTTCAGTTTATGATGCCTATTATGTTGTTTGGTGTTATTTTAGCAGTTTACAGAAGTTAAAAAACAAACTGTCTTCTTACAGACTGCAGAGGTTCAGTGCACCTATTCTGCTACAGATGTGGTCCGCAGACTGTAGACATTTTACATTTGAAAAACCAAACAACACCTTAGTCGTGTTCTACACATGTTCTACAAAACATAATACAATTTTGTTTAAATATTCATAGAATGTGACATGATTGTGTAGTTAAAAGTCACATGCTCGTGTCTCTAACTAATACCAAACCATATATAACCCATTCAATAGGGTGTGCACGTGTAACCAGAGTTCTATTAGTTGTGTCCTGCATTTCATCGATCACTCAAAATCGTTAAGAATGTACTCTTAGGCTATTGGGTGTGGAGGAGAGTAGTCATTTGAGAATGATTCGTCACGTAGACAACCACGTCATCGGGTGTAGGGGATGAGCTCCAAAAGATGGGCCTAGGGTATGGGTGATGAGCCCCTTTATATATACAAGATGTATGTATGTATGTATGTATGTATATGTATATGTGTGTGTTGGATAAAGAAAGAGAGAGGAACATCGAAAGCGACAATGGGGCGATGTTGGCAACGGGACGAACCGGGAGGGGCCAGTGGTGCCGCCGCCGCGCCTCACCGTACCGGGGACGTCCCCCACACCGGTAAGCCTTAACAACTTGTAACTTTTACATGCATAATGATGTGTTTTCTTGTGTATATATATTATTTCAAATCTAGTTCTAATAAAGGATTTCAAAAATGACATGTGGCAATATCTTATTCACTCTCAGCTCTCAAAGTAATAAATATATATTAAAACTAGTCTAAGATCCCGCGAGTTTCGCGGGTGGCTAAACACAAATATATAATATCTACTGGCATTGAAGCCCATGTAGCTATAATTAGCAAACTGACTGATCCACATTTGAACCATTGTAAGTGGTTATTTGCTGCACATAGATCATTTTTCTTGAAAATTTTGCATGATATGCAAACATACACAAAAAAATGGCGAAAGTAAACGATTTTGATCAGAAAGCGTCTATTACATATATGTTTTTTGTTTGCAGAAACTACCAAAAAACATATATACCCCTCTCAATGATCACAAATGTGTCATCAAAGTCATTGAAAATACAATATTCCGATATTAAGCATCCAACAATAGTTTAGTGTATGTATTACCTCAGAAAGTAAGGCCACAACAACAGCAGAGATGCAAGGTATTTCCTCACACAGTTGACTCTTTTAGCTGGTTTAAGCAAAATCTGCACAAGGATCAAAAGAATTTTAGTTGGTAGTGTAATATCATTGAAAGAGTCACTTGTGATATTGGCATAAATACTGTTTAGTAGAGCTGCTATGATAGACGGGGCGGGTCACTTGATAGGTTAAGTAGTGTATTGTGTACTACAAGTGCGTTACATACAAAGCTACCCGTTTTGACCCGTTATACATCCTGCTCAACACACTCATTTTGACATTTAACGCATTCAAGTGGATAATTGGGGTTAGACAAACATACCTGTCATTGATTTTGCTTCTTCTACGTTGTTCTGTAGCAAAGTGCTTCGATCGTGGGCTGTTGGACTTTTGATCAGGAATTGCAGTACCAACTTTAACTGATATAGTGTCTTTATGGTGGAAGGAAGGCTCTTTCTTGATAATAAACTCTTCACCGATGTCTTCCTCTTCTTGAACACTCTTAGAAAATTCCAAAGTATCAGCAAAATAATACTGATGCTTATTCGAAGATGACGGACTACAAAGTTACATAAACAAAGATGGTTAATTTGGCGTTGAGTAATAAGGCGAAGAGTTTACTGTTTATAGCAGATGAAAGTATTATTAGAAATATTTACATTTTTAACTAATAATCAAAATAATTTTATGTGAATATAAATATAATAGATTCATTTTTCGACATATGGGACATATAAAGGTCAATCGATAATGGGTAGTGAAATCAACATCTAAATATAAATAATATTAAAAGACTCGGTGAGTCAGTGATATATATAAAATAAAACCATTTTTAGAAGGTTATGTGTGTTAAGCACATGATTTGTGCAGCCTGAGTTAGATTTGAACAATCCTGTTCTTGCACATGTTACAGTAGCATAACTGATCACAAACCATTATGGTTACTTTGACCAAACAGGAGTCTTCCATGCTTTTATGAAACTTTTTTCTTAAAAACACCATAACTATATGCAACCATAACTACAATAGTAAAGGAAAACATTTATTCAAATACAGGCCCAGTAAGTATATAAACAAAACAATATAATTAATCGAATTGATCACAGCAAGAAAATGTGGTAGATCGGAAGAAAAGTATATATAAACAAATCGATTTAGATGAAAAAGCATAGATGCAAACAATTTCAACAAATCAGTGGTCGTACCTGCTGAGGGCGCCAGTTGCTTCGTCGGCATTAGAGCCCAAAAAAAAGCACCACTGGAAACCGAATATAAACATAAACTACAACAGAAGCAAAATCATCGGATTTGTTCATAATAAGTTGAAAAGATATTTAAACCCTAACAACCAGTATCTGTAATCTGAGGTAACCGAATGGTTACAAACTAAGTTGAAAACATTATATGTCCCCTGTTATAATGAAATATACTACCCCAAGGGGAAAATACTACCACAACAGCAACTTAACATGTATTAATCAACATTTTCAAAAATCCTAACCTGAAACATGATACCCAATCCGCGAAGAGATTGATGCTGAAAAAAATACAGGAAAATCGGTATTTAAATCGAAAGTTAGACACCTGTAGATACCTTAAATCGATATGAGATACAACAATCAGGAAGGGCCATGCTTAGAATCAAACATACGGATTTATCCAACAAAAAATTAGGGTTTCTGGTACTCTTGTAAAGATTGAAGAATCCCTTTTGAATCGTCAGTTTCATGGTGAAATAGAGTGGCATGCGGCGGTGGATTGATAAAAGGAATGACTGATAATTAGGGTTTTTGAATGATGCTGATGAAAAGAGTGTTTGAGAAGCCTCTTAGTATTAAGAAAAAATGGCGCTCAAAATCAATTGGGGAGAAACATTACATTGACACGTGGCAATAACTTGTTTAAGTGAATGACAAATGGCATAAGTGTGTTTTGTTTTATTATAAGGTATAGATAATCTTATATTCATTGTTATATCACTTCTATATTATTAATAGATTATTAATATTAGTTATCTACATGTCTCTGCTTTAATAATAAAAAAAAAACTTATCTAACGAAGATGGGATAACCAAAGTTTATACAATATTATATATATATATATATATATATATATATATTATGGATGTTTAAAATATATATGTTTTTAGATTAGATGGTGAACTAATTTCATTCCATCTACTTTGAAAGCACTTTTCAAAAGAAGAAAGTAATAATTTGAAATAATATATACTAATTCTTTTGTATTCATATTCGGTTTATATGTATTCATACTAAAAATTATATTTATTATGTGTGATACAAGAATAATATGAAATATAAAAAATAATTCAAATTTTATAACGGTTTTGTTCTTCAAATACAATAAACCTCAACAATAACATATTTATTTTAAAAAATCAATCAAGTTTATATAAATGGAAAGCACAATTTTCCGAAAACCCCTATCAACTCCATGATCATCTAAAGGTCTTACATTTTCTATCATCAAACCTATGTAATACATGGATCTATAATCTAGTTTCAAATATAATAACCTAAAAAATTATATATGTTACTCTAGAGGTTACATTTATGAAAGAAGTCCAAATCTCTAGGATTAATCATGTAAATCAAGTTGTAAGATTCGGCATGGGAGCTACTTAGGGTGGAGGGTATGATTCAAACACTTTAGGGTGTTTGAGTTTTCTCTACCCAATGATATAAAGTCATGTCAACTCCCCCCCCCCCCCCCCCTTCACTCCCCATTTTCTACTCAAACACTATGTATGATTCAAACACTCACTCAATTAAACAAAAAAATTTGATTGGTTTTTCTTTCCTCTCTCTCTCTCTCCTCCATCCCTCCTTCTTCACCTTCGGTGCATAGTCACCGATTTATCTCCCTCTCTCTTACTCCCCACTCACCATTCAAACACTAGGGATGATTCCCCCAGCGGCAACTCCCCTCCCCGATCACACTCCCCGCAATCACTCCGACCCCCTTACCCTTGAAAATGCCAAAATATATGATAATTGATAATGAACCAATGTACAGCTAGCCTGTTTGGTAAAGGCTCTTGTCTCTTAGGGAGGAAATCCTAGGTTCAAATTTAGATAAGAGGAGTTATTTAGTTAATTGGTGTAATTTAAGATAGAAGTAAGGTTTGTCTTTAAAAAAATATATGATCAATAAGGTGTTGGAAAACAAACATGATCAGAACTACGATTTTGACATATTTGTATAAATACTAAGACCACCCGTAGTGGGGCGGTATTTTAAAAAAAAATTGAAAAAAAAAGCCCCAAAACGCCCCCCACCCCATTACACCCGGCGTTGTCCGACGTTTTTTTTTTTTTTGAAAAATTTGTTGTTAGCGTTATAATTAAAACGCTGAATTGGTTTGTGGAATTGTTGACCCACCAATCACTTACCCACATGACTCTGACAACTTTTGAAAATGGTTGTATTTCGTGTGCTTTTTTTTTCATTAAAAATAATATGGGCGTTATTGGAATAATGCCCCACTATACCATTTTTGCAATAATGTCCCATGCTGACAGGGATGACACGTGTCGAATAATGCCCCATGGTGGGGGCATTATTTTATTCCACCACTACACATGGTCTAATAGAAACACGATGCAATTATAGGTTAGATTAATCACCTGGGTAGATTCTAAAAGATGAAAATATATTTTGTATAATATAATAGAAACAGGACATAATTTTAGTTAGACTAATCACCAGGGTAGATTCTAAAAGATTACAAATATATTTTGTGAAAGTTACTTTTTTAATAATGCATAGATATTTTAATAAAATAACAAACGCAAAATTAAAAATTATCAACAAGCACGTCTATTGGGAAATGCATCAAAACTGACAAATGCATCGTCATCAAAACCCAAAAAATGAAAATAAAAAACTAACACAACTAACTCCTTCTAGTTTTATTTGCCTTTTAATTATTATCCGAACTTATTAAATGAACTTGTAATAAATATAAACCACGCTTCCTTCGTTTTCACGTCACTTGGTTGAGTGAGAATTCACCGATACAAATATTATATCTTTCAAATCATCTAGCAAAGGCACTGTCTTTTTGGTTTCCTTTATATTTGGATTGGTAAGGGGAAGGATATGGATATGGGACGACTTTTTTTTGGTAATGCTTGACCATATGGCCGTCCTTGACAATGATAAGAAAACTTTCAGGTCTTGTACAAGACAAAAAAGTTGAGCCCCCTTCCAATAATATAAACTTATCAATCGTATTTATATATTCAAAACCAAAATACAATGATAATGATTTATTGTTATAAATAAACAAAACAATGGTAGTGTAGCAAAATGACCAAACTAACTTAAGCAAATCGTGAAACTCTCAATCGAGTCTTTATAGTCCATGACTTCTAGTATATCATTTTCAATATATACTATCGCCAATCCGTTAAACTTTTGCTTGTTCTTCCTCTAGCTTCTTCTTTTCACGTTTTTGGCAATCGGATAGGTATTTGTATTTGAGAAGGGGAGGCATAATCGCTAGACAAAAATATTCAAAGTTTCGTCATTAATTTTCATCTTGCAAAACTCCAAAAAATTAAAAACAAAAACAACTTTTTTTAAAGGAAAACTTTATTAAACCGGCCGTCCTGACAAAAAAAATAAAAAATAAAATAAAAAAACACAGGACCGCACCCACACAACTACAACATATACATGGGGAACTTACACCATTCTCTCCAAACTAAATTACTATGTTTGGATCTCTTTTTAAACAAAAAAAAAAAAAACTTAAAGATTTCACCTCCCCATAGATATCTACCCCATCCCCTCTACCATTAGAAAAAATCTTCTCATTCCTTGACTTCCAAATGCACCAACAAGTGACCACAACAATCCCCCGAACAATCTCCTTAGCTGCCGTCGACACCCTTGTGAACATCCAACAGGTCACGGAAGGAGAAGGCGAAAATGGATGGGAGTTTAACCAACTCACTAACGAGATTCCATACCTGAGCTGAAACTCTGCACGCAGTGAAGAGATGATCGACCGATTCGAGCGAGTCCCCACACAAACTGCAATCGACCGCGCCGCTAATTATACCTCTTCTAGCCAAAGCTTGCTTGGTCGGAATACGATCAAGAGCCGACCTCCACATAAAGATGTTACATTTAAAGGGAACCCACTTACAAACATTCACAGTAATACTCGGCTCCGCAACCGACTGCACCCTAGCCAAATCTTTAACCGAACAAGAAGAAACCTTACCCGACGAGTCAGCTGTCCACTGCCATTTATCACTACCTGCCGACCGAGACAGACCCTCTAGTTGTTTCATACATTCGGACAGATCCGAGACCTCCGCATCTGTTTCCGGCGGCCTCAACCAATCCCAAATAATCTGTCTACCACCTCCATCTAACGAATCGGGACGCTCACCCAACAGGCTTTGTGCTTTTCGAGAGCGAACAGATTCGACCACAAAAACATGAGGGGAGAGTCACCGATCCACCAGTCAATCCAGAATCGAATAGAATAACCATCCCCCTTTATATAACTGTGGCTTCTTTTATCCCTAAGAAGCAAATTTGACTCCATTCTGGAGATATTTTTCCAAACTCCCTGCTTTCGACGGAAGCCACGACCACTTCCTTCTACTACCGTGACAAGCCGAAACAACACCTCTCCACAAACTATCCTCCTCCACCTTAAATCTCCACACCCACTTTGCCAAGAGCGCTTCATTCACCGATTTGAGATTACAAATGTAACAACTCGACTTTTTGAAGTCAAAGTCAAAGGAAGAAAAGATTGCTAATTGCGATCTGTCACTCATTGCTTAATTACTGATTTGTGCTTCATGACTTGTAATCGAATTCTATTATTTGTTTGCTTTAGTTGTATTATGTGGAGTATCTATAACAAATCGAGGTTTAATCGCTAATCGGCTTATCGCTAATCGCATCGCTATCGCACCGCAACTCGAATTATGTGTTCTGATATTGTTTTACGTGTGTGTGCTATTATGTGTTACTTGTGCATGTTATGCTTAAGTTGAGGTGATTAATCAAAGACGCAATCGCAAATCTATCGCAACGCAATCTAATTGCAAACGCTAAATGCAAGTTATTTATGTTGATTGTTTGTTAGATATAGTAGTTAAGTTATTTGTGTAACTAATGGGTAATACTATCGCAACGCTCGCTCAAACGCATCGCAATGCTCAACACGCAAAACGAAATACCGAAATCTAACTCGCCGGACCACTCGATCGAATGGTCATCCGAACGGATGACCATCCGATCGGATGTCCATCCGATCGATGTGCCATCCAATCCGACCCTTGAGCACCACTTTCCTCTTTTGGCAACCTATAAATACTCCTGTCACATCACAAACAGTGATGTGACAGCTCTCTCTCTCTTCCGACCAGCGCGCTCAAGCCCTCTTTTCTCTCGATTTCTCGCGATTCTTGTAAGTTTCTACCTCAAATCTTGTACTTTTATGATCTATACGCACTTCTTCATCATTTTCACCTTTGAATCTTCACTTTTAACCGTGAAATCAGCGGGTTTGAGGTGTTCTAGGATGATGTCATCATGGGGTTTTCATGAACTTCAAGGTTTCGCCTCAATCCACCAAGAACAACTCAGATCTACATGATTTCCACATGATTTAACACTATTTTCGCATAGATTTAAACATTTTCATGAGTGGAAGGATTGAAAGATGGTTTCACAACTTTTTTTCAACTCTTTTACACTCAATGCACTCAAAACCGATAGAATCGGAGCTCATTCAGGCCTTCTACTCGTTTCTAGTGAAGTGTCAGTCTGAGATCTGATTCCTATCAAAGAGACAACCGGTTTCGGGTTGAACATGAACAAACCGTCACGAACAGTTAACTGATCAGACTGGGGTGATTCCCATCCGATCAGATAGTCTGGACTTGGTGGGGTTCCTGTTGTTCAATACATTGCCATACCGTCTCGATCAAACCGCAAAACCTTTCAAACTAAACCAATTTCAAAACGAACCAGTCACCCAAACGGACTGCCGTCCGATCGGATTGCCATCCGATCGAACGACAATCCGATCGGATTGACTTATGTTTCCAACACTTAAACTTTTAACAATTTCAAAGATCATCAGTTTCTAACGGATTGCCATCCGATCGGAAGACCATCCGATCGAATGACAATCCTGCTGTGAACTTGTTCTCTGAGAATGTCTAACCGACGGATCGCCATTCGATCGAACGACCGTTCGATCGGGCGACCTGAAAGGAAGAGATACTTCTCTGTTTTCAAAATGATACAACGAAAACTTCAAAGTCACATCATACACAAACACATCCATCCCAAACGAATGTCAATCCGACCGAATGGCCATCCGAACGGACGACCATATGAAGGAATTGTCATTCGATCGAATGACCATCCGTTCGGATTGTCATCCGATCGGATGACCATTCGTCACCTGGTTCACTCTTCACCGTTTAGCGCGCCGCTCATTCACTTATGCTATCGTTAACTGTTCAGGCTAATCTCTCAACGCTCCCTTCAATCCAAGAGAGTGTTTATTTACTAAACACGATCTGTGAGTATACTCGATCCCTTTTTACTTTACTCACTTTTGGGTGTTACATATGTTACTTATATCAAATCACATCTATCAAACAACACAAACACTTTTATACGCTAACCGTTACTGCATGTTATACGTGTTACTCGATGAATGCTTGTATGTTATGTTTACACAGTGATTGTTGCCTGACACCTTAGCAACGATAGTACTATAGTTTGGACTCAGCACCTGTCGTGGACAGGGGTTGTTAAGGGCTTTTCTCACATGTCACAGTGGTGATATGTGTTGCGCATTCTACAACTCGCAGTCACGTCTGTGCATATTTCATTGTCGATAACTTACTTGCTTCACATTATACATGTTACATGCTGGTTATGCGTAAACGCTTTCGAATTCTATTATTACTATCAAACTTGTATGATCACCTTTACACTATGTGTATTGACCTCTATTTTAACGTATGTGGCAGGTGCTTAAGATGCTAGGAATGTTGTGCTTTGGTGAGTCAAGCAAGGGGTCTAGTTATGTCACGCTAAATCTGAGTTGTCGGAACAGTGTTGTTTTTGAGACAATTATGTGTAATAACTATTTTATTTGGATATGTTATGGTATGGGACGTGACGTTTAAATATCTGGTAATTAATAGTTGTTATGGATACTCATGGACAATCTGTTTTGCTCAGTGCCGCCCCCGATGTTTCCGCCATCGGTTGGGGTGTGACAACAAATGCCTAGCCCCCCAAGCTTCTAAGGTTTGGTTACTGTGTCCCATGCAACCCAATTCGTTTTTTTAACCCCATCCGAACCCCCCCCCCCCATAGGAAATTCCTCATTAGGAACTCTAATTTGTCCACCACATTAATCGGAGCTTTGAAAATAGAAAGAAAGTAAATCGGGAGGCTCTCAAGAACCGATTTAATAAGCACAACCCGACCCCCAATCGATAAAGATTTAGCTTTCCACGAGGTAAGACGGTTCTTGAAAATCGACACAATGGAATCCCAATTATTAACACGATTCATGTTAGCACCAAGAGGAATACCCAAATACTTAAAAGGGAAGTTCCCTTTTAAACACCCCATTAACGAAGCCATCCGACTAACTTCACCTTCTTCTACTCCTACCCCCAAAAGGTTGGATTTATGGAAGTTAATTTTCAACCTCGAACATGCGTATAAAACCCTCAGGATTCTAGCCACAGGCATGATATTTTCCTCATCCCACTCATCAATTATCAGGGCGTCATCGGCATATAGAAGATGGGATATCATCGGACCCCCGTTAGGTAATTTAATCCCTTTAAGTATCCTGGCACTACATGCTTTGGAAATAATACAAGAAAACGCTTCCATCATTAAAAGGAACAAGAAAGGGGAGAGAGGATCACCTTGCCTTAAACCTTTTTGACACTGGAATTCGAAGATGGGAGAGCCATTGACCAACACAGAGGATCTAGCCGAGGAAATCACCCCTTTCACCCACATACACCAAACCTGAGGAAAACCCAACTGGGACATCATATCTAACAAAAACCCCCCAAATTGACATTATCGTAAGCTTTTTCAAAGTCAAGTTTAAGTATGAAAGCCTTCTTCCTAGCTTTATTGAGCCACGACCACACCTCGCTCAGTATAAGCGGACTATCAAGGATATACCTGTCTTTAACGAAGGCAGATTGAGACACCGACACCACTTTTCTAATAACCTTCTTTAAACGATTAGCTAAAATCTTCTAAATAACTTTGCTAACAACCCCAATAAGATTAATGGGCCGATAGTCTCTCATACCAACCGGGTCTTTAACTTTCGGGACCAAGGTGATGAAAGATGAGCTGCATCTCCTGTCGATTGACCCTGAAGCGAAGAACTGGCTCAAAATATCTTTGAAGTCACTCTCAAAGAACCTCTAAAAAAGTCTAATGAATTTGAAATTAAAACCGTCTGGGCCTGGGGCTTTATCGGCTCCACATTCGAACACAACAACTTTAATCTCGTCAGTAGAAAATATCCCCGATATACCAATAGCTTCCGATTCCGACAGCTTCCTCACACCTTGGCACAGAAAACTGGGCCTAGACTTGACTTTTTCTTCAAAATGGTTCCTATAAAACCTGAAAATTTCTTTCTTGATCAACTTAGGATTCGTTACCCACATTCCATCAATGTTCATCCCCGGGATACCATTTCTACACTTCCTGTTGTTAATAAGCCTATGGAAAAAGGCCGAGTTCTCATCCCCGTCAATCGCCCACCTGCAACGAGACCTTTGTTTCAAATCCATAGCCGAAAGCCGTTCCAAATCGTAGATATTTTTCAAGCATTCAGCCTTAATCCACAACTCTTCTTCATCCAAATCCCTAGTCTCGCAAATACTGTCCAGCTGTTCCATTTCTTTCTTATTCTTGACCAGTTCCTCCTTTTCTTTCAAACTCATTTTGTCTTTCCAAATTTTCACTTCGTTCCTTATGTGCTTCAACTTGTTGGCAAAAACCACATCAGGCAGGTCCCCCGAGCTAACATACGACTCAACAGCTTCAGGGTGCTTTCAAATCCCTCTTTCTCAATCCAAGAATTATAGAACCTAAAGGGTTTTGCTCTGAAGTTATTATGTGCCAACACCAGGTGTCACGGCCCCCGTCCCGGTTTGACCCGGTACAGGAGCCGCGGGACAGAAACCCGTGGTATTTATTAATTGAGTTGACAGCGGAAGATTTTACAGGATCTTTTAAAACTTGAAATGCCCGATTATTTTATTTCATAATTCTGGATAAACCCCGTAATTTACAATAGAGGAATTTTACTAGGAAATTCCCAGGTTTACAAAACATGTTTATTTATTTAACTGATCCACTACTTCAAGCTTGTTAGTGCTCCATAGCACTTTTTCTTGGTTCACAGTAGTCACCTGAAACATGTTTTGAAAATATTTTATCAGCGGGGAAATACTGGCGAGTCATTCAGGTTAATTAAAACGACACATTAGTTATACATTACAGCATAAGAGCGATTACAATGGCTTCTATCTTATTTTTATCTGGCGCCATGTCACCTCCTGGTGATGATGGTCATACCACTATTGGGTCCTTTCACCCAAGTAGTGATGATTATCACTGTTAGGATTTATTAGCCTAACTATGAGAAATTAGTAATGTGCACAATACCCCACTAGCCAGTGATTCAAGATAACCACGACTTAATCCCTGTAATTATAACTTTTTGAAAATAAATGGAGCATTGTAAAAATACTTTTGATAAAAGAGAATGACTCGCATTGCAGATTTAGACGGGCAGAGTTTAGCCTACTGATTAGCCTTGTAACCTAATTTAAATAACAATGTACACGAACTAGGTTAGTAACTAATACAGCATTTACGATAACTCACGAGATAAAAACCCTCACAACGAATGACAAAGTGCAACACTTAAACATCCATCGAATTCACGACGAATGACAAAGTATAGCCCTAATTTGGGCAGCACTTAAACATCCATTGGATAGTTTTCAATCGATCGGACATTGAATCGTAGCAGCGATCGAGTTAATACCCTGTATCGTAGCAGCTCCTCGATATCTTAAATTTCGAAATTGAGCAGTGAGAATTCGTTTTTGAGAATTGTTTTCGACACCACTGAACTGCTCGTAGCTCAGCCTATTTATAGCTGAAAATTGGGTCTGTCGCTGCCCGCGTGAACCTTAAGTCGATCCTTACGCGGCCCGCGTGGCCACCTAGTCTACGTGTAGGTTTGCTGGGTCACGAGTAGGGTTGCCAGGTGGATGATATGTGGCCCGGATGCTTATCCGGTCAAATCTTAAGTGGACGCGGCCCGCGTGAGGCTCAGCCTATCCTTTACGCGGCCCGCCTGAAGACCAGAAATCTGATTTTCTTGGTTTTTGATATAGATTAGGGTTTCAAGGGTCCAGGTTTTCACTTCCGGGTTGGTTTGGGACATTTTTGAAGGTCCTTACATTCTCCCCACCTTATTTAAAATCTCGTCCTCGAGATTTACTGAAATAAGTGAGGATACTTTCGCTTTATCTCTGATTCCAACTCCCAAGTGTACTCGGGTCCTCTCTTTGAATCCCATTTGACTTTGACCAGTACTAGTCTTTTGTGCTTGAGAAACTTGATCTTTCTGTCTTCTATCTGAAGTGGTTTCTCCACAAATTTCAACTTTTCATTTACTTGGATGTCTTGAAGATGGACTACTAATGATTCGTCCGATAGACATTTCTTGAGGTTGGATACATGAAATACGTCATGTACCCCAGCTAACTCTTCTGGTAGTTGTAAGCGATAGGCGACCGGCCCTATTCGCTGTATTACTAGGAATGGTCCTACATACCTTGGACTTAGTTTTCCTTTCTTACCAAACTGAACTACTCCTTCCCAAGGAGAAACTTTTAAGAGTAACTTGTCTCCAATTTGAAACTCTAGTGGCTTGCGTCGATTATCGGCATAACTTTTCTGGCGATCTCGAGCCATCTTTAGTCTTTCCTTGATTTGAGTGATCTTGTCGGTAGTTTCTTGCACTATTTCAGGACCTGATAATTGATTTTCTCCTATCTCTGCCCAACAAATGGGGCAGCTTCAATACTTGAATGGTAACTATTGTTATAGGAGAATTCGATTAAAGGTAGGTAGTCATCCCAGTTTCCACCAAATTCTATCACACATGCCCTAAGCATGTCTTCCAGGGTTTGGATCGTCCTTTCACTTTGCCCGTCTGTTTGAGGATGATATGCAGTACTTAGATTTAGTCGGGTTCCCATAGCTTCTTGGAAACGTATCCAAAAGTGGGAAGTGAAACGACTATCCCTATCCGATACAATGGAGAGTGGAACTCCATGTAAGGATACGACTTCATCTACATATAATTTTGCTAACCTTTCCATGCTAAAGGTTTCTTTCATGGGTAGAAAATGAGCAGATTTGGTTAATCGATCCACAATTACCCAAATCGCATCATTACCTTTTTTGGTTTTGGGTAACTTAGTAACAAAGTCCATTGTTATGAGTTCCCATTTCCATACAGGCATTTCTAATTGTTGGAGTAGACCTGAGGGTTTCAGTTGTTCTGCCTTAACTTGTGAACAAGTTAGACACTTAGATATATATCTAGCTATGTCCTTTTTCATTCATATCCACCAGAAATTATTCCTTAAATCTTGGTACATTTTATTGTTACCAGGATGCATGGTATACCTAGATTTATGGGCTTCCTCTAAAATCTTATTTCTTAATTCTCCCTGCTTAGGTACCCAAATTCTTTTCTTGTGGAATCTCCAAATTCCATCAGCTCCTTGTTCTAATTCCTTTATTCTTCCTTTCATATCTTCAGCATCATCCTTGATAGCTGTTTCTTGAAGGTTTTTCAGTTGTTCCATTAAATCTAACTGTAGATTTAATCTAAGAGCACGAACTCGTCGTTGTTTCTCATGATACTTACGACTTAAAGCATCAGCAACTACGTTTGCTTTTCCTTCATGATATTGAATATCACAGTCGTAATCGCTTAGGATTTCCATCCATCTCCTTTGCCTCATGTTTAATTCTTTTTTCCCAAATATGTATCTTAAGCTTTTATGGTCTGTATAGACAGTAAACTTACTTCCATACAAATAGTGTCTCCAAATCTTAAGGGCAAAAATTATGGCTCCTAATTCTAAATCATGAGTAGTATAGTTTTCTTCGTGCTTTTTCAATTGCCTTGATGCATACGCAATTACCTTTTTGCGTTGCATTAGCACACATCCTAATCCTAGCTTAGAAGCATCACAGTATACTTCAAAATCTTCTGTACCTTCTGGTAAGGCAAGAATTGGGGCGTTTGTTAATTTCTGTTTTAAGATCTTAAAAGCTTCCTCTTGCCTAGGTCCCCATTCAAACTTAACTGCTTTACAGGTTAGCTTAGTTAATGGTACGGCTATCTTGGAAAAATCCTTAATAAAACGCCTATAGTATCCAGCTAACCCTATAAAACTTCTAATTTCCATAGCTGACTGCGGGACCTTCCATTTGGTGATCGCTTTTATCTTAGTAGGATCTACGTGAATACCTTCGTGATTCACCATGTGACCTAAAAATTGCACTTCTTGCAGCCAAAATTCACATTTTGAGAATTTGGCGTAAAGTTTTTCCTTTCTTAACAAAGTTAAGAGTGAATGCAGGTGCTCACAATGCTCCTCCTGGCTTTTGGAATAAATAAGTATATCGTAGATGAAGACAATTACAAATTTATCCAGGTACGGTTTACAGATCCTATTCATCATGTCCATAAATGCTGCAGGAGCATTTGTTAACCCAAAGGGCATGACTGTAAACTCGTAATGACCATACCTAGTTCTGAAAGCAGTTTTAGGTATGTCTTCTTCTTGTACCTTCAATTGATGATATCCGGAGCGTAAGTCTATCTTAGAAAAGTATCTAGCTCCTTGTAATTGATCAAAAAGATCATCAATCCTAGGTAATGGGTATCGATTCTTAATTGTAACCTTATTCTGTCACACCCTGGCTTTTGCAGAAGCGTGGGTTTATTTGGTGTGACTTCTTAATACCATAGCAACAATCACAACAATGCTATATGATAAAAAAAAAATACGAGATGTTCATCCATTAATTAAATTGAGAAAATACCACAATATCATTGTTTAGAAACATCGACACTTGAAATAAGTTACAAACCATAAATTATTTAAAACGTGTTCATAAGACACATAAAAGACTTTGGATAAGACGAGGTTTAGAGACATGTAACCCGTCCAGGAGTAGGTTACACCTCTCAAACTTCACAACTCTTGGATGACATCTAATAACCAACGCAGCTAGACACATGCATAACCTGCCAGATCCGATAGTTCCCTGAAATACATGTAGTTTGAAAAATCAACAAAAGGTTGAGCGAGTTCATGTGTAAGTCTGTGTATATAAGCCTTTAAATTATGTCTTGTGTATATAAATGTCCCTGGTATGTAGCAATTAAGGAAAAAGAGATCACCAATGGGTTGCAAAGCCAAAGATAAGTGTGATAAGGTGCAGGAAAACTCAAACCTAGCATATTTGTACCGGGCTTCCGGCTGGAAGACATAGTCACCTCTATGGGCCGCCCCGGCCTCATGGGTGTGGGCTTGCTACACCCAAATAGATCTAATCTATCACTCATGTCCCTCGGTCCTACGACGAGGATTAATGGTCTTAAGTGTTGTGCATAAAAAAATGTATGTAATAGTTGTAACATGTATTCCACCCCCGAAGTATAAAACTGAAAACAGTTAAGAGAAAAGGGGGACATGAACTCACCTTGATTACGAGTAAGTCCTAACGAGTAAGCAAATGTGAGAGTTCTTGGAAATAAGATTTCACGTCACTCTAATTGATTGAAGATGCAACAATATGGGATACGTATCAACAATAATGTTTAATTGGATAATTGGAAATCCTATGTCTATAGGATTCGGTAGGGTTTGTCTAAATGGTAACTATGTGGTTTGGATAACCCTACAAGGGGACTTGGAAAATGAATATGATATAAAGGAATTATTTATGAAAAATATTTATTTAACATAAATAATTAATTTGCAAAATTATATAATCGATTATCAAAATAATTAAATTAATCAGAATAATTAAAAATGATATTTTTAATTATCAAACCTGAATATTCCTGATTAAAAATAATTATTATGATTTTTGATTCATTTTAAATAGTTAAAATGAATTAATTTGTCTAAAATAACAATAAGTAAGTTTATACAAGTTTAATTATCTAAATAATTGAATATAATAAAAATTTAGATTATTAATTTATATAAACTCAGTATGAAGTCTAAAAAAAATAATTTTGGATACAATTTATATAGTTATATAATTTAATCTAATTAAATTAAAACTATATTCATAAGTAATAACACTGATTTATTTATATAAATATCAAAATTATATAAACTATCAGTAGCAACATTATTTTTGTGAAGTTAATCATTTAAAATAATTATTGTAAAAATTTCAGATTTTTATTCCTTATAAATTATTTATTATGAATTTATTAAGAAATAAACTGTTTTTAATTAAAATAATTAGTTTTATAAATAAATTGACAAATTTTATATTTTTAATAAAAGTAACAGTGTCTAACAATGTTATAAAAATTATTGAAATGTTACAAATATTAAAAATAAAGCGTTTAAAAAGAAATGCAGACCCCTGGATTCGAACCCGGGTCTGTATGGAAACCAAACAGAGTCCTAACCACTGGGCTAAGCTTCTGTTTGTGTTTGGTTTAGGAATGCTAAACTTATAACCAAACAGTAACTGGTCATCTTCTCCAAAGAGAAGTCAAAGTCAGAAGACTAAGTCAAACAGAAAGTCAAACTCGTGATTTCTACGGGCAAACCTATGTTATATATAAATTAAATTTTAGGAATCGTTCTATAGGCATAAACTAACTAATTTACACAAGAAAAAACTAACCGGTATTGAAAGGATGATCGGATTGAAAAATTCCGGCGAAAAAGTAAGTATTCCGGCGAGTTGCAGGTTTTAATCCGACGAGTTTGAGTGTTTGAGTGATTGTGAAATGGTGTGGAATGTCGTTAGGAATGCAAGGACTTAAATACACGGAGTTTGGGTTTCAGATTCGACATAAAATAGTGGTTTGATCTACTTTTCATTTTTATAAAAAAAAATTTTATTGAGTGTTTTAGGCACTCAATGTGTCGAATCATGATTAAAACTAGTTGGGTATGGGTTGTAGATCATATAGATCAGTGGGACAACTCAAAAGAAGTGTTTAAAATTCGTTTTGGTGGATTTTTGGTTGATTCCGGTCGGATCCGCGAGCTGGTATGCTGGGTATATAATTCAGCATGATTTTTAACTAATATATATATATAATATATCCTAATATCTACCACATACCAGCTGGTAGACCAGCTGGTTTGTGCGCGTGTTTGGTTTGGGAGAGGCGCGGGTTCGAGTCCCGGGTGGTGACCGGTTTTGAGGTTTAATAAAACCTTTTTTATACTTAAATCCTAAATAATGTATATATATATATAATTAAATCTAAGATAATATCCAACGATGGTGGTAGTCCAGCCGGTTACGTATGTTTGTGTGTGTATGAGGTGCGCGAGTTCGAATCCGACTTATGACCAATTCAAACGTTTTTATCCGATTTAGTGATAATTTACACTTTGGTCCCTGTAGTTTCATTTGTACAAAAATGATCCTTGTAACAGTTAACTCATATAGTTAACTAGGTTAACTTTTATTTTGAAATCCTTTATATAATAACTAACCTGGTTAGGAAATTCGGTTAAAACAGTTTTAAAAGTGACCATAATGGTTCCTGAACTACTAGTTTGAGAAAATGTCCCAATGGTCCTTGTACTTTTAAACCAAAAATATATATATTTAGTTTATTTAAAATATAAGTTTTAAAAATGACAATTTAGTCCCTAAACTTTGTACTTTCAAATAATGAAGGTTTTAGTCCTCGAAATTAAAAAGTAATAATTTCAAGCAAGTTTTAAAGAATGTCGAATAGGTCCCTCAACCTATTGTTTGTCTATGTGTTAGCATTGTCAGCATGTTTCTGAGTTATCCGTTCACTGTGCTAACTGTGTTTTGTGCATCAAATTTATCACTAAAGCTTGTGTGTAATAAATGGAGTGACTGTATAAACTATGATGCATGTGTATGTACGATATAAAAATCATAGAGCAGTTTAAATTGTCAGTTGTAATCAAGCACAGTCATTAAGTACGTAATTAAAATTAATTACTTGTACAGTACCTGTAATTTTGAGGGTTGTCACATATTCAATTCCCTGTAATCGATACACATTCGCATCGAACCATCTTTCTTTTTCACAAACAACACTGGCGCACCCCACGGGGATGAACTAGGTTGTATGAATCCTTTGCTTAGCAATTCATCTAACTGCTTTTTCAATTCTAGCATTTCAGTGGGTGCTAACCGATAAGGTGCCTTAGCTATCGGTGTAGTTCCAGGAATTAGATGAATTCAAAATTCTACTTCCCTATCAGGTGGTAATCCAGGTAGTTCTTCTGGGAATACCTCTGGGTATTCTGATACTACTGGAATTTTCTTAAGTTCCTTACCCTTAGTGTTACTGATTACCGAAATCATATACACTATTTCTTGTTTTCTTGAATAACTGGCCAATTTCATTACTGAAATGAATTTCATTGGCTTACGTGGCTTATCTCCTGTAATTACCACTAATTCTCCTGTGGGTGTATGGATTTATATGGAATTCTTATCACAAAGAATTCGAGCATGGTTGGCTACTAACCAATCCATTCCTAATACCACATCGAATTCGGCTAACTTCATAGGTAACAGGTTTGCAGAAAATTTATGGCCTAAGAGTTCTATCTTTCCTTCTCGCAAAACTTTATCTATATGAACAGAATTACCGTCTGTCGTTTCTACCGTAAAAATTTGTCTAAGGTTGCTTAAAGGTAGGTTAAGAGCTTGGCAGAATGAAGTATTTATAAAACTTTGGTTTGCACCAGAGTCAAATAATACTTTTGCATAAATGTTGTGAACTAGGAACGTACCACCTATTACGTCAGGAATTAGTTCTGCTTCCTGAGTAGTCAACTGGAAGGCTCTTACGTTCTTCTTGGTAGCTCCTTCAGCAGGTTTGGCTTTGTTATTAGCTGGTTTGGCCAATTTAGGGCAGTCAGGCCTAAAATGTCTAGTTTCTCCGTAGTTGTAGTAGATTGTTGCTTTCTTCTTCCTGCAATCTTCTTCTTGGTTCCCCGGGATTTTGCAAAAATTGCAATATCCTTTGCATCTTCCAAAATGCTTTCTTTTGCAGGCATTGCAAAATGGAACAAGGGAAGATTGCCCAGTTCCCTTTTTCTTAAAATTGCTACGGTTACCCATACGGAATCCCTGGGTAATCTTTTGGGCCACTTCCTTCTTTCTATTTTCTTCTCGCGTATGTACTAGTCCGTCCGTCAAAGTGTTGGCTAATTCTATTGCATCGTCAATCGTGCGTGGTCTCGCAGCTTTAACGATATCACGGATTTCGCCAATCAATCCCCAAATATAGCGGGAAATAAGTACCGGCTCTGGCGAAGCCAGGGTTGGTACCATTCTAGCATATCCGAAGAATGTCGAAGTATACCCTCGACAATCTACATCCACCATCCGGTGCTTTAGAAATTTATTCGCCATTTGTTCTTTCTCATATTCAGGGCAAAATTTTCTTTCCACCAGCCGCTTAAACTCTTCCCAGCTCATGGCATAGGCCACATCGCTTCCCTTCGCTTGAAGTACCGTATTCCACCATTCTAGCGCCCCTTCTTTAAAAAGATGTGACGCGTACATGACCTTGTCTTCCTCAGCATATTTACTTATTTTAATTACTGCCTCGGTTTTCTCTAACCAATGCAGTGCAGCAGTCACCCCTTCGTTGCCTGCAAATTCAACTGGTTTACAGGCAAGAAATTCCTTATAAGTGCAACCAGGCGTTGCAGCTTTCATTTTATTAAGGAGCGGGGCTTGCATTCCATCGTTGTTGTTATTAGTATGGTTACCGCCTCCGTTTACACTATTACTGAAATTGTCACCGTGTGTGCGTTTGCTAGGAATAATTTGTTGAGGTTCAACAGGATTTCGAGCAGCAACAAGTATTGCTGGAATAGCATTGGCTATTCCCTGAGCAACGATATTCTCGATATCTTGTCTATTCAGAAATTGATCCTCATTGTTATGCTCAGATTGATTAACTTCATTATCGGGTTCATTACCAGCGTGTGCCATCTGGTAATATAAGTAATTAGTATAAAATAATTAATAACCAAACATAACAAAATAATTGCACATAATCACGTTAACAAGTATAGCCAAAATTGTCGATTTTTTGACTTTCGATATTTTATATATAATAGGCATTCGTACAAACTGGTTATCTTACAAAGTTTTATTTTTAAGTTATTACACATACTTATATATATATATTAAACACACATTCCTACAACCACATAACCACGGTCACCCGATCCCTGTCAGCTGGCGTCTTAGAAACGACGTTCCCTTTTGTCGTACTTCCAAGATATCCTTTCCCCTACTTCCCTAATTCGGTTCCCTGCATCAATCAGCTCTTCGCCATAATGACGGAGTTCCGCCAAGTTTTCTACGCTCATAGGTGGGTGCAGTGGAGGTTCAGGGTCAAATTGAGGGAAAAAGGTATTAGGGTTGTTTAGGAGATTTTGAAACTGCCAGTCGGTGGTCCAGCATTCTTCTAATTCTGCCGGTAGAGGTTGGGAGTGGATAATAGGATCTGGGATTTCAGGCTCTAGGTCAACCGGAAGTTGTGCTTCCGCTGGGTAATTAAAAAGATTTTCACCGGCAGGTCCGATGAGGTCACTAAGTGCTAGTTTATGATCCAACTCTTCCCAAGGTGGCATTTCCTGGTCCTGCCTGGAACTTTCCCCAATCTCTATTTCCTTGCCTTTACCTTTTAGATCCTCCGTCTTTATAATTTTCCGTGTTGCTGGTTTCCTCCTGCGCACACGCCTCCAACCCACAATTCTTCTTCTCTTCTTTGGCTTAGGTTTCTCCGGAGGTTGGGTTTGAAATTCCATAGGTTCCTTTATGTCAGCACAATACCAGGTAAAGTCTCTGGAAACTTCCACATTAACAGGATAGAGATTGAGATTCTGAAGGGCTTCAGATAACTCATTCATGCTGTTTAGCAAATATGAGGAAACATACAATTCTAGGTTAAAAGTTTGTAACTTGAATTTTCACATAATCACAGAATGGCAATCAGAAAAATTAAGTATTAATAAAAATATGAAATATTGCGATTTTTTATATATATTACAATTTACAACTGAACTTTTTAAAATATACTAGAAATTATACATTTTATTTTAATCTATCTTTTCTTATTAAGTTGTTTATCTAATGGGAAAGTTTCTTTAAAGTTTCTAATTTATGGATGATATGGGTGCTAGTACTGGGTCAGGGTGTTGGCATTTAAAGGTTAACATTTACTGTTGTAGTGGCTAACATGTAGAGATTTGCCCATTGTTCATCTAACTCATCTTCCCATGGTGGGTTAGTGCCTATTTTCTGAGTTTCCTTATTACTCATCATTCCTTTTGGTTGTGACTTCTTTATTTTCTATTTACTTTTTCTAATAATACAACTTCTTTTCTTAGGGGTAAGTGGTTTCTCAAACTGTGCCTTACGAACAAATATTCCTTCCTCGGTATCTGCTAAGTATCTTGAGGAATTTGACTGTAATGAAGTTCCCTTATCTTTTAGTGAACTATCTAATTGACGATAGATGTCCGAAATTCTTTGCTTACCCATACTGTAACTAACAAGTAGTCAGTTAACAAAACATATTATCACAAGAGGGTAATCAGGAAAAAATTAAGTATTTAAATACTTAATTGGCTTAAATCAGTGGCTCTGATACCACTTTTTTCTGTCACGAGTGGGACAGAAACCCGTGGTATTTATTAATTGAGTTGACAGCGGAAGATTTTACAGGATCTTTTAAAACTTGAAATGCCCGATTATTTTATTTCATAATTCGGGATAAACCCCGTAATTTACAATAGAGGAATTTTACTAGGAAATTCCCTAGTTTACAAAACATGTTTATTTATTTAACTGAGCCACTACCTCAAGCTTGTTAGTGCTCCGTAGCACTTTTCCTTGGTTCACAGTAGTCACCTGAAACATGTTTTGAAAATATTTTATCAGCGGGGAGATACTGGCGAGTCATTCAGGCTTATTAAAACGACACATTAGTTATACATTACAGCATAAGAGCGATTACAATGGCATCTATCTTATTTTTATCTGGCGCCGTGTCACCTCCTGGTGACGATGGTCATACCACTATTGAGTCTTTTCACCCAAGTAGTGATGATTATCACTGTTAGGATTTATTAGCCTAACTATGAGAAATTAGTAATGTGCACAATACCCCACTAGCCAGTGATTCAAGATAACCACGACTTAATCCCTGTAATTATAACTTTTTGAAAATAAATGGAGCATTGTAAAAATACTTTTGATAAAAGAGAATGACTCGCATTGAAGATTTAGACGGGCAGAGTTTAGCCTACTGATTAGCCTTGTAACCTAATTTAAATAACAATGTACACGAACTAGGTTAGTAACTAATACAGCATTTACGATAACTCACGAGATAAAAACCCTCACAACGAATGACAAAGTGCAACACTTAAACATCCATCGAATTCACGACGAATGACAAAGTATAGCCCTAATTTGGGCAGCACTTAAACATCCATTGGATAGTTTTCAATCGATCGGACATTGAATCGTAGCAGCGATCGAGTTAATACCCTGTATCGTGAGGCCCAACCTATCCTTTACGCGGCCCGCCTGAAGACCAGAAATCTGATTTTCTTGGTTTTTGATATAGATTAGGGTTTCAAGGGTCCGGGTTTTCACTTCAGGGTTGGTTTGGGACATTTTTGAAGGTCCTTACACCAGGAGCAGCGGGCAATGGTCAGAATGAATTCTAGACACCGCCAGAAGGCAAGCTTCCGACCACAGATTAAAAAAGTCTTTACACACAAACACCCTGTCGATTTTACTCAGCTTGTGTAACAACCCCCACGTTCGTGCGTTCTTACTACTCGTTATACTCGTTACGCCTGGCACCAGAGATTCGGATCATAATGTAGCTATATCGCATACATCGCTAGTTCGCAGTACTTTCGCATATTACGCATACTTTATCGCTATAACACATCACAATCGCACGTACTAACACTCACGATGACGTTGAGTGAGGACCTATTTGTAACACCCATCTAATTTTTACTTGAATTTAATAATAATTCACACCATTTTAGATAAAGATGTCTAGTTATAACATTGATTCCAAAAGTAAGTTCAAAAGTGGCAAAACCTTAGTCAACTATCGACTAAGTTAAAACATTCAAAAGTTGTTTAACAATTTGTTTACATCCCATAAACGTAGTCTATTAAAGGTCAAAATAGTGCGGAAGCTTCAAAAGTCGTGTTCGGTTCTTCGAAACTTGCTTGACCGCCGTCCGTAAGGTCCACATCGTCACCTAGGGTCAAAACCACTAAAACATTAGTTTTGACATTAATATATGTTACATAAACACAAGTTCCGACATCGAAATATGATAAATAAAATACAAGTTTTTTCTGGGCTCCACCGTAACTTACGGTGTCTACCGTAAGTTACGGTAGACACTGAGTGATTCTGGTCTGCCGTAACACAGGAGTAAACCACCGTAACGTTTTTGTTTTCCACCGTAAATTACGGTGGAGACCGTAATTTACGGTGGACTCTGTGAATTTGCCATTTGACTATTTTATTGATTTCACCCTGTTCCACACGTCGTTTAGGGTGATTCATTTCCTGTATATTTGTAAATTCATTACGAACATATTTCTTACGACTATCATACCCAACTTTGACTCTCCGATCATAACGGCCTAAAGCCACTTATACTATTATTCGACCCATTCTAACTTATTCTATTTTACTACTTCTCACTAGTAAGCCTATGGCGCCTTATACCCATCATCCGGGGCTTGGTATTACTTGCGCTTCCTTACCAATTCCATGGTTTAACGCTCTTGCAATTTATAACGCCATTGCTAACTAATTAAAACACCAATTCTACAATTTACACTATTGTTTGACCCGTTGACTCATCTTGTGGAATTCCTCCAATGTGATGACTACCAAACGGTTCCTTATAGGTTTTAACTCTATTAATTTAGATAGCAATCATAGTTGCAATAATCATCACAATTTCTATTCTAAATGCGACTATACATAATATAACCACAATTCACTTAATGTAACAGATCAAGTTACATACCTTCATAATTCGTCGACATTGCTTTCTAACCATAATTACCCATTCCCGGGCTTGTCGACCTTAGCGTATCCCTTCTAATCCACGGTCTCTGCTTTTATAACTCAATTTAACAAGTGACGTTCGAGTCACTCCAAACACTACCACTTCGACCATTATTTTAACACATTCTTCATCTAGTGAATTACATCACTTTACTTACATCCCATTATGACTAATTAAGCGGTATTATCAATAAGCATATCTAACCAACTATTTCTTTTGACCCGTTTGGTTTGTCGAGTGAATTCCATCACTTCTTAGACTCACCAAACGCAACTATTTTCGCTATAACAACATTAGGCATATTTACGACTAGGCTTATCTACATAAATGTAACGAGACAACAAGTCGCGTACCTTTAGAGCACACCCTTCAAGCGCGTATCTCCCCCGGCGTGTCCGCTTGACGTTCCGGATTCTTTGCCTAAAGAGTTCAATTCACAATAAGTTTAGAACTCTTTCACAAGCTTTAACGCATAATCCTCTAAAATGATCAAAATCTGCGTTTTTACCTAACTTTTAACATATTAACCCTCACTTAGGCGTTCCGTCAAACACCTAGCGGGTCAGATTTTTATATAAACAAAACCAAGTTCATGACTTGTAATTATCATCTAAACTAAATTTAATTAGTCAATTCTACACATGTCTTAACATCAATATTTCTGAAATTTATTCTTAAATTCAGATTTATGTTAGAACAAGATCACAATTCTAGGGCTTATCAAGTTTTCTTCAAGTTCGTTAATCACCTACAATGATGGTTATAAACTCTATAATTATCATGAAATCTTTTAACAAGATTTCACCTAGGGTTCATCCCTAGACACCATATTTCTTCTAATCACATCCATGCGTGACACAATCAAGCTAAATTTCGATCTTTCATAATTAACCTAAAACTTGAGATGAATCGAAACATCAAGATTTTACATACCTTATGATCCCCTCAACTAGGTAATCATTAATTTATGCTTGAAAATCGATTTGGACATGATTTAAGCCTTCAATTTGTGGTTTTTGTGAAGATTGGGGTTGGGTGAGGAGCCTCCTGTCGCCCCCTGCTTCTTGTTTAACCAGACACCCCCAAAGTGGGTGTTTGGTTTGTTTTAATTTGCGATTCATGTTATCAAGTTTCAAATTTAACAACATAGGTCCCTCCACTTCTAACTAGTTTATATCTTTGGCATTTAAAATTCATTTATGCCTTAAAACATGCCAACTAACTAACTAGGTTATTTATTTCCTAGTTAGTTCATTCTCGTTTATTTATTATTATTTTATTTATTTTTAACTTTATATTATTTTAATATAAAGTTTTATAAATTTCGGGGTGTTACAAGTCCACCCCCCCCCCCCTTAAAAGGGTTTCGTCCCCGAAACCAGAGTACATACCGAATAGTGTAGAGTAGAGACGTCGCATCTCTTCTTCGGACTCCCATGTAGTGTCCGAACCTTTCCTATGCTTCCATTTGATCTTGACTTGATCGATTTGTTTGTTTCGCAAGTGCTTGACCTTTCGATCTAAAATCTCCAATGGTCTTACCGCCTAATTCAGGCTATTATCCACCTCGATATCGTCGTAATGGATATAAGTTGTTTCCTCCATTAGACATTTCCGCAATTGCGACACGTGGAACGTGCCATGTATTCCACTCAACTCTTCCGGTAGCTCGAGGTGATAGGCCACCTTGCCAACCCGTTCGATGATTTTAAATGGCCCGATAACCTCGGGCTTAGTTTCCCTCTTTTTCTGAATCGGATAACACCCTTCCTTGGGGAAAACTTTTAGCATAACTATATCATCTATTTCCTATCCTTTGTCGCCCTTTTTGATCGGGTTGTCTTTTGACCATTCAGTCACTGAGTCCGTCAGCATACTTACTTGACGCTAGTTTTATATTAACAAGCGCTCTACATAGGTCACAGTGTTATTTAGGCTACAACTTGTTTTATTGCCTAAACTAATTGGTCACCATTTTACCTCATACCTCGTCATTCGGGTATGCAATATTGCCGTCATCGGCCCTTTGCGTGCTTATAATTTCATATCTAGTCATTCACACTATAACGTGATTACATTCTCTATTACTTTTGTGTCCGTGATCACATCACGCCATGTTTAGTTTTACATCGACTTTTCATTCTTAAGAATCTTTCCTCCGAATGCATCATCTTACAGCTTTCGGCGTTAGACCTATATTCTTTAGTACTAACCATTTTCTAATTTCTCTCTCGGTATTCATAGGTGTTAGAACATCGTTTCTTTACTAAAACTGAATTTTAGTTTAATGTTTTTCTCTTAACCATGTCGATTAATAATATCAAGGAATTGACGACAAGGATTATTCTTCGGGATTATCATTTTACGCGAGAAATCATAATTGGTTCTCCACGCTTTATATTATCGACCCGTAGGTTCCTTTACTTAGCCTTGTAGACTATTCTATTAGGTCTTCACCTTTTTAGGGTGAGACCCCTCCCTTAGTATGTTCCATTTGTATTTGCGACCCAATGGTCATTTTGTTCCCGTAGGCCTTTACATTGTTTATAATTTGGAGGTTATGGTGATCCCATGGATCATCTTCTATTCGTTTGACCTTGACCGTAGTCTAAGGCTACCCTCACTTTCTTTCGGATTATCTTTCCGACTCTATGACTTCTTATGTGTCCTTCGAATCGGTTTATTTTACTCATACCGTTATTTGGTTTATGCCTCTATTTCCTTTCAACCCGTTACCCGGGTTCTTGATCTTGATATATATACATATATATATATATATATATATATATATATATATATATATATATATATTTTAACACTCCGGTTTCATTGGTTTGCATTTTCCCTTTCATACTCTTTTATGACATATCCCATAGATTCAATAATATTTTACGCTTTCGTTATCCAGGTTGCGCTTACTTGGGATATCAACTACTATACTTTATTCAACCCGTCCAACATTAAAGTAGTTGAACATGACTATCGAAATTTCTGTTTTTGCAAAATTTTATTGTTTTCTCAGTCATAACTCTTAATCCGAGTCTCTTGACTTTTAATTCGCGTTCTTGACAATTGGTTACGCATTTATCTGAAAACATACCTATTAATTGAGTATTTTATAGATATTATTTTCATAGCAACGCTTCCGTCATTCCTTAAAACTTTGTTTCTCGATTTATTTGGTCGTATCAGCAAAACCCACCGTTTTTACTCAATCAAGTCTTTTATTCTTTCACTCGTCTGGTTTGACTTGTTCGTGTGAGTTCCATCTCCTATGACAGCAACTTTATCCTTATGCCTTGACATTCTAAATTGTCGATTCATATTTTCGTTTGCTTGATTCATATCCCTTCCCTTGGGCTCATTATCTTAATGTAATATGCTCCCATTATCCGGCTTCCGTTTACTTTTATTATCAAGCACTTTACTTAATTAATCCGTACACCACCTTTCTTTTGTCAGCGACCCTTAGGTCTGTTTCTTTTACAAATGTCCCGAAGGCCCATGTCTCAAGTCTTATTTGGTAAACTACTGTTATTGTTATTCGGCCTTTGGGGTTTACTCGTTCTTATTCTAACGCTTTCATAATGTTTGTCTTACTAAATCTTTTACATATTCACCCTCATCAAGGTGATTATCGTTCTTCCTCAGGAGGATTTTATTAATAACATGTTAGTTGGGTATCTACCCATACCCGAGCTTTTAAATCCAAATTTATTGGTATTTCATTATTTACAGCAACAATTAATACATATTGTCCATTTAGTTTCTTTTTCGAGGATATTCCTATCCAAATCTTAATCTCTTGATTTCTGGCTTTAACCCATTGTTACAATAACAAAATCAATTCATTTCATGTTATTGTTTCATATCATTGTATGGAATTTATCCACATCGTTTGTTGACATAAACGATGTTTCTATCTGTTTCATTTAGTTTAGCTTAGTCTATAACCATGTCCTTGTCATCTATTACTATTGTAAACTCCCAGGGTTCGGGTGTTATTACACTCCTCCCTATTATGACGCTTATTTTTCATTACATTCTCGGGTTCGAGTGTGCGCGCACCCCTTCCCAAGGCAATATTTATCATGATTATTTTTACCTCGATGCTCAACATACAGTTTCAGCACCTCTTATAAACAATAGAACTTTTATTATTACCTCTTTCTATTTTTCAAAGCCTTGGTAATTTTGTTAACATTAATGTAGAATGTTAAATAAATCGATATAAAACAAACGATTTATTTGCACTCGTAATAATTAAAAATTCATGCTGAAATTTAATTTACAAGAGTATACCTGAAATGACATCAGGTTTAGCTTTAGCCTCCGTGGCTGTTATATAAAACAACTTTGTCCTTGATTTCTGGGCATCAGACTTTGTGTCGGTTGTGTCCTTGGTTCCAAGCCTCTCTGGACATTTAGACTTCTTATGTCTTGGCTTACCACATGTGCCCTTGTGGATTTTTCCACATAATTTACACTGATGTACTACACTTTTTGTAACTCCTTTCTTGGGAGTTTTATTAGGACTTTTACTCGCGAGGTCCCGCCTTAACTAGTATAGTACTATAGCACCCGATGGGGTCTAGTTAGGATGAATAGCAATCGCAATCGCAGCTCGAGTGACTTAGCTGGTAGTATCTGTCTTATATGCATATATATTGTGGTATCTCGTTTATGTATTTGGTAATTCGCAACACTTTTTATCTATTTTCGCTGCTATCAAAACTTGTATACTCGCCAATACTTTTGTATTGACGTTGTTTTAACGTGTGTTGTAGGTTTAGATCGCAGTCTACACCAAATCAAGCTAGGAAGTCTAGAAACTCACCAAAAATCTAGGTTGTCGGATTTGTATTGTTCGAGAGAACAGAAAATCTGTGATAACTTATGTGATTGTATTGTTTGTTAGTATGGGATAACAAATGTAATAAATATTGTCGCTATTAGTTGTTATGGATTCTCTTGAGCAATCTGATTCGCCTAGTGCCGCGCCCCGATGATTCCGCCATCGGTTGGAGTGTGACAGCTTGTTGGAGTTAGGAGCAAGAAAAGTGAACTTACGCCCCCTCAAACTGTATTCCACCAACCCAGTCGCATCAATGAAATCATTAAAGTCTTTAGGACATACTCTAATAAAGACCGAGTTCTTCCTTTCCTCAGGGTACCTAACCGCATTAAAATCTCCCATAAGAATCCACTGCCCATTCCCCATATTAATCAGATCAACCAAACAGCTCCAAACCGTCTTTTTATCAGTAACTTTATGCGAGGCATACACATTCACAACATTAACCACCTGATTAGTACCAACCACCCTACCTGAAACCACCATAAAATTCCTATTTCTCGACACAAACTACATACAAGAAAACGAGAGGGTCCCACAAACACAATAACCCCCTGATCTACCCGTAGCCCCAACACTATCCATCGTAAAATTGGGTCCGCCCCAAAATCTAGACGCAACATTCAAACTAACCTCGTCGACCTGAGTTTCCTGAATAGCAACGAAGCTCACTTTATTTTCCTGTCTCAAGCTTTTAATCCAACCCGCCTTCAAATCAGACCCCATACCTCTGATGTTAATAGAAAGAAAATTCATATATTCTTACCTTGAATTCCTTCTTCCAAGATAATCTCCAAAATTAACTCGTGGTGTTGCCTCAGATCGACTCCAACTTCACCCCCACCTCAATCGTGCTGGAAGTCTCCTTAACCACCATCTCTGGCGCATACACCGACCCCGTACGATCAACCTTCTCCACTGTCGGGTCCTCAAACTGACCAGGGCCGGCTCTGGGCCCGGCAAACCCTTGCCGACGCCCGAGGCCCAAAATTTCAAAGGCCCGAAAAGTCTTTATAAGTTTGTATATATTTATTAAATTATATATTTAGTATATTTATCCGTTTATTATGCAAAAAAGTCTTGGTGGTATAGTGGCAAAAACCATCTCAAAATAATGTAAGGTCTCAAGTTCGAGTCTTTGTTTCGTCACTAAGTTTTTATTTTTGTAATTCATTTACCCTTAACCATAATTTTGGGCCCAATTCTTTTTGTCGCCCGATGCCTAAATTTTTTGAAGAGTTTTCGGGGACGACTCTGAAACTAACTATTCCCCAACATAAAAACAACTAACATTCAAACAATTAAACAAACGCACTTCAAAGTTTTAAAATTCAAACATTAGTTCAAGTTTCAACTTTCAAAATCACTAGTTACAAACTTACAATAAATACAAATATAAAATAATACAATTACACAAACATCAAAATTCACAATCCCCACCAACAGTTAGCGGATTTGGGTTTTCTTTTGGGCTCCAAACTAATCAATTACATACGAACTTTAAAATTTTTTAGGCTACTTGTAGAGATGGGCATAATCGGGTATTCTTAAAACCCGGAACCGGGTCCAACCCGGAACCGGGTATGGATACAAGTGAGTGGACCCGGGTTCTCAGTGGAACCGGTTCCAGATACAACCCGGGTACATGTCAATATATTTAGAACCGGCGTAACCGGTTTCGGGTACAAGGAACCGGGTACGGGTACTGTGTGGAACCGGGTACGGGTACTATACGTAACCGGTTACAGTGCGTTTTTCAATAAAGCTGCTCGATACTGTTAGACTCATTTCCAATTATATTAGCTAGTGGCCACATGCCCAAAATCACCCCTATGCTAGACTCATTTCCAATTATATTAGCTAGTAAAGTTACCCGCGCTATGCGGCGGGATTTCTACCGGTATCACATCGGTTTGGGACGGTACCAGTACTCGGTTTAGCAATCGAAAAAAATATGCCAAAGAATATATTGACGTGTCTTTTGCAATGATCCAAATCGTAAAGAAAATTAATTTATATTGGACGGTATCGTTGTGACATGCTAAACCGTAGGAAAAGTTAACGTTTTCAAAACACAATAAAGTTCTATAAAAATAATATTAAAAATGTAACTTCAACACTAAAACTTGTGGCAAAAAAGAAACACCAAAACTATTGGGCAGGTGTAGCTCCACCCAAACACAAATGGAAATGGTGAAGGTTTGACAAATATTCCCAAAAACACATGTAAGCTTGCAAGCAAGAGTGCATACCCTATTGTACAACATGTTAAAACCCTTGTAATTCACTGTACAACCTCTTCAAATTTGTTAGTACATATAATATAATATAATGTCCTGTACCGGTGCCAATGAGTAGTGGTGGAGTGCTTGGGGAAATACTTAGTGTTGCTTGTGACACAGGTTCGATTCCAACTCTCCCCCATTATTTTCTGCCGCATCCAGGTGAAGGGCGAATACGGGTGGCGCCGGTTCGTCTTGGATGGGAGGCGAGGTTTTACCGATTATTCCACTGTCGTGCCTTTGGGCGGGTGGAGGTCGTGTTTCCGCGCATCTAGGAGAGCCAAGAGGTTGGCGGAGGTCGAGTAGTCGATCTTGACCACAGCGCCCGTTGTCACGTTGGTTGACACGTCGTTACTTGCCGTTCAAAAAAAATGTCCTATATTAGTATCATATCCATCGGTACTTGTTACACTTTAGCCATTGGTTCACGGGTATACCCATTTAAGGTGTTATAAATCACTCATTGGGATGTTCATTAAGCAAAACCCGATTTTTAATTCACATTAAACCCGATTATAAAAATAAATATTTGATTACACTTCTAGCATCTAACTATTTCAACATAACCAATATTATAGAAGCATCTAACAATTTCAACATATTCAATATTATAGAAACTAGGATTACGACCCGCCGCAATGCGGCGGGAATTCTTTATTTATAACTAAGTCGATCTACGACCTACATGTTATGTTAAACCTGTCAAACGGGGTAAAAATAGACGATGTAAAAACGTTCACCCACACACGCACGTTGCGTCGTGTTAACTCCCAAAATTTAGAACGAAACGTAAAAACGTTAAGCCAAAGACACACGCTGTGATGTGTTAAGTCACAAAATTTAGAACCAAGCATAGAACGCAAAATTTGTAGAAAATGAAAACTATAAAGGACTAAAGTTGAAAGTAAAAAAAGTTATGAGGATAGATTGTAAAAGATAAAAAGTTTTGGGTTAAAAGTAAAAAACAAATAGTTTTGGGTTAAAAGTAATTTATGAAATACTTTTGGGTGAAAAGTAAAAAAAAATCAATTTTTTTTGGAAAGCCCCCAAAGCCAACGTTACGACAACCATATGCATAACAATTTTTTCTTTGAAAAATCCCCAAAGCACACCCCGCGTTGCGGCGGGGCGTAAAACGGTGTCAAATAGTACTAATGTCACACAACCGTCATCGACAACCAACACTGACTCGACCTATAATATGCGTATTGCGACGAACCTGTCAAACATGGAAAAATAGAGGTAAAAACGTTGAACCACACATGCACGTTGCGTCGTATTAACTCGAAAATTTTAGAACTATACGTAAAATGAAAATTTACGAAAGATGAAAAGTATAAGTGACAAAAGTTGTGAAGTTAAATTGCAAATAATGAAAAGTTTTGGGTTAAAGTTAAAAAAAACAAATTATGAGGGTTAAAATTGGAAAATGTACAAACATTTGGGTTAAAACAAAAAAATCAAGTTTTTTTTTTGAAAAACACCCAAAGCATAACTTACAAGTCATTATGCACAAAAAGTTTGCTAATTTATATAGGTTTTAATATTCGACTACACTTCTAAAAATTTATGACTTTAATATTCGACTACACTTCTAAAAATTTATGATTTTAATAACTCCTAGTTACTATATATAACAATTGTCGTAGGTTCTTAACAACAGTTTCAGTTTCCAGGTTTTTTAAACCTGCATCTGCCGGTCGTTATGTATATGAAAAATTAGCCCTGCAACATTGGTGTCAAGGTTTGATAGGCCCACGTTTTCCCTTTCTTTTCCTTTTCCGGATTTTTTTCCTTCACGGTCTTAACTTTAGAGTAACCTCTAACGCCCAACCACCGCCCCACATTAAAGAAGACGACCATGAGTGTTTGGAGCCCGAGAAAGAGTGAAGCTACAAAGGCGTCAACCATGAGGTGGAGATACGTCACTTGATCAGCAACGGCTTGAAAAATTTAACACGGTGGTTGTTAGTGGTTGGGTGACCGGAAATTTCGGGTGGCCTGAACTACTGACTTCACCACCATCGCATCATCCCAAATTTATTTTGTTGTGGTGGCCGGATGGAAAACTCGCTGGTAGATCCGACGTCTGTTCGAAGGTTTTCCGGCAATTGGTTTGAAAATAGAAATGAATCAGCAACGGATATGTTGGTGGCGCTGAGGTGGTGCCGGGTTGTTTTGCGTTGGCCGCGTGTCGTGGCTGTTTGGTGGTGATCGTGTTTTATTGGTTGTGGTGGTGTTGTCTTGGTGACGGTGAGTGAAGACTCAGAACCAGTTGGTCCGACCTGGTCAGAGTATATCTTCAGATGACCTAGCAATAACCTGCAAGATCACAAGGAAACAAGCACACCGTTAGCCTCGTCACAGGGAGGGGGGTCTCTTTGTGACCAAGCTTGGGCGTGATAATAAGTATTTGTGAGGAGAGGATAGGTCAGGGAGAGAGAGAGAGGAGAGTTTAGAGAGAGAAAGTAGCGATTACCCTTTGCTTTGAGTCTTGGCGAGGTATTTATAGTCTTTGGGTATGCTGACGTGGCGAGTTAGTTAGGGTCGGACCAGTCACTGTCAGGGCAGTTAAAGCTGTGGGGCCCAGTTAGTTATGACGTATCAATGTCTTTATTCGTTCTGTCTAGGACGAAGGGTGCGGTCCGACCATTATGTGATGAGGCTCGATTCTATACTTGCTGGTTATTCGGTCCGACCAAGGACGTATCCTCATCAAGTCCCCCTAGTTCGTAGTGTTTGTTTAGCAAAAACTTCGAACTATATGGCGAGGTGTTGGCGATTCGGGGACTTTATTTGCTGCTGATTTTCGAATTTTGAATTTTTGGCGGTGATTTTTTGCTTTGGTGACCGTCAGTTACCCTATCTTATCCTAATCGATGTGACTCTTGATGTACGTCACTTATCATGACGTGTCGACCTTTGATTGGTTACTTTGAGGTGGTGTATATCCCTATAAAAAGGGAATGAAAAGTGACTTTTTGTTTTCACTTTTTTACTTCATCTTCTCATTCCTTTTCTCTGAGGCGAAAACAACTCATCAAGCAGGTTAGTGTCTTCTTATGTAATGGCGAATAAAAGCAACTTGTCCGGTTGCTTTAACATTTTAAATAGAAATGGCTTAGCATGGTATGTCGATAAATATGTGATTCCTGCCTCCTTACACCCTGTTCTCCCCGAAAAGGATACACCTATTTATCCTTTTCCCCCGGGGAAGATAGGGATTTATACTCGTTTGTTCGATTACTGTAATTATCGTCTCCCTCTGACGAAGTTTTTGATCGACGTTCTGTTATTTCATGAGGTTCATCTTTCTCAAATGAACCCCTTTGGCCTTGCCAAGGTATGTCATTTCGAGTTGTCCTGTCGTGGTTTGGGCTTCGATCCGGATTTGGATGTGTTCCGGGCTTTTTACAAGTTGAATCGGTCCGGTAGTTGGTATACCTTCGAGGTTAGGAATAAGAATTCTTGTTGTTACTCGTGGATTACCACCAGTATAAAGGACTGGAAAGACCGTTTCTTCTGGGTTGATGACCGATGCATTCCGGCCGAGATGACATGGAGATTAAAAAGTCGCGCCTCCCACCCCCTCTTCCTGAAGACTTTGAATTCAACAGAGATTTATATGCGACTTTGATCAAGGAGGCTGGACGCATACAAAAGTATCCGGAACACATCCTTGTCATGGGGCAGATAAGCACAATCTGGGCCGAACCGGAGTGGTATCCCACCCTCAAGTGGAACAAAGAGGGTTAGTTATGAGGTGTTTCTTGAACTTGCTTTTGATTATTGTGTTCGTTTGTATGCTTTATATCATGCCGGACTATGGACGCTATTTATTGTTTGTTTCTGTGCAGCTGTGGGTTTGAAAGAAGCTTTAAGGCTGAAGTTCTTAGATTCCAAGGAGCTCGATGTCCGGGCGACTAGGACCCTGAAGGGTGATCCTCCGTATCTAAGCATTGTACAGGAGAATCTTTATTCGATACGGGAACCGGTAGCTCCGGCTGACCAAGGCGGTTCGGCTGGCCAGGGAGGCTCAGGTGGCCAGGGAGGTTTGGGTGGCCAGGGAGGCTCGGGTTCAGCTCCTGCGGCACAAGTGTTGAATGTTTCTTCGGTTCAGACAGCGGTGGTAGTTAGTGGTGACAAAGGCAAAAAGACCAGCTCAAGCGGAACGAAAGGGTCTGGTTCCAAGTTTATTATCGAAGACGAAGGAGTACATGTTTCTATCGAAGACGAAGGAGTGCATGCCGAAGAGGGTGATGATGGTGATGATGAGGAGCGTCCTCAAATTAGTTTGAAAAGAAGACGGACTACTTCTTCTAAGTCCGGTCCGAAACCCAAACAGGTGAAGAAAACGAAGATGGATTTTAAGACCATTACATTGGATGATGATGAAGAAGATCAAACCACCGACTCCTCTACTGCTGGGGGTTTGTTGGCAAATTTGGACGCCCATCTTCACGGTGGTCGTACCCCAAGGGACCATCCGGTTAAAACTCCAACAAGCCCGTTGTCCTTTGGAGGGGCAACTACCAAGGTTTTCGAAGATGTTCATATGCCCGAGCCCTTATCTTTCAAAAGGATTGAACCATCTCCTTCTGGTAAGCCTACAACGGGGGTTGCTTCCAATGTGTCAAGGCTGAGCCCCCAACCAATTGATGGTGGGGATAGTGCCTCCTCTTCCCCTTTTTGGTATAAAACTGAAGCTGTTTTCTTGTCCCGGGAGTTAGGTTTAGGCGATGTTGGGGATATGGATTCAGCTCGAGCTTTGGAGAAGTATATACCCGAGTGGTCGTTGGTGAATAAAGATAGGATTGTGGATGCCTTGTCGGCAAAGATGACCCTATTTCAACTTGGGACTCCGGCCGAGCATGCACATTACCGGAAGATGAGTGGTCCGGAACTTGGGAATGCTCTGATGTTAAATCAAGCCCAGTCGAATTCTTTGGTGGTGGAGACTTACAAGCGCTGGGTCGAGGCGGAGTCGAACTGCCGTAAGTTCGAGCATGAGATCGTCAATTTAAAGAGTGAAGACAATGTTGGAACGAAAACCAAGCAGGAGCTTTCGTCTCTCCGGTCCCAGGTAGATCGTCTGAAGGAGCAAATTTCGGAGGCAAAAGAGATCAATAAGTCTTCCCAAGCTTCTGCTGCAGCTGCTTTCGAAGCCCGAGACAATGCTCTGCAAGATTTAGAAGCTCTTAAATTGAAGTTTGGCGATCTGGAAAAGAAAATGTCTGATGCGGAGAAGACACATAAGGCTGAGCTAAAGGAGATGCAAACATCCTACGACCAGCTTTTGGCCGATCACCATCGTTTGATTAACGGTACGTTCGTATTTTACTTTTTATTGCTTTTTTTTACTACGTATTAAATCCCATATTTCTTCAGTCAAGGATGAGCTTGAGAGGGCTCGCGACAGAGCGGTCGAGTCGCACAAGGCGATGATCGACGAAGCGAAGGGCATGCTGATTCGTTGTGATGGTGAAATGGTTGAGTTATACGCCCAGGTGTCGGAGCTCATGCTTACCAAGTAATGGTTTTTAACGGACGGGATTGCCTGGGTGGTTAAGCTGGTTCATCAGAGTCCAGAGTTGGAAAAGGTGGTTTCAGACCATGTGAACAACGTTAACGTTGTCGGTGTAAATGAAGGAATCAAACAGGGTTTTAAAGCCGCGAATAGTTTGGTTCGCTCTGCTGAGGAAGTCCCTGGATACGATGCGGGAGCCCAGGACGCATTAAACGTTGCGATAAAGGCCTTTGATGATTTCCATATCTCCGTTCTTGGGAAAGTTGCGGACTTGGTGGATAAACCCTTGTCCGTTATCAAGCAAAGGAGCGAACTTCCCATCGTGAAAGAAGATTACGAATCTTGAAGTTTGGTTTTTACCTTTGTAATCGTATATTATTTTGTTTTTGTTGCGGCATGTAACCGAACAACTTATCTTCCTGCTTACGGTTTCAGTGAACATATTACCGTAGCTTTATATGAAGTAATATTTTTGGTGAAATTATTTGTGCCTGGATACTTAGTTTTTAATTTGCGTCCAAATTTTTACTGTTTGACCAGGTTTTTGTTCGGTCATCTTAGGTGACCGGATCTTAGCAAGAAGTTTTTTGTAGACTTCCTTTGCTTAGTGGATTTTTTATAGTCGGACCGTTTTAGATACGATCCTTTTGCTTAATAGGTTTTGTCATTATTGGAACTATTTAAGCCTTCTCGATCGGCGCGAGGCATGGGTCGAGGCCCGTTCATGCACGTTTTTTGATATTGTTTGAACTTATACATATGCTATGCTTTATACTTGTAAAAATACGGATCGCTTTATTTATTGATTTATTTAATCATAGCTCCGGGGAAAACCCTCCCGGTTATAAGGAAAATGGAAATTCGTTTGGGGCATTACCCTCCCGATTCATACATGGAAATTTGAAAATAAAAAATAGGAAATAGCGATCTTTCTTGGCCGTGGCAGGCTGTTCACATAAAACACTTCTTTAAATGCACCCCGTTCCATGTCCTAGGTACGGGGGTTCCATCGATTTTTTCTAACACGTACGAGCCTTTTTCACTAGCCTCTTTGACTCGGTACAGTCCTTCCCATTTTGGGGTTAGCTTCCCAGGGGTTTTGACGTGGCTTGCATCGTTGCTTCGGAGCACAAAGTCTCCGACCTTGAATTTGTAAAGCTTGGCACGGGCGTTGTAATACTTTTCGATCTTCTTTTTGTATCGTGCCTCTTTTATGGCCGCAACGTTCCGGTGCTCTTCTAGCAAATCAAGGTTGGATCGGAGCTCCCGCTCGTTTTCTTCCCAATTTTTGCACCTTTGATTTGGGAGTCCGATCTCTGCGGGGATCACAGCCTCAGTGCCATATGTAAGACTAAAAGGTGTTTCTCCGTTACTAGTCTTGTGTAGCGTTCGGTGAGCCCACAGGACGTTCGGTAACTCATCCGCCCAGCCTTTGCCTTCGTAACCATGTCTTCTCTTTATCTCATCAACGATTCGTCGGTTTATCTGTTCGACCTGCCTGTTTCCCTGGGGGTGGGCAACCGAAGAAAAGACTTGGTTAATCTTCAAATTTTCACACCAGCGCTTGAACGGGTTTTCCGCGAATTGCTTTGCATTGTCGCCTACAATGTAGAGTGGAAGACCGAATCGGCACACGATTTGTTCCCAAAAGAATCTCGTTACATTGTAACCAGAGATGATTGTGAATGGTCAGGCTTCCACCCATTTAGTGAAATAATCCACCGCAACTAGCAAGTATTAGGCGCTTCCGCTTGACCGTGGGAAGGGTCCGACTATGTCAACACCCCACTTCTGGAAAGGCCATGTGGCAATTACTGGGATCATCTCATTCTTTGCTCCGAGACTTACTCGTGCGTGTTTTTGGCATTCGTCACATTGCTGGAGTTCTTTGACAACACTCTCGTGCATCCCGGGCCAATAATATCCTGCGTTTTTCACCTTTGTCACGATCATTTTTGGCCCGGCGTGAATCCCGCAAATGTCGTAATGAATTTCTCTAATGATATAGCTGGCATGTTCCGGATCGAGGCATTTTAACAGAGGCCCAAGGAAAGTCTTTCGGTACAAACCTCCTTCCTGCATCTGATATTGAAGAGAGTTGATTTGGATTTTTCTTGCCTCCGCTTTATCAACTGGCAAAACATCGTGCACCAGGTAGTTGATTATGGGAGTCATCCATGTTTGTGACGGAGCTTCTACTTGCATAACGTGTGGAGTGGCGATTGAAGGCATGGTTAACACTTCCACCCTTACCACTTTGGCCAAATGACTGAACGTCACGGATGCCAGCTTGCTCAATGCATCGGCCTTTTTGTTTTTGCTACGGGGAACGTGTTCAACCTTACATGAATTGAACGATGCTATAACTTGCTTTACCTGTTTGAGATATTCAACCATGTTGGTTTCCCTTGCTTCATATTCTCCGTTCACCTGATTTGCTACGAGCAACGAATCCACGTGGGCCACTATGTTTCTTGCTCCGACTTTTGTTGCCAAGCGTAAACCGGCTAGCAAGGCCTCATATTCAGCTTCATTGTTAGAACTTTTGAATTCTAATCGGAGAGCATACGTCATATCCGTGCCATCCGGATCAGTGAGAATCAAACCTGCTCCCGCCCCTTCGGCGCTTGAAGCCCCGTCCGTATACAAAGACCAGGGTTTGTCTGGAGCTTTCACGGTTTCTTGCATTTCTTTCTCCTCCGGCATTTCTACTAGAAAATCAGCTATCACCTGTCCTTTTAACGGACCTTTGGTTCTGAAGGTGATATTAAATGCGCCCAGCTCGATCGCCCATTTTGCCATGCGACCCGAAACTTCGGGCCGTCAGAGAACATGTTGGATTCTTTGATCCGTTCGTACCTCAATTGGGTGGGCTTGGAAGTATCGACGAAGTCTTCTCGAGGCATGGACTAACGCCAGAGCTAGCCTTTCCAAGTTTGAGTATCTTGTTTCATAATCTTTCAACGTTCGGCTCACGTAGTATATGGGGATTTGTGCTCTGGTTCGGTGAGCGACTAGCACTGCGCTGATAGCACCAAACGATGCTGCTAGATAGACCGTTAGCACCTCGTCTTTTTCTGGTACGGTGAGGGTTGTCAGGGTGCCGAGATAAGCTTTAAGCTCTTCAAAGGCTCGTGCGGCTTCTTCAGTCCATTTAAACTCCGACCTGAAACTTTTTCTGAGCACGTCCATGAATGGGAGAGATCTATCCACCGCTTTTGAAAAGAACCGATGGAGTGCGGCCAATCACCCATTTAAGGACTGGATCTCTTTAACTGACGTTGGAGGCTTCATAGTAAGAACAACATCAATTTTGTCTGGGTTGGCTCGCAAACCTTTTGACCCGACCATGACTCCCAGGAACTTTCCTTCTTCAACCCCGAACGTACACTTTTTGGGGTTTAACTTCATGTTGATGCTTCGGAGTCGGGTAAACGTCTCGAGTATGTCTTTCAGCATGGCGGTTTCATCGTGACTTTTGATTACGATATCATCAACGTACACTTCTACGTTTCGTTCGATCTGGTCTTTGAATGCTTTGCTCATTAAACGCTGATACGTAGCACCGGCGTTTTTCAACCCGAAAGGCATCTTAGTAAAGCAGTAAACTCCTTCGTTGGTGACAAAGGCTGTCTTGTCCTCGTCTTCGACTGCCATTTGTATCTGGTGGTATCCCTTGTAGGCATCTAGAAAGCATTTTAGCCTGAACGTGGCGACGGAGTCAATCTTCTCTTCAATTTCCGGTAATGGAAAACAATCATTTAGATCGGTGAAGTCGATACACATTCTCCATGAGTTGTCAAATTTGTTAGTACATATAATATAATATAATGTCCTGTACAGGTGCCAATGAGTAGTGGTGGAGTGCTTGGGGAAATACTTAGTGTTGCTTGTGACACAAGTTCGATTCCAACTCTCCCCCATTATTTTCTGCGGCATCCAGTTGAAGGGCGAATACGGGTGGCGCCGGTTCGTCTTGGATGGGAGACGAGGTTTTACCGATTATTACACTGTCGTGCCTTCGGGCGGGTGGAGGTCGGGTTTCCGCGCATCTGGGAGAGCCAAGAGGTTGGCGGAGGTCAAGCAGTCGACCTTGACCACATCGCCCGTTGTCACGTTGGTTGACACGTCGTTACTTGCCGTTCAAAAAAAATGTCCTATATCAGTATCATATCCATCGGTACTTGTTACACTTTAGCCATTGGTTCATGGGTATACCCATTTAAGGTGTTGTAAAAATATAAATCACTCATTGGGATGTTCATTAAGCAAAACCCGATTTTTAATTCACATTAAACCCGATATAAAAATAAAATATTTGATTACACTTCTAGCATCTAACTATTTTAACATAACCAATATTATAGAAGCATCTAACAATTTCAACATATTCAATATTATAGAAATATTCGACTACACTTCTAAAAATTTATGACTTTAATATTCGACTACACTTCTAAAAATTTATGATTTTAATAACTCCTAGTTTCTAACATTCAATGTTCCTTTCCTAGCATTTTTCAAGGTGAAGGTAATGTAATTTTTTTGTCATTGTATTCTATAGCTTTCAATCATCTTTTTTTTTTTGAACGGCCAATTTTATTAAATGCAGACTAGCAAGCAGCTAGACCAAAGAAAATTACAGAAAATTACCAGACATTGAAGCTACACCAATCTGAAAAATCTGAGTACATTTTTGCTCTATTTTTTATCCAAAGGAAGCTTGCGGATTTGATTTCAACCAAGATTTTGTTGATATCTACTCGAGTTCCGGTAAAAATGGTGTCGTTTCATTAAGGAAGATTGCGGATTTGATTTCAGCCAAGATTTTGGAGATATCTACTCGAGTTCCGGAAAAAATGGTGTCGTTTCGTTGTTTCCAAATGCTCCAGCATGCTATTAAGACGATTGCTTGAACCATTTTCTTCAGTGTAGTTGATCCCGCGAGGTTCTGATGGACACAAAGTAGGTCATCCATAGTAAAAGCATAGATAGGAGGGATGTTTAGCCAGCTGGATATCATCTCCCATTTGACAGAGCTAACGTAGCATTCAGCAAAGAGGTGAAAACTGGATTCATCTTTGTCGGGACAGAACGGACAGCTAACGGAAGCCATGTTGATGTTTCGACGAGCAAGTGACACCCTGGTAGGAAGTCTGTCGAGAGCCAAACGCCACCCAAATATGTTAACTTTGCGTGGTACCCATTTGTTCCAAACGAAACTGCTGTTCATGGGCTGTTGAGAGGACCGAGAGAGAATATTTTTGACTGATTTCACCGAGAAGGCACCTGTAGGGTCCGAAGTCCAAGACCATGCATCCCTGGACGACGATAAAGGAACCTGTAATATGATATTTGTGAGTTCAGACAGTTCCGCACACTCCTGCAACGAAAACGGGTCTCGAAGCCAACACCAGCTGACTCTGTTTCCATTGTTTGTATCCGCACGCTAAAGCTGATCCCTAACACTGCATCCTTTGAATTTTTCCAGCAAATAGAGACCTGAAAATTTTGTTTTTAAGGGTATATCCGACGCCCAGGCATCAGTCCAGAATTGGACATCTGATCCGCTCCCCACTTTGCACTTAAACAGGTTGTTGAGGTGAATATCGTTATCCCGAAGGCTGGCTTCTTTCTTGATAATATTGTTCCACACGCCCGATAATCCTTTTTTTTATGGGAGGAAATTTCCAAGCTTCGGATTAAAGTGGATACTTTTGACAATCAATCTCCAAAGCCTGTTGGGTTTCGTTTTGTATCTCCACGCCCATTTTGATAATAGACCACAATTCATATTATATAGAGTATCCAAACCAAGCCCCCTCTTTTTATCGGTAGTGTTATACGATCCCAACGGACCCAATGCATCCTATTTCTTGCTTCTGTATCCCCCCATAAGAAATTCCTTCTTATTTTTTCCAATTTGTTAATCACATTCCGAGGTGCTTGGTAGAGAGAGAAGTAATACATCGGTAATGAGTCAAGGACAGATTTTATGAGCGTTCCCACCAATCGATAAGGTGTTGGCCTTCCATAGTGAGAGTCTTGCTTCGAATGTTTCAATAACCGATGCCTAATTAGCGTATTTGTTCATATTTCCACCCACCTTGAGACCAAGATACATAAATGGAATAGAACCGGATTTGCACCCAAGTCGACGAGCCATGTGATTACAATCAGCCGAGTTGATCCCCACACCGTATAGACATGACTTTGAGAGATTAATTTTCAGTCCGGAGACCAGGAAAAAACATCTCATGAGTCTCCTGATGTTAACAATATTTTCTTCTTCCCAGGTACCCAAGAGCATAACATCATCCGCGAATACGAGATGTGATACCACAGGACCGTTGTTCGGGGGAAATATCCCTTTAATACTACCCGCCATTATTGCACTAGTCATGAAACTTGAGAGGGCTTCCATTGGAAGAATGAAAATAAAGGGTGAAAGTGGGTCGCCTTGTCTAACTCCTCTGAAGCATTGGAACTCCTTAGTCGGGGAGCCATTAACGAGTACCGAGGATCGAGAGGACGTAAGAATACCTCGAATCCAAAGGATCCATAGTTCAGGAAAATTCATTTGTCTGAATACCTACAAGATGAAGCTCCAACTAATCGTATCAAATGCCTTTTCGAAGTCGATCTTGAATAGGAAAGCCTTAGCCTTTGCACGTTTTATCCAAGAGATGATTTCATTTGTAATAAGTGACCCATCCAATATGTTTCTATCCGATAAGTAAGCCGATTGTTCTTCCGATATTGCCGACCCGATAACCGTTTTGAGACGGTTTGCTAGAACTTTCGAGATAACCTTGCTAATGCAACCAATGAGGCTGATCGGCCTATACTCATTTAGGTTTTCCGGGTCATTCACCTTTGGGATTAGAGTAATAAATGAGGAGCTACAACCGTTAGACAATTTGCCCGTATCATGAAATCTAACTAAGATTTTGTGGAAGTCGTCCCCTAATAGATCCCAATAGTGTTTAATGAATGTGAAATTGAAGCCATCCGGTCCGGGTGCTTTGTCACCACCGCAATCCCAAATTGCATTTTTTACTTCATTGAAAGAAAAGGGGGAGGTTAGAGTCATACCCTGCGAGTCTGAGAGCTTCTTAATGTGGTGGCAAGTGAAATTTGGTCTATTATCGTATGGCTCCGCGAACTTGCTTTCGAAGAATTTTCGGACTTCATCCTTGATCTGAGGGGGTTCGGTGAACCATACCCCATCTATATATAACCCGTTCGTCCTGCTCTTCGATATCCTGCTAGCAAAGGCATCCATGCATCGTGATGGTTTTACTCGAAATTAGGAATGGAAGTCGGTTGGATGTGAAACAAGTTTTGGTAATTTCAAGTTTTGGTTTTACTTGGATATTTGTAGCGGCGCAGCTTGTTGCCCGTTTGTTATCTATCCCGATGTAAATTCATAACACGATTAATTAAAATTATCAATAGTACATTTTCTATTGAAAAAAAATCCAATTATAAGATCATGATCATTACTGTTATTATCATATATATATATATATATATATATGTTTGGTACTCGTTAAGGTTATGTGTAACGGTTAACGCCCCTGGACGTGATCCTTCCAACGTGGCAACTCTTTCTGGGCGTGAAAGGCCTAAAACATCGCACCAGTGGGGAGTGCGGAGGCGTGAGGGCAAATCTGCCTATGTGGCACTTCTTGAGGGTGTCCATTACATATAGCCTAACATTACTCTTCTGTTTCATGGGTTTATCTTTTTATGACTTTATGGTGTAAATACTTGTGGGATGCCCGTCACACAAAACATGATTATAAGTTTATAACTTGCCTTGAAAACCTATGCCCATCACGGGTTTATCCGTTTATGACTTTATAGTGTTATTTTTTTCAGACTTGAAAACCAAGTTTGTCGTTAGATTCATTTAATACTAAGCCGGATGTAACAAAATACCTTGATGACGAAGAGATGGAACATTACTTAGGATTCGATATTTTACTATGGTGAAAAGCTTTCTTTCATATACGCAGTGGTATCTAAAATGGCGAAAGGTATGGTTACTTATATAATCAAATCTTTTCTTAGTCTCTTAAATTCTTATATTAATCTTTATTGTAGCTAGTATATTATTCTTATATTAGTCTCTAGAATCGTTTGTTCAGAGGGACGGGGAGATAGATAGTGACGTTGCCTACCGCATCCAGGTTGGATGGTGTAGGTGGAGAGTTGCCACTGGGGTATCGTACGATAGGAGACTTCCGACTAAATTTTAAGGGAAATTTTATAGGGTTGCAATTAGACCTGCTATGTTATTGTTGGGTGTCGAATCCAGCAAATAAAATAATAAGAAAACTACTAGTATGAGTGGAAGTAGAGTTCGTGTCCACAGGTATACAGATTAACGAATTATGCCAAAACGTTTTAAACACATATACGGTTGTTTTGAAAGGGGGGTTTTAAGTTTAAACTAGAATGTAAAAAAAAAAACAAATTTTAATTTTAAGCCGGATGTAACAAAATACCTTGATGACGAAGAGATGGAACATTACTTAGGATTCGATATTTTACTATGGTGAAAAGCTTTCTTTCATATACGCAGTGGTATCTAAAATGGCGAAAGGTATGGTTACTTATATAATCAAATCTTTTCTTAGTCTCTTAAATTCTTATATTAATCTTTATTGTAGCTAGTATATTATTCTTATATTAGTCTCTAGAATCGTTTGTTCAGAGGGACGGGGAGATAGATAGTGACGTTGCCCACCGCATCCAGGTTGGATGGTGTAGGTGGAGAGTTGCCACTGGGGTATCGTACGATAGGAGACTTCCGACTAAATTTTAAGGGAAATTTTATAGGGTTGCAATTAGACCTGCTATGTTATTGTTGGGTGTCGAATCCAGCAAATAAAATAATAAGAAAACTACTAGTATGAGTGGAAGTAGAGTTCGTGTCCACAGGTATACAGATTAACGAATTATGCCAAAACGTTTTAAACACATATACGGTTGTTTTGAAAGGGGGGTTTTAAGTTTAAACTAGAATGTAAAAAAAAAACAAATTTTAATTTTTAGATTAAAAAGAAAAGCTAATTAAAGTGGTTGAAAAATTCAGATGTTAAAAACTAATTTCAACACCAGGGCAATTTCTTGATTCGGTTTGACTTACGATCATTAACGGTCACGGTGCAATGATCCTTTTTAAATAATAGTTTGTATCGACACTAGACGTCACGCAGTTCGGACATCCACTCTATCTAATGTCTAACCAAACGCCGTTCGTTGATTAGAGCCAACCCGCTACTCTAAACTCACGCTGTTCGGATTTTAGTGTGCGGGTTGCGGGATAGAAGTATCAATTACAATCAAACACTCACGCCGTTCGGAACGTCTAATTATATTGTATGATTCGATAATAATTTTGGGTTCATAGACAAACTCAAAACATTATTTGTTCCTTGTATCAAAAATTAAAACTTTATTAGAGTTCTAAAAATTGATTGAACTTTATTAGAAAAATTAATAAGTTGATCAGTTTTATTAACAATCTAATATTTTTCAGATCGAATCCGTATAAAAACTAGAATCATATAAACAAACCACTAAAATAATTGAATCTAACATAACTGTTTCACATAAGTTTATGAACCAAATCAAAGATAACAAACCCCGATGTCGAAACTATAAAAGTCTAGCCGGACATGATGGTTACTTCAATCAATACTAATAACAAACAAATCATACCAAAATTTAAAACTTACGAAAAAAAACTAAAACAAACAAGTCTTTGTGGTTCTAGAAATCACCAGTGTTGTAAGAATAGCTAGACGCTAATCGGGATAAATAGGGATTAATCGAAACTAATCGGATTGAGATTTTTATATGTAATTTTTAGTTACATATACACACACATTTTTATATGTAGTTTTTTAACGTAGACATGTTTTAACCCCTCATTAACCCATTTTTTAAGTAACTGGAAGGGATTTATATGGTTTGGTCAAAATTTGGCCGACATCTAGCCAAAATTTGGTCAGAATAGGACCACCATTGACTGCCTAGCTATTAATCGGCCACTAATCGGTGAACCTCCGATTAGTGATTAGTCGGCGACTAATCAGAGACTAGTCGGGATTTTTATAACCATAGAAATCACCCAAATAATTCCTTTTCCTTTTGATTTCCAATGCCAGCCCCAGAAAAAAAAAAACAATCCTTCTTTTTCTTCTTTTCTTTTTTCGAAAAATGCAGCCGTCCCCAGATATTGTTTTCCTCATATTTCGTTCTTGTTGTTTCCTTTTGCATGTGTGGTCCAGCCCATGTGAATTCTCTAGCAGTCCACTAACCCACTAAAAAAATAGATTGCATCAATCTATTGATGTGGGTGCTGGTACGATTAGGCCCAAATTTTTTTATATTTTTTATGAACTTTAAACTCCAAACATTATACTATTAAATTAAACACCTTCAATTAAAAAGATGCATAATAATAATAATAATAAAATAAAATTCATACGAAAGTTCACTCGTCATGTCGTTTCGCTTGTTTTGAGATCTTTGTCGTCACGAATCCTTCCACTTCTTTCCAACTCCCATTGTAATCCTTAGTGATCGTTCCACACCTACAAAATAAAACCAACCAAAGTAGATTTCATTCCACCAAAAACAAGGTTAGACCGGATAAGAAATGATGTTTTTAGGGAGAGGTTAGAAGTACCTGGTGTATCCGATAAGATAAAGGAGGGAAGATTGAGATGGTTTGGGCATGTGAAGAGGAGGCAAACAGTAGAGCCAATTAGAGTGATTGAAACCCTCGAGGTGGAGGGGAGGAGGAGTAGAGGCAGACACAAAATTATTTGGGATGAGAGAATTAGGCAGGATTTGCAAAGATTGCACATCTGTGAGAACATGGTCCATGATAGGAGTTCGTGGAGACGTAGGATTAAGGTTAAGGATTTCTAGCGGAGGGTACAATTGTGTTTTAGGAGTAGTGTATGGTCGTAGATATGCTTACATGTTAGGTGGAACTTACATGCGTTTCTTATCTTGTATCTATGTGTATAGGGTGTTTGTGCTCTTATATTTGTCTTGTTTACCATGTACTCTTTCACCACTCATGTTATATTGGTAGCTTCATACACACACCTCATGTTCTTGTTTTTTTTCTTAGGTGTTTTGGAGCCGAGGTCTCACTGAAAGCAGCCTCTCTATCTCTAGGGGTAGAGGTAAGGTGTCTCTACATTCCACATTCCCCAGACTCTATTAATAACTTCACTATTTGTGGAATTTTAATGGGCATGATTGATTAATTGTAGCAAGTATATTGGTCGTTTTTATTTCTAGTGTTGCTTTAGACTTTAGAGTCAAATTCTAATACAGGAGAATAGAGTTTTGGATTTCTATTTAATTTGTTTGTCCAATCCATTTCTAGAAGCATTAATATGTACACAGGTTGGATTCGTACATCAAGAAAAGAAATAAACGCTAACGAAGTTTTTCCAAACTTTTGACGACTAAAAAAGGGTTAGTTCACATCGTGTTTATGACATTCATAGGGGCGTAAACAAATACAGAGGCTCGAGAACTATTTGTGATTGGCTTGGTTAAAAGCTCGGACGAACCAAGCCTTAACGAGCCCGAGCCTGAAATACAAAGCTCGTTTAGGCTCGTGAGCCTAAACGATTCCAAATTTTTTAATTATTTTTATATATTATAATGATAATAATGATTATAACCGACTCCTAAAAAGCCCAAGTCAGTTTCAACTTAGCCTCATATGATTTAAACTAACATTGGTGAGCCGAGTTTTGGCTCATTTAAGCGTATTGAAGCGAACTCAAGCCGAGTCGAGCTAAGCTCGAGCTTTTGGTATACTCATGAGCCGAGCTCAAGCTCAAATAAAGACTCGAATCGAGCCGAGCTCGAGCTTCATGAATTCAATATAATCTCAAAACAAACAAAAAAATAGCAGTTCACACTACAAATATCTATCCATCAATGAAATGACCATTTTATTCTCAATCTCAACGGATATAAAAAAAATCAAATATCTTACGTTAATTTTGGCTAAACCTTTGCCGGAAAATGGAAAAGATTGAATAAATAACACTTTCAAAAATCTTACAGTTGGGGGTGTAGTCCGTTAAGGAAGCAACGAGAGTGCGTTTTCATCATCATGTCTAACATCGTTTGATTGCTGATTGTGATTCATTTTGGTAGTAACTAGTAAAGTAAGGATAGGTTCCTAAAACCAACTGGGGTAGCCCAGTTGGCCACCGACACCCACCTCTTCCCAGAGGTACCGGGTTTGAGTCTTGGGAGTGGCATATGTCGCCCAGGATAAGAACTCGGCAAGGGGAATTCACAGCGGAGCTAGCTTGGTCGGGTAGCGGCTCCCGGAGTGGGATCACTCCGGCGGTTGGGAGGGCCGTGCACTATCCCCCAAGGATAGGTTCCTAAAAAACTTAAGACGATTCAAAAATATGATAAAAAGTTGCAACTTAACTACTGAAAACTAGAGTTCAATTCCAATTACCAAATAAAAAAGTTGACACATTATTTTTTGTAAAGATTGAAGTTGTGAATTCTAAAAGTCAAAACATACATGTGTACTCAATAACCCAACAAAAATATGTATCCAGCTTCCGTCATTCTTGAAACCCATTCCACATTATTAGGATACTTCACTAACTGAAAGCATGTGTTTTTAGAATTAACCGACCGATAAAAGAAGATTATAACATCAGTCTTTAACAAGTAGGTAAACGATCAAATAAAAATAATATTAACGTATGAAACATACGCATTGAGGGAAAAAGCAAAAAGTGGCGGTGTCATTTTGGTAATTATCAGCAACTTCAAAATTACTGGGGAAAAAGCAAAAAGTGTCTTGTAGAGTAATTTTGAGCATCTGTAGAGTAATTTTGGGAAATGTAGGGTAATTATCAAATTACCCTAGTAGAGTAATTTTAACTTCTGTAGAGTAATTTTGGAAAATGTCTTCTAGAGTAATTTTGTTAGCATTTAGTTATAGGGTTTAGCTTTATGGTTTAGTTTTTAGCTTTTAGTTGGGGGGGGGGGGGGTTAGTGTAATTTTGATAAGGGTAAATTACTTTTTGAGTCCCTGTGATTTATGCATTCTAACTAGTTGAGTCCAAAATCAAAAAGTTTAACGACCTGAGTCCCTATAAGCATTTTCTTTAACCATTTGAGTCCAAATTTCTAACTCCATCCACCAAGTCTGTTAACTACAAGGGCAATTTGGTCATTTACACACAAAGTACAAGTCTTATATGCACAAGAGTATAAGGAACAAGTCTTTAATGCATAAACTTTTAATATATAACATATCTATATAAAAATAAATTATATATATGTAGAAAGCTCTGCAACCACACATTCACTCACACACACACTGTAATCTCTCTCTACCACTATCACCACACCACCCCACCACCAAACCGCCACTGCACCACCATCATCTCTACCGCACCATTATCAGCACCACCACACCACCATCATCCTCACCGTCTCACCACCACCTCCAAATTAACACAAAAAGTTCAACCATCCAAACCCTAATTATAGAGTTGTTGAAAACACAAGTAACCCCCAGCAGCATCAACAGAGCCTGTACCACCCTTAGCAACCGGAGACCCCCTACTGCCAAAGCAGTACCTGCATTACCCTGAACAGCAGGACCAGAATTAACCTAACCTGTGTTACAAGCTTCTGACCTAATCGGCAGACCTGTAGGCTCATTAACAGCAGCGAAGTTGAGGCATTCCCCAGGCAATTCCGAGACGAAACCATCAGCCGGGGACATCAGATTAGGGCATGGAATTGGTTGGGTTGCAACATGACCATGTCGAAATTAAGGGTCTTGGTAGGGGTAGGGATATCAGTGGACATAGAGTTGATTGTACACGGGGACTTAGTGGGAGTTCCACTTCCATATCAGTTGCAATCAGAGGAGTATCAGCTGAATTAGGCGGCACATCAAAAGTATAAGCCCTAATTGGAAGGTATTTGGGGAGATGAAATGTATTTTGTTAATTTTTATCCTTTTTGGGGTGGTGGGTGTTGTGGTGGTGATGACGGTGTAGTGGTGGTGGTGGTGATGGTGGAGGTGCAGTGGCGACGGTGGTGTTGATGGTGGAGGTGCAGCGGTGGTGGTGACGGTGGAGGTGCAGTGGCGACAGTGGTGTTGATGGTGGAGGTGCAGCGGTGGTGGTGACGGTGGAGGTGCAGCGGTAGTGGTGACGGTGGAGGTGCAGTGGCGACGGTGGTATTGATGGTGTGGCGACGGTGGTGTTGATGGTGGAGGTGTGGTGGTGGGTTGGAGATGGTTTAGGTAGAGAGAGAGAGAGAAAGTTCTGGAGGTGTGATGGTAGGGATGAAGATGGTTTATGATCTGAATCTAGAGAAACTATATATATAATAAAATGGTTTTTTTTAATTAAAAGGGTAATTTGGGTATTTAACAAAAGTTAACAGAATAATTTTAACAGTGTTAGAAATTTGGACTCAAATGGTTAAAGAAAATGCTTATAGGGACTCAGGTCGTTAAACTTTTTGATTTTGGACTCAACTAGTTAAAATGCATAAAACACAGGGACTCAAAAAGTAATTTACCCTTTTGATAATTACCCTACATGACCAAAATTACTCTACATGAACATTTACAAAATTACTCTACAGAAGCTCAAAATTACTCTACTAGAGTAATTTTACTCTACTAGAGTAATTTTGAAGTTGCTGATAATTACCAAAATGACACCGCCACTTTTTTGACTTTTCTTTCAATTCGTACGTTTCGTACGTTTATTTTATTTTTACGGGAACTTAACTCTTAACAAGTAACGTTACTACAAAATAGCATTAAGGGAAATGATTGGGGCGATCCGTGTGGCGCCATACAAGGGTTATGAGAAGAAAAAATACTAACAAGTATTCAGCTCTACATTATCCTTTTCTTTAAAAATGATCGAGGCATGTGTGAAGTGTTTTAATTATTAAAAGGCTTTAAAAAAAGGGGTAGCGGCGCAGCTTGTTGCCCGTTTACCAACTATCTCGATGTAAATTCGAACTATATATAATCCGGTTTGTAAAAAAAAAAATTCTCAATTCTCATGAGATGCATCAATACACATACACAACCATTTTCAGAGTTTCTATCAATAAAAATGACCTTCGTGTGAATTTGCTAATATGATTTCCATATTACACATTTGAGCCAAAACCTTGTATATTCTTAGATTAAGTAGCACCCATTCAAAGTTTATAAATTCATTTGCCACATGCTCAAATTAAAATTATTTCCGTAACTCAAAAAGAAACTACATTCTGTCTTTCGATACAAAACCTAAATTTTCAATTGCATATCTGATATTTAAATGGTAACTTAAAAACTTGAACGAAAACTTGGTGGGGCCGCACTCTTAAAATTAAATCCAATATTTTACACTAAAAAAATTGATAAAATTGACATAACGAACGAAAAATCGGTGTGAGCCGGGGCCACCCCGGCCCCAATAAAGCCTCGCCCATGGTTTTACCCCTCACTCTGATGTTGTTGGACTTATCATTTTTTAACGGCAAATTTGGATCACTGACAGACCACTAGAGTATCATCGTGCCAACGGAACCACCCGATCATATCCATCTCCACTAGGAGCTAATTAAGAAGGAAATCTAATAAATATGGGAAAAACGCCCCTTGTAAGAATCGAACTCAGAACCTTATAGTCTCAAAGCCTTATCTTACCCCTAAAATGCCACTAGACTCGATGCACTTACCATTCTTCTCCAAGTCAACAACTTAGAAGTTTAAAGTTAGAAAGGATGGTGTGTGGATCCCCGTGAATTTCCTTCCAGATGCTTGCGTAGTAACTGCGGACCCATGATTTTTGGACAATGGGGTCCAAAAAAAAAACACACACACAAAAAAACTAAGAAACAGGTATTGAACCCATGACCTTTTGTGTGTAAACAAGGGTTTTACCACTGCACTAGGCTCACTTTCTTTGTTATGGGGTCCAACTAAATTATTTTATGGGGTCCATAGACAATTTTACATACCATTTCTACTACTTTTTAAAAAAAGATTGGGGTCCGGGGACCCCGTTCCTCGTAACGTAGGTCCGCCCAGTAAGTGTCGGGAACGTTCTTGAAGTGAGTCCGACATGTAACCAATGAATTGAATACATTCATTATTAATATCATCATGTTTGACCAAAGCACATGTCACCAATGAATTGGATACATTTATTATATAACCTGCATTCTATAAACAAATATCGTTCTGAAAATTCCCTTCACCACTCATGTAACAATGGAGATGTGGCTGAACCTGGATCACATAAAGATTTTTTAAAGTTTTCTTAACTGGATAAGGTATTTCATATATACTATATTATAAACTCGCGTATTACACGGACTGTGTATATATTATAAATCTCTAAATACATTATAGAACTGAAATTACATTTTATATATGATAGTGGAAACGGTCAATTAGAGTCGTGTTTTATCGGAAAGATTCAACCGAGTAACATGTTTCATTTAAAAAAAAACAAAAAATTGAAATGACCAAATGTGTCAAAAGTATTTGAATGCTATCGATTTATTAAAAAGAAATCATATGTCGTACTTTTGATAATATGTTTTCGCAGTCATTACATCAAACATTACAAAATGTCTATATATAAAAAATAGAATGCACAAATGTTGTTGAAACGTTGGCCTAACATGACTCATATCCTTTTGACCTGTAAAAAATCACTCGTTTTGACATGAGCCCGTTACAACCTGAAAAGAATGATAGATAAGATTCAAACACTTTCCATTAAAAGAGAAACAAAAATCCTATTACAAATATATGATTGAATTGAGTAGTTCATTCGTATTCACCTTAAGCATAAATTATTGTAAAACACAAGAATAAATGGGAAACCACAACTAATATGTACAATATGAAAATTATACATCATATGAAAAAAGTTAAGCATGATTATTCATTTTAAAAGTATTAAAATCATAAGTTTTAAAATTATAGATAACCGCTGTTAAAAGAAAAGTTGAAGTATTCTTTTAATAAAAAATTTAAGTATTTTTTTAATTATCAATCTTGAATTTTAATTAATATAAATATCAATAGCATAATATTATTAACAATAATCACTAATTAGAATTAGATATTTATTAAATAATATTATTAATGATTTGTATAAGAAAATGTCATGTGGCATTAGTTGAAACTTTAAATAAGAAAATGTCATGTGGCATTAATTGGAGTTTTTTATTAGATTTATATATATATATATAGGGTCAGGATTTAGAGAAAACGGTAAAAAGTGTGAGAACGGTGAGAACGCTTATGGATTGTCTGATCAAAACAATCCATGGACTAGATTGCGCGGTGGCATTTTCGTAAATAACATCAATTTTATTATGTGGTACGCGCTTCATTAAGGGTAAAAGGGTCTTTTATTGCTCATATTCAAAACGCCATCAAATGATAAAACGCCATACAAAAAAATAAAACGCCATTAAAAACAAAACACCAAAAATTAGTAATAAAACGTGTTGAATATTACAGGAAGATGAAACAACACAAATAACTGAATTTCAGTTATTAACATTTATTAGAAGAAATTCCCTCCTAAATTACGCGCCAAAACATCATTATATAAACAAAGGTAAAACATAGCTTCCATAATCACTTCAATCTATCCATTTTCTGCAAAAAAAAAAAAAAAAAAAAAAAAAAACCATTAACCAAAAACGCCAAAAATGGCAACAATCGTTTCGTGGAGATACACTCTGGGAATTAGGCGATACGTCCTCCATTTTGACAACAGAAGGAGGGTGTATGTTAAGACTGTCAGTGCAATTCTGAAGATGGAAGAAGAGATACAGAGGCAAATCTTATCCATTGGCATCGCTCTAGACAACGAATGCCGTGAAACGCATATGCTTATGAAAGCATTAACCAGCAAATTTGGACCAATCAAAGGAGATCTGAAGCCAGACCCTGTCATGACATCATGGTGTTTTGATGATGAAACAGACATGGTGACGGTTACGTACGACAGCGGAGAGCAGGAAGTCTACAGGCTAGAGAACATCATGACAAAGCAGCGACTGGGTTTTATGGAAGAATTGCATAACGCCACTTGTACCAACACAGAAATAGACTCAAAATTGAGGTTAATGCAAGACATGTTCAGGTGGAGGCTTCAAAATCTTCAGGAACAAGAAACTGATGAAGGTGAATGTGATGACATGGATGAAGATCCAGATGAAGACTCCGAGGAGAAAGAAGATGACACAAGTGATGGATACTATTCGGATAAAGTACATTCTGACGAAGGATTTTAATTTATTTTTCCTCTTTTGTTTCTTCTATGTAATCTTCTTCTTTTTTTTAAAGATAATTAAATAATATATTTCTATCTTTATTAGCAAAACGCCAAAAAATATTAAAAATGGTTAAACCTAACAAAACGCCAAAAATAACAAAAAATATTTTTCCTGCTTAATATTTATTTACTCCGTTATTGTATTTTGTCATGTTGGTCTGCATAACGTCATTTAAAAAACGCCAAAATTAGAAGATGGGACGTCAATAACCTATAAAACTGACAAAATCTGATCAACACAGTTAAAATAAAAACAGTAACTGAAAAGGCAGTTACTTTATTACTATGATTTATTACAATAAAAAAGTCCCGCTTAAACTACACGCCAAAAAACTCCTATAAGAGATGGGTCTATACACAATGAAATTGATCACACCCAGAAAACGCAAAAACGCCATATCCTCTAGAAAACACTCCCTTTAAAACGCCACAGATGGCAAGCTTTCACTAAAATGTATCCTTTTTCTGAGGGGGTTAACTCAATAATATTTTGCTAAATGACATGGAAAAATATTCAAGAAAAAGAGACTGATGACAGTGATATGCCATAATGTGAGCTTTGTTCTTGATGATTATATAGATGGAATAAAGGGTTCAACACAAGTGTAAAATGCTATAGCATCAAGCAAGAGTTGATCTTTAATGACATGCCACTAAACAAGAATATCACACCAAAAAACAGGATGCCACTAAGCAGCTTCTTCTGAAAAAGACGGGGTGTATGAAGGAAAGTTGGCATCTAACTAAATTATTCAAAAAAGGTTCAAAACGCCAAAAACAAATTCAAGAAGGAAGAGGCCGATGACATTGAAGATTGGAAAGAAAAATTAGATTACCATTTTTAATTATTTTTGTTTTCATTTTATATTGCATTGATATCAAGTTATATGCTATTTTGTTATCTAATTCTCTATAAATAATATACATTATTATATAAAACGCCAAAAAATACAAACACCAAAACGTTAGTAGAATGAAAATTGGGAGAACAGCTGCTGGCAAAGCACCTTCTAAAAGGGTATTAAAACGCCAAAAAAAATTCACTAAACGCCAAAAGAAAAATTGGTCTTATTTTAATCTTATGAAAATATTAATTACTCGTAGTGAATTATTATACAAAACGCCACAAACGCCAGAAAATATTAACCAGGAAACGATATAACGCCAAAAAATTATATATGTGACACAAAAACAATTAATTCAACGCCAAAAACTTTAATAAATACAATTAACGCCAAAAAAAACTTAGACGCCAGAAAATATTATACCGCGTTGTAAAAATAAAAGAAGAATGAAAAGACAAAAAAACCCTCCGCCCTTCTCTATGGCGCGGGACACGTGTTGGTCCAGGATGCGATCTCACCGTTCTCACACTTTTGAGCGTTTTCTCCCGAACCCGTTTATATATATATATATATATATAGAGAGAGAGAGAGAGAGAGAGAAACGGGATCAGGAGAAAACGCCTAAAAGTGTGAGAACGGTGAGAACGGATCCTGATCGAACACGTGGCGCGGGATATAATCAGGGCGGATGGGCTTTTTTTGTCCTTTTAATCTTCTTTTTTTCCAATGCGTGTGTCACAATACTACTTCATTTTTGGCGTCTAGCGATTTTTTTGGTGTTTAGTTAGATTCAATAACCACCTAGCGTTTTACTGGTTTTTTTAGATTTGTCTCGTTGAATTAATCGTTTTTGTGTCACATAGATAATATTTTGGTTTTTATGGTGTTCCCAAATTCATTAAAATTAATTAATAATTCTAACATCTTGGTGTCCATGGTGTTACCAAATTCATTATACACCTATAATAATTCAAGCTTTACAATTTTTTTGGTGTTTTGTAGATTTTACCAGTTGAATTAATCCCATATATGTTATAAAGCTAAATTTTTTGGCGTTTATGGCGTTCTTAATAATTCAAAAGATTACAATAAGACGAAATCAAAACAAACTACTAGTCTTCTGTGTATGGGATTATATCAGAGATGTACCCATCATTTTCTTCAGATTCATCATCATCATATTGTGCATTGGCATATAACGCCATTATCTCGTCTCGTCTTTGCTGCAGCCTATACTTAAATATCATGACAACCCTGGATCTTGCATCGTTCGAAGGTGCTAAATCACAGAGTTGTTCAAGAAGATGTAATCTCTCTGTATTCAGCATTTCGTCTATCGGCAATGAATATTCCACCCCGTGTCGATAAGTCACTTTAATCGTTCTTGCTTGTTCATCCAAACCCCAACTGCTAACTGTTGGTAGACCAGTATCGTCAATATCATCATCATCTGCTGGAAATTTTTTCTTCAATCTTCTTATTACCTTTCGAGTCCTTTCACAATCGTCGGCCCTTGGAATCCCAATGGCCAGAATATCCCTCTGAACGGCTTCATCCATACTAAGTAAGGCCTTGATTGTCTTGACCTTCACCCTTCTCCTATCAGAGAACTTTAGAACGAAATGTTTCTCCGACCTCTCAAACCTCCATGCAATAACCTGCGCCATTTTTTAAGTTGTATGGCGTTTTAGACAATGTGTGGCGTGTTAGATAATGTGTAGAGTGTTAAGTTTTGTTTGCTAGTTCTACTTATATAATGACTTTTTTTTTGCTGCCATGTAGGATGCAGTCTTATAACGTGACAGGTAATTATGGTGTTTTGAACAAAATAAATAAATTCAAGTACCCATGGAGTGACTTTTAATATAATAACTCTTAGTAATAAAGTTTATGTCGTTTCAGTTTACTGTTTGTTCAGCTTCATATGTTTATGGCTGCAACATGTCCCATCTTTTAGATTTTGGTGTTTTGTATTTTAATGGGGTTTAGATAAAGATGACACTTTCTTCTATTCTCTTGCACATTTTTTATACATTTTTTGGGGTTTTTAATAATAATTGTCTAAAGTAATTTTATTATAGTTTGGGAGTTTGGCGTTTTACAAGCATTTTTTTAGAGAAATAATGTATTTTTTAGCGGAAAATAAGATAATAAACCACCAAAATAATAGAAGCGAAAAAAATAAATTAAAAATCCGAATCCAATTTATCTCCTAAATCTTCACTGTCATCCGTCTCTTTCTTCTTTTGAAACTACAAGAACTGTCACAAATATATATATGGCGTTTTGGTTTTGGCGTGATTTTATTGTTGTCATGAAGTGGCTTTTCTGGATGTTGGAGACATAGATCGTCGTCGTGTGGGTGGATGTTATTTGCTCATAATCTTCCTTATCATCATGGAGTCCAAAATAGCATTTACACTAGGATCGGTCTCTTCTTCTCATCCAAGACTTCTTCAAAAACAAAGAAGACAAAATGACATATGACTGTCATCAGTCTCTTTTTCTTGAAGATTTGTGCATCTCATGCAGCAAAATCTTCTTGAGTTACTCCCCTCACCTAACAATCCATTCAGTGAAACTTCACGCAGAACAATACTGAACATCCAAGAAACGATGTTTGTCATCTTTGATTTTTTAACTTTTTTGGCGTTTTACAGTGAGTGGTATCTAGGAACCATGGCGTTTGTTTTTTGGTGTGATCAACGGAAGGTGCTGAAATGTTTCTCTTTATAAGATGTCTTTGGCGCGTAGTTTAAACGGGATATTATTATTATAAATGCAATTAATAAAGTATCCGTCGTTTCAGTTATTGTTAGTATTTACTGTTTTGCTTAGCTTTATCTGTTAAGTCTGTAACACGTCCCATCTTTCAAGTTTGGTGTTTTATATTTTATGAGTAAAGTTCCCATACAAATAACTTTAACGTACTAAACGTATGAATAGCATAAAAAAGACAAAAAAACGCGGTGGCATTTTCATAATTATTTGCTCGTAGGGTAGTTATCAAAATTACTCTGCAAATGATCCTGTAGAGTAATTTTAATCTTGTAGAGTAATTTTGTAAAATATTCTTGTAGAATAATTTTGATCTTGTTGCGTAATTTTGTAAAATGTTCTTGTAGAGTAATCTTGATAAAAAAACTATACATTGCCAAAAAAAAACCCCAAAAAACCTAACCCCACACTCCTCAAAAACCTAAAAAAAAAAAAACCAACCCCCCCCCCCCCCCACACACACACACACAAAAACTAATTGATAGAAACTAAACCATAAAGCTAAACCCCATAACTAAATGGTAAAAAAAATTATAAAATTACTCTACAAGAACATTTTACAAAATTACTCTACAAGATCAAAATTACTCTATAGAATCATTTTACAAAATTACTTTACAAGATCAAAATTAATCTACAGGAACATTTGTAGAGTAATTTTGAATTGTACGTTGTTTGATAAACTTGCAGAGTAATTTTGATAATTACACTACAAGATCAAAATTACTCTACAGTAACATTTTACAAAATTACTCTACAAAGATTAAAATTACTCAACAGGATCACTTGTAGAGTAATTTTGATAATTACAAAAATGCCACCGCGTTTTTTCAGGAAAACCTTCAGTTCGTACGTTTTGTACGTTAAAATTATTTGCATTTTATCTTTTGTCTATATTTTATGGCGTTTTTGTAGGCCAAGATTATAAAATACACTAACTAAAACACCGAAAAAACTACGTAGGAAAAATATTTTTTGTTATTTGGAGTTTTGTATTTAGTTGGGGTTTTATGTAAGAAACGATGTTTACCCTTTTACCCTAAATGAAGCAATTTCCAAGTAATAAAATTGATGTTATTTACGAAAACGCCACCGCGCCAATGTAGTCCATAGATTGTTTTGATCTGACGATCCATAGGCGTTCTCACCATTCTCACACTTTTCACCGTTTTCCCTAAATCCTGACCCTATATATATATATATATATGGGAATGTTCAAATGAAAACCACTAGTTATTGTGAAAACTCGAAAACTAATTAAAAAAAGCCAAAAAAACATACCAATTTTTTTTTTTTTTGCATACCAATTTTCTTAGCTTTTTATATATAAAAAAAAATTTCAAAAAAAAAAAAAAATTTGTAGTGCACATGTGTACTACAACAAATTTTTTTTTTGTGAAAATTTTTCTTTTTATATATAAAAAAACATGCGATTTTTATAAAAAAAAAATTGTGTTTTTTAGGCTTTTTTTAGTTAGTTTTCGAGTTTTCACAATAAAAATGGTTTTCGTTTGAACTATCCCCTATATATATATATATATATATATATATATATACGGGGTAGGGTTCATGCGAGAAACACTTTTATTGCGAGAATCAATGTGAACACAACAAAATAAGCTCACTACACCACCAAGACCTCCTCTAAATCATCAACCCCTGTTGCATCAGGGTGAGTTTCATCTTCCTCTTCCTCTGCATCGTCAACCATAAACTTATAATCTCTCATGTCAACATCACTTTCATCCATATCATTCTCCTCATCTTCTATAATATAATCACTATCTTGGTCACTATCTTCTTCCATATCATTCTCCTCATCTTCTATATAATCACTATCCTGATCACTATCTTCTTCCTAAACCTGATTACTCTCATCAACATCCTTCTTATCATTAACCTCAATAGTGTGCCTATCATTAACCTCATTATCATCTAAGAAAGGTTCAAAATCATTCATAACAGAACTGGTCACTCTAACATCAAGATTAGGTACTTGAGGAGTAACAACACTATAGCTTCCAATATCCACTACATAAGGTGCATTTTCAATATCACCTTGAATATTCTTTTTTCCACATTCCACACCTTCATTGTTTTCATTTGATGGTTCATGCTAGGTCAATTCAAGTCCCTTTGGGTTGTTCTTTTTACTCTCAATCATTTGAAGTTCACTGATTTCTTCTATTACCACACTTGATTGTGAGGGTATCTCCAATAAGTTAATATTAGACATCTCATGCTCAATGTAAACATCAATATACTAGTTCCCCTCATTAATGATCTCTAACAAAGTTGGATAAAGTTCTGCATTTTAAAGATTCACAATCTAAACTTTAAACCAGATATAAAAAATTGAAGTCAGATAAAACAAAATTGAATTTTGAACTTTACCATAAATTTCATCGACATCATAATCATCTTCTTCTTCTCGTATATGAAATCCACCTCCTTTGTTAGCCATTTAGGGTTTTGAATGATCCGGGTTTGAAGAGAATGGTGAGTGTTGATCGGAATAGTGTTTGATCGGAGATAGTTGTTGATCGGAATTTCAATCGCCGATGAGATGAGGGTTTTTTGAGAATGGTGAGGTTGAAGAAATGGGAAGAAGGAACTGATGACAAAGTGACAGGGTCTGGGATTTTATTAAGGGTTTAATAACATAAAAGGCATGAAAAGACTGTTTTACCCTCACATGCTATGTATGTGAGGCAATTTAACAAGAATTATTGACTGGGTTAGTGATAAAGGATGGAACCGGCAACAAAATTAATCTTAAAGGATGGTTTTGGAAACTTTTAAAGGTTAAGGCTGAAACCAGCAAGATTGGTGAAACTTAAAGGACGTTTTGTGCAATTTTCTCTTTATCTATTTGGGCTTACAGGTCGGGGCCAATATGAAGTTGTTCAAAAACTGGAAGCCGGTTGTCGACCTAGTTGAGGCGCATCTCTCGCTATGGAAATCCTCTGTTCTTTTTATCAGTGGAAGGCTCACGCTCCTAAAATCAGTTTTCGAATGTCTTCTGGTTTATTACTTTTCTATCTTCAAGGCGCCGGTAAGGGTTATTCACAATCTTGATGGTTTAAGGAGACGTTTTTTTTATGGGGTGGCAAGGAAGATAAAAATTGTATGAGTTGGGTAGCTTGGTCCAAAGTTACCTCCCCCAAAAATCAGGGTGGCCTTGGCCTCGCCCCTCTTAAATAATTTAACACCAGCCTTTTGTTGAAGTGGCTTTGGAGATCAAAAATGATGGTCCTCGGTTATGGAGCAACACAATCCATGCCCTCCATTCTAATTCCAATCGCAGTCATGGATCCCAGTGAAACGCTTGGCCACAGGTGTGTGGAAGCATGTAGCAGCTATTTTCGAGGAGCTGCAGGTTTGTAGAGTCCACCTTGACAGGCAAGTTAAAGGAACTCTTGGCGACGGTTCGAGTATAAGTTTTTGGTGTGATTTTTGGACAGGATTTGGTCCTCTAAATGGCTTATTTCCGGCTTTGTTTGCCTTGGAGCGGAATAAATGTGCTAAAGTCAGGGACCGGATAAAGATGGGAGCTAATGGTCCTTTTATGCAATGGGACTGGCATCGGGAACCCTTTACGGAACATAAAGTAATTGATCTAATGAATTGTCTCAATCTGCTCTTTGGTTTCGTCCTTGGTTCTAGGCCGGATGTTTGGAATTGGAAGGCAGACCCCACAAAACGCTTTACAGTTAAATCTGCCAGAAAGCTCCTTTGCACGCAACCCGAGACTACGACCCATTTCGGCTTTGTGTGGAACAAGTGGGTTCCGATTAAAGTTAACGTGTTCGGCTGGCGTTTATTTCTCAACCGGCTCCCTTCAAAAGACGCTCTCATTTATCGGAACATCACTATCGACTCCCCGTTATGCCCTTTCTGCGAAGAGGTTCCGGAGTCGCTGGATCACTTATTCTCAGCCTGCAGGTTCTCATGCGATGTGTGGACTGGAATTGCATCTTGGTTAAAGATTCCTCCCATCTTTGCTTTTGGCTACAAAGACATCATGTCCATCCATCTTTCTTTAAGGCTTTCGAAGAAAGGCGGCAATCTTATCCAGGCAATAATGCTCATTTCTTGTTGGGTAATCTAGAAGAATAGGAACAAAATCATTTTTGACAAGTCTAAGCCCTCGGTCAGCGGCATCATTGGAGAAATTAAAGCCTTAGGCTTTCTTTGGATCAAACATCGGGCTAAGAGTTTGAATGTTACTAAAGCAAACCGGAGTTGTTTTGATTTATTGTAATCTTTCGTTGTAGTCTGGTTGTTTTCCTTTTTTGTGTTCCCTTGAGTTTCTTGCTTGAGGGTTCGTTCTTAATGAAATGCCGCCTTTCAAAAAAAATAATAATGATAAAATTTTTATTTAAACCAATTACCTTTTTATAATGATTTTCCTTCCTTCTTTTGTATAATCATTAATTCATCAAGTCCGGTTATAAATAGGCATATATGTACCTTATCATTAGCCATATTAAACCAAATGGACATCTCCACTGAATGGCCTCTTATAGCAGCACTAGTCCTCTGCATTTTGTGCATTTTTGTATACCCCAAAAGATTGTCCAAGGCTTATAAGCTTCCCCCAAGCCCTCCAAAGCTTCCCATACTCGGAAACTTGCACCAACTGCTCGGTAAACCTCGTCACGAGGCACTTTGGCAACTTTCCAAACAATATGGCCCCCTTATGCAACTCCATATTGGTTCAAAACACTTCCTTATCATCTCTTCTCCTGAAATGGCCAAACAAGTCTTGAAAACTCAAGATCACATCTTTTGTTCCCGCCCGAAGTCCCATGTGGCCCAACGGCTAACATACAACTATCTGGACATCGCCTTCTCGCCTTACAGCGGTCACTGGAAAGAGATGCGCAAGCTTATGGTGTCCGAGTTCTTGGGTCCCAAGAGAGCTAAACTGTCTAATCATGTGTTGGTGACAGAGATGGAGAGCGTTATCAATTCCCTATCACCAAACACAGAGGTAAACCTAAGCAATATATTTTCAGAACTGCTAGAGCTGATATTGTGCAAGATGGCCTTTGGTAACAACTATAGAGGAGAACCACAGATGGGTCCGTCATTGAAAGTCATGCTTAGTGAAACTACCGAATTAATAAACGGAGGTGTTGGTGACATTTTTCCAGTTTTGGGTTTTTTTATTGACCACTTAAGTGGATGGAACCGTAGGTTGAATGATCTCTTTAAAAATCTTGATGTCTACATCGACACAATCGTTGATGACCATCTTAAAGATAACGTTGAAGAAATAAGTGAGGAGGACAAAGATTTTGTCCATACTTTACTTGAGATGTCTTCCAAAGAAAATGCCTCTGGCTATCGCCCAAATCTTGCAGATGTAAAAGCTCTTGTGATGGTAAATTAAGTATTTATTTTGTTGTATGTATTTATTTTTATACCAAATATATATGGTATCATATTTAACTAACGTTTCAGAACATAATTCATGCGGGGATCGATACAAATGCCACGGCGTTGACATGGGCAATGTCCGAGATCATTAGAAATCCTAGAGTGATGCAGAAATTGCAAAACGAAATCCGAAATTGCACAGGAAGAATACAAAAGGTAGAAGAAATGAACACCACAAAAATGACATACTTGAAAATGGTGGTGAAAGAGACACTAAGATTGCACCCGCCTGCCCCATTGTTGGTTCCACATGAAAGCTTAAGCCATACTCGAATTGATGGCTATGACATATTGCCTAATACGCCCGTTATAATCAACGCTTGGGGGATAGCAAGAGACCCAAGCACATGGGGGGAGAATGCGGCCGAGTTCTATCCAGAGAGGTTTGAAAACGTTGGTGGTGATTTTGGAGCGGATGGGTTTGAAATGCTCCCCTTTGGAGGGGGGCGAAGGTCTTGTCCAGCCAAGAAAACAGCTCCGTTAAATTTAGAGTTTGTGATTGCAAACCTTCTTTACTGGTTTGATTGGGAACCGGCTAGCGGAACCAAGTGTGAAGACTTGAACATGGAAGACTTTGGTACAATCGTTCTTGGAAAGAAAGTTCCCCTTTGCCTTGTACCCACAAAGCATAAGTGGGAGAATTAATGGAGCCTAAAAAATTAAATAAAGTACCAACATATATACATGCAGGTTAATTTGTATGTTTGGATTTTTAGTTTTCTTGTGATGTATTCTCTCTAAATTCTAGAACAGTCATCAGGCTTGTATAATATCGATTCTTTTAAAGTGTTGGGTTTTCTGTATGTTAGTCTCTATATTTCCATCTAGTCACTGTAACATATATTCATATAATTATCCACATATTTTATTTGATTGAACTCTTAAAGATAACATTGTTTTTTTTTTTTTTTCAAAAATAGTGCTACAACCAAACCAGGTTTTTTCACTTTTGGTGTCTTGTCTTTTTTCTTCTTTCAATGTGTGAGGTTATTTGTAAAACTTCATAAACTTTTGCATTCCATTTTATTTTGAAAGACTTGATAACAAAGACAAATTCAAATGTCTTGCAATTTACATACAAAGTTGTCTTTTTTATTGCAATTTCAATACACCAGATTAAGTCTATCCATCTTCTAGTTAAATCTTAATCACATGAGAGACATGTGATCAGGGGCGGTTCTTAAGAAGCTTATGGTAGGGCCACGGCCCGGGCAAGTTTTTCGGGCGTAGTGCTAATTTTCCGCATTTCGATCGAAATTTTTTATATATACTATGTTTGGCCTGGGTTTGCCCGGGCTTTTTTAGTGCCCGTGTCTTTCGGCCCTGGCACGTTCAACGGGCAAGATCCGCCAATGCATGTGATGAACAAATACATGATTAACCATCAAAATTGAAGGAAACAAATATTATTTAAATCCATTTATAATTCTTTTGTTTCTACTTTTAACATGTCCCTAAACTTCTCTTTATCTCTCAAAGCTCATGTGGCTCAACTTTTTACTCACGCCCATTAACTTAAATGAAAGAATGCACCCCCTCATAAAATAACTAAAATGTATTCCGGACAGGGGAATAACAATCTCCCTAATTTCGAATGGTACAAATGGGTTCCCCTTAAATGCAATATTATGGCGTGACGAGATAACTTGGATAGATTGGCTACCAGAGTTAATTTGAGAAGAAGAAACGTGTATTTAAATACGGTTATGTGTCCCTGCAATGAATATGAGGAACTGCGGATCATTTATTCACTGTCGGTGGCTAAAAAGATAAAAGTAGGGATTGATCAAGCGTCGTTCGATATGGAAATATGTGCATAGCTACAAAGTCAATGCTACCTACAATAGATATTTTTTTTTAGTTCTTGATTGTAAATTAATTTAGTTTTTTTTTTTTTTTAAATAAAACTTCATTAAAAACACACCTTCGACCCAAACGGGCAAAAAGCCATAAAAAACAACATCCCCGATCCAAACGGGCAAAGGACAAATTTACATCATATACATAGGTACTTACACCATTCTTTCCATGCGCTGACTGCCGCCCATACCCCATTTATAAAGGATCGCCTCATATCTCACATAAGTAAAAAAAATGTATATATGACATAAATACTGCTTAAAACAACCCATAACCAGGAAAATGTCAATTTATTTCTTTAAAATTTAAAAGACAACATAATAACTTTGAAATAAATTTTAAATTTACACAATTTAAAAGGCCAATTTATCACAGAGAATTATTGCTAATTTTCATATTATAAATTAATAACATGTTGGTGCTTCATAATGTTGTAATCTAAGCATAGGGAGAGTTTCAAAAAAAGTTGGTCTTTCCATTTTTAATTTAAAGGTTTTCATTTTTTTTTTATTTTAACCTCTTTGATTTTTTTTTACTTTTAACCAAACCTTTTCAACTTTTGCAAGTTAACCCCTAATAGTTTTTGGTTTTCAAATTTGATCACCCATACTTTTCATCTTTTTTAAATTTTTTGTTTTACGTTTCGTTCTAAATTTTACGAGTGAATATGCCGCAATGTGCGTGTGGGTTCAATGTTTTTTCGTCTATTTTTTTCCATTTGACAGGCTCGTCACAATGCGTCTTTATTTCCCTGTTTGACAGATTCGTAGCAATGAGCGGGGTCCTAGATCGACTTAGTTATTCTTTTCTATATTTTACGTTTTAGTCTAATTTTTTTCGAATTAACACGACACAACATGCATGCATGGTTCAATGATTTTACGTATATTTTTCGTTCGGTGTTATATTTCCTTGTTTGTTATTTTGTTTTTACCCATTTTTCCGGTGTTGCTGGTCGGATATAGCATTGGTGCTACTTGGCACAATTTACGCCCCCCACCGCAACGCGGAGGGGCTTAATACTAGTTATCAATAAATACATAAAGTTAAGATTTACCATTTACACAACTTGAATTATTGATAATTTGAAATTAAAAGATACACATAAGAAATCTTCTATTGCTAAATTTAAACGTTATGTTCAAACCGTATAAACCAAACTGTTCAACCCGTATACATCTGGCATGTTTACATGAAACCGACTGTGTAACCTAGACTGGTCGTGTACAAGATAGAAAATACATTTTATACATTAGTTTCATGAAAGATTAAAATAACCAAGGAAAATTTAATCGCTTTATTTAAATACATTTCGTGCAACTTGAGACAACATACGAAATAGTTACCAAGGAAAATTTGATCACTATTTTTAAAAATATAATCTAGTATTTATTTAATATTATTTTGTAGTATGATACAATATTAATAATTCAAATTTGATTTATTACTAACATATGATGATGAATGTATCTAAAGTTCTAAACAAACATATTTGTATATTAGATACTAATAAGTACATATTAATTTATATTTATATTTATTTGTTATTATATGTTTAAAATTATTAGATTAGATATTAGTAATAATATTATTAAATTGATGGAAAAAAAGTCATGTGGCATTAGATGTAGTCTTTTATTATAATTAGGTACATATAGATATATAGATATGGATTTGTGGACTCCAATTCTAGTTATTATAATTAGGTACATATAGATATATAGATATGGATTTGTGGACTCCAATTGATATGGATTTGTGGACTCCAATTCTAGTTATTATAATTAGGTACGTATAGATATATAAATATGGATTTGTGGACTCCAATTCTAGAAGCATTAATATGTATACAGATTAGATTGGATTCGTAAATCAATATAGATTTGTCCACTCCAATTCTAGAAGCATTAATATGTATACAGATTGGATTCGTAAAACAAGAAAAGAAAGAAACGCTAACAATAATTCGCCAAACTTTGACGATTGAAAAAGGGTTAGTTCACATACACGTCCTTCTATCCATTTCTAATGGTTGGAATGACTTGGATTCTCCTTGTAGAGCTAAGTTTAATCCCCCATTTGTACCATATTTGATGGGTAAAGACAATAAAGGCTAGTTCTCCCAGACATCTGGTCTGTTAACATGAAACCGACCATGTAAACAAAACTGACCGTGTACAATAAAGAAAATACATTTTATACACTATTTTCATGAAAAAATAAAATAACCAAGGAAAATTTAATCACTTTATTTAAATACATTTCGTGCAACTTGAGGCCAAATACTAAATAGTTACCAAGGAAAATTTGATCATTATTTTTAAAAAATATAATCTAGTATTTATTTAATATTATTTTGTAATATGATACAATATTAATAATTCAAATTTGATTTATTACTAACATACGATGATGAATATATCTAAAGTTCTAAACAAACATATTTATGTATTAGATACTAATAAGTACATATTAATTTATATTTATATTTATTTGTTATTATATGTTTAAAAATATTTGATTAGATATTAATAATAATATTATTAAATTGATGTAGAAAATGTCATGTGTCATTAGACAAAAAAAAATTATTAGATTAGATATCATGTAGCATTAGATGTACTCTTTTATTATAATTAGGTACATAGGGAGATAATCATGAGAAAACTACATATAAAAGAGAAAACTAACTAAAAAAGCTTCTAAACATACTAAATTTTTTTTTATAATTTTTTTATAAAAATCGTTATTTTTTATATATAAAAAAAATCAAAAAAAAAACTTGTACTGCACATGTGCATTATATGTGTACTACACATGTGCATTACATGCTTAAAATTAGCTTTTAAGTTTAGTTTAGCTTTTTGGGTTAGGTTTTTTGGGAGGTTTAGAATTAGAATTAGGTTTTTGGGTGTGGGGGGGGGGGGGGGGTTTAGGTTTTTGGGGAGTGGGGGTGGGAGGTTTAGGTTTTTCTCCCGTTTATGTTTAGGATTTAGTTTTAGGTTTTCGGGAGAGGGGTGGGGGGTTTAGGCTTTCGGGAGGGGGGTGGGGGGTTTAGGTTTTTTTTTTTTTTTGAGGGGGGGGGGGGGGGCTTGTTTAGGCTTTTGGTGGGAGTGTGAATTTAGGTTTTTGGGGGGTGGGGGGTTTAGGTTTTTGAGAGGTGTCAGTGGAGGGTGGGTTAAGTGGTTTAGGCTTTCCGTATTATTGCACATGTGCAGTACAAAACAAAAAAAAATTGAAATTTGTTTATATATAAAAACCTGTGAAAAAAAATAATAAAGTTGTAAAAAAAATTTGGTATGTTTTTTAGGTTTTCTAGTTAGTTTTTTGGTTTTCTTATTTAAATTATTTTTCTCATAATCCATACATTAGATACATATAGATATATAGGTATGGATTTGTGGACTCCAATTCTAGAAGCATTAATATGTAGGGGAAAGTTCTTGTACAAATAATCTTAACATACTAAACATACAAATTAAGGGAAAACTCAAAAAGACAATGTGGCATTTTTGTAATTATCAATAACTATCAAAGTTACTCTACAAATATACCTAAAAAAGCTAAAAAAAACCTACCCCCCACACCCCAAAAACCTAAAAAAAACCTAACCCCCCCTCCCCCCCCCACACACACACACAAGCTAAAATGCTAAAAACTAAACCCCCAAAAAACCTTAAAAAATCTAAAACACACACACACACACACAAATTATTTTATTTTTTTTAACATTTTTTATTAAAAAATCGCTACTTTTAGTAGCAGCAAAAAAAAAATAAAAAAAAATTCTAACAAAATGTAGCGATTTTTTTATAAAAAAATATTTAAAAAATTGTGTTTTTTAGGTATTTTTGGTTGAGTTCACATTTGTATAGTAACTTTGATAGTTGGTGGTAATTACAAAAATGTCACCTTGTCTTTTTGAGTTTTCCTTCAATTTGTATGTTTAGTATGTTAAGATTATTTGTATTTGATCTTTTGCCTTAATATGTATACAGATTGGATTCGTAAAACAAGAAAAGAAATAAACGCTAACAATAATTCGGCAAACTTTGACGATTGAAAAAGGGTTAGTTCACATCAGGGCCGGCTTTGGGCCTGTGCGGGAGGTGCCACCGCACAGGGCCCAAAATATCTCGAGGCCCAAAATTGTTTAAAATATATAAATATATATATAAAAGTGTAGCAAATTATTAACAAATTCACGTTGTGGTTCAATGGATGCGCAACTGTTTAGTGAATGGGCTACTCCGGGTTCGAATCCCATGGTAATCATTTTTCCATTCTTATTTTTTTTTTATGTAATATCATGTTTTTCTTATGCCTTAAGGGGCTGTTATAAAACAAGGAGAAAGCTCATATAGTCACATTTAAATTTGGACCTCAATAAATTTGTAACCTCTAGTTTTTTTCTTCTCATTTAATCATTTACATAATAAACTTTACATGTTTAAATTTGTAGGTTTTTAATTTCTCATTTAACCATCTATAATATAAACTTAGAAGAACTCAATATCTAGCTTGAATTAATTTTTTTTGTATGAAAAGATTCATGTTGCCAAGTTAGTTTGGATATCTTTACATACATTACAGTTCATTTTGCTCAAATGATTTAAGTTTTTTTTTTTTTTTTTTTTTGAATAAAAAAAATGATTTAAGTACTGTTAGTTATTTTTGCTTATCCGGAGAGAGTTGAAACTAATGTTATGCGTATTAATTTATTTGTAACATAAAACTAGGATTTATTGTTTTTAATCGATGCTAGCATTCACTCTATGAACATGGATAATTACGATACATTGAAATATAGAGAAGAATCGGCATGGATTATAAATACTTGATCTAGAACTTTACTTTCAAAAATGCTAAAAAAAAAGCCTCACGATTCGCTTAAGTATTGTGGTTTTTTTATATACGATTAATGAGTTATATTATAGGAAGAGGGCCCAAAGTTTTTGTCTTGCACGGGGCTCAAAAGTTTTTTATCATTTTCGGAGACGGCTCTGGTTCACATACACCTCCTTCTATTCATTTTTAATGGTTGGAATGACTTGGGTTCTTCTTGGAGACCTAAGTTCAATCCCTATTAATATCATATTTGGTGGATAAAGGCAATAAAGGCTAGTTCTCCCAGACCCTAGGTCAAGAGTTCAAGCCCGAGCCACCCCAGGTTTTAGTCCACCGTGTGTTATGCCAAAGAGATTCTCTCTTGTGGCGGCGCAAGTCCCTACCACTGGCAGTGGGTTGTATGGTTTCTCGGGGAACGCCGTTAGTCAAACTCTGACGTCAGCGTGGACCCGGTTAAGGTAACATAGTCTGGTCAAAGTAGGGTTAGGACCCTCTGTTTAAGAGGGTGTAAGATCTCTCTCACAACAAATTAAAGATTCCCAACGTTTAAAAAAAAAACATACACGTCCTTCTGTCATTCAATTACGTTACATTAATTATTTATGTTTTTTTTTTCCACTGGTTACGAATAAAGATTGGAAAGATGAAGACATTGCATCTTTCATGTGGTTGACTTCTTGTTCATCTTCTTCTTCTTGTTATTATTTACTCCATTCTTTCTCGTCGACATTCTTTTTTATCCAAACCCGTTAACTGAACCTGACCCGATAAACTACTAGGCCCGATAAACCCGAACCCGATTGTCCTTAATCGGGTTAGTGTTTGGGTAACCCGAACAACCCGAGAAAGTTTCAAACTTTTAAATCGTGAATATGTTATGGAAATTTCAAAAAGAGTTAATTGCCAAAATCGTCTCTGAGATTTGGGCACATTTGTCATTTTCGTCCAAAATAGCACTTTTGTATGATTTTGCCCCTCACGTTTGTAACTTTTTGTCATTTTCATCCAAACAACTAACTTAGTTTACTTTTTCTGTTAAGTTGAATGATATTTGAATGAAACTGGCAAATATAAACCACATGGACGATTTTGGCAATTTACTCAAACTCTTTTTAATTTCTTTTACTTAATTAATTTTGTCACATATATAATAAAAAAGAATATGCATGCAATTTGAAATTAATTTCCAATTTCTTTATATAAATCAGTTTTATTAAGACAAAAAACTGGTATATAGTTTTCAATATTTTCGCTCTTAAACTTTTAATAAATATAAGCAGTTTGAAATATAAGAAGAAAAATAAATCATACATTTTCTATTAGTTTTTTTTTTTTTCGTTCTTATCCGAAGAAAAAGAAATCATACATTTTCAGTTAGTTTTTTTAGTTCTTATCTATTTTTAGTTTTTAGTTTATTTTTATATAAATGTATTATTTTGCTTGTAACATATTCTATTGCTTTTTTATTACCTGAGTTTTATGAATTTTTTTATAAAAGTTATTTGATTTGTTATCCTTAGTGATGATTTCTGAAAGATTTGGGAGTACCATAGTCCAAACTCAAATTACGTAAAGCTGTTCACTTTTTATTCCTTTATAACATTATTTTATTCAAACAGTTATCAACTTTTATGTAACAACCCGCACTTTCGCGCGTTGTTACTACTCGATATACTCGTTACGCCTAGCACCAGAGATTCGGATCATAATGTAACTATATCGTATATATCGATATTCGAAGAATAATCGCATATTTTCGAAATACAATATCACTATACTACACTATTATCACACTAACACTCACGGAGGCATTGTGTGAGGACCTATTCTACCCTCCTCAGTGGCCGTGAGGTGTCGAACGTAAACAATTAAAGCTAACAAGGACTCACGGGTGAGTGCTATAGCTCCAGTCGCCATGACGATGACGACAATACGAGTGAGTGGTACCCCGTCAGTCATTGTGGCACCAAACACAATAACGTTCACGATGACATCAAGAAAGGACCTATACTACCCTCCTTGATGGCTGTGAAACGTCGCTAATAATCGCATACTCGAAACGGAAACCGATTGTTAATTATCGAAACTTTGAGTAATGGATACGTAAATACGACCCCTAGTGATGTATATATATATATATAATAATAATATAAACTTACTATGAAAGGCGCGTACTTCGAAAACTGTCAAAACGGTCAAAAACGGAGAAATCCATCGCGTCGAGATAGCCATCCGGACGGATGGGCAATCCGGACGGATGGGCAATCCGGACGGATGGGCCATCCGCACGGATGGGCTATCCGGACCAGTCACTCCCTTCTCCTCTCTTCGCCTATAAATAGCCTGCCACACCATTGTTTAAGTGATGTGACAGCTCCCACTTGACCAGACACGCTTCAAGGCCCTTTTCTCTCGATTCCTCACCATTCCGGTAAGATTTCAACCTAGAAACTTGTACATCTACGATCTACACTCCATTCTACATCATTCGGACAAATCATATATAACCCGCACGGATCACATGTATTCCGCACGGATCACATGCAATCCGCACGGATCACGTGTAATCCGCACGGATGAGCACCGTCCGACCAAATGACTGACTTTTCAATGCTATTCTCACTTAACCGTGCATCGTTTACTATATCTTCCAATTATTAACGCAGACGTACTCGCAACTGATCCAATCAAGTTGTATTCCCGCTAATTACGCACTGTGAGTATACTTGACCCCTTTTTAATCGTATTTTTGGGTGTAACATACGTTTCTAGCAAATCAAACTTATCAAACGAATTATTCAATCAATCGAATTATCTCTTGCGAATAACTGTTATGCATAGATATACGTGATGCTAGTTGCATATGTGCTAGGGCTTATACTCGCGACGTCCCACCATGACTAGTATAGTACTATTGCGCCCGATGGGGTCTAGTTTGCCATCTCATATTCGAGCATCGAGGACTTAGTTGGTAGTATCAGCTTTGTGAGTATATATGTCGTGTGTTACGTTATTGCATATGGAAATTCGCTACACTTTTATCTATTACGTTATACATATCAAACCTGTATACTCGCCAATACTTTTGTATTGACAAATATTTTAACGTATGTTGCAGGTTAGATCGCAGACTATATCAAATCAAGCTAGGATGTCTAGAAACTCAACTAAAATCTAGGTTGTCGGATTTGTATTGTTCGAGAGGACAAGAAATCTGTGATAACTTATGCGGTTGTATTATTTGTTAGTATGGGATAACGAATGTATTAAGTATTATCGCAATATAGTTGTTATGGATTCTCTTGAGCAATCTGATTCGCCTAGTGCCGCGCCCCGATGATTCCGCCATCGGTTGGGGTGTGACAGATTGGTATCAGAGCCATAACTGTAGGGAATTAGGCAAGACTCGACCTAGTCGGGGTCGACATCTTAGAAATTGACCTAGTCTATAGTCTAAGTACCAACAGGCCGACTCGTACAAACCTAGTAGGGTTTGTATCGGGCCTACTTGATACTCTCGATCGAAATCGCTAAAAGCTACTACTTCGTGTGAACACCGCGTACTACAACTTCACACGAAGAAGCCTTTCCTAAGGCTGAAATACTACTCAGCCTTTCCTAAGGCCGACACAATGCACATGTTTTCGAAAATACTCGCATAACGAAACCGAGCGATCCAGTCGAGATCAGGTGTGAGAACCAAGAACTCTCGAATAGGATTGCTCACTCAGCGCATTTTTCTAGCACGAGAACTTTTCATCGAGTTAGGAGTGACATCCACATCTCGACGAAAGTCTCCATTTCGAAGATCTGGTGGAACTCGCGAATTTATTCGAAGAGCATAACCACAATTAGGAACCAAGCTGTTAAGCCAGGGGTGAAACCCGTACCTTAACAAGCCGTTCCACTCTCTAAATTGGTTTTCAAAAGCTCTCACCAAGGACTCGACTATCATGATAACTCGAGCCACGTGATGACTAGGAAGACGAATGCCATGAGCTGCATCCCAGTGGAAGCATGGAGTCTTCTAGGTCAACGAGCGCGCACGAACTTGTTGAATATAGTTGGGTTACCTTGGGCAGTCGACGCCTAAACACCCAAGGCACTCTAGCATACGAACCACCGATCTTACAAATGGTTGGGACTTATTTACGTTTTGAAACTGTACGCTTTATCGATTTCTCAATTTAACAATTTTCACTCCCTGCTTTATAAACACACAATTCGCGCAGCCATCGCAATCCAAAACGAAACCCGAATGTTCGCAACAAAACTAAGGCATAACCTATCGTTCTCGCTATCGTTACCTCATCTCAACGCGTCCTCGCATATTCTGAATCAACCTGTATGTGTATGGTTACAAGTCATACCTATATAAATATACAAATACATATATATATATACGTATAAACAAATAAGTCATTGTGTGAGAACTTAGGAACTTCGTGTCTCCTATATGGCTCCTATGTGATTCGCAGTACTACTATACTATCGCACCAAGTTTTGAACGTGCTCAATCGCATCGCAAAACTCGAAAATCATTATGATCGTATCTCACTCCAAGTCTCTTCCTGTCTAGATGCCTTCCAACAACTCTACCTCGAGACGAGTAGCTAGGATGAGAGCCAAACGAAGTGCCAATAAGAGGATTGCATCACTTGTGACTAAAGAAGTGGCAAAGCTTATTCCTCGAATTGCCGCTCAAGTGCACTCTCTCAGCAACTCTCGAGCCTCGAAAGACTCCAAGACGGAAGCGCCGCAATCTGCTTTTCTTTACAAGCACTTCAAAGCCTGTGACCCGATGGAATTCACGGGTGAAGGAGGTGTGACTCAACTACTCCAGTGGTTCGATTCTATCGAAGTTACCCTTCGTCAAAGTGGGTGTCCCGATAGTTTCCGCACTACCTGCGCAACTGGAGTATTTCAATCACGAGCACTCGACTGGTGGACCGCCGAACGTAACAAACGTGGAATCTCCGCAGCTTACGCTCTCTCTTGTGATGAGCTGAAAGAGCTCATGAAGAAAGAGTACTGTCCCCCTCACGAAATTCAGAAGCTAGAGGACGAGTTTTGGAAAATCAAGCAAACCAAAGGTGACAATGCTGGCTACACCACAAGGTTCAAAAAGCTTAGCATAATCTGCCCAAGTCAAGTCAACACACCAGAAAGAGCCATTTCGAAGTACATTCGTGGCTTGCCTGAGTGTGTGGGTGATTTTGTCGAAGCTGCAAGACCTGCTACCATCGAGGAAGCCTATCGCTTAGCCGCAGAAATCAACAACAAACGACTCATGGAAGGGTTCTTCTCAAAGAATCCTGTCAAGCAAGCTCATCAAGCAATCGCCATTAACTCTTCAGGGGATCCTGTCCACGATTCTTCTGACGAATCTGCTGACGATTCTTCTGACGAATCTACTGACGATCCTTCTGACGAATCTGCTCACGATACTTCTGACGAATCTGCTAGCGATTCTGCCAACGACTCTTCTAACAAAACTGCCGACGGATCTTTCGACGAATCGACCAAAGATTCTGCTAGTGAGTCCTCAGACGAATCCTCCACCGACGACACCTCTTCGCAAGACACCGACAAACCCAGCCGCAAACGAAAGACTTCAAGCCCGAGCTCATCAACAACCGAACTGCCGCAACCGAAACCCCTTCGAACAGTTCCGATGTTTCCAAAACGAGCCTACACTGGAACTAATCCTCAGTGTTACTCATGTACCTATCATCATCCAGTTGGGGCTGACTGTCGCTATTGCAATAACTGCAATCGTTACGGTCACTTCACCCGCAACTGCCGCATCGAACCGTGAACTTGAGTACGACAACAACGGCTCCAGTAAAAGTCTTCAGCATCAGACATCTAGCAAGCGTGGGATAAAATTGTAATGAAACGATTTTTTACGTTAATTTCTAAGTTTTGAACCTACTCTATTACTTGATATTGCCGATATGTGTAACGTTAACTCTCGTTTTCGTTCTCTCCCTTTCACTCTTTAATCGTCGCACTTAGACTAGATTCACACACATACTATATACTATATACTATATCACGAAATAATGTGTTTTACCCTCACTACGCTCTTAGAACGAGGTACGATAAACGTGCAAGGAACGACTAATCACAGGTGCACACGGGATTATTTGTGTCAGTGCACGGAGATCGTAGTAAATTCTAAGGTGCCATAAGCGTTCGACGAAGTATGACACCAAATCACGGGATCTAAGTAGTAGGGGGTCAAGCAAGGTGTGCTTTATCATACTACCAAAGTTCCGCGAAGAAAGTGCCACGTGGAGTTGAACGTTATTAGACCTATTATACTATTGTGAATATTTGCAACACACTACACTCAATCGCAAGGCGTAACAACTAAATCGCATCATCGCAAGACTTGTCGTAAGTCTGCAAACGCAATGCAATCACCTCATCGATGGACTCTGGGGAGTCTACCTCGCAGGACAATTGCATCAACGCAAGACTGGTCGTAAGTCTATTGCAATGAATCCCATCAAGAACACAAACGCTCACGATATTGTTGAGTGAGGACCTATTCTACCCTCCTCGATCACCGTGATGCGTCGCAACGTAACGTAACGTAAAGCTTATTCGAAACAAGACTCGAACTCGACTAATCGCAATCACTTATCATGTGTATCTCGCAATCTCTATCGCTTATCACGTGAACCTATATCGTTTACTGTGTATCAATCTATCGCTATACCGTTATCTATGATATTTGTGTTAAATTAGCACACATGACCTCGCTTCACGAGACAAAGCTCATATGGTTAAAGCAATGCGTCTTAGCCATATCAGCGGCCTTTCGTGGAAAAAGGCCATGTGGGGCCTGATGATAGTTAAACTCTGTGGTGTTAATCAATCAAATCGAACCGCATAAACCGTGTGTATCTCCATCGATCGCAACACAACAACTGCCGATTATCGTAATTCGTCTATCATCGCCGTCATCACTAGCGTTTTATGTTTATTCGCTTAATCGCTTATCGCTTATCGTGTATAGTCTACCGCTTATCGTTCGCTTTGTGTTCATTGCAATCTGTGTGGTGTTAAATACACATGACATCGCTTCACGAGGCAAAACTAACCTGGTCAAACGTGGTGTTTCGCCATGTTAGGAACTCTCGTGGAAACATGCCATGTGGGTTTAATATGGAATCTAATCGAAAACGCACTATTCGTTTATCGATTGTCGCTCGACGCCTACCCAGGCATGACACATAAATGTTTCGTGTCATCAGGCTACTCACGCACGCTATTGTAGCTACGTTCGTAATTCAACTCGTCGGATTAACTTATTCGATTCTAACTTATGCTCGGTCTGACTTCCTATCGATTGGGCCGAGTAAGCGCAACTCTATCCCTGTCATATCGGCACACATGACACCGCCTCATGAAACGGAAGTAATATGGGCAAAACATGGTGGATACGCCGCTGGTACTTCCTATATATAAATGTTTTAATCATATTACCAAACTCTCGTGAGAGTGCCAAGTGGGGCTCGATGATAATTAACTTTTTAAACTGTTAGAAACTGATTTTTATAAAACTTTTATTAAAACCATGGAACAAGTGAAATTCCTCACAATGTGGAGGTAACATCGAATCAGCTTAACTCCATGTTCAAGGGGGAGCTTTCATGAGTCCAATTTTTCCTTAAAACCTTTTGCAATATCAAAAAAAACAAAATTTTTCTTAAGACGTTGGGTTGACATCGAGTTCAGCATCGAACCCAGGTCCTAGGAGAGTTTCCGTAACCCCCAGTTTCATTTTCGAATTCCTTAAAATGTTTGAAACCTAAACTTTCTTGCAACGTTGGTTAACAATCGACTCAGTTAACCCTACGTTATGAGAAACCTTTCAAAGTTCTTTAAAATTTCAATCGCATCGAACCTACGAATTCTACGCAACACAAGGTACTTTGGAACGCCAACTCGTGAGATACTACCTTTTTGTCTTTTACGTCGCCTCCCCGCTATCGCAATCGATCTCTCTTATTCGAAACGCTCTCATTGTCAACTCTCGGTCAAATCACTCGCTGTATCACTACTCATGCTGGATTAACTCCTTAAAGTCTACTTGTTGGATTAATTTCAGGACGAAATTTCCTAAAGTAGGGGAGACTGTAACAACCCGCACTTTCGCGCGTTGTTACTACTCGATATACTCGTTACGCCTAGCACCAGAGATTCGGATCATAATGTAACTATATCGTATATATCGATATTCGAAGAATAATCGCATATTTTCGAAATACAATATCACTATACTACACTATTATCACACTAACACTCACGGAGGCATTGTGTGAGGACCTATTCTACCCTCCTCAGTGGCCGTGAGGTGTCGAACGTAAACAATTAAAGCTAACAAGGACTCACGGGTGAGTGCTATAGCTCCAGTCGCCATGACGATGACAACAATACGAGTGAGTGGTACCCCGTCAGTCATTGTGGCACCAAACACAATAACGTTCACGATGACATCAAGAAAGGACCTATACTACCCTCCTTGATGGCTGTGAAACGTCGCTAATAATCGCATACTCGAAACGGAAACCGATTGTTAATTATCGAAACTTTGAGTAATGGATACGTAAATACGACCCCTAGTGATGTATATATATATATAATAATAATAATATAAACTTACTATGAAAGGCGCGTACTTCGAAAACTGTCAAAACGGTCAAAAACGGAGAAATCCATCGCGTCGGGATAGCCATCCGGACGGATGGGCCATCCGGACGGATAGCCATCCGGACGGATAGCCATCCGCACGGATGGGCCATCCGCACGGATGGGCTATCCGGACCAGTCACTCCCTTCTCCTCTCTTCGCCTATAAATAGCCTGCCACACCACTGTTTAAGTGATGTGACAGCTCCCACTTGACCAGACACGCTTCAAGGCCCTTTTCTCTCGATTCCTCACCATTCCGGTAAGATTTCAACCTAGAAACTTGTACTTCTACGATCTACACTCCATTCTACATCATTCTATCTTTTAAAACTCAAAATCTAACTGTGAAGTCTGCTGATTTGAGGCGTTTTGAGGTGATGTCACCAAGAGTTCTTATGAACTTCAAGTTGTGGCCTCATTTCACTATAAACGACTCAGATCTGGGTGATTTCCACATGTTTTGATAACAAATCTCACCTAAATCTGTGCATCTAGCTAAGGAACTGTGCGATTTCGGGTTAACCATGAAAAACCACCAAGAACGACCAGATCTGATGGAACGGGGTGATTCCCGGCCGTTAGAACGGGTCGGAACTGATGAAATTTCAAGCGTTAGTGCGAAATTACACTACCCTAGTAAAAACAAACGTATTCCTTCCGTTAAACACTCGGAAACAGTGTTCAGAATGCGAAAACATGACATGTCCGCACGAACGACATGTCCGCACGGACGACATGTCCGCACGGACGACATGACCGCACGGACGACATGACCGCACGGACGACATGACCGCACGGACGACATGTCCGCACGGACGACATGTCCGCACGGACGACATGTCCGCACGGACCACATGTCCGCACGGACCACATGTCCGCACGGACCACATGTCCGCACGAGTTACTTGTCCGCACGGGTGACATGACTGTCCGCACGAGTTACACTTGTTCGAACGGATGATAATCCGCACGAGTCAACACTTGTCCGCACGAATAACACATCATCCGCACGAATAACACATCATCCGCACGGATTACACATCATTCGGACGAATCATATATAACCCGCACAGATCACGTGTAATCCGCACGGATGAGCACCGTCCGACCAGATGACTGACTTTTCAATGCTATTCTCACTTAACCGTGCATCGTTTACTATATCTTCCAATGATTAACGCAGACGTACTCGCAACTGATCCAATCAAGTTGTATTCCCGCTAATTACGCACTGTGAGTATACTTGACCCCTTTTTAATCGTATTTTTGGGTGTAACATACGTTTCTAGCAAATCGAACTTATCAAACGAATTATTCAATCAATCGAATTATCTCTTGCGAATAACTGTTATGCATAGATATACGTGATGCTAGTTGCATATGTGCTAGGGCTTATACTCGCGACGTCCCACCATGACTAGTATAGTACTATTGCGCCCGACGGGGTCTAATTTGCCATCGCATATTCGAGCATCGAGGACTTAGTTGGTAGTATCAGCTTTGTGAGTATATATGTCGTGTGTTACGTTATTGCATATGGAAATTCGCTACAAAGTTTTAATTTAATTATATAATTCAAAATTTAAGCAAAAAAAGTTTTTACACTTTTTTAGTTCTTGTATATATATATTTTTTTTAGATTTTTAGTTCTTCAATTATAATAAATTAACTTTAAGTTTTATATGTCTGTTACAAAGTCTTTTATTTTTTTACCGGAATTATGAAAATGTTTGTTAAAATTACCCAATTTATTTTTTTCCTAATGACAATATTAGATGTTTGAACTAAATTCACAAAGTTTGATTGTATCATCCCACAACCTTTAGTTACATAATGTTTGAGTTATAACATAAAGCTCACTACAAAGAAAACCAGCTAGCGTGACGATTTATTACATTTCCTTGACAAAAATACTCAAATAGTGTGGTCACCCATTAATAGAATATGTTACAAGCAAAATAATACATTTACATAAAAATAAACTAAAAACTAAAAATAGATAAGAACTAAAAAAACTAACTGAAAATGTATGATTTCTTTTATTCGGATAAGAACTAAAAAAACTAATAGAAAATGTATGATTTATTTTTCTTCTTATATTTCAAACTGCATATATTTATTAAAAGTTTAAGAGCGAAAATATTGAAAAGTATATACCAGTTTTTTCTCTTAATAAAGCTGATTTATATAAAGAAATTGGAAATTAATTTCTTTATTAATTTATAAAATTTAAAACATCCTTCGCTTTAATAGAAAAAAAAATTAACTTAGTTAGTGGTTGGATGATAATTTATAAAAAAATATGTGACAAAACTATTATTTTTTTTTCATAAAAAAATTGCATGTATATTCTTTTTTATTATATATGTGACAAAATTAATTAAATAAAAGAAATTAAAAATAGTTTGAGTAAATTGCCAAAATCGTCCCTGTGGTTTATATTTGCCAGTTTCATCCAAATATCATTCAACTTAACAGAAAAAATAAACTAAGTTAGTGGTTTGGATGAAAATGGCAAAAAGTTACAAAGATGGGGGGCAAAATGGCACGAAAGTGTCATTTTGGACGAAAATGGCAAATGTGCCCAAACCTCAGGGACGATTTTGGCAATTAACTCTTTCAAAAATATAGTTTATGGTCAGTGACCTATTATGAATTATCTTTTACTTATGGTTGTAAAATTCCCGACTAGTCGCCGATTAATCACTTATCTGAGGTTCACCGATTAATCACTAGGCGGTCAATGGCGGTCCTATTCTGGCCAAATTTTGGCCAGACGCCGGCCAAATTTCTATCAAACCTTATAAATTCTTTCCAGTCACTTAAATAAATGTGTCAATGAGTGGTTAAAAAATATCTGCTTTAGAAAACTACATATAAAAATGTGTGTGAACTAAAAATTACGTATAAAAATTTCGATCTGATTAATTCCGATTAATCCCTATTAATCCCGATTAATCGCTAGTCGGTGCTCCACCGCCCGACTAGCGCCTAGCGATTCTTACAACACTGTTTTTACTTGTAATACAATTCCATGATCTAAGTTAATTTATAAATACATCTGCATTCTTGTTTCTTCGATCACATCTAGCAGCTAGGGGTGTTCAAAAAAATTTGATTCCGAAACCGAATCCAAAATATCCGAAAATTCGGATATCTGAAAACCGGATAATCCGAACTTTCGGGTTCAGGTATTGATTTCAAAAAAATTCGGATAATCGGATTATCCGATATCCGAAAACAATTTCTTTTTAAAAATATATATAGTATATGAGTACTATATATAGTTTGAAATATAGTAAAAATAGTAAAGAAATTACAAATAATCAGATTCAGGTGTGGATTTATCAATATTTTTTTTTACAATGTTGGAAATTTGGAAAAATCGAATATAGGTTAGCTTTCATCTATGCATAAAACAAAGTTTTTGATATTTTATAAATTCGGATATCCGTTTGGATATCTTCGGATATCCGAAATTCGTATACGGATTCGGATATTATTATTCACTATCCGAAATTTTTCGGATATCCGAAAACCTGATAATCCGATCTTGAACACCCCTACCGGTATTAAACTTTCATTCGAGACTTTTGAGTTTCAATCTTTCCATGTGGAGTTTCAAACATTCAATCCAGTTTCCACCTTTGCTAAGGTTCGAGTTGTTGTTTACTCCTTAGAATTTGTCTTACATCAGTGGTTTGGTTTATGATTTTTGGTTAAGAAATTTCGTTTATGATTACAGAACCCAAAAATGAATTCATATAATAAATTAATAAGAATGTCAGCCATAACATATTTTTGGATTAATATTCATGATTTTAACTTGAACATTAAACTTGAAACCAGCCATAACAATATTAAACTTATTCATGCTTTTTAACTTGAAATCAGTTTTGGATTGATCTTTATGAATAACAATGTCAGCTATAACATGAGTTTTGGTATTTATACATTTATTAATCGCTAGTCTTCTTCCTACAAAAATTTTCATACATAAGCAAATATTTTTACTACATTTTTCCATGTAATCAGCTAAATTGTTTTATTTTTCATTAGTTATTAATTTATTTTTTCATAAACAATAAGTTATGTAAAAGTTATATCAAATTGCAGGGTAGGAAGAACTAAACAGTCTGGAACCGATAAATCTATACTAACCCAAAACCCAACCTGATAAAACCCGAACCATTTAACCCGAACACCGAAGAACCCGAACCTAGAATGGTTTGGTTATCATATTATATTTTTGATTTTCAAAACCCCAATAACCCGAAGCCCCGAGAAAACAAACCGAAGAACACCCCTACTCGTGGTTGCAATTTCGTCCCTGAGATTTGGCTAGTTTTACGACTTTCATCCAAAGGTTTGTTTATCCACATTTGGGTCTTTGATGTTTTCAAATATTGTCGTTTTCATCAACTTCACTAACCCCATCTATTTTCTAAAGTTAACTAATGGGCAATTTTGTCTTTTTATATGTTTTTTATTTTATATATCTACAAAAGAGTAAATTACTGTTTTGCCCCATGTGGTTTAGCCAGTTTAACCATTTAAGTCCGAAAAGAAATCTTTTAACATATCAGATCCCGAGGTTGTATTTTATAACAGTTTTGGACCCTGTCACTAATTTTGTTATTTTTTTGCAGTTAAGTATAAGGGTAATTAGGTCAATATATACCTTAAGGGTTGTTTTTGATAATTACAAAGTTCTTTTAATAATTAAGAGATTATTAATGCAATTACTCAAGTTTTTTTTTATTTTTTTGATATTTTTACAATTATTATTTAACAGAATACGTTTTAAATATACAAATAAATATGTATTTTCATTAACCGTTTATTTGTATAAAAGTCGTTTAAAAAACAATTTGTTATTTTACAACTTAAAATAACGAATTGTATAAAAAAGTTTAAAAATGATTTTAAAAAGAACGGTATAAAATCAATCGTTTAAAAAAACTTTAAAAGACAAACAACTTTAAAAAGAACGATTTTAATAACAAGCGGTTTAAAAATGAATAAATTTAAAAATTATAGACGGTTTAAGAAAAGGTTAAAAAACAAATGATTATAAAAATGACGTTTATAAAAAAAACGCTTAATGAAAATACATATTTATTTGTACATATAAAACAGGTAGAGGATCTTGTACATTAATCTAAAAGTGTGAGAAGGGTGAGAAATATTGTGATGATGACATGTGTTCTCAATCTAAATTAATTCAAAAGGGTAAACAAGTAATTTTCTTATTGATTTAATTAGTTGATAAACTTCCATAACAGTCACCCTTAATTATAGGAATACGAATTAAGAATTAATCTACGAATTTTGTGTCATCTCGTTCAGAACTGTATAGTGTTATGTATTTTTATATAGTGTTATATAGTGTTACATAGTGTTATATGGTGCTATATAGTGTTTTTTGGTGTTATATGATGGATGTATAGTGTTATATGGTGTTATATGGTGTTATATGGTGTTATATAGTGTTATTTAGAGTTATATAGTGTTATAGTGTTATATTTGTCTAATAACATGTCTATGATAGATGTATAGTGTTATATATTGTTATATAGTGTTACATAGTGTTATATGGGGTTACATAGTGTTATACGGTGTTATATAATGTTATATGGTGTTATATAGGGTTATATGATAGATGTATAGTGTTATATATTTCTTGTAGCAGTTACATATTTCTGGATTTTTTAGAATGTCCGAATTTTAAAATAAGTTTAAAATTGAATCGCTAGAATTTAGGAGAGGTTATCTAATTTGAAACATATATAAAGACACTATTACCCCTACAATTTTCAAATCAGTCCAAATAATTAAAACACAATTTATAATTTAGTCCCTATTGATCTCAACCATTAGATCAAAGATCTAATGGTTTAAAACACTTCTCACACTTTTGAATTAATGTACACTATCCCTACCCATATAAAACATATCTTCTTACTAATAAAGCAAAAGTTTAAGTGGACACGTGTCAGCATTACAAGCCCCCCATTCCTTCTTCCCACGTGTCGTCTTCCCGTTTTTTTTCTTTTCTTTAACCCCTAAAAACTTATTTGACCGGTCGCTTTCTCTCTTTCCTGCAGGTCAATACCTCACACGCGCTCATAACCTTCTTTCCCTTTTCTTCTCTTCTTCTTCTTCCTTCCATTCTTCAACCTTCTGTATGTATTCCACTTCCAGCTAGGTTTCAAAAAAACCCAAAAGATCCGTTATGTATCTCACTTTTTCTCTGAGGTATGTATCACACAGTCCCATCTTTGCATAAAACGCCAATTCCCTTTCAAGAAACACAAATCTCACACAAGAAACACAGATCCTACGGTTGTCCCTGGTTTTTAAACATAATCTGTCGGTGTAGATTAGCTTTCACACGGATCGACCTTCGAATTTGGGTTCATCTTTGCATATTAATCTTGTGATGGAGTCTATAAAACCATACTACATCATACTCTCTCTTCTTCAGGATCTGGTTTTGTTTTTCTGGTAAGTTCTTGTATTTTTTTTTTTTTTTTGTATTTTATATAGATGTTTAATTTTAAATTTTATTTTTTTGTAATTTATCAAGTTAATTATTGAAGTGTATTTACAGGTTGTTTAGTGAAGGAAGCTTTTCTGTTTTTTTCACGAAATCAGGTTCGTCAATTTCACCTTTCACCTAATTTTTGGTTGAATTTGAATGTTTGTTTCACTTATTAGGGCAAAATTAGCATAATAGGTTTTTGGTTGAACTTTTAGTATAATATGTGTATTTTTTGAATTTTCGTTTAATTTGTGAATGTTTGTTTCGGTTATTAGGGTAAATTTAGCATATCTGTGCCCTAGAGTTAGAACAAAGTGTAGGGAGTTTGAGAATTGTTACTGCATAGATTTAGAATTGAACTGGCTAAACCAAAACGTGGATACCAATTGCTGTTTTATGCTAAATTTTGTTTTAGATAGTCCCAAAATTTCAACTGTTATAGAACATAGGGAGTTAGTTTCTCATAGGGGAGTAACGTAGCCAAACCATGAGATTGGCTTGCTACAATCTTGAGTCGAGCCGAGATTAAACGAGTTGGAGCCTAAAAATAAAGGATCGAACTGAAACCCGTCTCGTGCTAAAATCCGTCCCGACTAGAAACTCGCCCCGTGCGAAAACTCATGTCGGCCCGAAACCCGTCCCGTGAGGAAACCCGTGCCGACCCGAAATCCGATCCGAACCAACTGCGTTCTGTTCCGTGAGGAAACCCGTGCCGACCCGAAATAAATAGGATTAGTTTATAAAAATACTTGATCAGGTTGAGGATAAAATGGCCACATTCGAAGCGAAAAATGTTTTTAAAGATTAGGTGTTATTAATTAAACAAGCTAAGTTCTGCCAAAATATTTCTGTTTCGAGTCAAACCTGAGTCAAAACTCTCTTGGTAACCCTCGAGATCAGATTCTGCCACCAAAACAACGGCTGCATCATCAAACGGTTCAAAATTCAGATGTTTTTTAACTCTGTCAAGATAGTAGTAGTCCTGAACAGCCTGCCACTGGGAAGCAGCTAAATGGACCCTTGGTCGAATTGACACATAGAAGTTACTTGAGTAGAGATACATAACAAATTAATATTGCATGACTCTTAAACCATACATACACAATGTCATTGCCAACCATTCCCATGCAGGAAAGAGAAAAAAAAGGAACTTGGATTCAACACAATACCTCATATAAGTGGGAAACCGTTTAATAAATGGAATACCTTGAAGCCCTTACAGAAACCCTTTTATACAAACTACCCATATTGAACGTGTACATGCCATGAAAATATTAACAAAAATGGATTTCTAGGAAAGCGCGCATAGTAGCATCAGCAGCTGGAAACCAAGATTGAATAAAAGTTAGGTGGGTGATGTATGCTAATGTGTAAGGTCTTTAAATTATATACAAACCTTTCAGTCTAAGAACTTTCACATTTGCTGTTTGTATGTTCAAAATCTCAAAACTAGACAAAATAGGTAAATTGCTGGGTTGGATAAGGGGTAAAAATGATGTTTTTAATATGTGTGTCAAACGGGTTGACCCAACCTAAAGACTGTTAATCCACTTTTTATATTATAAATACTAATAGTTATATATATAATTATGTAAAAATAATAGTACAATAATGATTTAACTTATTTAATAAATCGATTTTGGCGGTTTAATGCATTTGAATAAACTATGGATAGCTTTCAAACTGCTTGACATGCATCCTATATTGTTATAAAAAGTAACTTATAAACCAAATCAATCAGGAAATAAACTATGGATAGCTTTCAAACTGCTTGACATGCATCCTATATTGTTATAAAAAGTAACTTATAAACCAAATCAATCAGGAAATAAACTATGGATAGCTTTCAAACTGCTTGACATGCATCCTATATTGTTATAAAAAGTAACTTATAAACCAAATCAAAACAGGTCAGTTACAAAAAGGGTTGTATTTTAATAAATAGCATCTTAATAAGCCCCATCTCATTTATGGCCTAGAACAGCCCAAACGTTCATTAGATGTAGCAAGCCCCATCTATATTTATTAAACACATATTTAAGCCCCATCTTAATAGCCCAAACGTTGTATTTTAATTTACAAGAACACCTTAAACGTTGTATTTTATAAATAAGAGTAAACTGCCATTTTGGTCCCTGTGGTTTGGCCAGTTTTGCCACTTTAGTCCAAATCTCAAACTTATTACATCTGGGGCCCTGTGGTTTGCATTTTGTTGCCATTTTAGTCCAAAACTCAGAATGTCTGATTTTTGACTGATTTACTGACCCTTTTTTGTCCTGTTGTGGAGGGGTAGTTTGGGCATTAAAGTCTCATTAATGTATTTCATTAATTAAAAAAACCACATAATAATAAAAAACCCCTTATTATCTTATTATATCAGACAATACATCATCATCTTCAACCCCTGTTCTCAGTTCAATCTTCTCAAACCCTACACATCATGCTGTTACTTGATCACCTCTTTCTTCTATTCTGCAACAGATTTGTTATTCGCTAGCTGTGAAGAAGAACTTTCCATAACTGAACATGTAACCAGTTGCGCCATTGTTTCAATCTCATCTTCACTTTTTTGCGGATCAACACCTAATCAAATCAGATCAAAACAGCATTTAATTAATTCAGCGAGATTTTAATATTAAACGAATTAATTTTCGTGCATCCAAAGGTAATTTTCAGATTTTCAGTTTGTTTACTTGAATCATCATCACCTAAACAAATCCAATCAAAACATCATTAAATTAAATGAGATTTGAACAAATTAATTGTAGTGCTTTGAACAAAAAAAAAACCCAAATTAAGAACTCAAAGTAACAACCCAGATCAAGAACTAACACAAGGAATCAACCCCAGATCAACAACCTCCACCTCCACCGCCATGACCCCCACCGTCACCTTCACCACCCCCATTTCTATAAAACACTATACCCCTCTCACCCCCATTTCTATTCAAAAACAAATAAACCCTAATTACATAGAGAATACAGCCGCACACCCCTTTCACTTCCTTCTCCCCTTTCAGCCGACGACCAGAGCCGGCACTCCGGCACCTCGTTTTGTCGGTGACGATCCCACACAACGATCCCTCAATCCCCTCTTCTCCTTACACTCTCACACCCACACCCACATGCCTCCATTTCTGCACATATGGCTGGCCACCACTGTGGTGGCGGTGACGAGATCAGAAGAGAGAGGAAGAGAGAAATGTTGAGAGAGAGATCGACGGGCAGTGGTGGAGATAAGGAGAGATCTGTGTAGAGAGAGAGAGAACTGAGAGAGAGAGTGTGTGTATGGCGGTGGATGGTGGTGATCTGTGGTGATGACGGTGGTGAACAGTGGAGAGAGAGAGAGAGAACTGAGAGCTAGAGATCTGTGTTGTTTTAGAGAGAGAGAGAACTGGGGAAGATGATGATGAAAATGTGATGATGATGATTTATAAATGAAAAGCAAAATCAAAAGCAAAATGACCAAAATACCCCTGAACTAAAAGACAAAATAGGAGGTTGCAACAGTAAAAAAAATGGGGTTTTGGAGTTTTGGACTAAAATGGCAACAAAATGCAAACCACAGGGCCCCAGATGTAATAAGTTTGAGATTTGGACTAAAGTGGCAAAACTGGCCAAACCACAGGGACCAAAATGGCAGTTTACTCTATAAATAATAAAATAATATAATATAAGTATGAAAATGAAATAGACTAGAGAGGAGTAAGTTTGGTTAAGTAAAGCATTCTTCACAAAGTCAATATGACGAGTTAGTGTTAGGTTGGAAAAGAAAAGGAACCCACTACTTTTCTTGAGCTGGATAAAAAAGTATGCTCACCACACCACAAGAATCGTGCTTTACTTTTAGCAAACCCTTGAAAGGGAATAAGTGAAAAGAAAAGAAAAAAAGTAGATCAAGTTAGTGTAGTTTCAAGATTGGGAATTAGTTTAAAAAGTGGATCAAGTTGGAGCTCCATGAATAAGGTTAAAAAATATAATTCCATGTAGATTAAAAAGATACCCAAGTTGTTACCACCATCAAGTTATTCCCACTTTTTTATTTCATGTTAATGCAGTTGTTTTCCAAGCTTTGTTTAATTGTATATCTTGCTTTGTAGGTGGTACTTTATTATCTATCTATTATTCCATATTTCTAGGGGTGTAAGTTAGTGGTAGTTTCTTTCTTTTCTATATGTATTCGTATTTTTAGTGTGTTTTGATTAAAATAATTCTCTTTGGTTGGTTAATTTCAATGGATTAATGGATTTTGAGTTAAATTGATTGTGTCTATGTTAGCTCAATGGTGGATCCTACCATTACCTCTCTTAATCAATTGGATGTAACCAAGACAAACGTGACTATTAAAGTCCGCATAGTCAAGCTTTGGAAGCTACTATCATTTAAAGTGAAGAATGCTATTCATGCTGTAGAATTGATCCTCATGGATGAGGAGGTACTTTATAAATTTATAACACATTCATTTATATTAATTTTATATTGTAGGTTACACCATAAAACTTTATATTTTTTTGATAAGGTTCCAAAATTCAAGCAACTGTGGCTGGTAATTATCTCGTAAAGTATGGAAAACTACTTCAACAAAAACGTTGTGTCTTGGTTACTAAGTTTGAAATTGGCGACAACCTGTCTCCGTACCGCCCGACTAACCATCCACATAAACTGTTTTTCAATTTCTCTACCGACATCATGAATTGTGATGACTTTGGTGGATCAATTCATGGATTCACTTTTACTTCTTTTGATGTTCTTCGCAATCGTGCTATTCCACAAAACTCTCATGTTGGTAAGTGCATATTCATTTGATGTTTAGTAACAAATCTATTTTACTTATATTACTCCCGTTCTATTATACTAATTATTTTTTTTGTTTCTTTATAGATATAATTGGTTACGTTGATGGTTGGTTTCCTATGATTGATCATACAAGCAGAAATGACAAACTGACCAAAAAAATGAGCTTACAACTTCGTGATTTAGAGTTACATATATTTTTTTTTGAATTTTTTTATACATTGATCAATTACGTCAAGTTTTATAATTTTTTTTTTGAATAGGTACCTTAATGTTTATGTCACTTTGTGGGGAGATTGTGCGGTGCAAATGTCAAAGTTTATGGAAAACAAACCGAGTGATGTTTTTGTGATACTTCAGTTTGGAAGATATACCTTTCATGAAGGTTTTTTACTTATTTAATAACCTTATCTTGCTCTTTAAGATTCTATATAATTTTGCATAACTTTTTTTCTTAACTATCTAGGTAAGGCATATGTCTCCAGTTGTTTTCAAAACAGCACATTGTATCTGAACGAAAGCATTGATGAGTTAATTGATTTCCAAAAGAGGTAATGCATACATTTTTTTTTGGAAATTTATTTGTTTGATTTTATTATTTTATGGTACAATTTTTTAAGTTTTCATAATTTATTGACCAATTATATTTTTAATCATATCAAGGTTACTTGAAAGAAAATCGGATCTCGGTTCTTCAGGCCGTCCTTTGGGTTCATCTCAAGCTGGCAAAAGTATTCATGATGATTTTTTGCTTGAAACTGAGTTCAAAAACATTGATGAGGTTAATACAATCAAACAACAAAAGAATGTGATTGTGCTTGGTACAATCATAAGTTTCCCTCCTGGTGTTGAGTGGTATTACAATTCTTGTAAGGATTGTATGAAGAAGGTTACTGTTTTGTATTTTATAAGTGATGATGATGATGGATTAGATTTAAGTGAGGACAAACAGACCATTCGATGCATAAATGATGTTTGCAATGAAAAAGGTGTTTCTGTGGTTCCCAGGTAAATTCGTAACCTTATGATAACTTTAACAATTTTATACTTTAGAATGTATAAGTTAACTTATTTTATTAATCTGTTTTAGGTTGAAACTTCAAATTAGGATACAAGATGGTACCGGTATTGCATCTCTAACTTTGTTAGACCATGTAGCTCGAAAATTACTTGGAAAGAGTGCTCAAGAGTTGGTTGATAAGTTTGTTGATGTATGCGTTTTGGTTTTACTGTTTTCCCATTTACTTTTAATTTATAAAAACTCACATACCTTACCACTGTTTTTATATCTTTTGTTTTTATATAGGGTGAAACGGATAATTTGCTCCCTGATGAAATTAGTAATTTGGTTGGCAAAAAGATGGCGTTTAAGATTGAGATTTCTCACTTTAACGTGGATAATAACTACAAGTCATTCACTGTCAAAAGATTTTCTGATGATCCCGCAATAATTTCCCAGCTTGAATCAAAGTTAGGGATTGACCATGTAATTATCTAAGCTTTTTTTATACTAAGTCGTTACAGTTATACCGTATTGGACCTACATTCTTGCTTCATCAATTTTAACACTCCTTTATTTGTTTACCAACTGTAGGTTGACCTTTCAAACTCGGTGAATATCACATCTGGTGATTTTGAAAGTACCGAAACTGTTGATCTGAAGGTATTTTTTCTAAACAAACTATTTGATAAAACCTATTTATTCTTTTACTTTCATATTTAGAATTACATATTACGGATTGTGATTAGTGATTTTAGCAAATATTGTTTACAATAATATATTATCTTCATATCAATATTAAGGATGATACCCCGATATCACTGATTGGTTCAAGCATTGGATCATTATCTGCTGCTGCAAAAAATGCTGAAAACATAAGGGTACATTCCGAGCTGAAGCGTAATCTTGTGGAATCATATGATCATGACGAATCAGCAACAAAAGCTCCTTTAGCTTGCAATGAAGGTCTACATTTTGTATTGTTTTATCAGTCTTTTTTTATTTTTATTTTGTAACTCTATATTTCTAATTCAGGTTTTCTATTTAAATTAGATTTCAACACTTATAGCAAAGAGAGGCGCAAGACGAGAAAACATACTACTTACTCGAAGGTATTATGTTTTGTTTTTATTTTAAACACATTGCTATTTCAAAATACAAACTCTTATCTATATTAACAAATCTATTTACCTTGATATGAAGGATTCTATATCAGTCACCACTGATTATCAGACCCCGGTTTCACTGATGGATACAAGGGGTTCGTTGATGGATTCAAGTGCTGGTGGTATGGCTTTGCGTAACAAAAGGGGAGGAAAGATAAAGACCCCACTTGAGCTGAAGCGTACTCTTGCGGAAGAATTTGATTGTGACGAATCTGAAAGTAAAGATCCTTTATCTATGAATGAAGGACCTAAGTCACTTTTGATTCCCAAGAAGGAAAAATGATCATATCTATCTATTGTTAAGACTTTTATTAATCCATGTTTAGGATATCTACTATCTGTTTTTGAAAACTTATTTTCTTTAAGATCAGCTGTATTTTTGGAAACTTATGTTGTTTAACTCAGCTGTATGAATGAATGTTTAATGTTTGGATTTGGTTATTTAAATTTATCCTAGGTTTTAAATCTAAAAAGTTGAGTTTTGAACAATATTATCTAAACTTGTCTTCATTTTATTATTGACATGTATAGATTTTTTTCCGGTGTCTACAACCAAATAAATGAACACAAGTTTAGAATCTCAAAGATAATATCTCCAAAATTAAAACATTGCTATTTTAATGTAAATGTTAATTACTAATGTGATTCCTCTTGCTCAAAGTTAGGATATATAATTTTTTAATTAACTACTTTTTTATTATTTTCACAGATATGCATCATTATTCCAACATAAATACAACACCATTGTCAAATATTACTACAATGTCTATTAACACTCATCGTAAGTTATTTGTTTAATGATTTATAATATTATTTTTTCAGGTAATTTCCTATATCTTATAATTATAATATTATCTTTTTGTATAGGTTTAAACACAGACACTACCAAGTCTGAGAGTCAGGACAGGAGAAAATTACGAAAACTATATTTGGATTCAAGAAAGGCTAAAAACTGTTCTGTTGCAGATTATGTTTTTAATAACAAAGAGAATGTCATAAAAAATTCACTATCTTTTAGTAATTGTACCAATGGAAGTATGAGAAGCCCTTTCTCTGACATTAAATCAGGTACTATATTAAAATTCTTTTCCCCACAGCACGTACAAATATATTCTTAACGTAATTTTATTTTCATTATCATATATATGGCCGATTTTTTTAATGATTTATAATATTATTTTTTCAAGTAATTTCCTATATCTTATAATTATAATATTATCTTTTTGTATAGGTTTAAACACAGACACTACCAAGTCTGAGAGTCAGGACAGGAGAAAATTACGAAAACTATATTTGGATTCAAGAAAGGCTAAAAACTGTTCTATTGCAGATTATGTTTTTAATAACAAAGAGAATGTCATAAAAAATTCACTATCTTTTAGTAATTGTACCAATGGAAGTATGAGAAGCCCTTTCTCTGACATTAAATCAGGTACTATATTAAAATTCTTTTCCCCACAGCACGTACAAATATATTCTTAACGTAATTTTATTTTCATTATCATAGATATGGCTGGTTACAGAAACATAAATAATTCCATGGACATTTGTAACAGTCAACATAGGCAAAATTTAAGCAAGAGTATTTTTGATAAAAGAAATTTGAATGACTTATCCATTGAACAAGTTCATGAAAGTGATATTAAAAAAGACGAATTCGTCGGCATTTCAAAAGGTACATGTTACATTAATATATAGTGTACAATTAATATTAATTGTAATTTGCATCCAACTTTAAAAATTCTAATTACAAGTATTTTTAAAATAATTTTCAACAGATTACGTTGATCACTTTGATCAGAATGTCACTTGCCAAATATGCCAAGCAAAATTATGGGGTGACGAAGCTCGTAGAATGAGTACAAAAAGCCAATTAAATTCAAGTTATTCAATGTGTTGTGCATATGGTAAAGTTCAACTTCCTAACATGAAGGAACCACCTCCGAGTTATCAGTGTCTTTTTAATTCTTTAGATTCAAAAAGCAAGGCATTCCTGAAGAACATCCGTCGATACAATTCCATGTTCTCATTTACGTCCATTGGTGGAAAAGTTGATTCTACCATTAATAGAGGTAATGCTCCTTATATATTCAGATTGGGTGGTCAGAATTACCATAGAATGGGAAGTCTTCTACCAGAAGATGGATCTAAACCAAAATTCTCCCAGCTATATATATATGACACTGACAATGAAGTTTCAAATAGACAAGCCGTTTTTGGGTACGTATTCAATGTTACCATTACATTTGTTAAGAATGTGTTATATTTTGAAATAAAACCTGAATGTGTTTATTTTTTTAGTGAATCTAATAAAGCTTCTTCATCAACATCTCGGTATCTTGATCTTCAAGTTATACAACATATACAGAATATGTTAGACTCGGAGAATGTTTTGGTTAAAACATATCGGATTGTAAGAGATTTTTTTAAAGAAAACTGCCAGGCTGACCTAAAGTTGCGGCTCATTGGAAGAAGGCAACAAGATGGAAGAACATACAACTTACCAACCGCTTCTGAAGTGGCAACTTTAATTGTTGGTGACATTGGCGATTCCTTAGAAAATAGAGATATTATTGTTGAAACGAAATCTTGTGGTCTACAACGTATTAGTGAGTTACATCCTTCGTATCTTGCTCTCCAGTATCCTCTTTTGTTTCCTTATGGTGATGATTGCTACAGAATTGACATTCCTCATAGAGGTGTTACTCCTTCGACATCAACCAAACGAACATATGTCACTATGAGAGAATTCTTTGCATACAGGATACAAGACAGGCAGGGTGTGTTTTCATTAATTGTAAATTCACGTCGCCTATTTCAACAATTCTTAGTTGATGCGTATACCATGATTGAAACTGAGAGACTAAATTACATACGTCATCAACAGAAGGTTCTAAGATGTGATACTTATGAGAACCTTTCCAATTTACGTAACCATGGTAATATAAATGTATCCACCACTGGAAAGCGTGTTATATTGCCTTCGTCATTTACTCGAGGTGCTCGGTATATGATGCAGAACTATTTGGATGCAATGTCTCTATGTAAGTGGTATGGATATCCAGATTTTTTTATAACAGTAACATGTAATCCGAAATGGCCTGAAATTAAAAGATTTCTTAAGGACAGCAATTTAAGTCCTGAAGATCGGCCTGATATCCTATCTAGATTGTTTAAAATCAAGCTCAATGCTTTGATTAAAGACTTGAAGGAGAAGTCATTACTTGGCAAAGTGTCGGCAGGTATTCACTATGAAGACTAATTTTTTATGGATATTTAAAATTTTAATACAAACATTTAATATCTTATTTTCTTTCATTTTTGTAGTTGTTTATACTGTGGAGTTTCAGAAGCGTGGGTTGCCGCATGCGCATATATGTTTATTTATGCATCCCGATCACAAGTTTCCAACTGTTGAACACATTGATCCCCTCATTTCCGCTGAAATTCCCGACAAAAACGATGATCCAGAGTTGTATACTCTTGTCAGTGATTTCATGATTCATGGTCCTTGTGGTGATGACAACATCAACTGTCCATGCATGGTAGATAATAAGTGTTCGAAGGGCTTTCCAAAGAAATTTCGTGATCATACATCTATCGATAGGGATGGTTTTCCTCTCTACAGAAGAAGAGATTCAGGAACATTTGTTGAAAAATCTGGAGTTAAGTTAGATAACAGAAGTGTTGTTCCTTACAACAAAACACTTTTGAAGAGATATCAGTCCCACATCAATGTTGAATGGTGCAATCAGGCCGGATCTATAAAGTATTTGTTTAAATATATCAACAAAGGACCTGATCGGGTTACCGTTTCCATTGTTGAAAGTAACACATCAAACGAACCTGACCCGCCGGTGGATGAGATCAAAAAATACTATGATTGTCGATATTTGTCTGCATGTGAGGCATCATGGCGTATATTCGCATATGATGTTCACTATAGGTATCCTGCTGTTATTCGTCTCCCATTTCATCTTCCGAACCAACAAAATGTCGTATATGGTGAAGACGATGATATTGATCAAGTCCTCAACAGGCCGTCAATGAATTCTTCAATGTTTTCATCTTGGATGGATTGTAATCAAAGTGATGACGTGGCCCGAGAGCTTACTTACGTTGAATTCCCTACAAAGTTTGTGTGGAAAAAGGATGAACGGTGTTGGAAACGAAGGAAAACTACTGGTTTTTCAATTGGAAGAATTCATGCTGTTTCTCCTACTCTTGGCGAGGCTTATTTTTTGAGGATTCTTTTAAACAAAGTTAAAGGTCCCCGATCCTTTGATGATATCCTCACTGTAAATGGTCATAAATTTAATACCTTTAGAGAAGCATGTTATGCTCACGGTCTATTAGATGATGATATGGAATATATAGAAGCTATCCAAGAAGCAAGTCATTCAGGCTCCGGTTTTTATCTTCGCGCATTGTTTGCTACGATGTTGACGTGCCACACTCTGTCTTTGCCGGAACGTGTATGGCAAAAAACATGGGAATTACTATCAGATGGCATACTTTATAATAATTACTATTTTTAGGTTTATTTATAATCTTTATGTTGATAATTCACATTCACATATATTTATATATATAATAATATATATACTTCTTTGAATAAAATTTAAATCACGTTAAAATGTTATATTTTATCCAATCACTTCTTTTAGATTATAACAAATATTTGTTTCTTATACATTGGATTATGTTAATCTAAAAATATATCTTTAATGTGTTATTTCAGATTCATGCCTTACTGATGATCAAGTTAAAAATCTCACATTGTACGAGATTGAGAAGATTTTAATTCGTAATAATTCCAGCTTACGAAATTTTAATACAATGCCTTACCCTGATCATGAGTTGATTTCTACTTCAAATAATCGTTTGATTACTGAAGAGCTGGATTATGACAGAATTGATCTTCAAGAGGAGTTTGAGAACCTTTTAGTTTCATTAACCGATGAACAAAGATTTATTTATAATGATATCATTAACGCCGTTGAAGACAACAAAGGTGGTGTTTTTTTTGTTTACGGTTATGGAGGTACCGGTAAAACATTTCTTTGGAAAACTTTATCTGCATCTCTAAGATCGAAAGGGGAAATTGTTTTAAATGTTGCCTCAAGTGGGATTGCATCTTTGCTTCTTACAGAAGGTAGGACAGCTCACTCTCGATTTCCCATTCCGATTAATCTTACCGAAGACTCAATTTGTCCTATAATCCCTAACAGTGATGTTGCAAATCTATTAAAGAAAACATCATTGATTATATGGGACGAAGCACCAATGATACACAGACATGGGTTTGAAGCTTTGGATAGAACTTTAAAAGACATATTGAAATGTGATGGTTCTCATAATTCCGAAAGTCCATTTGGAGGTAAAACAATCGTATTTGGTGGAGATTTCCGACAAACTCTTCCTGTCATCCAAGGTGGTACTAGACAAGACATTGTTAATGCTTCGTTGACTTCTTCGTACATATGGGACCATTGCAAAGTACTCACTTTAACCAAGAACATGAGATTGAGTGCAGGAAGTGGAATGCATGATGTTGAGCAAACACAAATCTTTGCTCAGTGGTTGTTGGATTTGGGTGAAGGGAGACTAGGCGGATCTAACGATGGTGATGCGATTATAGACATACCCGATGATCTTTTAATCATGGATTCCGCTGATCCAATTTCAAGTCTTATAGATTTTGTTTATCATTCTCTTCTTGAAAATTACCAAAATTCTGGCTTTTACCAAGAAAGAGCCATTCTTGCACCGACGAATGAAGTTGTTGATGAAATTAATTCTCAGTTGTTATTGATGTTCCCAGGAGATTCCAAGGAATACCTAAGTTCAGATAGTATTTGTGAGACAGAAAATCTACAAGATGGTTTTGATCAAAGTTTATACTCTCCTGACGTACTAAATGGTCTTAAGATCTCAGGTGTTCCAAATCACAAATTAGTACTAAAGGTCGGTGTTCCCATCATGCTCCTCCGAAATATTGATCAAAAAAATGGGTTGTGCAACGGAACTCGCTTAAAGGTAATATCACTTGGAAATCGCGTTATTGAAGCAGAAGTGATATCTGGAAGCAACATTGGTGCTCGAATTTTTGTTCCTAGAATTGGTATAATACCGTCGGATAAGAAGGTTCCTTTTAGATTCCAAAGAAGACAGTTTCCTGTTGCTTATGCTTCGCTATGACAATTAATAAAAGTCAAGGGCAGTCATTATCCAGAGTTGGTTTGTTTTTGAAAAATCCAGTATTTTCTCATGGTCAACTTTACGTGGCTTTGTCGAGAGTCAAGAGCAGAGACGGACTCAAATTATCAATTCTTGATAATGATGGTAACCTTACTAATAGGACATCTAATGTTGTATTCAAAGAAGTTTTTACTTACTTGTAATTTGTATTGGTATTTCTATATGTATTTTGTTTTGTTATCAAAAGCATAGTTTTGATATATTATTGTTTCATAGCATAACACATATTACTACAATCAATTAGTGTTTCATAGTATAACACATAAACGATTACAAGCTAAACATATGTAATAATTAGACAAAAATGAAGTGGTACCAAAATTCGTCATATATTATAGGCAACGCCATGATAAAACTAAATTAATTCATTTTATAGATATAGATTTTTTTTAACACAACTCATACCCCGTCAAACATGTGTCAGTAAGGTCTGTCAAACATGTGTCTTACTATGTGAGGTTATTATTTTATAGATATAGATTTTTTTAACACAACCCATAACCCGTGAAACTCACGGGTATATAACCTAGTTTTGTTAAATAATAATTGTTAAAATAACGGAATAATAAAAAAAACTTAAGTAATTGCATTAATAATCTCTTAAATATTAAAAGAATTTTGTAATTATCAAAAACAACCCCTAAGGTATATAATTACCTAGGGTGGGAGTTGGCTACAAAGTCTATTTTTCCTACAAAGTGTACAAAGTCATAAAACACCACAATTTCAACCATAAAACACACTCAAACCCCATAAATAACAAAGTAAAGATCACTAGAATGCCATATTTGTAGGTCTTGTGTTGTGTTTTGGATGATAAGGCTTTGATTTTCGAATGACTAACATTAGTGTGTTTTATGATGATCATCTTGTTGTGTTTTATATTCATAGTTCTATGATGCTGTGTTTGAAGTTTTTATGGAATGTTAGGGTTTGAATATTGTGTTTTAGTGATCTTCACACTGTTATTTGTGGGTTTTGAGTGTGTTTTATGGTTGAGAACTTGAGATTGTGGTTTTTTTATGACTTTGTACACTTTGTAGGAAAAATGGACTTTGTAGCCGAACCCCACCCTACCTACCTAATTACCCTTATACTTAACTACAAAAAAGTAACAAAGTTAGTGTCAGAGGTCAAAACCGTGATAAAATGCAACCTCAGGGTCTGATATGTTAAAAGATTCATTTTTGGGCTGAAATTGTTAAACGGGCTAAACCATAAAAAACAGTAATTTACTCTTTAAAAAATAAATAACTTTTCAAAATATTCAAAACCACCAACGTTGGACCCCAATTGAAATCTAAATACCCCATCGCACTCTATCTTCTCCGTCTAACCCATCAAACCCCATGGCCGGAAAAACATGGTGACCGGTTACATTGAACAGATCATAAACCTCCACAATCCCCTCACCTCTCTTAAACATTACCATCCTCTCTCTAGAATTCAACCACCCTCATCATCACCATGTCTGCCTAAATTACACACTATGATTTAACTTAACTCCATATTTTGAAAAAATATTCTATTATTCGGACTAGTTAAAAATATATACTTTCACCTCGCCATCACCATCTCTACCCAAATTAGCACACACTAGTTAAAAATATATGGGTAGAACAAATCTTAAACTCCATTACACGAATTGAGTAGACGACGCCGGAAAACTCATGGGCTCATCAAATCACCGACAACGAGCACTCCCAGATCGGCGAAACGCGATGAGGAGACCCAATTTGTGGCATTAATTAAGAAAATGAAGAACCAGGTTTGTGGTGGTTTCTTGGTGTGGGTTTATATCGAAGCTTCTTCGAAGGGAGTGGCAGTGGTGGCCGAAGTAGGTGGCGTGGCAGTGGTGGTGATCTCCGGTTGAGGTGGTGGTTCAAGTGATTTGTGAACCAGGTTTGAATGAGGTTGAAGATGATTAAAAATAAAGATTGTTGTTATTTTTCTTATTTTACAAATATAGATTTCAAAAGAAGGGTATTTTGGTCTTTTAACATAAAGTAAACGGAAATTCTGAATGGTGTTAACAAGTAGGATGAAAATGACAAGATTTTAAAACCATGAGGACCCAAACGCGAAAAAAACAAACCTTCAAATGAAAGTCGCAAAAGTGGACAAACGTCAGGGACGAAAATGGCATTTACTCTAGCATTTATCACATTTGCTTCAATGGGTTTATGCCACCCAAGTGTTTCGACTTTGAGTTCTATATAAAAGAACTTAGCTACTAGAACAAATTTGGTTAAATGATTGCATGGTGATGCTGTCAGTAATAGAATTCCGTCCAAATATGAGAACACATGATGTATAGCAATATCTATATCTATACACACCGAATCTAAGAGCACTAGATGTGATACTGATTTGTTGTTTCTAGATAACTTTGTTATTCTTACTTCTACTTGCAGTATCTCTAGATTTGCCTTGTGGGCTACAATCACTGGTTTGCACCATGTTTGAAGCTTACTTTGGAGCTGAGTTTACCCTAAAATCGGATTGTCTTCAGTATCTATCTATTATTGCCTACCTGAAGCACAAAACCCAGAACAGCCCACATCCAAAATCTATACATAGGTCTGGTCCTTGGTTCCTGTTTTTATATGTTATTTGGTCTCGGGCCGATTCAGGTTTAACCCGGATTTGTCCAGTTTGTCTAATTTGCTCCTCTCATTAATTACTATGGTTATTTAATAAATTATCAAAACTGTAAAGAAAACATGAAAAATGTATTCAACACACTTTTGCACAATAACTAAACAAGGTTCAAATACATTTTTCCATCAAAGGAGTATTGACATGGATCAGTGTTATCTATCTAAAAATGCTAGAACCATAACAGCAGGCGAACTTACTCGTCTTTTGAAGAGGATTCTAGTCCAGCTGAAGGGTTATCAGCAAAATACTCCTGATGTTTAACATTTACACCATACTGCACCCAAACACCCATCATTTCATCTCAACTGAATTCAATATAATCTCAAAACAAAAAATAGCAGTTCACACCACAAATATCTATCCATCAATGAAATGACCATTTTATTCTCAATCTCAACGGATTTAAAAAAAAAATCAAATATCCAGGTTACATTGTTCATGAAATAGAGTTAAAAGCACCTTATTTTTTTCTAATGCTGAAAGATATCTTACGACATGTTTAATTGTAGTTAAATCTCTCCACTTTTCTATCTCTAATTTTCCAAAAAAAAAAATTCCTTCTCCAGAAAACTACAAAAACTTTAAAAAATATGTAAAAGAGAAAATCAATGTGTGTTTAGTACGTCTTCTCGTGTCAAAAATAGTCTACATTCGACAAAGAATCCAAACCATTTTAATTAAACTAAGATAAAAGCTAGAGTGATGCACCACTGAGTTTGGCATGCATGAGAGCACGACATTAATAAATGTCAATATTAAAGATTACCTCTTGAAGAGCCTTAGAGAGGTCCTCCATGTTCATAATTAGACGCTTATCCTGTAACAACAGAAAATTGAGATGATCCAAAGAAAAACAAACACTAGAAATACATAATATCAAGTACCTTTTGCTGTTTGTCTTTTTTGTCCCTGACAACAGCTGCCTGTCTCGCCTTACAGTGTCTACAATAAGATTCAAAAAGATACAAATAGGGGACATACATGTAAATAGTAGAAAAGCAAGGAAATGTCATTGAGCTTCGAACAACATATCACGTTCCAAAATATTTGCAGCTTTACATAAATAAATGCTTATACTTATAGTCAAGTAGTCTTAAGCATCAATTACAAGTAAAATCATAGCCACCTTTATACCAACCAAGTGTATCAATCAAGATTTCCACGTGTCTACATTTATTTACAGCTTCTAGGCAGATATTTAATTAATACCAGAATTGACGTTATAATAGGAAAAATTTCATGAAGTAAAAAACTTACTGAAGAGCATCAGTCGCAATGTCGGACACAAACTTTTGTGCAGCAACAGCTACTAGCCTGGTTCTGAAACGTAAAGTACATGATTTACGTCATCAGATTCATTGAAGAAAACTGTCTTAATCAAGTGAACTGACAGGTAACCATTCTATTTGTCAAATTTATTGTAATACTTCCTATAATACAAGAACAATTGCAGAAAAACAAATTAAACATTAGTGTGTGTGTCACAAATAATAGGGAAGATATCGGGAACCTACATTCGAACATCTGGACATTGGAATCCACTCTTGGCTAAGTAATGTTCCACCAATTCATCGGGAATCTATATGGAAACATAGCATAGGTTAGTTTTCACTAAACCTTTTCTAAAAATGGAACAGAATGAATAACTAACATTCTAATAAATCTTACAGTTGGGGTGTAGTCCGTTAAGGAAGCAAGAAATTCCGAGAGTGTGTTTTCATCATCATGCCTAACATCGTTTGATTGCTGATTGTGATTCATTTCTGTAGTAACTAGCAAGGATAGGTTCCTAAAAAATTTAAGACGATTCAAACATATGATAAAAAAGTTACAACTTATCTACTGAAAACTTGAGTTCAATTCCAATTACCGAATGAAAAAGTTGGCACATTGGCATGCATATTATTCTAAAGATTGAAGATGTGAATTCTAAAAGTCAAACATGTGTACTCAATAACTCAACAAAAATATGTATACTTCCGTCATTCTTGAAACCCATTCCACATTAGGATACTTCACTAATTAAAGCATGTGTTTTTTTAGAATTAACCGATAAAAGAAGATTATAACATTAGGCTTTAACTAACAAATAACATTACTACAAAATAGCATTAAGGGAAATGATTAGGGCGATCCGTACGGCGCCATACAAGGGGTTATGAGAAGAAATTATCCTAATAAGTATTCAGCTCTACATTATTCTTTTCTTTAAAAATGATCAAGTCCATGACTCCATGTGTGAACTGTTTTAATTATTAAACTTCTCATGAGATGCATCAATACACATACACAACCATTTTCAGAGTTTCTATCAATAAAAATGACCTTCGTGTGAATTTGCTAATATGATTTCCATATTACACATTTGAGCCAAAACCTTGTATATTCTTAGATTGAGTAAGTAGCACCCATTCACAGTTTATAGATCCATTTGCCACATGCTCAAATAAAAATTATTTCCTTAACTCAAAAAGAAACTACATTCTGTCTTTCGATACAAAACCTAAATTTTCAATTGCATATCTGATATTTAAACGTTAACTTAAGGATAAATACGATAATCAAATAAAAAATTTACAGCAAGTTAAACAGCTGAGATAATTTTCGTGATAAGTTTGTAACAAATAGACATCTATTTTTATTTGAACCCTCCACCTCTTGTATAGAGCCTTGGGGACAACAAATAGACATCAATTTGCATTTATAAAGAAAACTAGGTGTCAATGTTTCATGATTCAACTTTGAATTTGCAACATTCAACTTTTTTCCGGTAAGTTAATAACAAATTTAAACATCAATTGCACTCATAAATAATGCCCTACGTTTCATGATTCAATTTTAGGTTTTCAACCTTCAATCAACGTGAACGTACTGCAAATAACAAAATACGGAAACTCAGCACCAAATTCACAAACACGCAAATGAACATAACCATAACAATAACGACGATGATGACAGCAGTAACAAATTCTAGAGGAATCACCGACTTAAATAGTGAAATAACGAAATATGAAATCAAATTATGAGTTAAGAACAAACAGAATGATAAGAATAGATACCGGTGCCGGATAAACAGCCAGCCTCCGGAAGAAAGGATCGACAAGAACCGAAGAAGCAGTTGCCGATCTTCCGGTCGAGAAGCGAAAACAAGGGTTCGTTCTTTTCTCGCAACTGGTGATGCAAGTGTATAACTTTATATTGTTGTGTGGAAGTTTTAAAAGTCATAAAATAAGCACACAACTATTGCTTATTGGCACAAAGCTTTTCAAACTTCAAATTTTACCTACCAAAGTGTAAACTACTACTAAACTAAACTCTATGATCTCGTTTGACAAGTGACGACATTTTATTTTTAGCTTTTAAGTTTTTGTTTTATTGAGAGCATCTACAATACATCGGGTTTCAAAAGATGATAAACATATCATGTCAGTTGTCACATTAAATGTCCACTCATATTTCAAACACACTCATTTTCTCTCCAATGCTACGTCCACTTTCAAACACTTAAAGAAAGTAAAATAATACAAACACATATTTATGTATTGTATGTGTGTGAAAAGGGTCTGTAATCACTAATCCGAGTTTGGAACTCCAAACGACTTTACAAAGGTTTGAATCCGGACGGGATCCTCCAATACTACATTCAAATTACCTGGACGTCCGGATGTCTGTAATGCGTCACTGGAGGTGCTCTAAAGACTATAATCTTGACACAAAAGGATATTCTCTATAAATGTTTAAATTTCGAAAAGTAAAGCTCAATTAACTATCTCAATGTAAATTGTAAATATAAATAAAAATATGAGTCATAGATGAAAAAAAAAATTAATTTTATTCTCTGAATGATGGTTGTTGGTGTAACCAAGACTCATGAACCAACTTGTTTCGGATTTCATAAAAAGAAAAAATCAATGTCGTGTTAGGTTTTTTAGGATAGTTTATGGTCCAGTTTTCCAAACATTCGGTTTACAATTTCTTAGAGAGGCGCAGGAGCGAGAGATTAGATATCCTATGTCAGTCGTTCGAACTTTAAAACACAAATGATTTAGCCACAGAGGGTAAGTAGTAATTATATATGATGTATAACATGCATTGCAGATTTTCGGATTTCCAAATATCAGAAACTCTAGAAAACTGTATTCCGAGTCCGTATATGAAAATTTGGATATCCATAATTCTGGATAACAACAAATCAGGTTTTCGGTTCAGATGCTTGGATAGGAATATTTTTCAAATGACAAAGCCCACAATCGTTTTGAAAAGATGAATTCTGCAGTGGCATCTGACTAGTATAGTTTTCTAAGGAAAGTAACTACATAGATGAAACTAGAAAACACTGCCTCATGAAATGCTTAGGTAAACCTGTTTGCTTGGTAGCAAGAAGAAATGAAAAACATATGCAAAGGGTCACAAAATTCAAACATTTAAAACTGTTTGGCTTCCATTAAAGCGAGCATCCTGGCATCGTTTGAGTAAACCTGGTCGCTTTATTACTCTTTCATACACTAGAAAATGTCTTCACTTTCACAATGGGGAGGCTAAATTCATTATTCATAATGACATATTAATCAAGTTAAAAGGATTTACAACTAAACAAAAGTTGAGAATTTAGATGATCATAATATAGAAGATAGACTGGTGTTGAAACTAGATACTACCTTACCTAAGAATCCAACATGTTTGTACAAAATGATTAAAAAAATATGTGTGTTTCAAGTTACATCTGCAAAAAGAAAAAATGAAATTAGTTAGCAAACACAAACATAACTCAATTAAGGATAAGAAGATGAAATTATACTTACTTTGAACAATTCTCCAAACATCCCTTGTAAGGGATTTTTACGGCGTACTCCATAGAACTTTTCCCCAATGTCTTCTAACAACTGCACGCAAATAATAATATTAACAATTTATTTCATGGGTCCCACTTAAGACACGAAAGCGTCATTGTGGGTCCCCGTCCCACTATATGATTTAAACAGAATGTACTCACCTCGTTGAACATAGGATCCTGTTCTATACTTGAGCTGAATTTTTGTTTCAACATATTGAATAATGGCAACGCATCTCTCATTAACCTGTGATAACAACTTGGTCAGATATTATTTTCTTTCAATTAATTTCTACACAAAGTTTAAAAACAAATCATATTATGCATGCGAAGATGAGAAAGAGAGAACTAACGTTTGCAAGAGATAGTTGATTAATCGCATCAGTTCTGAATCAGGAAATTCAAGCCCCTTGACCTCAGCAAGTTTCTCTATCTCATCCATAAAATTGTTGGCATCTCTTAGGTTACCAATAGAAAGATACCTACACAATATAAGTTAAAAAATAAATGAAAAAATCTGATGATAATCTATTGACAAAACAATTTTACTTACATTAAAACGGCCCGTGCAATCGCCAAGTCATCTTCACCTGGATAACACTGCAAAGCCAACAATGGAAGAAAAACAGTTGTGTGATCCATCAAATAACAGTAGAATAACATGAGTTAGTTAAGTTCAACTACCGTTGAACTAAACAACTCATATCTATTAGACCATGCGTAGTGGGCGTTGTTGCCCAACTTTTTTCCCTCAAAGACGCCCAAACACGCCCACCCCCACCCCATGGGCATTATTGGACGTTATTGTTCAAAAAAGCCCCCTAGGCGTTTTTTAAATCACGCTTTGTGCAAATTTGAAGGGCCAATCACATTTAATCTTCCTTTTTTTTGGCCAATAGCTTTTTTTGTTGGGTTTTTTATTTTTATTTAATTCTCTACACCCTTTTAACATAATGCCCACATCCCCACTACACCCATTTCAGAAAAACGCCCAATAATGCCCCTTGCTGACTATACTGCCACATGGTGGAAAACGCCCAAGGGTAGGGGCATTATTCACCCTTACCACTACGCATGGTCTTATAAAATTAATGAAAAAAAATAAGAGAGAGAAAAAACTAACATCATCATCATCATACTCAGTAAATCCCACCAATAACAAAGCTAAGGTAGGTCTAAGGAGGGTAAGATGTAGACAGCCTTACCTCTACCACGTAGGAATAGAGAGACTGCTTCCAGTGAGACCCCCGACTCAATGGTAGTTTTGTATCAAGCCTTGGACATAAGGCACATAACACTCGGCAATTAAGACAAAGGCCAATTAGTGCATGTACTCCGTTGTCTTCCGGCTATCAACGCCACCACATGATGCATGATTAACCCATCCCCCTCTTTTAACATTATTTTAATTAGTAAAATAACGTTAAAATTAGTGCACTTTCACTTTTGCCCCCCGAGCGCCCACACATATATACATTATATGCGCATATCGCAAGCGGGGCGTAAAAAAACAAATAAGAGAGAGAAAAAACTAACCTTGCCCATAAAGTTCACAAGGGTTGAAGCGAACCTATTTGGATTTCTACCCCTTGCAAAATGGTAACACACTCTAATCATATCCTGAAAATTAATTAGTATAATAGTTAGTGGAAAAGATCTTTCCTTCAGGGCCTGGGATATAGAAATTAAAAATTTTGATGAATAACAGACTTACAGGCTCTGGTGATTCGGAGTATATGTATTCAGCCAACATATCATGTAGTTCGGGAGATCCAATCTTACGTGGACCAGAGTCTGCAGACCACCTAGGAACACAAGAAAACGGTCAGAGGTTTAAATTCCAGTAGAGGAAATATTAACTAATTTTATACATATTTATTGATGAACTTTCATAGTGTCATTCATAACTCCCTTTATATATTGAATTTCACATGCTTAACATTCAATCCTTTTCTCTAATAGTCCTTTATCTTTAAATGTTCGGTGACGAAGTGAATTGCGTAAAGATGTAATAAAAGTTCCTTGTAGGTATAAAGTAGTAAAACAGTAACAGATGTTCTAAACACTTGTGTTTTTAGTAGAAGGTTCATTTGATAGCAGTCACTCCGGGGGGTTTAGGTTTTTTGGGGGGTGGGGGAGGGGGGTTTAGGTTTTGGGGGGGTGGGGGGTTAGGTTTTTTTTAGGTTTTTGGGGGTTTTAGTTTTTAGCATTTAGCTTGGGGGGGAGGGTTAGTTTTTTTTAGGTTTTTTTTAGCTATTTTAGGTTGTGTTTACATTGGTTCTCGCATAAGGGTGGTTCTCGCATGAACCTTACCCTATATATATATATATATATATGTGGTTCTCGCATGAACCCTACCCTATATACATGTATATATATATATATACATGTATATATATATATATATATATATATACATGTATATAGGGTAGGGTTCATGCGAGAACCACATATATATATATATATATATAGGGTAAGGTTCATGCGAGAACCACCTTTATTGCGAGAATCATGTGAACACAACAAAATAAACCCACTACACCACCCAAAACCTAAAAAAACCTAACCCCCCCCCCCCCCCCCCTCCCCCCAAAAAAAAATTTATCTAAAAACACACAAAAAAAAATTTACTATTTTTTTTATAAAAAATCGCTAGTTTTTGTCTCCAAAAAAAATATTTCTAAAAAATTGTGTTTTTAGATTTTTTAGGTATTTTTTTTTTTGTTCACATTAGTTCTCGCAATAAAGGGTTGTTCCTAACGGGTCATTCTCCTATGTATATATATAACTAACCAAGATAGTCCTTCATCAAAGTCAACTTTAGCTTTCACTAGCATCTCCACAAACAACATAGCAAGCTCACCCCCACAAGTTACCTACAAGTTTTACGCATCCACCAATTAGATTTTGTATCAACAAACAATACGCTAATTTGATTTTCATGAATCCATTTCTTGTACTGGAAGGAAATAATACATATGAGTAATCTTCATTTGGTTTAGGGGTGGCTCAATTGTATAAAAAAAATTAAGTTGTAGCTTAGGGCCCCCACATTTAAGGGGCCCCCCAAGTTTCTTCATTACATACTAAAACCGTACATCAATTTTCGATTATCTGAATATGGTTATGCAATTTTTTGTCTCGTCGACATATTAGAAAGTGTTTGGATAGGGTCTTTCTGGCATTTAAAGTTGTCTTTTTTTCACAGTTGGATTTCATTGTGTGGCGCTTGGGGGGGGGGGGGGGGGGGGGGGGGGGGCAAAAGTGAAAGTGCACTAATTTTAACGTTATTGTACTAATTTCGTGAAAATAATGTAAAAGAGGGGGATGGTTAATCATGCATCATGTGGTGGCGTTGATAGCCGAAAGACAAGGGAGTACATGCACTAATTGGCCTTTGTCTTAATGGCCGAGTGTTATGTGCCTTATGTCCAAGGCTTGATGCAAACTACTATCGAGCCGGGGGTCTCATCGGAAGCAGCCTCTCTATTCCATAACGGGTAGAGATAAGGCTGTCTACATCTTACCCTCCTCAGACCCCTACCTTAGCTTTGCTGTTGGTGGGATTTACTGAGTATGATGATGATGATGATTTCAATAGGTTATTTAGAATTCGTATAATTTTTAGCTTCAGCGAGTAGAGCAAAGAATTAGTATACATGGAAGTGTGTTCTTTTCACTAAAACTCACTCCAACTCTAATATGTGTGATTGTGTGCCTTTTAAAAATCGTATACGAAACATGTGTATCACCATATTTCCACGTCTTATTGTGTTAGGAATCTTAAACAATTTTTTTTTTTACGAAAGGGCCCCGATTTTATAATCCACTTTGGCCACTAAAAAAGTTGAGCCGGCGCTGATTTAGTTCTAAGACTTCTTTCATGGGTGTTAAAAACTTACCTGCTCGTGTTCTAATTGAAGACAAGCACCAGACTGAAGAAGACCAAAGGCTTCAGAAAATCTTCCAACTGTAGCATATCTATAATGAGCATAAGCTAATGCATAAGAAACCATCAAATAAATTTTTCTTATGTCACATATTTTTCTACTTTTTGGTCTAATTATAATCAAATGCAATGTGAAAATCTGAAACATTTATTCCAATAAAGTTAACAACTTGACATATCCATATGATGATATGAAGTGTATACCACCACAGCATATTCTTTCACTATCATCTGCAGACTACAACATACCTTGAACTAGTGGTCTTGTACATCTGTTGAGCTCCATAATAGTTCCCTTCTTTTACAATGTTCTTTAGCTTTTCAATATTCTGCAATTAACACTCCCCAAATTCAGTTTATGTTTCATAAAAATCAAGTAAAGTTTATCAACTACTGTATGGGTCAAGATGTTCGCAAAAAAAAATCATATAATTAACATTGAAATAACATAAAACGTTTGTGTGAATTAAACCAAATTGATGGATTAAGATGCCGATTAAATGTAGGGATTACCTCAGCTCCAGGAGGCAACAGAGCTTTCCTAAATCTTTCCCGCGACATGGGTGTTATTGTGCGTGAATCTGTCGTCGATCTGCTGTGATTTGCGTCACTCGTCGCCGATCGCCGTCGATAACGACGGTACCGTTCTGATTTGGGTGGTGATTTTTTTTTTTTTTTTAATTCTCTACACGTTTCTCTAAATTTTAAAGATAAACCAAAGAAGACAAGTCTCGTCACACGCAGGTTCGAGACGGTTTTCTCCCTCCTTTCCTTTTCTGGTTCTTTTTGCTGTTTTTTCTTGTTTTTTGGAACCCAACTTCCTAGCAAACCCAAAATATTTCTCGGCCCACCTTCCTTTTCTACCCATCAAATTTTAGTCCACCTTCTTTTATATACCCATTTAGTAGATGTGACATTTTCAATCGTAAATGGTTTTTTTTTTTTGGGATTTTTACATATTTCCCCTTATTAAGTTGCCTTATTACATATTTACCCAACTTATAAAATTAATTACATATTTCCCCCTTTTCTTGAGAAATTACCCTTTTATCCTTACCCTTTATAATTTATTTTCTGAAATTAAAACATCAAAGGACGCTTCCTTCTACCTTCCCCAATCTGGTTCACTGCGTTCCTTCCCCTCCGACATAATCTGGTTCACGACTGCAAACGCAAAACCCTACACGACGATCTAGTGCACAGCTTCCGTCTTCCGTCGTCTTGCCGTCGTTTTGTTGTTCCGTCGTTCTGCTTCACTCCTGCTTCACTACGGATTTACATCCTTCTTCTTCACTCTTGTCTCGCACCACGCCAATCGTCTCCGCCTGCCGTCGTCTGGCCGTAATTTTGTTGCTCCATCAGTCCTGACCAGTGATCATTATAATATACCAATATACACCTGAATCACTTTTGTTTTCAATCGGGAACACGTGCTACGGAGGTGCAGCAGCAAGTTAAATATGGCTGCTTGTAGTGTTTTGTTTATATTAATAATAATAACAATTTCTTGAATTGTTTTGCGTTTGTAATTGGGTTTATCAAGAAAGGAATTTCTTAGACATAGATGTTATGCATATGGTGGAACCTTATTTTCTATGCATATGCATAATCTATCATTATTTCACCCTCACACTCATCCCATGAATATGTAAGTGGTGTCCTTTAATTTATGGATGAAGAACAAATTAGCATAGTTGAAAACCTGTACTTTGATTTTACATAATAAATTTGGTAAATATGTAATTGATTTTACATATTAGAATAGGGAAATATGTAAATATTCATTTACTAGTTCATTAAGGGTAAAATAGTCATAAATAATAGTCATTTTAATGAAAAGGGGAAATATGTAATATATATGAGTTACGGAGGGGAAATATGTAATTGATTTTATGGGTTGGGTAAATACGTAATAAGGCAGCTTAGGAGGGGGAAATATGTAAAAATCCCTTTTTTTTTATTTAAAGTTTTCGATAGAAGTAAAACATGTGTTCATATCATTTTCAGCTTATCACGATTTTATTTTTGAGTTTTCTCTATCGGTTGCTATATCGAGTGTCGGTACCATATTAATAATACCATGATAAACCGAACCGATAACTACTGAGTTTCCGACGCAACGCATAGGAGAATTATAATAGTTTACAAACAAAATGCAACCATTAAAAAAGGAAAAACAAAAACTACCATCTTTGTTATTACCTAGTGTTTCTTCCGCCCACCGTCATGGGCTTGAAGCTTCCATCTTGGATTTGTGAGTATGGGCCGTATTGGCTCGTTAAATAAGTTTCAAGCTCATGGGCTTGGACGGTTGACTGACTCCTCCTATCATCATTTCTCATTCGTCCCTGCTACTGGTATAAGTTCATACATGATTAGTTGATTACAAAAATACATACACTTGGAAACACATTTTTTTTTTAAGGCTGATACTAATAATAAGGTCAGAACAAAACAAAGTTTTAGTTCATGTGAACTTCCCAATTCCCATTAATAAAACAAGTTAAAACTCTTTTTTGCATGTTTTATTAAACCTAAAGTTTGGTTAAACACGGATATAGGGTTATAATAAAGATGATAAGACAAAGCAGCCAAAACAACAATGAGTTTTAGTTATAATCATAACTAAGATTGGAGTTAACATTCCTGATATGATATCATCATCACCATACTTAGTAAATTCCATCAATAGCAAAGCTAACGTAAGGTCTGAGGAGGATAGATGTAGACAGCCTTACCTCTACCTCGTAGGAATAGAGAGGCTGCTTCCAGTGAGACCCCCGGCTCGATTGTAGTTTTGTATCAAGCCTTGGACCTAAAACACATAACACTCAAACAATCAGGACAGAGACTGGTTGGTGCATGTACCCTCGTATCTTTCAGCTATCAACGTCACCACATGATGCATGATTAACCATCCGCCGCTTTTAACGTTATTTTCACGAAATTAGTAAAATAACATTAAAGTTAGTACCATTTCACTTTTACCCCCGAATGTCCACACATATATACATTATATGTACACACCGTAAGCGGAGCATTAAACTGATATAAAGGTGATATGATGATGTATAACTAAGAAATTGGAATAAACTGATATAAAGGTGGCATGGGTATGTGTATGTTTTCACTAAAGTGTAGGGGATATAGATGCTTTATTTTCAAAATAAATGGGTGGTAAAATGACCTTTTAAATAATAAAATCGTAGGGCACATGCAGGGGTAAATTGGTAATCCTTCATGTCATGATAGTGTGTGTGTTTCTATTCTAACTTCTAAGGCACTTCTTCTAGACAATGATTATTCTTTGTTTTTGAACGTTGATGCATATATTATTGCGTATAACTAAATCAAGCGTATGTATAGAATGTGTAGGTTTTAGAATTCGAAGTGGATCTCTGTGTGAATGAATTATGGTGTTGAACGCTTATATTGATTTGTTTTAATCATATTTTAAAAGTTTAATTGCGTGATTTAAAGAGTAAATAAAAATAGTAATGAACGTATGTGTACTTTATACCTCTCAACTCATATTATTGTTTATTTTTTTTCCTTTGGTTTTAAATAAATGAGTAAACTGCCATTTTGGTCCCTGAGGTTTGGCCAGTTTTGTCACTTTAGTCCAAATCTCAAACTTTTTGCATTTAGGGCCCAGTGGTTTCGTTTTTGTTGTCATTTTGGTCCAAATTTCAAATTTGTCCATATTCCCCAACTTAAACCCCCTATTTTGTCTTTATCCTCAACCCTCCCAAACCCAAAACCCTCAAAAACACTCACATAACTCAAAGCAGCCACAAAATTCCACCGCCAAAGCAAATTGTCCTAACCCTATGGCTTCAAAATCTCCGACAATCAAATCGGCGACCAAACCTGTTAAATCAGCAGTGAAGAAACCGCGGAGTTGAAGGGGTTCCGTCAAATCGACGGCGGAGATGAAGGCGGCGGCGTAGCTGAGGTGGATCTTCAGTGGTGATGGTGATTGACGGGGGTGATTCATAAGAACAATAAATCCGATTCAGGAGGAGGTGAAGGTGGAGGAGGTGAGGGCGGCGGGGGTGGCGGCGGTGATGGTGGAGGCGGTGAGGGCGACAGTGGTGGTGGTGGATCTTAAGTGGTGGTGGTGTTGACGGAGGTGATTCACAAGAACAGTAAATCCGATTCAGGAGGAGGTGAAGGTGGAGGAGGAGAGGGTGTCGAGGGTGGCGGCGGTGATGGTGGAGGCGGTGAGGGCGACTGTAACACCCTTGCTATTATTTAACGATTTTCGTATAATTTAAGTCCATAATCATGTAATTACGGTTACGATTACAATGAAAAATACGGGTTTATTAAAAACTTTTACAATTTAAAGTAATACAACATAATGTGATTTAATTCATCGTTTTAGAATAACGACGAAACAACTTGCGGAAGCTTCATTTTTCGTGTGTTCGGTCCTTTGCCATCGCTTGATCTCCATCCGGGTACACTTGATATCACCTATGATCAAAACCAACGTAAAAGTTAGTTTTGATAACCTAAATATAAGTTTAAACAAGTTCTACGCATCAAATAATCAACAAAATATTTATTTCCAACTTTGTTATCTCTCGCGTGTCGCGTGTCGCGTGTCGCGTGTCGCGACGTCTGTCGCGTGTCACGCCCAAAACAACGTTATCCGTCGCGTGGCGCGGGGGAAACCCTTTTCCAGCGATTCCAAGTCTGGGAGCTGCATATCTGCCCAGCTATGGTTTTAGTCGAAAAACTAACTTTAAAAGTGCATAACTTACATTCTACTTACCCGTTTTGCGTGATTCTTTTTCCTACGCGTTTGAAATTTAATTCTCCATCTTATGGAGTTAAAACCTGATATTCAACTAGTTCGAAAATTCAGATTTCAGGCTCTCGGCTTGAAATCCCTTTTTAACACTTTTGACTCGTTTCATGATTCCTTAAACCACTTTCGTCTAAATCATTGTAAATTCTTGAAATATTTATTATCTCAAAACCATCAACTCGTAAGTCTAAAACTTTCATACATTAAACCACTAAAGGTTGAGTTATGCGTAAAACTTCATTTTGACCCGTTAGAGGGATTTACCATTTTACTTTAAATTTCACACTCCTTTCACCCCTCATTTTACTACATTAAGGTATCTACCTATATTTCGTAATCTTAATGCAAATTCCTAAACAACCTCTAAGGGTCGTTTGCCCGGTTTTCCCATCAAGGGCTTTTTGGTCAATTTTAGTCCTTCATTTTACGACGAAGGACTTTCGCTAATATTTGACCAAGAATATCGCTTTTAACAATAATTCTAAATATGCGTACCTGGATCGAGTCATAGGATTGACCCGTTTAAATATCTTTCACTATTAATTTCTAATTAATACCAACAAGCGATCATCAATTAATATTGTCAAATGATCTTGCCAATGTCATTTGACCCGTTTAGTCCGAACGGCCATTTTCCATTATGAGATGATATCTAGTTACCATCTCGCCCTTTTACCCATTCCGGTTTACACCATAACGTAGTGTTTCAAAATTTCTTATTAGTTCATCGTCACATGACTAATTTACCAAGTTACCCTTTTTGCCATTGTTTATGATTTCTCACCATTGCACTAGTTCCGACTCATATTATTTGCGTCGGAACATTATAACTCTATTACTAACTTTTCCTTATTCATTTTCAATACGCACAACTGATGTATACTAAAAAGGGTGTAAGCTTTTACTTACCTCGCATCCAAATTACGCTTTCCTTTTCGTACTTGCTCCGTTTGACCCGCTTCATTCCCAAGCCTCCATCTAGCTTGTCAAGAGTCAAACTTGTGACTCCTTTTTCAGTGGAGATCACTAATTCGTGCTCAGATTTTGATTTGGGATTGATTTTGACCTTTGATTCGATTGATTTGCAAGAGTTAGGGTTCATGTAGGAGAACCCTTTTTGTCTCCTGTGAAGAACTCGACCAGAACACACACTAAAGTGTGTGTTTTGGTGTTTTGTTTTAATTAAATAAAAATCACTTTCACTTTTGTCAAGTTTAGTCCCTTTACTTGTTCAATCTTTTCATAAGGAGTATTTTAACCAAGTTTTCTTATTATTTTAAAAACACTTACTAACTAGGTTGATATTCCTAGTTACTTGGTGAGTTCCGGGAGTTATAACCCGTCTTATTTTAAGTCCCGTTAACTCGGGCCCTTTTTATAAACTTTGTTTTTTTATTTCTCAAAGTATTTATCTTCCTTTTAATTAATATTAGGTTTATTTATTTAATTCCTAATATTTACCGGGTTAATTTCACCACTAACGGTATTTTACCCGTTCATAATTGTTAACGTGGTTTGATTACCAAACCCGTTTTCGGGGTGTTACAGCGACGGTGGTGGTGGTGGATCTTCGGTGGTGGTGGTGATTGTTTGAGAAAATGGATCTTCAGTGATGGTGGGGTATATATATTAATGATGTTAATCAATATTAGGTTATAATAAACCTAAAATGACCAAAATGCCCTTGAGGATAAAGACAGAAAACCAGGTTTTAAGTTGGAAAATCTGGTCAAATTTGAAATTTGGACCAAAATGGCAACAAAACGAAACCACAGGGACCAAAATGGCAACAGGTTTGAAATTTGGACTAAAGTGGCAAAACTCGCCAAACCTCAGGGACCAAAATGACAGTTTACTCTAAATAAATATAATTGAGTAAACTGCAATTTTACCCCCTGAGGTTAGGGGTGATTGGCACTCTTACCCCCCTAAGGAAATAATTGCAATATTACCCCCCACTGTTAACTCTTATGTCGCAACATTACCCCCTAAGCTCAGTCAAAGGTAGTTTGACCCTTATATGTAAGGGTATTTTGGTAATCTTACCCTATATTTATTATTATATTATTATTTTTATTATTATTGTTATTATATATATATATATATAAAATACACTTCTTCAATATCCCTGAAATCTCTCCTGTCTCTCTCACATCCACCACCGGGCACCTGTGAAGAACCACCGTCATTCACCACCACAACCACCGCAACTGTCGCCGCCACACAACCACCACCACAACCATCCGGCCATGTCTCTCTCCCTCTCTCCTGTCTCTCTCTCATCCCCACCCAACTCAAGATTTGATCAGGGTATTTGATTTAGGGTTTGTATTGATCATATTGACCCAATTTGGAATCATAAAGGTAGGATCTTGATCTTATTTTGAGCAATGTTTTGAGAACAAAGAAGCTATGTGGTGTGAAGAACCACCGCCATTCACCATCACAACCACCGCAACTGTCGCCGCCACACAACCACCACCACAACCATCCGGTCCTGTCACTCTCTCTCCTGTCTCTCTCTCATCCCCACCCAACTCAAGATTTGATCAGTAGTGTACAGGTAGTGTACTGGTAGAATTAGTGTACAGGGTACTGGTAGAATTAGTGTACAGGGTGTGATTTGCTGGGCTCAAATGTTTTTATTGCTGGGCTCAATAATTGGGTATGTAGATGAAGAATTCATTGGCATATCACATATGATTTGTTGTTTAATTGATTTGGTGTTAATGATGCACTATTCAAAATGTGCAGATTAAAAGTGTCTTAATTCAACTATATGCAAAGAGGGGGATGCAGTTCTTGATCTTGTTTGTAATTGATTTGGTGTCAAAATGTCCACTGTTTGTAATTTTGTTATGTCGCAATCTTTGATTAATTGATTTGGTGTCAAAATGTCCAATGTTTGTAATTTTGTTATGTCGCAATCTTTGATTAATTGATTTGGTGTCAAAATGTCCACTGTTAATGAAGAATTCAACTATATGCAAAGAGGGGGGATTTTGTTGTTTAATTGATTTGGTGTTGATTGAAGGGTGGTGTAGGGGTGGTAGTGATCGTGGTGGTTTGGCTGTATGTATGTGGATGATTGGGGGCTGGGGTGTGGAGATGACGGTGGTGATTGTTGAAGATGAAGGCGGGTGGTGGGTTTTTTTAGAGAGAGAGGGGGAGGAAGAAGATGGCAGTGGTGGTTGTGGTGGTGAATGGCGGTGGCAGTGGTGGTTGAGGGTGGTGGCTGGAGGTGGCAGTGGTGGTTGTGGTGGTGAATGGCGGTGGCAGTGGAGGCAGGGGGTAATATTACAGAGTAAACAAAACACATGGGGTAAAATAAAAGGGTAAAATGGTCATTTCACCACCAAGTCAACAGATCAGTCAACAAAATTGAGCTTAGGGGGTAATGTTGCGACATAAGAGTTAACAGTGGGGGGTAAAATTGCAATTATTTCCTTAGGGAGGAGGGGGGTAAGAGTGCCAATCACCCCTAACCTCAGGGGGTAAAATTGCAGTTTACTCAATATAATTATACTAAAATGACCATGACAATAATAAAATTAACAAACATGTCCCAATTCTATACACACTTAGTGAACCCGCATTTGAGGTCGTGACGCCACTATGTGGTAGGTGATAGAGTGATAGACGATGAAGTCACAAACATTGTCTTGTGCAGATTCCAAACGAGCGCATGTTCGTGACAACAAACGAACTTATGAAGATTGGTGTGAGCCCCCTTTTAGGTTTTTTTAACAAACTAAATAAATTTTTTTTTTGAAAGGAAAACTAAATAAACTTTGTAAGTTGTGTTTAATCTTGTAATAAAAAATTTAACAATTTATATATACTTATATATAAAAGTGTGTATATTAGTACATTTGCGTATATAAATTTATATCGATATGAAAAACTACATCATTTGTTATTTTAAATTACTTGATTGTGAAAAATAAATTAAAATTAAGTATCTTCTAACTTCTAAGTGTTTTGTAAACGTTTAATTAGTTCTAACAGAATATAATATCAGAAACTTAATTAATACTTCATAACTTTTGGTATTAAAAGATAGAGCCAAACTACAAGACACACCGACACCAATATTATTGTCTCTAGTAAAATGATATAACAACTCTAAGTTGAAAAAAAATATATAAAATTCCCTGCAACTTCTGTGTTGTTTTAACTTTAAGCTCTTATGAAATCCAAGGAATTTGAAGTGTAAACTTCAAGAAAAAAACTCCCAAAAAAAGGTGAAAAACAAGAGGAGAGAATCAATGATGACTAATGATTCTTTAATATCAAAATGGAGGTGGGTCCTATCTTTCTCTCTCATATAAGATATGAGTAAAACTTGATGTGGTTTTTCATTTAGGGACAAAATAATGGAAGGAGCTGAAGGTTTGAGGACTGTAGAGTGTTTAAGAGGTAGACTGCTTGCTGAAAGAGCAGCTTCCAAGGCTGCTAATGATGAATCTGAACAATTTACCAAAAAGGTTTTGTGTTTCCTCTCGTTGTGTGTGTTTAAATAATATATATTGATCCCAAAAATAAGATAAATCTTATGTTTTCCACATATGAAATGTGTTTGTGGTTAATTTCATCTGACGTCTCATACCAACCAGTATTGTCTGTCTGTTTTGCAGAAAAGTAGCTCACATATTTGTTTTTGGTTTTTTACGGAAAGTGTCATCCGCGAGTCTGTAACTTTTAGATATTGAATTTGAGTTTCTTAATATACATGCATTGATTGAATATTGCAGTTGATTGAGCTAGAGAAGCAGTTGAAAATGGAGATCAAGTCAAGAAACAAAGCTGAAAGGAGGCTGAGATTCTTGATGAAAAAACTTGATTCTTTGAACATATCATATGTTTCAGCAGATGAATATTCTTCAAGTATTTCTGAAAAAAGTGAGATTTCATCTGTTTCATCTTCTAAATCTCAACCTGATCAGTCCAGTCAAAAAGATGGTGATGAATATGATGTACAGAAAAAAGACAATAATGGGTATGTTTCTTGAATTTAAAATATGATTATCAAGACATTCATTTTAATGTTAACTATTCAAATTTCATTTGTTTGTTGCAAAAATGTTGTTTATATTTTTCTCACTTTTAATCTGTCGTTGACCAGGTCAAGATCCTTCATTATGCGTGACAACGATGTTAATGTAGAACGCGATCAAGGTACATATCATAATGTTGATAACTCTATGGCATTGATTGTGGTCGAAGAGGAATCGATTAAGACACCTAGAAATGATGAACATGATGATGATATATGTGACAACTCCATGGCATTAGTCGCGGTCAATTCGTCGATGAAAGAAGAGAATAAAGATTGTCCAATATCAAATGGTAATGTGAAAGATGTACTTGATGCTTTAAGGTATGCTAGAGAATGCCTTCAAACTTCAATGGACATGAGAAGACATATGAAATCAAATATTGTTCAACATAGGCTTGATAGGATCTCATGTTAAATATAAAGTATTTATTAATTCTAATACATCAAGACTCTTCATTTGTACAACACTTTCAGTAAAAATAATTTTGTAACTTAGTCTTGTTATTGCCCTTTGCAAAACTTGTTCATATCTTAGAGATAACTAAACAAACAATCAAAACGACATTATGTACACACAAATAGTGTGCGATTATAATAATAAATATGAGCGGGAGTAAAAACCAGACACTCTTTGAAGGGAATCCTATTTGAAACACAAATAGTGTCGGGTTTTGCAACCGAGTTATAAAAGTAAGATCATCTTGATAAGGATTTTTTAGGCATTAGGTGGCTCCCTTTTTAGAGGGGGAGGTCATAGGGATGAACGAAAAGAACAAGTGTGAGGGGGAGAGAAGAGAGGAGAAGTCGGTTCGGTTTCAAGACGAGAGATGTTTTTTTGAGTGGGCAGGTGAGAGGATAAGTAGCGCAAGTGTTACATCAACTCGCTCTTATGCAGTCTTATTGAAAAAAGTTCTAATAAAGTCCCCGGTTAGTTGAAACTATCTATGTTTTAAAAATATCTATGATTTTAAGAAGAAAATATTTACCTAGAAAGTTAATTATATTATTTATGTTTAGTTATAGTCAAACCAACTAACATAAATGGTCGATTTAACTACGACAATAAAAGAATAACTTCGGGATGAAGATGCTGATTAAATAAATCGCTCACATAAATATATAATATAAATTGCAGAGTTTTAAAGACTTAAAGTACAATTATATCAACACCCATCAAATTTTGACTGTCATGATATTCAAAACGACATTTCAAGTAAAATAATTCCCTTCTTATGCAAATTCTATTGTAAAATATGATCAATTACAGTTGTTTATTAAATTAATTAAATCATTCATATAATTTATTATTTTAACCATGAAAATAATAGCTTTAATATCATGAAATATGTGTTGATTCAAGTGTTATTTTGTTATACGGTTAGTGGTTCATTCAAAATCATGAAAAGACTTGCCACACTTATCATGATTTATGTTATTAAAATGTTGATTGTTCTAAAAAAAAAAAAAAAAAGTTCAGTTGGCATAGACACTTGGTCAAAATGTTTGTTATGTATCCTTTTACTTTTTGGCCTTTAGGAAATAGATTTGTAGTTTCGGAAACAAAAATATAGTTTATTGGTAGATTACTTTGAACACTCGTTGTAATGGTTGAAGAAAAACCTTTTTGAGTTTTGTCAAAATTTTATAACATTTATATGGCCCCAATTCTTTGTCACTTGTTGAAGTACATAGTGTCATGTTTATAACTTCACACCACCATGTGACATGCCTTATTCACGTGGTCACTCCCCATTGTAACCTCTTTTCGGGGTCAGTATTCATTTAATTTTATTGCATGGTATCATAAATGTGATAAATAACTCAATAGTGTTTATTAGAGATGTTTGGTGGAAAGTTCGTTTACATTCGTTTATTTAATAAACGAATGAATATGAACAAATTTTTTTGGTAGTTCAATTGAACGAATGAATATGAACACTAGTTTTGTTCGTTCATTTATGTCAGTGAAAGTCCATTTATACTCGTTTAAGTTTTAATAAATACATAAGTAGTTATATTTATCTAGTTATAAACATATAAAGGGTCTTCTAACTACTTAGAGCATCCACAGTCAAATCTCTAACTCTATCTCTATAATTACACTAAAAACACTATATTTTTCGCTCTCCTTTTCAATTAAATAATATTTTTTATACTTTTATCATTATATTCTCTCTCTTCCACTCACAACTAGGGATGGGATTGGTACTGTACCCGTACCGGTACCGAAAATACCGGTACCGAATTTGAACAAAACTTGGTACCAAATACCATACCAAATATATAGGTACGGTACGGGTATGAGTACAGGTACAAAAAAAACTTTTAAAGGTCTACATAAAATTCGGTACCAATACCCGTTTTTACATGTACCAATACCGAAAGTACCCGAATACCAAAATCAATAAAACTGAGTACCGATACATGTACCAAATACCTAAAATCGGTACGAGTACAGGTACGGGTACGGTACAGGTACAAGTACGGGTATTTGGGAAAAAAACCATCCCTACTCACAGCTACTTTTAAAAAATTATAGAGGTAAACAACATCTTCTTCAAATTTACTGATGAATAGTAATTTTTCTTTTTTTCTCTCTCATTCACTCACAACCATCTAATCACTCAAAAATATAAATATAACTAATTAGCAAGTAAACTTTTTAGTAATACAAAATAGGCTTGTTCAATAATATAAATTAAAAAACTGCATATTGTTCGTATCTTCATTTGTGTCCGTCTATGGTTTGTTCAGTTATTTTCATTTGTGTTCGTTTAACTTTGTTTGTTTTTCGTGACCAACGAGGACGTTGGTCCTTAAGGAGGATCAATTGACGTTGCCCCTCAAGGAGAGTCGATTGTTAAGGACTAAAACCATTGCAAGGTATGAGACTTGTCCCACATCGGTTGTATGGGCAACTGATGTGTGGTTTATATACCAAATGGATCCAAATTGTAATCTTTTAACATAAGATTTGTGGAGTTGAGTGGTGAGAATAATAGGGTAAATTTGTTTTGAAGGGTAATATATAAATTCTCTCAATGACAAAGATGTAAATGTTGTTTAAAATGGTAGACACAACTTTAGACCAACATATTTGCTTATTTCATGCTCAACATGATCACAGCATACACTAATAACAAAGGTCAGACATGATTAGAAGAAAGCTCTATACAACATATCTACCTTTTCTATCATGAGCCGCTTATCTTACTCGCCTTCGCAAAGTTAAACTAGCTTTTTGGAAGATGCATACAGTTAATTGCAAGTTAGTGAAAACAATTAATTAATCATGTCAGTGACAAAGTTGCATATAGAACTTATAAGGAGACTTGCAACAAACTAGATAACAATTTAAGGCCCCAGTTGATCATGTTATTTTTATAAGATTAAACATATACTAGGTGAGAGCCTAAGCTTAAAAGTCCATGTAAATTGGAGCTGAAATTGAATGTTTTTCTCAAAATTCCTTTGTTTATAGATAAGTTACGTTATGAAATGTTATAATTTCTATCTTTAAAAGGTTACTTCAATCAAATCTTATTTTAGATTTTAACATATCTGACACTAAGGGTGTAAACAAGCCAAGCCAAGCCCGAGCCCGTCATGCTTACTAAGCCCGTCATGCTTACTATTTGAGATCGAGCTTGGCTCAAAAGTAAAACCCAAGAGCTCGAGTTTGACTCGGCTCAAGGTAGTGTGAGAACAGTTTTAATTGAGCTAAAAGCTCGGCTTAAGCTCGCTTTGATAGCTTAAGCAAGCCAAAGCTCGACTTGAACTCGGTTTGTCAATGTTAGATAGTAAGTATATTATATATTAATATATAGTATAAAATTTGTTTGGGCTTGTTTAGGCTTTGTGTGCAAAGCTCGAGCTCGGGGGTCAGTCTCTTTAAGGCTCGGCTTGTTCGAGGTTTTTACCAATCCGATCCCGAGTAGCTCTCGAGCCGCTCCGCCTCATTTACACCCCTATCTGACACCCATTTACATGTGCTAAGCATCAACAGATTACGCAGCGGATAGTATGAGCAAAATAAACATCAAAACAAACCTGAAAAGTCAAAAAATACATCAAAGGTCTTGCCCCTCATTTCCTATCCAAGTATTAAATTCGATACAATATACATGAACATAATCATTGTCCTTCAACATTATGGCCCTCCCTTCTTCGCTGCAATTCATACTAAACACTTGCACAGATATAACAAGCAGCCCAACAAGATTAATAGCAATCTCCTATCATTGTGTCGCCTATCTTGACCATACTAGCAAATTAACCCAGCCCTTTTTCCTTTTAGTTTTTACCAGCAATTTTTTCATATAACTACTCTAAAATTAGTTCATTCTACCCTAGTAACGCAATATCAGATATAAAGCAAAGTTTTGACATTAATAATAACAAATTTATCTTTTTTTCTTTTTGTCATGGTAAAATTTCCAACCTAACATGGGATGACCATGATTCTTGTGTAAACAAAATGCAGCCTTAATATGAAATCATCATTACCTGAAGATGTATTGATCATTAAATAGCAAACGGCAACTCAAATTATGCTTTAAGCTATTGGGCATACAATTTGAGATGATGTAAGCAAAACATATAGATTCATGCTATCTCAATATATGCAACTAGTTGACCAAGAATCATGGACATGATGTGCTAGACCGGCAATTATTATTGTTTTACCAACACTGCAACTGGTTTGCAAGATTTGATATTGAAAAACTATGAGGGCGTGAACATGACAAAGACGATATGAAAGTTTGAAACTAATATGGAACGCAACTTAAGTACTAGTTAGTTCTTGTTAAATTATGATATCCTACGATCTAACCCCGTTGACTATTTCATTAATATTAATTAATATATCCTATTTTAGTTTAGGCGACACAAAGAGATTGCTAAAAAATAAGTTGGGCACACCAGCTATCCATTCTCACCGCACTTGATACATGAGGAAGCACCATAACTGCAAAATATAGTTGTTCAGTGTTTAACAAAAAGCTGATAACTACAGTATTCCAAATGAGAACAAGGTTAAATAGATTGACATATAAACACGAAGCCTTACTAGAAAAAGGACAAAGTACAAGGCTCAAGCCTCTCCCCCTGCCTTGCCAGCAACGGTTGCCTTCTGTTTAAAACAGGTAAAAAGAAGCTCAGTATAAAGCACATAAGAATTTTATAAAAGATAATAAGAATAATAAGTTTTAAAAAAAAAAACCTACTGGTTCAATTTTTCCATTGCCAGTCACTGATGTTCCTGAAAACCTGTGGAAAAGTATTCAGGTTACTTGCTCAAACTTACATGGAAATTAATATTGTTGAGAAACAAATTACCTGAGTGCCCTTGCTTTCTTTTTCTCTTCTTCTACAGGATCAGCACTAGGAGTTGATCCAAACCTAGAAAGTCTAGCCTTCTTTTTCTCCTCTTCCTCGGTAGGTGTTGACTTAGTGATACCAAATCTGATCAACAGAGATATACAATCAACAGTTAATGAATGAAACAGTGATAACTATAAACACAAATAAAAGTTTTTTTTAAGTTTAGGATTTAGGGTATAAAATTTTTATTTGAAACATGCAGTAACAAGTTGTATGCTCTGAACAACCTCTCTGCTCTAGCCTTCCGTTTTAGCTCCTCCGCTTTCTTTGTGCCATCTGATCCTTGTGGCCCGGGTGCTGTTCCAAACCTGAAGCACAACAAGGTCATAACTTGATGAGTTCAGATGATCCATCACATTTTACAATGAAACGATCGATTTTTAGGAATCAAGAATCCGGTCTCTGTTAAAAGGCAAAGATTACAAGAAATACAGTTTTGTGATCCACTACAAAAGACATACCTATCAATGAGACATACAGAAAAAAAAATGTGTTTGCAACTCAAGGTAACAAAATTTTGATTCCTTCCAAAGACATATAACAACAGATAATGGCTTCCTAGTCTACACCAAAAAGGTAAATCTCGAAGAGAATCATACTGTTATTTCTTATACAAACCACAAAATTGGACAACGGTTTGAAGTATCAGATGCTCTGTCGTGGGTCAGTAAGAGCCACATTGAACAACAGAGCATGGAAAAACACAACAAGCTATGATGAAACCCCAGAACTAGTTGTAAACAGCACTTAACAAGCAGAGATAATCATGAATGAATACGCAGAGGGGACTTTTGGAAACACCAGAAATCTATATTCACTACAACCTGAACATGTGTTTCTACAGTATGGTTGTAAAAATCCCGACTAGCCTCCGATTAGTCTCCGATTAATCACTAGTCCCAGGTTCACCGAGTAATTTTATCTAATCGGTCAATTAATCAGTAGGCGGTCAACAGTGGTCAAAACCAGTCCTAATTAGCCAAAAAAATCCTTGGTAGTCTAGCGATTCCGGCCAGATTCTTGACCAAATCTGTAAATTTTTGCAATTAATCCTATCTACTTGCAAAAACGTGTCGAATAAGGTGTTAAAACATGTCTACTTAAAAAAATACATAAGAAAATGTGTGTGTATATAAAACCGAAAATTACATATAAAATCCCAATCCGATAAATCGCTAGTCGGTACCTCACCGGTCGACTGGCGCCTAGCGATTCTTACAACCTTACTCATGCTACAAATCCAACAAATGACCTGTTCCTCCGAATAATAGTGAACCAACAAACACAATCATAGCGGCATCAATAACATAAAATACTCCACAAACTGTATAATCTTGTAACGTTATAGCACTAATCGTTTATCACAGTAATCATTCAGCAAAGGAAGCCAGAAAGTTAAACAGGATCAAGTAAGCCGGCACAACTCATAACAGACACAAACGTAAACCCTAATGTAAAACACAGATCAAACAACCATATCAATACCAGAAACCCTAGCTTCACATATAGAATCTTCCAAAAAGAACATATACACATATGATAAAACAATAAACACTAGTGCAGCATAACTACTAATCACCTCTCAGCACGAGAATTCCGCTTTTCTTCTTCAGACAGCTTTACCGGCATACCAAAACGCTCCGCACGACGAATCTTCCTCTGAGTATCGGTAACTGAACCACCGTCTTCGTTGCTGCTATCCGCCGTAACCGTCGCCGGATCTGTTGTAGAATTGGACTTTGTTTCTCCTGAATCGACGTCTTTCTTGTCGGCGGACGAAGCTGGCGGTTGTTTCTCGGTTGTTGTAGTGGGAACCGTGTCTAGGTTGTTCGCAGGACGATCGTCGGTCACCGTCGTAGTGGTGGTTGATGCTGTGGTCGCCATTTGAGTGAAGAGGATTCGATTTGCGTGACAGATGAATGATGATGGAATGATTTGCGTGCCCTAGTTTGTGAACGCTTCGGCACTATATTCTCAAACTATGGGTGTTAATTAGAAGTTTCAAAATATAAGGGGTCAAAGTGTACATTCCAAAATGCAAGGGCCTAATATATAAACATAACGACCGTAAATACTGAGATTCAGATGAGCAATAACTGAATCGTTAAACAAAATTAAATCGAAAACTGATGAAACCGAACCGAAATTAATCGAATGAGGTTATCGGGTTTTTTTTGTACCGTCCATTTTACGTATTTCAAGTATTTATACATTCACTTCATGTATTTCTAAGCATCAATTTTAGCCTAATTTTGGTTTGGTTATTAACCAATATTAATTGAACCTGATTGTAAACCGACAAACTAGTGAATAAGCCAAACGATTGGTTAATGAAATAGATTAATCCATAACTTCGATTTCGGTTAAGGCTAATAACCGAATCGTGCACAAAAGAGTTTTGCGATTAATGCCAGGTCAACCCTTAAGATCAGTTGTTTCATTTTTATGTAACTTGTAACTTTGAGTCTTTGATACGATGGTAACATTTTTTTTTAATTTACGTTATTGTTTTGTATTTCTATTTTACATTTTACAACTTTAAGATATAGTTTTTATATAAGGGGCATTTACATATATCCCCTTCCTAACTTCCTTTATTACATATATACCCAACCCTTAAAATTAATTACAAATTTCCCCATCCTAAACCACATATATTACATATTTATCCTTTTTATTAAAATTAGCTAACTAAATGACTATTTTACCCTTAATGAACTAACTAAATAAATATTTACATATATCCCCTTATACTCGTTGATTACTATCCAGTAGATTAAATCAAACATGGTGATATCAAATATTAAATCAACTATTAAATCAAAAACTATTAAGCCGTTCAAAAAAAAAACTATTAAATCAAAAAACTATTAAATCAAAAAACGTTGATTCTGAAGATCAATGGTTTTAACATCTCCATCGGACTTTAGCTTATCACTAACCACGCTTGCAACCCATCCTTGTGTTGCCACCTTATTAGCACCTTCTTTGCTTCGAGTGCAAGAATGTGGTTCTATCAAAGTCTTGACCTACACGAAATTAATCAAAAATAGAATTTATTAACAACAATAAAATTAACTTTTATTATATTAATCCACTTACCTCAAATGAAATTTCATCTTGCATGACAGAAGCGTGTATTCTCCATTTGCATTCTAGGTCGACACACCTTGCCGTGACCCGTGTAGGTTCACTTTTCTCAATGAAATATGCAAACTCATTCATGATTGCATAATGGGCCAATGCTCTTCTAAACTCTATCACATTTTGAAACTTTGAGTTGACTTTAATGGTTCGACTTTTGTCTTGATAAATTACCATTCCATATTCGGAATTCTGCTCCTCAACTTCATGATCTGTACTGTAATGACTATGATAATCTTCATCACTTAATGAGTACTCTGATTCTTCATCATGTACACCACCCCTAACCCTGTAAAAGATGTACAATTCTCATAAAAAAGACTATTGTAGAATATATTACAAGTTTATCCAAACAAATATTTACCTTTGTTGCATTGAACTTGTCTCAACATTATTATTGGTTGTCACAAAAACGCTTACTTCTTTCTCAAACCCATACATGCAAAGCATCACTTGAAACTTGTCATGAGAATCAACCTTAATAAATGATTGATCAATGGTGTTTTTCTCAATGAACCAAAGTGAGAAATTAAGACCTCTATCCGAAGGATAATGAGTGGCAATCTCGTGAATTAAATTATCAAAGTTGTATACGTTTGTGTCAATGTAAATGCATTTTTGATAGCCAAAACAATAACGTTGTGTAGATAAGTTCTTAGATAATCGAAAGTAACCTCCATATCTTAGTTTGATCTTAAATTTGGAAAATTGTTGAACAACATTCTCTAATGGTGGTGAGTGATCCCTATTCTCCCATCTTGGTTCAAATAAGTGGTATTCCATTCTTTCATCTTCCATCATGAATAACCTAATGTGAATTAACCAAGAAACAACAGCCAAAACAATGTAATATCAACTTAGAGATTAAAAAAAAAAAAACAAAAAAACAAAAAAAAAAAACTACATACACAGACATCATCGATTTGGAATACAAATTGAATATATAAAATTGAATAACAAAACTATACACAGCCATCAAAGAAGCTTTTTTTTTACTCTTGCAAACTAAAACAATAATATTGATAATCAAAGAAGCTTTTTTTTTACTCTTGCAAACCACCGTCGTTACTAGATTTCAGCATGATTTCCATTAAACAAATTCAAAACAAAAACCGTAAACATGGAATCGCAAACGTCTGATGAAGATGAACGTCGTCTAGGGGAGAACTGAATACATATCAGTGAACAATCGATGAAGAAGATGAAAAACACTTACCTGATGAAGATGAACGTCGTCTAGGGGAGAACAAACGTCTTTGGTGTAGGGTTTTGGATGCGTTCAGTATACGAATGGGATTATTACGCATGATTAATTTGAGGGTAGTTAGGTAATTTCTAAAAAAAAGGGGAAATATGTAATTGATTTTTTGGTTTGGGTAAATACGTAATAAGGAGGCTTAGGAGGGGGAAATATGTAATTGATTTTTCGGTTCGACCAATTGGATCGGGAATAGATTCCACCAACAGTCCATTCATGATGGTATGGTTGTATTCAAAATTAATTGATGGATTCTTGACAGTCAACCAGATTACTGAAATTTTCTAGTTGATTCAACTATGGGTAGGGACAAACCCAAGTTGATTCAAGAATTTTTTCGATGTCTTATCGGGCAGGATGGGCGATGGCAATGAAGGCGAACTTTATCGGGTAATCGGTCGGTAATCGGGTATTAGATCAAACCATAAACCTGTCCCAAACTCGCGAAAAAAAATAAAAACTAATCCCAAACCCGGTCCCATACCCAATTACCCAACCCCAAACCTTTCCCAAATGTGTCAGTTCGGGTTCGGATTAAATTGTCATCCCTAGACACCGGGTCAACCCTCAAGAATCAAGATCGGTGTTTCATTCTTATGTAACTCTGTCGCAACCCCCGTCCCCTAACAACCCGGGAATGGGCGGCCGCGGCCAGTTTTGGTGGTATCGGTGTTTATCATTTTGGCAGCGGAAATTACATCAGGATCGTAGTTGGGAAATATTTTATCAGAGTAAAATACCACACTTTCAAAATATTAAACACGTGAGAATAATCCCAAGTTTTAAGTACACACATTTTCATAGGGATAAAGCCTATTTTATTTAATAAAAACATCTCTTTATTTTAGGTAACTTTATAGCCACTTTTCCAAGCCTTCAGTGCTGTCAAGCTGGCTTCTATTTGGCTTTCACATTTTGTTACCTGAAACGCGTTTAAAAACATTTTGTCAATGGGAAATACTGGTGAGTGAATCCCAGTTTAATCAAGTTAAGTAAAACCATTGTACAGTATTGAGGGTGGTCGCGCAATTACATTTGTTTTCATCTACTTTAATTACCACCCACGGTACTGTCAACCCGACTTGTGGTCATGTTACTCCTCTGTCACACCCCGATATTTCCACGTATTACCGGTGGGCCCGGTGGGGAGTATCGTGACGTAGTTGATATCATCATAGACAATTTATCACAGTTTAATACACAACGGAAGTCGAAAGATAAGAACATTACAAACCGAATGAAAGTAATATCAATTATTACAAAAACGGTTGTAAGGGATCCATAGGCGGATCAAAGTTAAAAGGAACATTGTTCAGCAGATTTATAAACATCTAAGCTTGCAAGACTCTTTATTGATGCTAGGAGTAGCCAGCATATTCCGTCTAGTACCTGCACTTAGCCTTTTTGGAAAATACGTCAGTTTACACTGGTAAATACAATTAACCGACTCATTTAGAAAATGTTTAAGAAAATTGATTTAAATGCACTAGGCACAAATAATCTTTTATAACTTGGGATAATTATTTAAAATAAACTTGTTAAAGAATTACATGTTTATTATACGTTCAGTAGTCCGGACTGAATACCGGGTTAAAGATTAATAGACACACCACATGATATAATCCTGCGGTGAGTTATTCTCGAACAGGAGGTTATATCTTTTTATATACACACCGGCAGGTGTATGCCTACACCCCGTGCTTAAGTCGTGGCCATTTCAATGAATGAGCCGAGGATATCCAGGACATGGTCATTAACCCCCCAAAGGCTTAGAATAAACAAAATAGATTAAACGGGTTATCTCAATAATTTAACATTTATACGATTAAAAATTCAATACCCGACCAAGTAGGTATTTTATATACCGTACCCCAAGCCCGTATAAGGGAAAATAAGTTAAAAGCATTTACCTGAGCAAATTATACAAATTTATCCCAGCCGTATACAATCAAGCAAGTACGGGTAGATTTTACTGGTCCCCTAAATCTGGAATGAATGTTTTAATAACCTCTTAGATTCCTAACGGGTCTTACTTAAGTTTAAACTTAGACCGGTTAGTTTTAAAGAAAGGTATGCGGTTTAAAACGCAAGATTTAGCGAAGACCGGATTAGAATGTGGTTTAGACCCGACAAGTATGAAGACTTATATAATATGGGTAAACTAAACACATTCTGGATTTTGAAGTGAAAATGATAAGGTTTGACCCGTTTCGGTTAATTTATGCAAACTAGTTACATAAACCGTACCGAACGCGATAAATGCATAACGGGTAACCAAGTGAGTCAAGAGCAGGTTTCCTAAGTTAATATGCCTTAAATATGTTGTGATATCAGTAGGATACCTTCCATTATGCCCAAAACGGATTTAAAATCAATTTAAGCCCCGTAGGGGTATTTTGGTCATTTTAAGGATTATAAAAGAGGTTAAATATTAACCTGACTGGTCTTAAATGATCAGTAAAAATATTTATTTTTGCAGGTCATATCAGTAAGGTATTGCATATATATGAAATTTATCATTCATAACCAAACTATGCACCGTAGGGGCATTTTGGTAATTTCACATAAGCTTTAAAGGTCAAATTTGAAAATCTGAGTTCAAAACTTTTGCTTACTATTAAAGTATAAAAATTTACTTAAAACATCAGTAGATATTAAGTCTTATATGTCAAAAATAGTTTTAATCCATACTAGGCGTTTAAAACGCGTAAAAAGTCGTTTTTAAGCGATTTTCGGGTTATTTAAGGAAAGCTGAGATTTTTATCAGTCCTTAAGGCTTAAAATATTTTATTTAACTTATAAAATCAGTAGCAAAAGGTTCGGTATCAAAATGTTATGTAAAACCCATTTTATTAGCAAAAAGGGTATAACCGACAATTACCGAATCAAAGCAAGAACCCCTTGTTATGATCAGTTTAAAAATAATTAAAAATTTTCAAAAATCCCAAAATATTATATTATATTAGTGGGTAAGAAGTCTGGTGTCAAAATTTGGTCTTAGATAGGCTTCATGCTAATTATGCCGTTTAATTAATAAAAAGCTTTCAAATTACGATATTGAGCATAACTCCTAATTTAGACCTCAAACTGATGTCAAATTTTTAGGACATGTTTATAAATCAGTAATAAAGGTTTTTGTCTTCTCACATTTTCAAAAATCTCGTTTTAAGGTCAAAAGGGCATAATGGTCAACATTTAAGCAATTAACGGAAACATGCAAATGAATCGGATAAATTAGGAACCAAGTTGTATAACCTCAGAGGGTTATACTAACCTATACCCTGGTCCTAATGGATCTCTAAGGCATATCTAATCTAAGCTAAATTGGGTCAGAACTGAAAGTCAAAGCAAAAGTCTACTTTTGCGACTTTCGGCTCCGAACCGAGCCTAAACTCAAAATTGTCGGATTGAACATGCTTAGACATGTTCTTATATTAATTAGCAAGTTATATAAGTGTTAAAACAGGTTTCATAGCTTCTACATTGTTAATTATGAGTTTATTTGCAAAATAGCTTTTTATTGACTTTTTATAATTAAGTTTGACCCGACAATTGACCTAGTTAGAGTGGTAATCAGTAGGTTCCCTCTTAGGGGTTTATTACCTACATAATTACCAACTCATAGCCACTTTTAATTCGGCTAATGACTGGACCATTAGTGATTAATCACTAAGTCAAAGCTTAATTATGATAAGTTTGACTTTTGGTCATTAAGCTATCAAAACTTGAATTAGAGAGGCTAAGATTACTTACAAAAGCACTTAGCACGAGAATGAAGCTTAGGGAATCTTGCTTGAAGTCCAGGGAGTTCCAGAGAAGGTTTAGAAATGTTTTTGAAATGATCAAGTTCATGTGTTGCAACAAGAGCTCTATATATAGTGATTTAGATGCAACAAGATCAATCCAACAAGGTCTACACATGTTTCCTGATCATCCCAGGTGTCCCCTATGCATGAAATACCACTGGTGCAGCCCTGAATTCGAAAACCATGCATCTAAGGCGGTGGAACCGGCTGAACCTGCAGCCGTCCACTATTTTCTGCCCAGTTACAGGTCTTACGGACCGTAAGCTTAGGGCCTTACGGTCCGTATCCGCTTTTTAATCTTTATCGCCCAGATCAGCCACCTTACGGTCCGTAAGGTGGTCTCTTTGCGGTCCGTAAGGCTTGGTCAGAAGACAAAAACTTTTGAGAATAATAACATATGACCATGCAATCTTTTAGTACTCGAATCTATAGTCATTATCAGCAGGAGGGGACCATATGTTCAGACTTGAGACATCTTGGGAGTGTGGCCATGCAATGGCATTGTCTTGTAGTCTTTTGAAAAAGCCAAAGGGTGAGAATTTGTCGTAAACACATAGGATCCCATTTCTTAAATATTTGAATTAGTTACTATGAGATTTAACCAGATACATGTGAAGCCTTCATCAGAAATTCATGAAGGTTTATAATTATTTTACCAAGGTTCGGTAACATTAAAAAAATCACTCAGAGGTAATAATTAACATGTTGACATTTTTAATCCTTTTAGTTACCTTTCAACATGATCCGGACTTATAACACGTTTAAAGTCTATGACACGTGTCTTTATATATTGGACGGGATTTTTCCGAGGTGTTACATCCTCGCAAGGTAGTAACAAATTTTGTATACAAAACCCCAACATACCGACGATAATTGTAGAATACAAATACTCAATCACTATTTAATATAATGTTAATCATATGAGGTTTTGTAAGAACGGTTTGCAAAAAGAAGATTACTCACATTGCTGTCTTAGGGTTTTCTTTAAGGATTTCCTGGTGATTATCTATAAATTACACAAATGCACACGCGTTAGTATAATAACCCAATATTTACATTAGTAATACCCTCCCTGAGACGACATTCCAACGACTACGTCGGGCAGAACCACGACAGCCGTTACGGAACCCTGGATCAATCGGGCAACGTATTTAATACGTAACCGGGGTTATGATACTTACAACGGAGCAGAACTTCGTTAATTAGGGGGTATTATTCCCAGAATTTATGTTTACTCTTTAGAAATTCGAGAGAAAGAAAAAGAAATGAGCGAGTTGAGACTGAGGGTGAAAGCCTCTATTTATAGTGTCTGTTCGCCTCCCGTCACGCCCCGCGTAAGCTTCGTCCAGGGCCTACGCGGCCTGCGAGGCTCCCTAGGGTAGGCCATAGGGTTGCTGAGCTGATCATTAAGCTCGCCACGACTGGGACACGCGGCGGCCTCGGGGCTTGCCTGCTGTCTAGGCTGTCGCGGCCCACGACTGAGGTAGCCAAGGGCTACGCGCCCCGCGACGGCCCCTTAAATTTTGTTTTTATTTTTATTTTATTAAATTAAAGGTATTCAGGGCCCGATTTCGCATACGGGGTGTATTTTAGGACATGTAGGGACACTTTAAATATTTTGGAGGGTGTCGAATTATATTTTGGAGGGTTGTTATATCCTCTCCACCTTGTTTTAGAGCTCGTCCTCGAGATCTACTGGAATAAGTGTGGATATTTCCTTTGCATTTCTGATTCAAGCTCCCATGTATACTCTGGTCCTCTTTTGGAGTCCCATTTTACCTTGAACAGAACTAATCTCTTATGCTTGAGATTCTTGACTTTCCTGTCTTCAATCTGTAGAGGTCTTTCTACAAATTTTAACTGTTCATTTACCTCTATATTCTTAAGAGGTACTACGAGTGATTCATCAGCTAAGCATTTCTTGAGATTAGATACATGAAATACATCATGTATTTCTGCCATTTCTTCTGGTAGTTGTAGCTGATAGGCTACAGGTCCTATTCTTCTAATAATCTCAAAAGGTCCAACATACCTGGGGCTTAGCTTTCCCCTTTTGATGAATCTTACCACTCATTTCCAAGGAGAAACTTTTAATAACACTTTGTCTCCTAACTGAAATTCCAATGGTTTCCGTCTGTTGTCTGCATAACTCTTTTGTCAATCACGTGCTGCTTTCAATCGTTCCTTGACTTGAATGATATTGTCTGTTGTTTCTTGTACTATCTCAGGTCCAGACAATTGCTTTTCTCCAATTTCTGCCAATAGACTGGCGTTCGGCACTTTCGTCCATAAAGTGCTTCGAATGGTGCAGCATTGATACTTGTGTGATAACTGTTATTATAAGAAAGTTCTATCAGTGGTAAGCGATCGTCCCAATTACCTCCGAAATCAATTACACAAGCTCTAAGCATGTGTTCCATTGTCTGAATTGTCCTTTCGCTTTGTCCGTCCGTTTAAGGATGATAAGTTGTGCTTAGATTTAGCTTGGTTCCCATGGATTTTTGGAAACTTGTCCAAAAATGAGAGGTGAAACGACTATCTTTTTCAGAAACAATTGATAGAGGAATTCCATGTAATGAAACTATTTCATTTACATACAACTTAGCTAACTGTTCCATACTGAAAGTTTCCTTCATGGGTAGGAAATGAGCTGACTTAGTTAGCCTGTCTACAATCACCCAGATTGTATCATTACCTTTTCTCGTTTTGGGTAATTTGGTAACAAAATCCATTGTTATCAATTCCCATTTCCAAACTGGCATTTCTAACTGTTGCAGCAAACCTGAGGGTTTCTGATGTTCAACTTTGACTTGTGAACAGGTTAAACATTTAGAAACATAAGCTGCTATATCCTTTTTCATTCCTATCCACCAGAAATTCTTTCTTAAGTCCTGATACATCTTATCACTTCCAGGATGCATCGTATACTTAGACTTATGAGCTTCTTCTAATATACGGTGGCGTTGGTTTCATAATTTAGGTATCCACATTCTTTTCTTATGGAATCTCCAAATTCCATCTGTTCTTTGTTCTAATTCCTTAATCATTCCTTTCAGTTTCTCAGTATCATCCTTGATTACTGATTCTTGTGCCTTTCTAATTTGTTCATTTAAATCTACTTGCAGATTTAGTTTAAGTGAACGTACTCTTTAAGGTTTTTCGTGATACTTTCGACTTAAAGCATCAGCTACTACATTTGCCTTTCCTGCATGATACTGGATATTACAATCGTAATCACTAAGTATCTCCATCCAGCGTCTTTGTCTCATATTCAATTCCTTTTGTCCAAAAACATACCTTAAACTCTTATGGTCGGTGAAAATGGTAAACTTACTACCGTAAAGGTAATGTCTCCAAATTTTAAGGGCAAAAATTATAGCTCCTAATTCTAGATCATGGGTTGAATAATTCTCTTCATGATTCTTAAGTTGTCTGGAGGCGTAGGCTAAAACCTTTTGACGTTGCATCAACACAAATCCATAACCTAACTTAGAAGCGTCGCAATAAACTATAAAGTCTTCAGTTCCTTCTGGTAATGCTAGTATGGGTGCGTTGGTTAGTCTTTGCTTAAGAATTCTAAAGGCTTCTTCCTGTTTTGGTCCCCATTCAAACTTAACAGATTTACAGGTTAGCTTAGTTAAGGGAATGGCTATTCTAGAAAAATCTTGAATAAATCTTCTATAATAACCGGCCAATCCTAAGAAACTTCTAACCTCGGTTGGTGACTCAGGGGTTTTCCATTTGGTAATTTCCTCGATCTTTGTGGGATCCACATGAATTCCTTCATGATTAACTAAATGTCCAAGAAACTGTACCTGTTCTAACCAAAACTCGCACTTTAAAAATTTAGCATAAAGCTTTTCTTTTCTCAATAAACTTAGAAGTGCGTGCAAATGCTTTGCATGCTCCTCTTTACTCTTAGAGTAAATAAGAATATCATCTATAAAGACAATTATGAATTTATCCAAATATGGCTTACATATTCGGTTCATCATGTCCATAAATGCAGCTGGGGCATTGGTTAAACCAAATGGCATGGCAGTAAATTCATAATGGCCATACCTTGTTCTGAAAGCGGTCTTAGGAATGTCCTCTTCCTGTACCTTTAATTGATGATATCCTGATTGTAAATCGATTTTTGAGAAAAATCGAGCTCCTTGTAGCTGGTCGAACATATCATCGATTCTCGGTAATGGATACCGATTCTTAATCGTGACTTTGTTCAATTCACGGTAGTCAATGCACATACGCATAGATCCGTCTTTCTTCTTAACGAATAAGATTGGTGCTCCCCATGGCGAGGAACTTGGCTGGATGAATCCCTTCTCCAGTAATTCGTCTAACTATTTCTTCAGTTCCTGCATTTCTGTGGGTGCCAAACGGTAGGGTGCTTTGGCAATTGGTGCTGTTCCTGGTAGTAGGTGGATTCTAAATTCAACTTCTCTGTCTGGAGGTTGCCCTGGTAACTCTTCTGGAAATACATCTGAAAATTGGGATACTACTGGAATATCCTTTAATTCTTTTCCTTTAGTGTTAGTGATTATGGAAATCAAATACACTAATGATCATTTTCTTATATAACTTGTCGTTTTCATCACAGAGATGAATTTTGTGGATTTAGACGGCTTATCTCCTTTAATTGTGATCTTTTCACCTTTTGGTGAATTTACTTGGATTGACTTTTGATCACATAAAATACTGGCTTTATTGGCTATTAACCAATCCATTCCTAACACAACATCAAATCCTGTCAGATTCATTGGGTAAAGGTTTGCAATAATTTTTTGATTTAAAAATTCTATTCTTGCTCCCTGCAAGATTTCAGAGATCTTAATGGTTTCTCCATTTGTTGTCTCTACTAGACACTCTTGTGGGAGTTTAGTTAATGGTTGATTGAGAAGTTTGCAAAATGAAATATTAATAAATCTTTGGTTCGCACCAGAGACAAATAATACTTTAGCAAAAATATCATTAACTAAAAACGTACCGGCGATCACATCCGGGATCATCTTTGCTTCTTCTGCAGTCAGAACAAATGCCCTAGCATTTTTAGTATTCTTGGTGTTCGTGGCTGGAGCTAGTTTTGGACAGTTCGGCTTGATGTGACATTTTTCTCCACAGTTGAAGCACATTCCATTATTAGGTTTCTTCCTACAATCTTCTTCCTTGTGTCCTGGTATCTTGCAGAAATTGCAGTAAGTGGAGCATTTTCCTGAATGTTTCTTCTTGCAAGCTTTGCAGTACGGTGCAGAGGTAGAACTTACATGTCACACCCCGATATTTCCACGTATTACCGGTGGGCCCGGTGGGGAGTATCGTGACGTAGTTGATATCTTTATAGTCAAACAACACAATATATAAATGCACAGCGGAAGCAAAAGATAGATTCATTTCAACTTTAATAAATTGTAATATCAAGTATCACAAAATAGTGGAATAAAATCCACAGGTGGATCAAAATAAAGAGGAAACAATGTTCAACAGTTTTATGTCATCCAAGCTTGCGAGACTTATTGTGGATGCAAGGAGAAAGCCAGCCTATTACGAGTAGTACCTGCACTTAACCTTTTTGGGAAAATACGTCAGTTTACACTGGTAAATACAAATAACTGACTCATTTAAAAAGGTTTAATAAAATTGATTTGAATGCACGTGGCACAAACTTTTTATAACTTGGGATAATTATTTGAATATAATACTCGTAAAAGAATTACATGTTTCTTATGCGTTCAGTAGCCCGGTTCGTGCCGGGTTAAAGATCAATAGACACACCACATTATTTATTTAGGCACCGACGGGTGTACGCCTACACCCCGTGCTTAGGTCGTGGCTATTTCGTAAAATGATGCCAAGGATATCCGGGACATGGTCATTAACCCTCCAAAGGCTTTAAGCAACAAAACAATTTAAACGGGTCATCTCGATAATACTTAACCACCAATTGATTAAGGTCGAATGCCCGACCAAGCGGTATTTTAGATACCGTACCCCAAGCCCGTATAAGGGAAAATAAGTTAAAAGTATTTACCTTTGCAAGTAATAATCACACAAGCAAGTGCACGTAGCTTTTACCGGGTCTCCTATTCTGGAACGAAGGTTATAATAATCTATTAGAATCCTAACGGGTCTTTAATTAAGCCTAAACTTAGACCGGTTAGTTTTGAAGAAAGATACGGTTCGAACGCATGATTAAGCGAAGACCGGAATAGAATGTGATTTATACCCGACAAGTTTGAAGACTTGTATAATATGGGAAAACTAAACACATTCTGGATTTTGAGATAAAAATGATAAGGTTCGACCTGTTTCGGCTAATTCGTGCGCCTGTTCTTCTTCGCCTTGGTGGTTCTGGAAGTGCTAGATGAACTGGCGGTGGTGGTGGTGGTGGCGTGACTGCCACGAATCGCGAATCCTCGGAGGGATCCTGCTGCTGCTGCTGGTGAGGCGATGAATGGTGAGATAGTGTAAAATACCACTCATACTGGTTGAACCTTGCTTGGTAACTGTCTGGACCACGGTAAGGTGATCCATGGAAAGATGATCCATCAGAGACTTCAATAGGGTGCGTGGGGGTTCCAGTCGGTGGTTCAACAGGTTCAATGTCCTCATCCATATCCATGGCTTGATCGTCGGAAAAATGATCCTCTGGTCCCAATGGGTTAAAACCCACTGGTTCTTGAATATAGTTTGCCGGGTTAAACCGGCCCTGAAAGACAGGAGTGGGGTCGCCAAAGGAATGGTGCGACATGGATCTCTGCAACGGCAAGTAGGAGTGGCGTGAGTCTTCAGGCTCATTTTCCGATTGCGGTCCAAAGGAATGGCGGTAAGGAGGTGTTGAGTTATGCGAGACAGATCGTCTAGCGGGCTCCACAGAGGTCCTCCAATTTCCTTGAGGATCGGCACTCATAGTAGTAGAAGGAGTTCGCCGGTGTGAAGACCCGGCCTCGTGGTCGTTGGGGGCGTGCATTGGCCCCTTGCCTCGTCCTCCTCTCCGAAATCTCGGTGGCATATTTCCTGTCAAACAAATAAAAGACACAACAAAGAAATATAAAGGACAAAGTTAAAATTAAAAACAAATTTGGATTCGTCCTAAGTTCTTTGTCTAGACTCGAAAATTTAGGAATGTGCAATTGTATAACTGAGATTAAACACAAATGGCTAGTGTTTAATTCACCTAGTGTTGGCTCTGATACCAACCTGTCACACCCTGATATTTCCACGTATTACCGGTGGGCCCGGTGGAGAGTATCGTGACGTAGTTGATATCATTATAGTCAAACAACACAATATATAAATGCACAGCGGAAGCAAAAGATAGATTCATTTCAACTTTAATAAATTGTAATATCAAGTATCACAAAATAGTGGAATAAAATCCACAAGTGGATCAAAATAAAGAGGAAACAATGTTCAACAGTTTTATGTCATCCAAGCTTGCGAGACTTATTGTGGATGCTAGGAGAAAGCCAGCCTATTACGAGTAGTACCTGCACTTAACCTTTTTGGGAAAATACGTCAGTTTACACTAGTAAATACAAATAACTGACTCATTTAAAAAGGTTTAATAAAATTGATTTGAATGCACGTGGCACAAACTTTTTATAACTTGGGATAATTATTTGAATATAATACTCGTAAAAGAATTACATGTTTCTTATGCGTTCAGTAGCCCGGTTCGTGCTAGGTTAAAGATCAATAGACACAGCACATTATTTATTTAGGCACCGACGGGTGTACGCCTACACCCCGTGCTTAGGTCGTGGCCATTTCGTAAAATGATGCCAAGGATATCCGGGACATGGTCATTAACCCCCCAAAGGCTTAAAGCAACAAAACAATTTAAACGGGTCATCTCGATAATACTTAACCACCAATCGATTAAGGTCGAATGCCCGACCAAGCGGTATTTTAGATACCGTACCCCAAGCCCGTATAAGGGAAAATAAGTTAAAACTATTTACCTTTGCAAGTAATAATCACACAAGCAAGTGCACGTAGCTTTTACCAGGTCTCCTATTCTGGAACGAAGGTTATAATAATCTATTAGAATCCTAACGGGTCTTTAATTAAGCCTAAACTTAGACCGGTTAGTTTTGAAGAAAGATACGGTTCGAACGCATGATTAAGCGAAGACCGGAATAGAATGTGATTTATACCCGACAAGTTTCCGGGTTATAACAGAAATCTGAGTTTTCTGATCAGTTTATAAAGTTCAACATACTTCATTTATCATATAAAATCAGTGGCCAAAAGTTTGGTGTCTAAATGTTATGTGAAACTCAATTTATAAGCAAAAGGGTATAATCGGTATTTACCGAATCAAGGCAATAACCTTAGGTTATGATCAGTTTAAAAATAATTAAAAATCTTTAAAAATCCAAAAATATTATATTACATCAGTGGGTAAAAGGTTTGGTGTCAAAAAATGGGTTTAAATAGGCTTTACGCTAATGACGCCGTTTAATTAATAAAAAAGCTTTTTAAGTGCGCTATTGAGCATAACTCCTAATCTAGACCTCCAACTGATGTGAAAATTTAGGGACATGTTTATAAATCAGTAACAAAGATTATTGTCCTTTCATATTTCCAAAATTCTCGTTTTATGGTCAAAAGGGCATTATGGTTAACATATAAGCAATTAACGGAATCATGCATATGTATTGGATAACTATTGAACCAAGTTGTATAATCTCAGAGGGTTATACTAACATGTATCCTGGTCCAAATAATTCTCTAAGCCATTTTTAAACTATGCTCAAATGGGTCAGAACTGAAAGTCAAAGCAAAAGTCAAATTATGTGACTTTCGGTTCCGAACCGGGTCTCTACTGAAAATTGTCGGATCAAACAAGCTTAGACCAGTTCTTATACTTATTACCAAGTTATATGAGTTATAAAATAGGTTACACGTCTTCTACATTGTTAATTATGCGTTAAATCGAAAATTAAGTTTCTGTTGACTTTTTATAATAAACTTTGACCCAACAAATGATCTAGTTAGAGCGGGAATCAGAGGGTACCCTTTTAAGGGTTTAATGCCCACATAATTACCAACTTATAACTACCTTAAGTTTGACTAAACACTGAACCATTAGTGATTAACTGATAAGTCAAACCTTAATTACGATGCTTTTACTTTAAGCTAATTAACTAAGTAAAACATGATTAAGGAAGGTTAAGGATACTTACCAAGGTCCTATGCACGACTAGAAATGCTTAGAGAAGGCTCTTGAGCTCCAGAAATGATCAGAAGATGAGTTGTGAGTGAATGATCAAAGTTGCAACAAAGTGGGCTTTATATAGTGCTTTTGATTGCTCAAGATCATGACAAACAACTCTAGCATTGGTCACTGATCATTAATAAGTGTCCCTATTGCCTAAGAACTAGTAGGGGTCGCTCATGGAAGTGAAAATATCCATTTAAGTCGGTTATATCGTTCATAACAGGCCCTGTTCACTTTTCTGTTACTGGGCATGCCTTACGGACCGTAAGCGGAAAGTCTTGCGGTCCGCAAGCCTTTACCAGAAGGTAAAAACTTGTTAACCTTTCAAGCTTTGAAAGGGCAACTTAGGCATTACGATTTTGGGCTTGAATTATCAGTATGGGACCTTTAGTTCATGCTTGAACAGTTATGACCACCTTGCTATGTTGTATAATTGTCTTGGATTCTTTTTGAAAGGCCATAAACGAAGATTCGTCAAACACAATTTCATAAGATCCCATCTTTATAATTTGAATCAATTATTGCAAGCATTATCCGGATTAGGATGCTTACCAGATGTTTATAACACAGGTTAAGGGTTGGGATTTATACATAGGTCGCTCAGAGGTATGTATTAACATGTCGACGCTTTTAACCCCTCGTGTACGAATTTTATCATAACTTTCTCATACGATAACGAAACTTGGTGAAATTTTTATCATGCATTCTAGTGAGCATAATTAATCGTTACAAAGCTTCGGGTTTGCTAAAAGGCCACTCAGAGGTATACTTTAAACATGTTGACACATTTAACCCCTGTAGTTTGAAATCTCTCACTTTCGTTCGCAATCGGCTTCGTATGATCCATGCTTCATTCGTTTAAGGGTATAAACATCGTGTAGGGTTATTATAAAGTATATTTATTCATTGTTGACATTTTTGAACCCTTATATTCACATACTTTTCTTGTTTGTCAACTTTAGTCCCTCTAGTGTATTCTTTCACACGTTCAAAGTCTATGACACGTGTCAACACATTATTGGACGTGAAATTTCGAGGTGTTACATCCTCACCCTCTTAAAAGAAATCTCGACCTCGAGATTTACTGAAACAAATGAGGGTACTTTTCTTTCATTGTGGACTCTACCTCCCACGTGTATTCGGGACCTCTACGGGCATCCCATTTTACTTTTACGATCGGTACATGCTTCCTTCGAAGCTTCTTAACCTGTCGATCCTCGATCGACACAGGTTTTTCAACAAACTTTAAGCTCTCGTCAATGTGCACATCTGTATGTGGTATGACTAGTGATTCATCAGCTAGACATTTCTTCAGATTGCAGATGTGGAATACATTGTGAATACCACTGAGCTCTTCAGGAAAATTTAGCTTATAAGCAACTGATCCGACACATTCGATGATCTCGAATGGTCCTATGTATCTCGGGCTTAACTTGCCTTTCTTACCGAATCGCATCACTCCCTTCCAAGGTGATACTTTAAGCAACACTTTATCACCTACCTCAAATTTCAGAGGTTTACGCTTTAAATCTGCGTAGCTTTTCTGCCTATCTCTGGCAGCTTTTAGACGATCACTGATGTGCGTGAAAGTGTCGTATATTTTAGGTATATATTTTAAGCCCTTTTTAACACTTATTTTAGCCAAGTTTTAAATTTATAAAACACGATATTTCACTAACACTAAACACACATATGGGCAAGTGCACCCATCGTTGAGTGTAGTATAGCGTTGGTAAGATACCGAGGTCGTCCAAGGACACAAGAGCTTTTAGTACCGGTTTATCCTCAACGTCTAACCAAAATAAAAGTTTGGAAAAATGTTTTAAACTAAGAAAAATAAAAACTAACTAAAATGCTGAAAATAAAAAATAAAATAAAAACAGATAGACAAGATGAATCACTTGGTTCCGACTCGTATCTAGTATAACCTTTGATTATTTCCGCACTTTTGCACATAATTAAGAGATTATCTTAGTTATTGTAGTAGGCCCCTCTTTTGAAGGTGACGTTACCCTCACCCCAGTAGTTTGAGTCAGCAGGGATACAATCCTAAAGGGGTGGATTATTGGAAGATAATGAATTAAGTTATTAATGCAGTATTGTGGTAGGCCCCGCTTTTGGCGGTGACGTTACCCTCGACTAAGTAGTCTGAGTCAGCAGGGATACAGTCCTAAATAGCCGGGTTATAGTATTAATAGTAGTTAACTTATGAGGGGATCAAAGAGTTTGGACCCCCGCCATCCAATACCGTGAAGTATTGAAGGAGGTCCTACTAAATTTGACCCAGGTCCATTGCAGGACCTCTAAACGCTGAACAATGGCAAGACCTTTACCAAACCGTTCCCTTAACCCCCTACCAGGTAGCCAACATACCTCCATATAGACCGTGGAGATATGAATGGTGAAAATCCTTTATTTTATATAGACAGTAAAATAATGCCAAGACACCACGGACAAACGATAAGGAAAGATCACCTTCAACATAAGTAACTAGTTATTAAAGTCATTAATACAAAACCAAATAAAAAGTGCAAAAGATTAGAAATAAAAAGTATTATACTAGACACTTTGTCTTCACCAAGTGATGTAAGAGACTTAGGCAAACATGGCCTTGATTGTCAAGAACTCTTACGATCAATCTTGGATCCCGAGACGACTCACACACTCTATGATGGACAATGGATGATGGTGGTGGATGATGGTGTTGTGATGGTGGTGGGTGGTGGATGAAGTGTGAGAGAGGTGGTGTGCCAAGGGATGAGTTGCAATGAAACCAAGCACTCCTATTTATAGGCTGAACAGAGGCCTGGGCACGGCCCCGTGTCCGCTGGGCACGGCCCCGTGCCTGTCTGACACTCTCTCTCTTCATTAATTGTAATTCGCAATTACAATTAATGCGCCTGCAGTACTTTCGGCACGCCCCCCGTGTCCGCTGAGCACGGCCCGTGGTGGGCAATAGAAGCTTCTATAGGTTTGTCTTTTCTGCTGCTTCTTGGGCACGACCCCGTGCTGGCTGAGCACGGGGCGTGTTCAGCCTTCTGTTTTCTCTATTTTGCTTTGGAAGGTGCCGTTGAGGGTTCGGGCAATCCACTAATGTTCCTTTTCTTGTATTTATGTTGGATTTAGCTGTCTTTTTGCTTCTTTTGCGTTTTTGAGCTCATTTAATCCTGAAAATACAAAAGGAAGACAAAAACACTTTTTTTCCAATATTAGTACTAAAAAAGGGTTAGTTTTATGCCTCATTTGATGTAATTTATATGTTGCATTTTACACACATCAAATACCCCCACACTTGAACTTTTGCTTGTCCTCAAGCAAAACTCTTTAATATTTGGCTTACACTCCCAAATGGAATAGGTAGAAGAGAAGGTTTTGGGCTTGTCATAGAGTGTCGGGAATTCCAAGATCTTTTGAGGGTTTATATTTTTATTTATTTACACTCCTATTCGTAATGATTTATTTAGAACTGTTCATAAAAGAAATTACTTATTTGGGCATAACATGCCTTTTTAAAATTCTATTTATATACAAGTTCACATACCTCGCGGGGAAATCACTCACACTCGGCCGAAGGTGTATTTTTAGTGAATCACTCGAGAGCGGCATGGAACTTATTCCTACCATAGGCTTGCCAAGAAATCAATCCTCCTCCTTTTTAACTTTTATACCTTAGTAGATATCAAGAGGACTTTGTGGGTTAAGGGTTGGCTAGGGTTAAAGGTAGGTGGTTGGGTTAGTGGTTAGTAGAAAAAGGGCTAAAAAGCGTAACAAGTGTCGGTTTTCGTATTTTTGCAACCTTTTATTTTTGATGAAGCTTTTATTCAAACAAAGTTATTTTTGATTACTTTGTTTGTTTATTTTCTTTTTGCTTCATTATATATATATATATATTTTTTTTTTATTTTTTTTTCGAAGAACCGAACTTGTTACTAAAATAAAGGGTAAAAATGAAAAAGGTTTTGGTGGGTGAAATGGTTTTTGTTTTGGGTGATGAAACGAAAAGGTTTAGGCTCAAAGGGGCTAACTAGGGGGATTTTTGGGTAGGTGGTAAAAGAAAAAGAAAAATAATGGTGTGGAAATGAAAAAGGTTAGTCCTAATGCCTCTATCATTTACTTACTCGGGTTTAAGTTGATAAGGACCGGGAATGTATTGTCATGGCAAGTTCTAGAGTCGTAAGAACCAAGCGGCTATTCACACAAGAAACGAAAAATGAGCATTTAGTCAAATGGTATGAAATTGAGTGCTCAATAAAGGCTCAAAACTCACTTTTGTGGGAATGGGTTTTTTTATGTGATCAAGTATATATAATCAAATTTTAAATAAGTTTGTCATGCCTTTTCATAATTTTCTTATGTTGGTTCTTTTTATCACTACGCTATCGGTTGTAAATTTGTAAAAATATAACCTTTTTGAGAGCTTGAATTTCCCGAGTTAAACCTAGACAAGTAAAAAAAAATGAAATTTTTGAAAAAATTTTGGGGTGATTAGCGGTTCCAATAGAGTTTTGTGTAAGGCTTGTATTTAGGACTTGCAAAATTCAAGGTTTTAGCATCCCCCCCACACTTAAATTACACATTGTCCTCAATGTGTCCCAAAAATAAATTTTTAGGTTGATTAGATGTGTAAAATAGTGTTTAAAAAGCAAAAATTTGTGTTACTGGGCGCTGAACACGACCCCGTGTTATCCGGGCACGGCCCCGTGTTCAAGTGCCAGTAACAAAATTGAAATAAGAGAAACAGAAGTCTGGACACGGGGGCGTGTTGGGTGAACACGGCCCGTGTCCAGTTACCTGTACTGGGCGTTTTCTGCAGGTTGTTCAACACGGGGCCGTGTTGGTTGGGCACGGCCCGTGTTGATCCTTCTGAAAGGGAGAAAAATTGTCGGGTTGCCTTGTTCTTGTGCATGGGATCATTTTTCTCGTTCCCCTTTTCATCCTTTACCACCATGAGTGTGTTTTATTCATTACAAACCATCCAAACATTAAAACCATCATTTTATTTCATCATAGAGAGAACTTACATAATCCTAAATTAAAACTAGATAAAAGAACAAACCATGGAGTCCTAGCCTTTAATTTATTTTAATTTAGCAAAATTTCCAAGAAATACTCGATCTTGGTTAAACAAGGCCGTAGAGAACTCCTTCTTCCGAGTGCGGTTTTCCTCAAATGTCGGCGAGCCATTCTTCTATCTCCCTTGGAAGGAGAAAAGAAGGCTCATTGGCATTAGTTTGAGGGGCTTCAACTTCCACCGGGATCTCTTGTTGGTGTTCCATGGGAGGTTCCGCCGGAAAGTCTTCCCACCCGGTAGGGTTGTTAATTCCGAGAGCCAGGTTCCAATCCTGCTGAGGAAGGACTGGTTCCATTGGAGGTGCTACAAGAATATTTAACCTCTGGTGCAAGAGGTTAATTTCTTGGAAGCTGCTTTCAAGTCCCATCGTAAGATCGTTAATACGGTCGATAAGGACCTCCTCTACTGAAGTCATTTCATCTAGAGCCTCCCTTAATGCTATCACATAGTGAACAAGTGTAGCTTCAATGGAGGGTCTTCTTCCTCTTCGGTTGTTTGACGAATGCACAGAAGATGTATTGCTGTTTTCACTCGACATCCTACGAAAAATAAACTAAAAATAGCTTATTTAATGAAACAGTACCCGGACACGGCCCCGTGCTCACTGAGCACGGCCCCGTGTCCATCTTTCTGCAGAGTTTTGGAACAAGGAAACTTGTATTTTTTAAGTTATTTTCTGAATGTTGTAGGCCCTTTTTGGCTACTAATAACTTAAAACCATGTTTCATAACATGTTTTTACCAAGATTCTTTGAACAAAACTCATTTGTCCCTACCATAGAGTTGGAGGAATTCCAAACTTTCAATGGTAGTTCTTGGAGAAAGATGAAGAAGAAGGAAATTACTAAAAGAGGAAGGGACAAGATGGGTTGTTGGAACCTTCTTTTAGACTTACCTAGGATAGTTTGAGAGAAGATTCCTGCAAATCTCTGCCCCAAGTTGGTCCAAATGTGCAGAATTCTTGGCTGCATTTATAGAAAATGACAGCAACCTGGACACGGCCCCGTGTTTAGTGGACACGGCCCCGTGTGCAGGTGGAGCTCTGACACAGTTTGTCCGTATTCTGACGTACTGATCAGAAAGGAATCTTTCGATGGACACGGGGGCGTGTTGGCTGGGCACGGCCTCGTGTCTACGGACTGATTTATGAAGTTGTCTAGTTTTTTTAAGGAACTTGTTTTTATCGGGTGGTTCCTGACTGGTTGGAACAACCCCAAAGTGCCTAATATACCTTAATTGTCCTAGACTAAGGCGAGAACGCAAGAGGTTGTCGGTGAGGGTAATTCCTATTTTCATTCTAGGTGGACAAGTCCAACCCTTTTCCGGGCTCTTGTTAAAGAAGGTATATGCGGAATCGCTTAGGTCTATGTATGCACCGAACGAAGTCGATGGGGAGTCCTTCACGGCACAATCGACACAGGGACGACTATCGTCCAAGTCTTTGCTAGGTACGAAGGTATTTTCGGGAGCAACGAGGTTGTCGGAATGCGGTTCCAACATTTCTTCATGGGTATCGTCTTGGGGCGGATTAATAAAATCCTTCCCAAGCTCTTCTATCCATTTCAGAATTAGCTCTTCTAGTTGAAATAATTCGCTAAGGAACATTTCCCCTAGAATATCTGGCTGGGCGCATTCGAGGGAGAAATAGTGCTTATTTTTACTTTCGCCCCTCTTAAGGTTGTGAAAAGATCGTGGGTCCATGTAGTGGGGCATATAATTTAGGAAGTAGCATTTTACTTCTTCATGTTCGCCTCCACATAATTGACACCACGTACCATAAGAGTGCCGAAAGTAAAAATAATTACTATCACTCATGTTTATGTCAGAAATTACCAACCGTCGGGATCTAACGGTTCTGTTTTCAGTAACTGAAACTTGGGCACGGGGGCGTGTTGAGTGGACACGGCCCCGTGTTCAGCTTACTGTCTGATGTAAAACAGGATTGCCAGTTCCAATGATTGAGCACGTGGGCGTGTTCAGCGGGCACGGCCCGTGCTGAGATCTGCAGAAGCTGAAAAACTAAGAAAAATCCTAAAAAAAATAAAAAGAAAAATAGAAGATGATTAGGCCGTTGATTCCTAACTTTCTTAAAATCCTTGTGTCCCCGGCAGCGGCGCCAAAAACTTGATGTGCGTGAAAGTGTCGTATATTTTAGGTATATATTTTAAGCCCTTTTTAACACTTATTTTAGCCAAGTTTTAAATTTATAAAACACGATATTTCACTAACACTAAACACACATATGGGCAAGTGCACCCATCGTTGAGTGTAGTATAGCGTTGGTAAGATACCGAGGTCGTCCAAGGACACAAGAGCTTTTAGTACCGGTTTATCCTCAACGTCTAACCAAAATAAAAGTTTGGAAAAATGTTTTAAACTAAGAAAAATAAAAACTAACTAAAATGCTGAAAATAAAAAATAAAATAAAAACAGATAGACAAGATGAATCACTTGGTTCCGACTCGTATCTAGTATAACCTTTGATTATTTCCGCACTTTTGCACATAATTAAGAGATTATCTTAGTTATTGTAGTAGGCCCCTCTTTTGAAGGTGACGTTACCCTCACCCCAGTAGTTTGAGTCAGCAGGGATACAATCCTAAAGGGGTGGATTATTGGAAGATGATGAATTAAGTTATTAATGCAGTATTGTGGTAGGCCCCGCTTTTGGCGGTGACGTTACCCTCGACTAAGTAGTCTGAGTCAGCAGGGATACGGTCCTAAATAGCCGGGTTATAGTATTAATAGTAGTTAACTTATGAGGGGATCAAAGAGTTTGGACCCCCGCCATCCAATACCGTGAAGTATTGAAGGAGGTCCTACTAAATTTGACCCAGGTCCATTGCAGGACCTCTAAACGCTGAACAATGGCAAGACCTTTACCAAACCGTTCCCTTAACCCCCTACCAGGTAGCCAACATACCTCCATATAGACCGTGGAGATATGAATGGTGAAAATCCTTTATTTTATATAGACAGTAAAATAATGCCAAGACACCACGGACAAACGATAAGGAAAGATCACCTTCAACATAAGTAACTAGTTATTAAAGTCATTAATACAAAACCAAATAAAAAGTGCAAAAGATTAGAAATAAAAAGTATTATACTAGACACTTTGTCTTCACCAAGTGATGTAAGAGACTTAGGCAAACATGGCCTTGATTGTCAAGAACTCTTACGATCAATCTTGGATCCCGAGACGACTCACACACTCTATGATGGACAATGGATGATGGTGGTGGATGATGGTGTTGTGATGGTGGTGGGTGGTGGATGAAGTGTGAGAGAGGTGGTGTGCCAAGGGATGAGTTGCAATGAAACCAAGCACTCCTATTTATAGGCTGAACAGAGGCCTGGGCACGGCCCCGTGTCCGCTGGGCACGGCCCCGTGCCTGTCTGACACTCTCTCTCTTCATTAATTGTAATTCGCAATTACAATTAATGCGCCTGCAGTACTTTCGGCACGCCCCCCGTGTCCGCTGAGCACGGCCCGTGGTGGGCAATAGAAGCTTCTGTAGGTTTGTCTTTTCTGCTGCTTCTTGGGCACGACCCCGTGCTGGCTGAGCACGGGGCGTGTTCAGCCTTCTGTTTTCTCTATTTTGCTTTGGAAGGTGCCGTTGAGGGTTCGGGCAATCCACTAATGTTCCTTTTCTTGTATTTATGTTGGATTTAGCTGTCTTTTTGCTTCTTTTGCGTTTTTGAGCTCATTTAATCCTGAAAATACAAAAGGAAGACAAAAACACTCTTTTTCCAATATTAGTACTAAAAAAGGGTTAGTTTTATGCCTCATTTGATGTAATTTATATGTTGCATTTTACACACATCAATCACGAATCTGGACAATCTTGTCCGTCGTTTCAAAGACTATTTCAGGTCCTGACAGTTGGACATCTCCAACTTCCGCCCAACAAACGGGCGTTCTGCATTTTCTACCGTACAAGGCCTCGAAAGGCGCAGCCTTAATGCTGGTATGATAGCTATTGTTATACGAGAACTCGATTAATGGCAGGTGGTTATCCCAACTACCACCTAAGTCGATCACACATGCACGAAGCATGTCTTCCAAAGTTTGGATGGCACGCTCACTCTGCCCGTCCGTCTGAGGATGGTAAGCCGTACTGAAATTTAAGCGCATGCCCAAAGATTGTTGGAAGCTTTTCCAAAAATGTGATGTGTATCTAGTATCTCTGTCAGAGATAATAGACACTGGTATGCCATGTAGCGATACAATCTTATCTACGTATAATTGGGCCAACATGTCGGAGCTATAAGTCTCCTTAATGGGTAGGAAATGTGCTGACTTAGTCAGTCTATCTACTATCACCCATATAGTATCATTTCCTTTCTTTGTCTTTGGTAACTTGGTGATGAAATCCATTGTCACCATCTCCCACTTCCAAGTGGGAAGTTTAGGCTGTTGTAGCAAACCTGACGGCTTTTGATGTTCAGCTTTGACTTGTGCGCACGTCAAACATTTGGCCACATAAGTGGCTACAGATTTCTTCAAACCTATCCACCAATAGTTTGCCTTTAGATCCTGGTACATCTTATCATCTCCAGGATGAACGGAATATTTAGAACTATGGGCTTCCTGGAGAATAACATCCCGAAGTCCTCCATAAACTGGAACCCATATCCGTCCATTTAGCCTTAGGATTCCGTCTTTGCCACAGGATAACTGTTCTTCAGTTACTCCTAACTTTTCAGCAGGATAGTTAACTTCCAATACAGCTTCCTTCTGTGTAGCTAGCAACCTTTCATTCAAGCTATTCTTTATTTCCATCCTCTTGGCATTTATTCTTATAGGCTTCACTATTTCCTTTCTGCTCAAGGCATCAGCGACTACATTTGCCTTGCCTGGATGGTATCGGATTTCACAGTCGTAATCATTCAACGTCTCCATCCATCGGCGCTGCCTCATGTTCAAATCCTTTTGGTTAAAGAGGTGCTGGAGGCTCTTGTGATCAGAATAGATCACACACTTGATACCATACAAATAATGCCTCCACAGTTTTAGTGCAAATACAACGGCACCCAACTCCAAGTCATGGGTGGTGTAGTTCTTCTCGTGCACCTTTAACTGTCGAGAAGCATAGGCAATAACCTTGCCTTTCTGCATAAGTACACAGCCCATACCGGTGTGTGATTCATCACAATATACTACAAACTCATCAATTCCATCAGGCAATGTCAACACAGGAGCGTTGCTCAACTTCTGCTTCAAAATATCCAAAGATTCTTGCTGCTTGGGCCCCCAATTGAACTTAATCTTCTTCCTAGTCAAAGAAGTTAGGGGCGCAGCAATCCTTGAAATTTTTTCAGTGAAACGCCTGTAATATCCTGCCAATCCTAGAAAGCTACGAATCTCTGTAGGTGTCTTTGGCTCTTGCCAATTCATGACAGCTTCAACTTTAGCGGGATCTACTTGGATACCTCGCTCACTAACAACGTGTCCAAGAAATTGGACTTCTCGAAGCCAAAATTCACACTTTGAAAATTTGGCATAGAGCTTTTCTTGTTGAAGTAGCTTAAGGATGCAACGGAGATGTTTCTCGTGGTCAGCTTGGTTCTTCGAGTAGATGAGGATGTCGTCAATGAAGACGATGACAAATTTATCCAAGTAAGGCTTGCAGACGCGATTCATGAGATCCATGAACGCGGCAGGTGCATTAGTGAGTCCAAAAGGCATCACCAAGAACTCGTAATGACCATAACGAGTCCTAAATGCAGTCTTGTGTACATCTTCATCTTTAACCTTCAATTGGTGATAGCCTGACCTCAAATCGATCTTAGAAAAGTAGCTTGCCCCTTGAAATTGATCGAACAGATCGTCGATCCTGGGCAAAGGATACCTATTCTTGATAGTGACTTTGTTAAGCTCACGATAATCGATGCATAGGCGCATCGATCCATCCTTCTTCTTTACAAACAGGATTGGCGCTCCCCAAGGAGACGAACTAGGTCTAATTAAACCCTTGGCTAACAATTCATCTAGTTGTGTCCTTAACTCCTTCATCTCTGTTGGCGCCAACCTATAAGGCGCTCTCGCGACAGGTGCTGCTCCAGGGATGATGTCAATTCTGAATTCTACTTGTCTATCTGGTGGTAAACCAGGTAGTTCTTCAGGGAAAACTTCAGGATATTCAGAAATGACGGGGATGTCCTCAATCTTAGGCTTCGGCTCATCAATAGTTACTTGTGCCATGTAAATGACACAACCCTTCTTCAAGCATCTAGATGCCTTGAGCATAGACACTTGCTCCGGCAATCCATACTGGGTATCTCCCTGAACGGTGAGTGACTCACCAGACGGAGTCTTGATTACCACTTGCTTTTTGTTGCACACTAACTGGGCTTGGTTACGAGATAACCAGTCCATGCCTAAAACAATGTCGAAACCGGCTAACTTTAAAGGAAGCAAAGATAGTGGAAAGGAGTGGTTCCTAATGGATATGAAACATCCATCTAATACTGTTGAGGCGGTTTCTAAGGTACCATCAGCTAATTCCACCTCATATTTCACACTTAGGGTTTTAACAGGTAAATTCAGCAACTTACAAAACTTGTTATCTACAAATGACTTATCAGCCCCTGAATCAAATAGTACTCTTGCATAAACATCATTTATGATGAAGGTACCTGTGATCACATTGTCGTCCTGAACAGCTTCCTTTGCATCCATTCGGAAGACCCTTGCATTGGTCTTTTTCCCATCTTCAGTCTTCTTTGCAAATTTCGGGCAGTTGGACTTGATATGCCCTTTTTCATTGCAGCTATAGCACGTAGCATCTTTCATTTTCTTACAGTCTAGGGTCTTGTGCTCAGAAGACTTGCAAATTCCACATGCCCTTGGCTGTGACTGGGATTTCGACTCATATCTGCACTTCCTGAAGTGCTGTTTCTTGCAGATCTTACAATTGGGCTTATCACCCGATTGATGACTATCTTTCTTAGATCCAAAACCCTTCTTGTGGTCATTGTTTCCCTTATGCCTCTTATCCGATCATCGTGAGCTATCATCCTCACGCTTCCTTTTCTCAGCATCAGTGTTTCTCAGCGATCTCTGCCTGACCGCATCCAGTGTGAAGGACAAGGATATATCAGCTACAGACCGAAAGGTAGCTGGTCTAGAGGCTTTCACACTGGCCTTAACTTCTGGGGCTAAACCCCCGATGAATCGAGCTATCCTCTTGGGTTCCGGTGTCACCAGATAAGGAACCAACCTTGACATGGTGTTGAAGCTTGTAAGGTAGGCTTGACAATCCAGGTTTTTCATAACCAGAGACAAGAAATCAGCTTCAATCTTCTCAACCTCATGTTGAAGGCAGTAGTTCTCCTTGATCAATGACACAAACTGTTCCCAAGTCATATTGTACAATGGGACTTTCCCTGTAGCTTGGATTAAAGACCTCCACCAAGCTAATGCCTCACCCTTGAAAGACTGAGACACAAATTTCACCACATCCCTATTAGCGCAACCACTGATATCCACCACAGTGTCCATCTCATCCAACCATGTGATGCAGTCTATAGCCCCTTTTTCCCCAGTGAAGTCCCTGGGTTTGCATGAAACAAAATACTTATAGGAACAACCCTTATCACGGGGTTCCTGATTCGGTACTATCCTTTGAGATAGAGCACTCCTTTGGTTTGATGAGTGATGGGAATTACTGTTGTGAGCAGTGTGAGTTTTAGAGGGTGTTTCAGAGTGTGGTGCAGATTGGGTCCTTTCATGGGTACCACTGGATTCATGGAACTGTCTATCCAACGCTCGAGTAATGGCATTGTCTATCATTGCCTGCAGTTCTGCACCCGCTACGTTAATTCGGGTATTATCGTGATTTTCCCTTGGGTGACTGTTGATCTCATCCGAGTCAGGCATGTCGTTTGAACTGTTACATAAGATATTGACAATAATTTATTTGGGAGTTTATTATGGAATTGTCTTTTATGGCAATTCATTAACCATGGTAAACATAGACCATATTTGGTTAATTTGTTAATCATATTTATTTAGGATTTTTATTATAATTTATCCTAATTATAAAACAATAACAGTATTATTAGTGGCACAAAAGGCCTAGTCAGATGGACATTTTAAATCATAAGCCATGATTTCAGATAATCAAGGCATTAAGGTTTGAACATAGTTCTTTACCTTTTTCTGACAGGGAATCGTAGACTACTACTGTCTTTTGTCTTATATGACAATGAGTATGGCCCGTAGGCACTACATCACCAATGGATGTTTAATATTTAATCATCTTAATGGATGGTTTAAACCCACGATTTATAGATCATCAGGTTAGGATAGTGAGTGGTTGAAGAATCCTATTATAAGAATGACGTGTGTGATTGTAACGAATCACGTCTGCCAGGAGTGTTAACATGTTTTCAGATGTTAACAGGGATTTGAATCTTTTAACAGGTCTTACCATCTTGGCCAAGTCTTATAATGACATGCAGGCTAGGTTATACCTTTAAGATTCTTACTTAATATTTAAATAGGCAGATTATTTTTAAAAGGAATGATCTTTGATTTATTTATTTCATGTATAATTTATTTATGCATAAAATGACAAATAGGAAATTTTTTTAAATTTATCCTTCCATTAAACATAAAAAGGAGTACATAGTTCCCTAAACGGGACTTTTAACAGAAATAACTTGTCCACGCAGGGGCTAAACTGTACATACAAGTCCTCGCAGGGACTGATTACTAAGATAGGTGTCCACGCAGGGACTAAAAAGACAAGTCCTCGCAGGGACTAAGGAAAGACAAGTCCACGCAGGGACTAAGTACACATAAGCAAATACAAAAATACAAATATAGGGATTCAATGATCCCTCTTCTTCTTTCCTTTAAGTAAGCTTGCCAGGCCCTTGAGGAATCCCCGGTTGTTCCTACGTTCTTCTTGAAATTCTTGCTCCACCCTGTGTAGCCTGTGGAGGATTTCCTCCTGTTCCGGTGGGGAAAACCGTGGCGGCTGTGGCTGGTGTTGAACCGGAGGTTGAGCAGGTATTTGATACCCATGAGTTGGGTATCCCACTCCCCAAGGAGCTCCATATGGTCCTTTAGGATGAAGGGCGTTGTAGTTTAATGCTACAAGATACGGGTCGGCTTCAGCATAGTTATAGTGAGTGTGAGTCGGCTGCTCAAATGGATTGTACGCTGTCGAACCGGCGTAGGTAGGAATCGGGTTACCAAAACCCATTGGTGGCCGTGGTGGTGCAACTGGTGCAGAATTCACTGCTGCAACTGGGTTTGAAGGCCCACCCATTTGTGGGTCTTCTTGCAGTGGCGGATAGTGGCTGCCACTGGAGTGTTGTGGGGTGCTAAAGTGAAAACCCCCTCCTCGCACGGATATTCGTGCGCCTGTTCTTCTTCGCCTTGGTGGTTCTGGAAGTGCTAGATGAACTGGCGGTGGTGGTGGTGGTGGCGTGACTGCCACGAATCGCGAATCCTCGGAGGGATCCTGCTGCTGCTGCTGGTGAGGCGATGAATGGTGAGATAGTGTAAAATACCACTCATACTGGTTGAACCTTGCTTGGTAACTGTCTGGACCACGGTAAGGTGATCCATGGAAAGATGATCCATCAGAGACTTCAATAGGGTGCGTGGGGGTTCCAGTCGGTGGTTCAACAGGGTCGGTGTCCTCATCCATATCCATGGCTTGATCGCCGGAAAAATGATCCTCTGCTCCCAATGGGTTAAAACCCACTGGTTCTTGAATATAGTTTGCCGGGTTAAACCGGCCCTGAAAGACAGGAGTGGGGTCGCCAAAGGAATGGTGCGACATGGATCTCTGCAACGGCAAGTAGGAGTGGCGTGAGTCTTCAGGCTCATTTTCCGATTGCGGTCCAAAGGAATGGCGGTAAGGAGGTGTTGAGTTATGCGAGACAGACCGTCTAGCGGGCTCCATAGAGGTCCTCCAATTTCCTTGAGGATCTGCACTCATAGTAGTAGAAGGAGTTCGCCGGTGTGAAGGCCCGGCCTCGTGGTCGTTGGGGGCGTGCATTGGCCCCTTGCCTCGTCCTCCTCTCCGAAATCTCGGTGGCATATTTCCTGTCAAACAAATAAAAGACACAACAAAGAAATATAAAGGACAAAGTTAAAATTAAAAACAAATTTGGATTCGTCCTAAGTTCTTTGTCTAGACTCGAAAATTTAGGAATGTGCAATTGTATAACTGAGATTAAACACAAATGGCTAGTGTTTAATTCACTTAGTGTTGGCTCTGATACCAACCTGTCACACCCTGATATTTCCACGTATTACCGGTGGGCCCAGTGGGGAGTATCGTGACGTAGTTGATATCATTATAGTCAAACAACACAATATATAAATGCACAGCGGAAGCAAAAGATAGATTCATTTCAACTTTAATAAATTGTAATATCAAGTATCACAAAATAGTGGAATAAAATCCACAAGTGGATCAAAATAAAGAGGAAACAATGTTCAACAGTTTTATGTCATCCAAGCTTGCGAGACTTATTGTGGATGCTAGGAGAAAGCCAGCCTATTACGAGTAGTACCTGCACTTAACCTTTTTGGGAAAATACGTCAGTTTACACTAGTAAATACAAATAACTGACTCATTTAAAAAGGCTTAATAAAATTGATTTGAATGCACGTGGCACAAACTTTTTATAACTTGGGATAATTATTTGAATATAATACTCGTAAAAGAATTACATGTTTCTTATGCGTTCAGTAGCCCGGTTCGTGCCAGGTTAAAGATCAATAGACACAACACATTATTTATTTAGGCACCGACGGGTGTACGCCTACACCCCGTGCTTAGGTCGTGGCCATTTCGTAAAATGATGCAAAGGATATCCGGGACATGGTCATTAAACCCCCCAAAGGCTTAAAGCAACAAAACAATTTAAACGGGTCATCTCGATAATACTTAACCACCAATCGATTAAGGTCGAATGCCCGACCAAGCGGTATTTTAGATACCGTACCCCAAGCCCGTATAAGGGAAAATAAGTTAAAAGTATTTACCTTTGCAAGTAATAATCACACAAGCAAGTGCACGTAGCTTTTACCGGGTCTCCTATTCTGGAACGAAGGTTATAATAATCTATTAGAATCTTAACGGGTCTTTAATTAAGCCTAAACTTAGACCGGTTAGTTTTGAAGAAAGATACGGTTCGAACGCATGATTAAGCGAAGACCGGAATAGAATGTGATTTATACCCGACAAGTTTCCGGGTTATAACAGAAATCTGAGTTTTCTGATCAGTTTATAAAGTTCAACATACTTCATTTATCATATAAAATCAGTGGCCAAAAGTTTGGTGTCTAAATGTTATGTGAAACTCAATTTATAAGCAAAAGGGTATAATCGGTATTTACCGAATCAAGGCAACAACCTTAGGTTATGATCAGTTTAAAAATAATTAAAAATCTTTAAAAATCCAAAAATATTATATTACATCAGTGGGTAAAAGGTTTGGTGTCAAAAATTGGGTTTAGATAGGCTTTACGCTAATGACGCCGTTTAATTAATAAAAAGCTTTTTAAGTGCGCTATTGAGCATAACTCCTAATCTAGACCTCCAACTGATGTGAAAATTTAGGGACATGTTTATAAATCAGTAACAAAGATTATTGTCCTTTCACATTTCCAAAATTCTCGTTTTATGGTCAAAAGGGCATTATGGTCAACATATAAGCAATTAACGGAATCTTGCATATGTATTGGATAACTATTGAACCAAGTTGTATAATCTCAGAGGGTTATACTAACATGTATCCTGGTCCAAATAATTCTCTAAGCCATTTTTAAACTATGCGCAAATGGGTCAGAACTGAAAGTCAAAGCAAAAGTCAAATTATGCGACTTTCTTTTCCGAACCGGGTCTCTACTGAAAATTGTCGGATCAAACAAGCTTAGACCAGTTCTTATACTTATTACCAAGTTATATGAGTGATAAAATAGGTTACACGTCTTCTACATTGTTAATTATGCGTTAAATCGAAAATTAAGTTTCTGTTGACTTTTTATAACAAACTTTGACCCGACAAATGATCTAGTTAGAGCGGGAATCAGAGGGTACCCTTTTAAGGGTTTAATGCCCACATAATTACCAACTTATAACTACCTTAAGTTTGACTAAACACTGAACCATTAGTGATTAATCGATAAGTCAAACCTTAATTACGACGGTTTGACTTTAAGTTAATTAACTAAGTAAAACATGATTAAGGAAGGTTAAGGATACTTACCAAGGTCCTATGCACGACTAGAAATGCTTAGAGAAGGCTCTTGAGCTCCAGAAATGATCAGAAGATGAGTTGTGAGTGAATGATCAAAGTTGCAACAAAGTGGGCTTTATATAGTGCTTTTGATTGCTCAAGATCATGACAAACAACTCTAGCATTGGTCACTGATCATTAACAAGTGTCCCTAATGCCTAAGAACTAGTAGGGGTCGCTCATGGAAGTGAAAATATCCATTTAAGTCAGTTATATCGTTCATAACAGGCCCTGTTCACTTTTTTGTTACTGGGCATGCCTTACGGACCGTAAGCGGAAAGTCTTGCGGTCCGTAAGACCTCTTACGGACCGTAAGGCAAGACCTTTACGGTCCGTAAGCCTTTACCAGAAGGTAAAAACTTGTTAACCTTTCAAGCTTTGAAAGGGCAACTTAGGCATTACGATTTTGGGCTTGAATTATCAGTATGGGACCTTTAGTTCATGCTTGAACAGTTATGACCACCTTGCTATGTTGTATAATTGTCTTGGATTCTTTTTTAAAGGCCATAAACGAAGATTCGTCAAACACAATTTCATAAGATCCCATCTTTATAATTTGAATCAATTATTGCAAGCATTAACCGGATTAGGATGCTTACCAGATGTTTATAACACAGGTTAAGGGTTGGGATTTATACATAGGTCGCTCAGAGGTATGTATTAACATGTCGACGCTTTTAACCCCTCGTGTACGAATTTTATCATAACTTTCTCATACGATAACGAAACTTGGTGAAATTTTTATCATGCATTCTAGTGAGCATAATTAATCGTTACAAAGCTTCGGGTTTGCTAAAAGGCCACTCAGAGGTATACTTTAAACATGTTGACACATTTAACCCCTGTAGTTTGAAATCTCTCACTTTCGTTCGCAATCGGCTTCGTATGATCCATGCTTCATTCGTTTAAGGGTATAAACATCGTGTAGGGTTATTCTAAAGTATATTTATTCATTGTTGACATTTTAAACCCTTATATTCACATACTTTTCTTGTTTGTCAACTTTAGTCCCTCTAGTGTATTCTTTCACACGTTCAAAGTCTATGACACGTGTCAACACATTATTGGACGTGAAATTTCGAGTTGTTACACTACATTTTTCCCACGGTTGGAATTTCCATAACGATATTCTTGGGTAAGCCTTGGAGCTAGGTTCTTCCTCTGATCCTCTTCTTGTGTACGCACTAATTCATCAGTCAAGGTGTTTGCTAGTTCTACAGCTTCTTCTATGGTTTGAGGTCTAGCTGCCTTGACTACATGCCTTATCTCACTGATTAATCCCCATATATAGCGGGAGATTAATACTGGTTCGGGTGATGCAAGGGTTGGAACTATTCTAGCATATTCAAATAATAATGTAGTGTACCCCTTACTATCCACTCCAGTTATCCTAAGGTTCAGGAACTTATTTGCTATCTGTTCCTTTTCATTGGGAGGACAAAATTTTCTTTCTATCATATTCTTAAATTCCTCCCATTCCATGTTGTAAACCCTATCACTTCCCCTAGACTGGAGGATAGTGTTCCACCATTCTAATGCTAAATTCTTAAACAGATTGGAAGCAAACATTATCTTATCCTCTTCCACACACTTGCTTATTCTTAAGACTGCCTCAGTCTTTTATATCCAGCGTAGAGATGCAACGGCCCCTTCATTGCCCGAGAATTCCATTGGTTTACAAGACCAAAATTCTTTATAAGAACAACCATAAGACATGGTTCTTCTTCTTTTGGGAATGGGCGCTTGAAGTATGGGTCCATTGTTTATGCTGTTTTTAGGTTCAGTTGGTCGTTTACTTTTATTATCTGCTTCCTTAACCGTTTTGATAATATATGGCATCGCATCTATTATCCCTTGTGCCACTATGTGTTGGATGGCACTGTTATCCACTGGGTTTCCATTTTGTTGTTGTTCAGGTTATCGCTATCCGGGTTATTGTTACTATAGTTATCGTTATTCTGGTTTTCCTGGTTCACTTCGTTGTCTATCTGAATTTTAAACATTTGCCACATATTAATATCACAAAATAGTATTTAAGGCAATAAATCACACAACACACATATTGGTCAAAAGCGTCGAGCATTGCGACTTACTCTTTCTTATATATTATGCATCTAATACATGCTAGAACTGGAATTTAAAATTACAATACTAATATGCATCACTAACCACAAAGTGGTCTATACTACGATAGATATATTATTATATATTATATATATATATATATACTTTTTTCATACACACATCTTATATATATTTATTATTATATTATTATTACTATCACCATTACTGATATGGGTTCATCCAGAACTCCATATTACGCTCGTCGTACTTCCAGACGAGTCGTTCTCCAACCTGCCTCATCCTTTCACTACTTTCTAAAATTTCCTCTCTGAAAGTTCCGAGCTCTTGCACATTTTCTTCACTCATTGGGGGTGCTGGTACTAGATCTGGGTACTGTGGCATGGGTTCTTCCTGAGGATATGGATTCTCTAGGATTTCCCTAATGTATTCATCATTATCATAATAGGGATCTAGAGGGTCCAGACCTGGGTAAGCTGCTAGGTTTGGCATGGGTTCGTCTGTTAGGTGGTAGCGTTGCTGGTAATCCCTATGATCATCAAACCACGGGTCGTAGTCTGGGTCTAAAGGATTGGGTGCTGGTATCCTAGGTATCTCTTCTGGATTAAAATCATGCATTTGGATTTGGTTTTCTTGGTTGTTTGCAATCTCCATTGGCTGTGTGGGAAACAAGGGTAATGGTTGAGGGGCTATGAGTTGCTCCAGGTTTGGGTCGGTAGCTGTGGTTGCTAAGATATGGAAGTTTGCTAAACTCCTATTGAGCATGTCTTGGGTGTGGGCATCTGTTTCTCTCTTAGCGGCTGCTAGAACTCGCCGCTGTTGTAACTTTTTCATTCTCTTCCTACACTCATGTGCTCCCCTACTGAACCATCCTCTCTTTTTAGGAGGGAATGGCTCTTCAGACTGAGCCTTAAACACGAATATCCCATCTTCATTGTCAGCTGAATACCCTGAGATGTGACAATTGTCAAAAATCAAGGTATCCGTACAATTAATTAATCTTGATTAAGTGCTTAATGACTGTGCTGAATTACAATTAACTGCTTTCTGATTATTGCTTTATACACACATGTGCATCACATATTGCAAATGACATATCATTGATTGCATGAGAACTTTATTAACTCAAATGATGCGCGAAACACAGTTAGCACAGTTAACAGACAAACCGGGAAAATGCTGACGGAGTTCAGTACATAGACAGACAGTGTTTTGAGACCCAGTATGAGTCAAAAATTAAGTACTACACTAGTGTAGAGTGTAGGGAAGTAAGGATCACAAAACTGCTTTTCTAGGTGATAGTTTAAGTGCCGGAAAGTGCCTAAAACTCACCCAAAGTGCTGAATTTAGCAAAACTCAGCATAAATCAGCATTTAAACACATTAATATTGGGCAAAAACATGATAAAATGGTCCTGAATGCTTTCCTAAGTGTCAGGAATTAAAAGTGTCACAAAAGGATACATAAAGCACACTAAACTGCAAGGTTTAGCACTTTAACAAATCAGTATCTAACCGAACAACCGGACACTACCCGAAACACCAAATTTACACTAGAAGCACTGTTTTAATATTTCCAAGCTAGTTATGGTCCCCGAACATCATAACACCCTATAAAATATCATGTAACCAAGTAACTAACTACATACTTGAAAATGAACTAGAAGGTAACTAAAGGGTTAAAGCCTACTCTACTACCCCCCCCCCCACCTATAATCGGCCATACCCTCCTCCATACCCCCAAGATTTTATCTCAATATTAAATGGGATCTTGTTCCTCTAATTTGAACACATTACACAAAGGATGATCACATGAGATGGTTATAAGGAAAGACTTGGAGGACTTAAGCTCATTCATCACCCATTAAGAAAACACACAACTCTCTCATCCCTCTTGCTCACTCTCGGCCGAACAAACACTCACACACATCCATCATCATTCAATCTTCTTCATCCATTCCAAGCATTCACAAAGGTGTTAGAGTCCATACAAGGAATCTTGGTGGCTTTGGATCTTGAAGGACCTTCTCTATTTGCTTTTACCCACTCATTTTCTTCACTTGATTCATCCCTAGCCTTGAGCTAGTGGTAAGATCTTTGTACACTCTATTTTACATCTATTTTTAGTGGTTGAAAGATGTTACATGTTGATTATTATGAAGAACACTAAGAATCACAAGAAAGAAACATAAACATAAGCTTAAACTATAAGAAATCATGAAGAAATCATGTTATTTATGTGTTGTTATACTTGATGATTGTTGTTAGCTTGTGTAAATGATGTAGATCATCATATGATCTTGCTAGATCATGATTAAAAACATGATATAGCAAGATGAGAAGATGATTGTGTTAAGAAATTAATAGATCATCCTTATGTAGTCATGAACTTGAAATACTAATTGTTTTCTTGAAAAATGATGGTCAAGGTAAGTTGTAATACTTGTAGATCTAGAAATTTTATGGATGATTTCTAAAGAAACCGGGTTAAAAATATAAGTTTCGTTAAAACTTGGTTCTTACATGAACAAACAATATTTTTGGTGGTTAAGCAAGTGTAGAAACACTTGTGTAACAAGAAAATTTCACAAAGAAACATTTTTGTAAAATATGATTACAAGTTGTAAACATCTAAGTCTTTCAAGAATGATGTTTTTAAATAAACAACCCCACTTTAAAGGGTAACTAAACTCACTAAACGCACTACTAAGTTACTACAAGTTTTCATAAACTTTCAAGTTCATGAAGTAGTAAAATATGCATGATTTTGGCAAGATTGGTACGTATAAGTTGTTTAGAGTTGATTGTAAATTGATTGTGGTGATTTTACAAAAGAAAATGATATGCTTGAATGCATGGAAACCTCCATTTTTAGGGGAAACTATGGCAAAATTTTCTAAAAATACAAACCCTTAGAAAAATATTTTCAAAAAAATATTAACAAAGTGTATTTTAAACCATAAATTGTTACATAAACTTTGCCATAAATTTTGGTTACAAAATACAAATATTGGAGGTTGGTTTTTATAAATAAAAGTGGCTAGATGTATATTTAGAATATAGATAAACATTAAAGACACACATGTGTGATTATTTGTATACTCTGTGTAATAGTTATATTATTTTAGGACTTAAAATAATATAACACATCAAAATACCAAGAATTACAATCCAAAATATTACCAAAATATCAAGGAATAACTATACAAGTTACACACAAAATGTTAGCGAAACCGAACAAGAAATGTAACTTACAAAATATTCCGGAAAAATATGTTCACAAAGTATATTTTGGTAAATAATATTTTGGATACAAAGGAACGAAAATATGATTTTTATGATTACCACAAAGTTATATCATATTTTGACAAAGGAAAAATATAGCATTTTTGACAAATATAAATATATATATATATATTTTCCTTGGAATTATTAGAAAATATATTATTTTTGGGAAAAATATATATTTTCTTGAGTAAACATGAAATACATTATTTTTGGATAAAAATAAGTTTATATGTAATTTCTAAAGTTAGACTTGAAAATATATTATTTTGGAACTATAAATATTTTGCCAAGAGAAAAAAAAAATTATAAATAATTTTTCTAAGTAATATTTCTTAAATATATATATTTTGGAAATATATATATATATTGGTGGACTTTTATTAGAAATAATATTCCGGAAGGTTTAATATAAATTTAAGTATATGAATACTTAATGAATACCATAAAATACGTATTCTCGCGCATATAAAATACACACCGGAATACGACACCAATACATGGCAAGATATACAAATACAAGAATACGAATACGCATGTATAAGATACCCCCATCCTTGTGAAGGAAATACAAGTATCAATACTTGGGAAGTATTAAGTTAATATATATTGTTTAACAATATTCCAAAATGTAATAAATATAATTTAAGTTAAAATATTAATTATTTTGACAAAAATTATATAACTTGGAATAATACCAAGGGCATGGAAGAAACATAACTCAAAGACACTAATACTAAACCAACCCCGTTCGTCTGATAGACATTAGTACGTTGTAGGTAGTCGTGTTCACCAAAGGAGCTTTGAGTTACTGTGAGCCGAAGACGCAAGACTGTGAGTTCATTGTCCCCCTTTTCTTTTAACTGTTTTCAGTTTTATAACTTCGGGGGGTGAAATACATGTTACAACTGTTTACAAATGTTTTATACATGGTATGGTTAGCTAAGGAAGGGTACTACTTGATCATGTGAGTGGTGGGTACAACTAGAGGTGTTACAAATCGGTTATTTTGGAAAAACCGGTTACGGTTAATAACCGGGTTCGGTTATTTTCAGCCAAAAAAAAAACCCGGTTTTTTATTAACCGGTTACGGTTAATAACCGGTTTTAACTGGGGAAAATATTGTAACCGGTCCTAACCGGTTTTAAAAAAAAAACCGGTTTATGTGTCGATTATTAACCGATTAATGAGTGAAACCGGTTAAAAAAACCGGTTAACAGAAACCGAAAAAAAAACCAGAATAATAATCGGTTATGCCAGAAACATGCAGGAAGTTAACAGAATGTTATTTTTTTCATTTTTTCAGCTATTTGGGCTGTTTTTTTCAGCTAAATGCAGTTTTTTTTATAAAAAAATTAACAATAAACTCATAAAAAGTTAAACACATAATAATATCATTAGTCTTGAACAAACGGTTACATAACAATGAAATACGAACGATAAACATAACAAACGAAATGCGTAAACTTAAACTATTAATCCGCAAGAACGTCCACTAATATATATATATTTTTTTAGTGGAACTACAATACTAAAATATATCTTGAGAAGCCTCGTTTAATCTTCTTCGGCCGAACCCGAACCCGAACTATTGCGTAGGAATTCATCTAATTCTGCTTCTTCGTCGGTCATTGGGGTTGTCAATTCGGCTTCGACCTCGTCCTCGTAAACTTCTTCTTCGTAATCTAATTCTTCCTCGAGTGAACGTTTGTCTTGAACTCTCTCCGCCGCATCCAAGTAATCTTTTAAGCAAATCGACATCTCAACCGCCTTAGGTGTTAGTCCGAGTCCTCCTTATCGAAATCACCCTACCACTAATAGAAAAAGCACTTTCCGCAGCTACCGTGGAAGCTTGGACCGTTAGTAAATCTCGGGCCATTGTGGCTAAGATCGGAAATTGATTTTCGTTACTTTTCCACCAAGCCAACAAATCAAAAATTTTAAACTCTTGTGAACTCATCATTTGTAGAAAGTTCGACCCACCATACTGACCGAGTTCACTACTACTAGTGTTACCACGATGCATTTGACTCGACTCATCATACAATTGGTTATAAACATACAAATCGGTATCTTCCATTTGACTTGAACCTTCACCGAAAGCAGCGTTTCTCATTGACGCGTGAATGTGTGACGAGATTGAACCATATTTTGTTACATAAACATCAAACAATTTTGAAAGTTAATCGTTGAAACGAGATTTTGCGACTTCACCAAAGTTTGGTTCTTGAGTGGTGTTTAAATTCAATTGGTGTGCAATTTTTTCAATCAAAGACCCGGTTCCAAAAATATTAAAACAAGGGTTTAGAGCGGCGGCACAAGTGAAAACCGCCGGTAGTTCTTTAAAATATTTTCTTAATTTTTCCTTCATTGTATCCGCCATGTCACAATATGGTCTACCTCTAACCGACAACTCGTTTACTTTCAAACACATTTTAAACAAATTGTGAAGTACCAATGAACTTATTGGATAATAAACCCCCGATAAAGTCTTTGTTGATGTTTTGAAAACTTGAAGCACTTGTGTAACAGTTTCAATAGCTTCCCAACCCGATGGGTGGTAAGGCGAACACTTTCCACGACTAGCCAAAAGGTTTCTTGTAAACTTTCCTTTTGCAAAATAGCTTTTTCAAACATAATGCAAGTCGAGTTCCACCTATGAGCAACATCCCAATTGGGTCCTAAGCATATTCGACCCGCTTCCTTACAAGTTTTAATATATTTTGAATGTCTTTGCGTGTTACTAAATATACTTTGTAACATTCTTTTGAAAGCTTCTTTTTGTGTTTCAATAACCCTTAAACCGTCTTGAACGGCCAAATTTATGATGTGTGCAACGCATCGGCTATGGAAAAAAGTACCCTCACAAATCGGATTGTATTTTAATTTTAAACGCATTACCGCGCTCGTGTTGTTTTGAGGCGTTATCAAAAGATATTGAAAAAACTTTATTTTCCAATTTGTATGTTGTAATACATTTGTCGATTACTTTATATATAGCTTCACCGGTGTGAGGGTAATCGAACAATTTAAACAAAATCATGCGTTTCATCATTTGCCACGTCGCCGGTTCAATCCAATGGGCGGTGACACAAATATACGAATCGGGTGAACCGTGCGGTGCGGACCAAACGTCGCTAGTCAAGTTAACACCGGTTTCTAATTTTTCAAAATAAGAAATTAATTCTAGTTTAGCTTTTCCACAATTTTAAACAATCCCTCCTAAGAGTAGCACGACTTACATGGGTGTATCGTGGTTGGAGAGTTCGTTGAACCATCTTTGTATAGCGTTGGTTGTCGAAGTGGTTGAACGGCAAACTTTCTTGGATTACTAACTTCGCCATTTCATCCCTAACCATATTGAAATTGTAGTTGAAAATATTAGCGCCATCACTTGCCATGGAAGCTTGACCACCAACTTGTTGTTTCAACGCCTTGCAAATAGGCTTTTCGATGTGTTGCTTCAACGTGGAGTTTGCGGTTTCGGCGTAAAAAACCTTGACAATGATGACAACGCGCTTTTTTTACCGTTTGCCATCTCGCACAAATCAAAATGTGACCAAACCTCGGGGTTGCGTTTCGTTGGAACAACACGAATCACCGTTTCGGTTGTAGACTCGCCAACATTGACCGAATCATGGGCACTAGACGTTGCCATAGCGTTTTTGAGAGTTATCGAACAAGAATGAGGGACTTTTTTAGAGTTTTTGAAGGTTCTCAAGTGTTGTGAATGAAATCTAAACACCCACAACCATTTTATACTAGTTGGAGATGAGTTTTATGCAAAAAAAAAAAAAAACAAAAAAAAACGGTCATATTTTGGTCCAAACGGTCATATTACCGTTTATTATCGCTGGGCACAAAAAAACCGGTTTTAACCGGTTTTTTTTTACCGTTACCAGTTAACCGGTTTTTTAACCGATTCGGTTTTTTAACCGGTTTTTATTAATATTCGATTATTAACCGGTTTTATAACCGGACCGACCAAAAAAAACTCCAACCGATGTATAACCGGTCTAACCGGTTTGTAACCGAACCGGTTACAAAAAAAAAACGGTTTTTTTATTAACCGATTTCGGTTTTTTTTTTCCGGTTTCGATTCCGTAATCAGTTTTTTTGTATACCTCTAGGTATAACACTTAAGGCCATTAATCCTCGTTGTAGGACCGAGGGACATGAGTGATAGATCTATTTGGGTGTAGCGAGCCCACACCCATGCGGACCAGGGTGCCCCATGTGGTGACTATGTCTTATTCCCGGAGACAAATCTGCTAGGTTTGAGTTTTCCTGCATCACTTCACACATATCAATGGCCTTGCAAACCATTGGTGATATGTTTTCCCTGTTGCTTTCATACCAGGACTTACATACATACATACATACTTTCAAAGGTTTACTCATACACACAAACAAACACATGAACTCGCTCAACTTTTGTTGATGTTTTCAAAATACATGTATTTCAGGGAATTAGTAAGTGGATCTGGCGGGCGTTGGAAGTTTCATGCTGCGTTGTGAATAAAGATGTCATCCATGGTTTCGAGGTTTGGGTTGGGTGTCTTATTCCTGGACGAGATACGTCTTCCAAACCTTGGTTCTATTTAATGTCTTTTGATGAGTCCTTAGTGAACTCATAAAACAATTCGTATGGTTTGTAAAACTTGTGTTTGAAGTCTACGTTTTAAGACAATGTTGTTATGTTTTAAACTTATTTAATGGATGACAAAACTATGGTTTTATCATATAGTTGTTGTTATGATTGAATGCAATGATATTAAGAAAGTCACACCATAATTACGCTTCCACAAAAGTCAGGGTGTGACAGCTTGGTATCAGAGCTTCAATTGTAGCGAACTAGGATTCCTTCTCGAGTCTAGACTACAATCATTAGGGCTCTCACGAAAATGTTTTCACAACATGTTTTCATTGCATACACGAAATGCCCAAATCCAGGAAACAAACATTTTTTTTACAAACAAAAGACACGAAACACATTTCAAAATTTATGTTCATGGTTCAGTCTGAGAGACTGGGTGGTTCAGTCTAAGAGACTGGGTGGTTCAGTCTGAGAGACTGGGTGGTTCAGTTTGAGAAATTGGGAGGTTTAGTCTAAGAGACTAGGTAGTTCAGTCTGAGAGACTGGGTGGGTGATGTGTGTGAAGTGTCGTATATTTTTAATGTATATTTTAAGCCCTTTAACACTTTTTTAGCCAAGTTTTAAATTTATAAAACACGATATTTACTAACACTAAACACAAATATGGGCAAGTGCACCCATCGTGAGCGTAGTATAGTGTTGGTAAGATACCGAGGTCGTCCAAGGACACAAGAGCTTTTAATACCGGTTTATCCTCAACGTCTAATCAAATCAAAAGTTTAGAAAAAGATTTTTAAACTAGAAAAATAAAACTAACTAAAATGCTGAAAAATAAAATAAAATAAAAAACAGATAGACAAGATGAATCACTTGGATCCGACTCGTGTTTAGTGTAACCTTTGATTATTTCCGCACTTTTGCATTTTTTAAGAGATTATCTTAGTTATTGTAGTAGGCCCCTCTTCTGAAGGTGACGTTACCCTCAACCCAGTAGTTTGAGTCAGCAAGGATACAGTCCTAAGTAGCCGGGTTAAAGTATTAATAGTAGTTTACATATGAGGGGATCAAGGAGTTCGGACCCCCGCCATCCAATACCAGTGGGTATTGAAGGAGATCCTACTAAAGTTGACCCAGGTCCTTGCAGGATCTATACACTGAACAAGGCAAGACTCTTACCAAACCGTTCCCTTAACCCCCGACCAGGTAGCCAACATACCTCCATATAGACCGTGGAGATATGAATGGTGAAAATCTTTTATTTTATATAGACAGTAAAATAATGCCAAGACACCACGGACAAACGGTAAGGAAGACTCACCTTCAACATAAGAAACTAGTTATTAAAGTCATTAATACATAACCAAATAAAAAGTGCGAAAAGATTAAAAATAAAAAGTATTACACTAGACACTTGTCTTCACCAAGTGATGTAAGAGACTTAGGCAAACATGGCCTTTGATTGTCAAGAACTCTTACGATCAATCTTGGATCCCGAGACTACACACACACTCTATGATGGATGATGGTGGTGGATGATGGTGTTGTGGTGGTGGTGGAGTGTGGGTGAAGTGTGAGAGAGGTGGTTTGCCAAGGGATGATTTGCAAATGAGCCAAGCACCCCTATTTATAGCCTGCACAGAAGCCCGGACACGGCCCCGTGTCCACCCATCTTTTCTTTCTTCATTAATTGTAGTTTGTCTGCATTAGTTGACCACCCCCCGTGTCCCCTGGGAACGACCCCGTGTGCAGAAGCGTATCTGTAATATCAAGATTTCCTCAGATTATGCGAATCTTAGAGTTGACCACGCTCCCGTGTCCGCTGGGCACGCCCCCGTGGTGGGTGATAGAAGCTTCTACAGCTTTGTCTTTTCTGCAAACACTTGGGCACGCCCCCGTGCTCATTGAGCATGGGGCGTGTTCAGCCTTCTGTTTTCTTGTTTTGCTTGGGAAGATGCTGTCGAAGGGGTCGGGCATGCCACGTTTATCCCTTTTCTTGTATTTATGTTAGATTTAGCTGCCTTTTTGCTTCTTTTGTTCATTTGAGCTCATTTAATCCTGAAAATACAAAAGGAAGACAAAAACACACTTTTTCCAACATTAGTACTAAAAAAGGGTTAGTTTAATGCCACATTTGATGTAATTTATATGTTGCATTTTACACACATCAAATACCCCCACACTTGAATCTTTGCTTGTCCTCAAGCAAAACTCTTTATAATGTGGCTTTACACTCCCAAATGGAATGGGTAGAAGAGAAGGTTTTGGGCTTGTCATAGAGTGTCGGGATTTCCAAGATTCTTTATTAAGTTTTATTTTTATTTATTTACAATCCTATTCGTCATGATTTATTTAAAATATTACATAAGATAAATTACTTATTAGGGCATAACATGCCTTTTTAAAATTACATTTATATACAAGTTCACATACCTCACGGGGGATCACTCAACACTCGGCCGAAGGTGTATTTTTGTGAAAACTCTCGAGAGCGGCATGGAACTTACTTCTACCATAAGCTTGCCAAGCAATCAATCATCCTCCTTTTTAACTATATACCTTTGTAAATATCAAGAGGACTTTGGGGGAAGGGTTAGGCTTGGGTTAAAGGTAGGTGGTTGGGTTAGTGGTTAGTAGAAAAGGGCGAAAGGCGTAAAAAGCGTCGGTTTTCGTAAAACATTTTTGTGACTTTTAATTCCAATGAAGCTTTATTCAAACAAGCCTTCTTTTGATGAGCTTTGTTTGTTTATTGCTAACTTCATTTTTCTTTTCTTCTTTATCAAATTTTTTTTTGATAAGGGAGTCACACGAAAACCGAGCTTTGTTACTAAAATAAAGGGTTTAAAATGAAAAAGGGTTTTGGTGGGTAAAAGGGTGTTTGATTTGGGTTAAGAAATGAAAAGGTTTAGGCTCAAAGGGGTTAACTAGGAGGATTTTGGGTAGGTGGTAAAAAAAAGAAAAATAATGGTGTTGAAATAAAAAAGGGTTAGTCCTAATGCCTCCATCATTTACTTACTCGGGTTTAAGTTGGTAAGGACCGGGAATGTATCGTCGTGGCAAGTTCTAGAGTTGTAAGAAACCAAGCGGCTATTCACACAAGAAATGAAAACTGAGCATTTAGTTTAAAGATGTGTATTTGTATGCTCAATAAAGGCTCAAAACTCACTTTTTGTGGGAATGGGTTTTTATGTGATCAAGTATATATAATCAAATTTTAACTAGATTTGTCATGCCGTTTCATAATTTTCTTATGTTGGTTCTTTTTATCACGACGCTATCGGTTGTAAATTTGTAAAAATATAACCTTTTTAGAATTTGAAATTCCCAAATTAAACCTAGACAAGTAAGAAAAATGAAAATTTTTTGAAAAAATTTGGGGTGTTTAGCGGTTCCAATAGAGTTTTGTGTAAGGCTTGTAATTAGGACTTGCAAAATTCAAGGTTTTAACATCCCCCCACACTTAAATTACACATTGTCCTCAATGTGTCCCAAAAATGAGTTTTTAGGTTGATTGAATGTGTAAAAAGGTGTGAAAAAGCAAAAATTTATGTTACTGGGCGTCTGGACACGGCCCCGTGGTGTCCGGGCACGGCCCCGTGTTCAGATCGCCAATAACAGAAAATGAAACAAAGTAACAGAAGGCTGGACACGGGGGCGTGTTCAGTGAGCACGCCCCGTGTCCAGGTACCTGAACTAGGCAATTTCATGCAGATGGTTGAGCACGGGGCGTGTTAGCAGAGCACGGCCCCGTGCTGAATTTGCTGTAATGAAGAAAAATTGTCGGGAGGCTCTGTTTTTTGTGCATGGGGTGCTGGTGCAAGTTTCCCTTGGTGTCCTTCACCATCCCAAGTGTGTTTTATTCCTGAAAATTAAAACTAAACTAGAAAGCATAAAAATTATTCTAAACTAAGCTAAGGATAGTTCCGCGGAATGCCTCCGTGGTGCGCCACGTTTATAAGGGTCCTTCGCTAGACCCAAAACCTGGTCATATATTACCCAAGTGGGATGTTTCGCATCCCATGTTGCACCGTCGGAGAGCATCATCCAAACTCGAGTCTATGACCTTCATGTAATTGTCCGGGTCGTCGTCTTCTACTCTCCTTCCAACTCCAAACTTCATTTCCTTGTCCCCGATCCTCAATTTTAGTGTCCCATCATTCATGTCTACCACTGCTTGGGCCGTAGCTAGGAATGGCCTCCCTAAGATGAGTGGTACTTCGGTATCTTCCTCCATATCGAGTATGACAAAGTTGGCCGTGTAACACCCCCGTGTTTTCAGGAAAGTCAAAGTCAACGACCGATCGCGCGACTTGACCTTTAGTGAATTTGTTTTATGTGTTTATTTTAGTTGTATTATGTGGAGTAAGTGTCAATAACTACAATAATCGACATGTGTTATTCGTTATATAATCAACCTACGACTGTGAACGATAGGAAGTAACAATGCGATAAAGCTAACTAATCGATAATCAACCGAATGATAATCAATCGACACGACTCACAACTCGAATTACGCATTTTGGTTATTGTTATACGTGTGTGTGCCTTATGTGTTACTTGTGCATGTTTATTTATGATATGTTGTGGTAATCAATCGAATCGCAATCGAAACTCAAACGCAATCGAACTCAATCGCAATCAAAATGGTATTATAATTAGTGGAGAAGAGATAGTGCGAGATATGAATAGTTAGGATTAAAAGTAATTTGACTAGGAAACTCTATCGCATCGCAACGCTCGCAATCGAAATCGAAACAACAAAACTCGTCACACCGAACACACGAATCAGGCGACCGATCGATCAGGCAACCAGCCGATCGACCAGCCGACCGTTTGTACCGCCGTCCGATCGGACAGGCTGACCGATCGAGCTGCCTGACCGATCGGCCAGCCCTTTCCTCTTTGGGTAACTCTATAAATACCCCTGTCACTTTCATTCTTTCTACTTTTGGAAACTCTCTGACCGACCAGCTCGTGCTCCTCACCTTTTCTTCGATTTCTCTCAATTCCGGTAAGATCTCACTCTAAATCTTGTACTTTCTTGATCTACATGCACTCCTACACCTTTCTATCTTTCAAATCTTAACTTTTAACCGTGAAATCACCAAGATTCAAGGTGTTCTAGGATGACACCATCATGTGTTCTTGAAGAACTTCATGTTTTGACCTCAATCCACCAAGAACAACTTGGATCTAACCGATTTCCACACAAACTAACAAAGATCTTTCATAGATCTGAACATATTCACAATAAGAAGGATTGAAAGATGGTTTTCTAACTTTCTTTCAACTCTTTTACACTCAACGCACTCAAAACCGATGGAATCGGAACTGGTGCCGACTTACTACTCATTCTTGTGGTTGTGTTGGGTCAAGATCAGAATTCTACCTACGAAGCTACCGATTCCGGGTTAACCAAGAACAATCGCCTGGAACCAATGGACCGACCGAGCTTGGGTGATTCCTGTTCAGTCGAGTCACTAAAGCTAAGGACGAAGCTCTGTTGGTTAGCACGTTATCAAAACGCCTCGATAAAACGACAAACAATCAAAACAACCAAGTGTGAGACGAACAGGACGGGGTGCCGTCCGACCGGCTTATTGACCGAACGGACAGCTACCCGATCGACCGGCCAGCCAAACGGCTTGCACCTTGGGACCCACACTTAACCATTTTGGTAATCTAAGAAGTCTGAGTGTTGAACGAGTTGCTGTCCGATCGGACTACCATCCGATCGAACTGCCAACCGTACCATGAGACCTTTGGACCTCCACACTTAAACAATTTTCAACATGTTCAATACACTAGGAATGCCACCCGATCGAACTGTTGTCCGATCGAGTGACAACCTACTATGAACTTGTGCTAGCTGAAGTGCCCAGTCGATCGGGTTGCCGGCCGATCGAACGACCGTCCGATCGACCGACCTGAAAGGTAGAGATACTTCTACGTTTTCAAATGCTATAACAAAAACTTCAAAAGTCAAGCCATCATACACAAGCACATCCTTCCTAAAGGAAGAAACAATCCACTCGAACGGCCATCCGATCGGACAGCCGTCCGAACAGATTGTCACTCGCACGACCAGCTGTCCGATCGGACTACCAACCGATCGACCAGCTGTTCGACCCACCAACACTTATTCTCGTTTTACGCGTCACTTATCGTTATGCTATCGAACTATTCAGGCTAACCTTACTCTCAAGCGCTCCCTTCAATCCATCAACTGCTGTGAGTATACTCGATCCCTTTTTGCTTTACGCACTTTTGGGTGTTACATACGTTACTTATACAAAATCACATCGAACACACTACGCAATACTTTAAACGCTAACCGTTACCGCATGTTATACGTGACTTAATGAATGCTTGTTTGTTATGTTTACACATGGAATGCTGTCTACCTGCCTTAGCAACGATAGTACTATTAGTTTGGACTCAGCACCCGTTCACTCGGGGGTTGTTAAGGACAATTATTTGCATGGATTACAGTGGTGATCATGTATTACGAACTGCCTTGGGCAGTCAACCCGCAGTCATTGGTATCGATAGGTTCATGTCGATAACTAACATGCCTCATTTCTCTCTGTGTACGTGCTGGTTATGCGTAACGCTTTCGAACTCTATATGCTATTAACAAACTTGTATGCTCACCTTTACACTATGTATATTGACTTTTATTTTAACGTATGTGACAGGTACTTAGGATGCTTATCTGCTAGGAAATCGAGGCTAGAATAAGGTCTTAGAGGCCAACAAATAGTTGTCTGTACAAACGAAACCTGAGTTGTCGGAACAGAACTATTTGCCTAGATTTTGTCTGTAATAATTTGTTTATCTTTTGAGACATGGTATGGGACATGTTACTTTAAATTAATTGATAATGATAATTGTTATGGAAACTTCTGGACAATCTGTTTCGCTCAGAGCCATACCCCGATGTTTCCGCCATCGGTTGGGGTGTGACAGGCCGGGAAGACGAATTCGCCGACTTTGACCAATAGATTTTCAGCGACACCCTGTGGATATTTGACGGACCTATCGACGAGTTGTATACTCATTTTTGTAGGGCTTGTTTTCCCTAGGCCGAGTTGGTTGAACATTGATGCGGGCATGAGGTTGATGCTAGCCCCGAGGTCGGCTAGTGCATTGCGAATGGGGGATTCCCCAATCGAACAAGGAATTGTGAAGCTTCCAGGGTCAATCTTCTTTCGCGGGAGTTTGTTGAGTAGCAAGGCGGAACATTTCTTCGCCTAAATTAACTAATTGCAATGATTCAATTTTCCTTTTATGAGTGAGGAAGTCCCTCATAAATTTTGAATATTTAGGCATTTGAGTTAGGACTTCGATAAATGGAATATTAACATGCAATTGTTTTAGCAGATTTTCGAACTTTGTGAATTGCTCATTGGTCTTTTGGTGAATTAACCGACCGGGGTACGGAACTGGAGGATTCTTGGTGGGCTCTTGAATTGGTGGAGATGCCGTCTCTTGTTGGGGTGTGGGTGGAGTTGTGGCTTGGCTAGATCGGCTCTTTTTAGTTGGAGGTAATGGAGCTTCCTCGAGACCCACGGTACGGTTTCTTAATGTGATGAGATGTACTTGTGCTTTTGGGTTGGTTTCGGTATTACTTGGTAACGCGCCTTGTGGTCTCTCGGAGAAATTTTGAGCTAGTTGATTTAATTGATTTTCAATGTTTTGAATACTAGCTTGTTGATTTCTAAAATTCGATTCCAATTGTTGAAATTGATCCGAGTTTTTCTTTTCGGTGTCGGAGATAAGGCGAGATACGGTATCTTCAAGCCTTTCTCATCCCCCTTGTTGTTGAGAGAAATTTTGTGACTCGTTTCTTGCTTGTTGAAAGTTTGTTCGTTGGTTTAGATTTTGTTGGTTACTACTATTGCCGGGTTCTCTCCAACCAAGGTTAGGGTGGTTACGCCATCCGTGGTTGTAGGTACCCGTTGGAGGACCCGGCGGCCTAGGTCTACTATCAATGTAGTTTACCGATTCCATTTGATTATCTATTTCTTTCATACAACTCCAATTTTCATGTGGCCCACCACACCCCTCGCAAGCCATAACCGAAGCCGTTTTTGCCATTTCTAACTTTTTTGATTTTTGAAGAAAGGGCTTCGATTTAGGCTTGCAAGGAAGTGCTCTCATCAACCTTATGGGCGCCCGGGGCAATAGATTTGTTGCCTCGGGGAGTGTGGCACTAAAAATTGGTTTGAGCAATTTCCTCAATTTGATTATAAATTTCATTTGGGCGACGATTACCTAAGAGTCCCCCGGAGCTAGAGTCAAGTGTTTGTCTTGTGTGTGGCAACAATCCATTGTAGAAAGTGGAAACTTGTTGCCATACTGCAAGACCATGATGAGGACACTTTCTCAGTAGCTCCTTGAACCTTTCCCAAGTTTCATATAAGGATTCCCCGCCCTCTTGTGAATATGTATTAATTTCAGTCATTAATTTAGCCGTTTTAGCAGGAGGGAAATACTTATATAAAAACTTTTAGGCCAGTTCATCCCAGGTGTTTACCGAGCCAACAGGGAGGGTATTAAGCCAAGCCTTAGCTCGGTCTTTTAGTGAAAATGGAAACATTCGAAGGTGGATGGCGTCGTTTGATGCTCCATTGATCCGAAAGATATCACATATTTCTAAGAAATTAGTAATATGTAGATGGGGATCCTCGTCCGCAAGCCCATGGAAGGTTGTGGAGTTTTGAAGCATTTTTATCAAATGCGGCCGAAGTTCGAAGTTGTTGGCTTCGACATTCGGTGCATTGATAGCGGCGCCGAGATTTCCTACGGTGGGTCGTAGGTAATCCATGAGGGTACGTTGGTCCGCCATTGGAAGTGGGTCCCCCGAAACTTTCTCTTGATTTTTAGCTTTAAGTCTTTTTCTGAGAAAGCGTTTGGGTTCTTCTAGAGGTTCTTTTATGTCTCTACTAGAACTGGAGCTCATACACTACGTAGAAAGTTCAGATGTGGCGTCGGGGTTCCAAGTCCTACAATAAAAACAGAAAAGAACGTTGGTCAGAAGGTTCACCACGGCCCCATGCTCAGGTGAACACGAACCGTGGTCTGAGATACAGTAGTTGTTTTCCGGATCCCTGTTACTGGGGAGCTCGACACGGCCTCGTTCTGCACCGACACGGCCCTGTGTTCAACTCCCTGTAACTCAGAAAATAAAAACTGCCAGTAACAATGCTGAGCACGGCCCCGTGGCCGACCAGGCACGGCCCGTGCTGAGCTCTGCAGAAATTGAAAAATTTAAGAAAAATCCTAAAAAAATAGAAAAAAATGATTAGGCCGTTGATTCCTAACTTTCTTAAAATCCTTGTGTCCCCGGCAACGGCGCCAAAAACTTGATGCGTGTGAAGTGTCGTATATTTTTAATGTATATTTTAAGCCCTTTAACACTATTTTAGCCAAGTTTTAAATTTATAAAACACAATATTTACTAACACTAAACACACATATGGGCAAGTGCACCCATCGTGAGCGTAGTATAGTGTTGGTAAGATACCGAGGTCGTCCAAGGACACAAGAGCTTTTAATATCGGTTTATCCTCAACGTCTAATCAAATAAGGGAGCAATGCAGTGTAGAGAGATAATAGCAGTCTAGGGAGGGAGTCGCTGTCTATAAAGAGAATAGCTTGAGAGTGAGATCAGAGTAGGACCTGTTAGAATCATACCGAAGCCATACCCAGGTCATACCCGAACTCACCTCCCATCACCCCTTGAAAATAGGGCTTCCAATCCCTGGTTAAGGACCTTAATCTAGCTTTCCTGTTTACTTGCTTTCCATTCATCCATCTCCTCCTAAAAGTTTAGAAAAAGATTTTTAAACTAGAAAAATAAAACTAACTAAAATGCTGAAAAATAAAATAAAATAAAAAACAGATAGACAAGATAAATCACTTGGATCCGACTCGTGTTTAGTGTAACCTTTGATTATTTCCGCACTTTTGCACTTTTTAAGAGATTATCTTAGTTATTGTAGTAGGCCCCTCTTCTGAAGGTGACGTTACCCTCAACCCAGTAGTTTGAGTCAGCAAGGATACAATCCTAAAGGGTTGGATTATTGAAAGATAATTAATTAAGTTATTAATGCATATTGTGGTGGGGCCCTCTTCTGGAGGTGACGTTACCCTCGGCTAAGTAGTCTGAGTCAGCAGGGATACAGTCCTAAGTAGCCGGGTTAAACTATTAATAGTAGTTTACATATGAGGGTATCAAGGAGTTCGGACCCCCGCCATTCAATACCAGTGGGTATTGAAGGAGGTCCTACTAAAGTTGACCCAGGTCCTTGCAGGATCTATACACTGAACAAGGCAAGACTCTTACCAAACCGTTCCCTTAACCCCCGACCAGGTAGCCAACATACCTCCATATAGACCGTGGAGATATGAATGGTGAAAATCTTTTATTTTATATAGACAGTAAAATAATGCCAAGACACCACAGACAAACGGTAAGGAAGACTCACCTTCAACATAAGAAACTAGTTATTAAAGTCATTAATACATAACCAAATAAAAAGTGCGAAAAGATTAAAAAAAAAAAAACTATTACACTAGACACTTGTCTTCACCAAGTGATGTAAGAGACTTAGGCAAACATGGCCTTTGATTGTCAAGAACTCTTACGATCAATCTTGGATCCCGAGACTACACACACACTTTATGATGGATGATGGATGATGGTGGTGGATGATGGTGTTGTGGTGGTGGTGGTGGAGTGTGGGTGAAGTGTGAGAGAGGTGGTTTGCCAAGGGATGATTTGCAAATGAGCCAAGCACCCCTATTTATAGCCTTCACAGAAGCCTGGACACGGCCCCGTGTCCACCCATCTTCTCTTTCTTCATTAATTGCAGTTTGTCTGCATTAGTTGACCACGCCCCCGTGTCCGTTGGGCACGACCCCATGTGCAGAAGCGTATCTGTACTATCAAGATTTCCTCAGATTCTGCGAATCTTAGAGTTGACCACCGCCCCGTCTCCGCTCGGCACGCCCCCGTGGTGGGTGATAGAAGCTTCTACAGCTTTGTCTTTTCTGCAAACACTTCGGCATGCCCCCGTGCTCATTGAGCACGGGGCGTGTTCAGCCTTCTGTTTTCTTGTTTTGCTTGGGAAGATGCTGTTGAAGGGGTCGGGCATGCCACGTTTATCCCTTTTCTTGTATTTATGTTAGATTTAGCTGCCTTTTTGCTTTTTTTGTTCATTTGAGCTCATTTAATCCTGAAAATACAAAAGGAAGAAAAAAGCACACTTTTTCCAACATTAGTACTAAAAAAGGGTTAGTTTAATGCCACATTTGATGTAATTTATATGTTGCATTTGATACACATCAGTGGGATAGTCTGGGAAGACTAGGATGGATACGTGAATACATTGTTATTAATTACATGCTTATTGATGATTGTTGATATATGTGCATATGTTGTGATTGTTTTGTTACAGACACTATGTCTTTGTCTGAGAGTGGACTATCTGATACTGCTGACCCCATGGCCATTGTCTCTGACGATGAGATCGTCCCAGAACCAGAGATTTTTACCTCCGACACTGAGAGTGACCCAGAGATGATGTCAGATAACGATGACGATTTCCAGTCTTTTGCACTACCCGACTTTGGCGACGATGTACCACATGCTGATGGTTTACCCGACGAGGATCCCTTTCTTGCTCCTATTCCGGACCAGGACCATCTCATCTTCGGACATCCCGATGGTGAGCATGTCGTGGTTCCGATCCTCGCCCCTTTGCCTCTTGCGGCCTTTCCTCTCGAGGATTTGCCTTTTGATGACTTGTCTGATGATGATGTCGATCTTTTCATTGATGGTCCCCCTGATGATGCCCAGGGTGACGGAGTTCCAGCTGATGATGTCATTGTTGTTCCACTCGTTGAGATTCCTATCGTTGAGATTTTCTCTGATCATTCTGTTCCAGATTCTTTCGAGTCTGTGTCATCCACCGCCTTGCATGCAATGGGACTGCGATGTTACGCCCTTGATACTGATGACGACACAGCCATGTCGGTTTCACCGATTCCCCCTCATGACGTTGAGCCTGGACTTGAGCATGATTTTATTCCTGTCGATCAGCCTATTGATGCACCCGCTGATCCTGAGCTGGCACCTGCTCCTGAGCCTTTACCTGATCATGATTCTGTACCATTTGGCATACCTGTTGTTGCTCCACTTGTACCAGATTCGATTCCTGCACCCACTGACCCTGCTGATTTTGCCAGTCAGATCGACCCCCGTTACACTTTCACTAGCAATGGGTGGATAGACGATGATGATGATGTACCTCCTTTTGTTGAGCCAGTCACTCCCCCTCATGCACCTGCACCTACTGATGTCGCCCCTTTTCACTTGATTGTGTCCGATGTTCACCATACCGACCTACCTGTCACTTTCTTACAAGACATTCCCACACCCCGTCCAGGGGAAGGCCCGTCTAGCCAGCAGCCTAGCCATGTTCCACACGTGTCAGCCACTTTTCCTCACATGCCACAGTATGCACCTACTACTCATTTTACTTCTGCACCGTTAGGCGAGCCACTCATATGGTTTCCGCCGAACACTATGCCAGTTTCTGATCCATACCATCCCTTCCACTCTATTGGTTACACGAGGGATGAGCTACTCTTGTCATTGCAGCTTCAGCAGGAGATCCTGTGTCATAGAGTTATGGAGCTTGAGAGGACTCCACGTCCTCCACCTTATTCATGTCCGTCACCTTTTGCGACTCCACCTGCTCCTCTATTGGCTTATCCAGATTTTGATGTTCGATTTCTCACTATGGAGCAGCAGATCAGTTGTCTGTTGCGTCACATTTATGATCATGAGGAGGAGCTCGCGCATGTGCGCAGCTTGCTTCCTGTTCCTCCACCTCCTCCTCCACCGCCATCAGCATAGCCGGTTTTTGGTTTTATGTAGGTAGCTTGCTTTTAATGAGAGTGTGGCTATTGAGCCTAGCTTGCAAAGCCTTTTGGAGACCGCTTTTTGAGGATAAGACTGTTGTAGACTGATAGACATTTTGGACAAGGGTGGTGTGACCCTGTAGTCCCTTTTGATGTGATACGATACATTTGTAGAACATGTAACTGTATTTGTGGTCGATGATTTATGAAAGCTCAATCGCAACATTCTCATTATATACATTGTTGAATTATACATTGAATGTGATGTTATATGCTTACTTGCGTTGATAAATGCTATTACATACATGTACTACATACTTATTATATGCATAAGACCTGACCTATACAATCTTCTTTAGAAGATACCTCCTCGAAGAAACAACCAGTTGCCCACAACAGAGGCTGAACTACAAGAACGGATTTCACAAGCAATAGCACAGCACGAGGCCTTGCGCTCTGAACACAGCGGAGGTACCTCAGGAAATAACCCACCTCATGGTAATGTTTAAGTCACTAAAGACACATTACGTTACAATTGGATATCCCATGAGCATTTGCTAATGCTTTCTGTGAATGATGTTGCTTGTACAGGCTGTACCTACAAGCAGTTCCTTGACTGCAAGCCTCTGAATTTCGACGGCACTGGAGGTGCTGTAGCTTTTGTTAGATGGGTTGAGAAAACCGATTCTGTGCTGAGAATGAGCAAGTGTGCGCCGAAGCACCAGGTCACCTACATTTCTGGACTTTTCCTAGACGGAGATCTATCATGGTGGAACCTCCAAGTTCAGACTTTGGGAGAAGAGGCTGCATATGCTATGACTTGGGATGAGATGAAGGAACTCATGCGCAAGAAGTACTGTTCAAGGGCTGAGATCCAGAAATTGGAAACCGAGTTTTGGAATCTTAAGATGGATGGTCCTAAGATCGTTGAATATGTGCAAAGATTCCATGACTTATCTCGCGTTGTTCCCTACATGGTTGATCCGGAGTTCAAGCGAATCGAGCGTTTTATTTGGGGATTGGCACCCCAAATCATAAGCATGGTGACGACGTCAAAGCCTTCAACGATCACTGAGGCTATTGATTTGAGCGTGGCATTGACGGAAGAAGCGATTAGGCTGAACAAGTTTTCAATCTCTGATGGAAAGAAGAAGGAGACTCATGTCGAGTCGTCTGGAGAGAACAAGCGGAAATTCTCCAACTTCAAGAAGCGTACTCGTGCGAGCAATGCCAACAAGCATAAGGACGCTAACCCGCCAGTTGAAGCACAAGTTGCTGCTACTGGTGCTGCTACTGGGGTTGAGATCAAAGGAAAAGGATACTTGGACACCTTGCCCAAATGTAATGCATGTCAGTATCATCATGCCGGCCAGTGTAGAGTTAGGAAGTGTGAAACTTGTGGAAAGAATGGTCATTCGAAGGAGACGTGTTGGGTTGGTACTGGTCATGGGAATAGTGGCCAGAGAGGAAATGGCAATGGAAACCGTGGTGGAAACGGTGATGGTAATAGAAACAACCAGAGAGGAAATGGAAATCGTGGTGGTTTTGGAAACTAAGCTGGTAGTGGAAATCGTGGGGCAAACAACAATCAAGGCGGTACGGGAAACAGACAAGGTTGCTTTAGCTGTGGTGATGTTGAGCATTTCAAGAGAGATTGCCCAAAGAACAACCAAGCTCAGGGGAGAGTCTTTAACATTGGAGCTAGGGAAGCTCGCCAAGATCCGAACGTAGTTACGGGTACGTTCCCTATCAACCAACACTTTGCATCTGTACTGTTTGATACTGGTGTCGATTATAGCTTTGTATCCTTAGAATTTAAGAAAATGCTTGGGTTAGTAGCTAGTAAGCTAAATATTCCATATTCAATAGAACTAGCTAATGGAAAGCTAGTAGAAGCGAATGAAGTCATTAGAGGTTATGTGATGGAACTTGGAGAGCGTGAGTTTACGCTTGATCTTCTGCCAGTCGAGTTGGGAAGCTTTGATGTGGTAGTTGGAATGGATTGGTTATCAAGTAACCTAGCTGAGATCGTATGCCATGAGAAGATCATTCGCATCCCGATGGCGAATGGAGAGACGATTGTAGTGCATGGAGAGAAGCATGATACGCCCCTAACGATTATCAGTTGTTTGAAGGCCCGAAGATGTTTGCAGAAAGGATGTGTTGCCTTCTTGGCGCACGTTGTGGATAAAGAGGTCGAAGAGCAGAAGCTGGAAGATATCCCAGTTGTAAGGGAATATCCTGAAGTCTTCCCCGAAGACTTGCCAGGATTGCCGCCTCAACGACAAGTCGAATTTCATATTGACTTGGTTCCAGGCGCCGCGCCTGTAGCCAAGGAACCTTATCGACTTGCGCCTTCCGAGATGCAAGAATTATCGACGCAACTTTAAGAGCTTTTGGACAAGGGATTTATCAGACCAAGCTTCTCGCCTTGGGGAGCTCTAGTGCTGTTTGTCAAGAAGAAGGACGGTAGTTTTCGCATGTGTATTGACTATCGTGAGCTAAACAAGTTAACCATCAAGAATCGGTACCCTTTGCCGAGAATTGATGATCTCTTCGATCAACTTCAAGGTTCAAGTTACTACTCCAAGATCGATCTTCGATCATGTTATCACCAGCTGCGAATTCAAGAGGAGAGTATACCGAAGACTGCCTTTAGAACTCGATATGGACATTACGAGTTTCTAGTAATGCCGTTTGGGTTGACAAACGCGCCAGCAGTATTTATGGATTTGATGAATAGAGTTTGCAAGCCATATCCCGATAAATTCGTAATTGTATTTATCGACGATATTTTGATTTATTCAAGGACGAAGGAAAAGCATGAACAACACCTTAGAGCCATTTTAGAGTTGCTCAAGAAGGAGAAACTATACGCAAAGTTCTCAAAGTGGGAGTTCTGGTTGCGCAAGGTTCAGTTCCTTGGTCACGTGGTAAACGAAGATGGAATTCATGTGGATCCCACCAAGATCGAAGCGATCAAGAATTGGGAAACTCTGAAGACGCCAACCGAGATCCGTCAGTTTCTAGGTTTAGCTGGGTATTATCGCAGATTCATTGAGGATTTTTCTAAAATCGCTCAACCGCTGACCTCCCTTACTCAAAAGGATAAGAAGTACGAATGGGGAGACAAGCAAGAAGAAGCTTTTCAGCTGCTCAAGAACAAGCTTTGCGATGCACCTATTTTATCCCTACCCGAAGGCACCGATGACTTCGTGGTGTACTGTGACGCCTCACGTCAGGGATTAGGTTGTGTACTGATGCAGCGACAGAAGGTTATCGCTTATGCTTTGCGCCAGTTAAAGGTCCATGAGAAGAACTACACCACACATGATTTGGAATTAGGCGCAGTGGTGTTTGCATTAAAGATTTGGCGACATTATCTGTATGGCACCCGATGCACGATCTTTACCGATCACAAGAGCCTACAGCATATATTTGATCAGAAGGAGCTTAACATGAGACAACAACGATGGGTTGAGTTGTTAAACGATTATGATTGTGAAATCAAGTATCACCTAGGAAAGGCGAATGTGGTGGCAGACGCCTTGAGTCGAAAAGAGAGGATTAAGCCCATAAGGGTTAGGGCTTTGGAGATGATTGTACAAACAAACCTCTCGTTGCGCATTCGTGTTGCGCAGAGAGAAGCTCTTAAGAAGGAGAATCTTAAGGATGAATATCTCCGTGGGATGGAGAAACAGTTGGTACCCAATAAGGAAGGAACGTTGTGTTTTATGAAACGAATTTGAGTTCCCCTCTTCGGTGGTCTTAGGGAGGTGATTTTCATTGAAGCTCATAAATCAAAGTACTCGATTCACCCAGGATTGGACAAGATGTACCAGGATTTGAAGGATTTCTACTAGTGGCCAAGATTGAAAGGTGATGTTGCAACGTATGTTGGAAAGTGCTTAACCTGTGCCAAGGTAAAGGCTGAATATCAGAAGCCTTCGGGACTTCTGCAGCAACCTGAGATACCCATGTGGAAATGGGAGAAAATCTCAATGGATTTTATAACCAAGTTGCCAAAGACACTTATAGGTCATGATACGATTTGGGTAATCGTAGACCGCTTGATGAAATGTGCACACTTTTTGCCGATCAGAGAAAAGGATAACACTGGTAAGCTAGCTGAGTTGTACCTAAGGGAGATAGTTGCACGTCATGGAGTGCCTATCTCGATTATATCTGATAGAGAGGGAAGATTTGTGTCAAGGATTTGGCAATCTTTCCAGGAAGCGTTTGGTTCTCAGTTGAATTTGAGTACAGTATTTCACCCACAGACAGACGGTCAAAGCGAGAGAACAATTCAGACGCTTGAAGACATGCTGCGAGCTTGTGTAATGGACTTGGGTGGCAGTTGGGACACTCACCTACCTTTGGTTGAGTTCTCCTATAACAACAGCTACCATACAAGCATTCAAGCTGCACCGTTTGAAGCTCTTTACGGATGCAAGTGTCGATCGCCGTTATGCTGGGTAGATGCGGGCGATAGACAGCTAGTTGGTCCCGAATTGGTTCAAGAAATGACAGATAAGATCATACAGGTCCGAGAACGCATTAAGGCAGCTCGTGATCGACAAAAGAGCTATGCGGACCAAAGAAGGAAACCTTTGGAATTCAAAGTGGGAGATATGGTTCTATTGAAAGTCTCACCTTGGAAAGGTGTCGCAGGCTTTGGGAAGCGTGGAAAGTTAAACCCACAATTCATTGGACCGTTCAGAATCCTGGAAAGGATTGGTCTTGTGACTTACAAGTTGGACCTACCTGCGGAACTTAATGGTGTTCATGATACATTCCATGTATCCAACCTGAAGTAGAGTCCAACCCAGGAAACGGTTGTTATTCCTGCCGACAAAGTACACATTGACGACACACTCCATTTTACCGAAGAACCCGTTGAGGTCACGGATTGGAAAGTGAACAAAACTCGAAGGAGTAGTGTTAAGCTTGTTAAGGTTCGATGGAACACACGTCACGGCCCAGAGTTTGCTTGGGAGCGTGAGGACCGCATGAAAGCAAAATACCTGCACTTATTCCCTAACACCCCTGCTGCTAATAGTAAAGCTTAAAATTTCGGGACGAAATTTTCTTAACAGGGGGAGAATGTGACAACTGTCAAAAATCTAGGTATCGTACAATTAATTAATCTTGATTAAGTGCTTAATGACTGTGCTGAATTACAATTAACTGCTTTCTGATTATTGCTTAATACACACATGTGCATCACATATTGCAAATGACATATCATTGATTGCATGAGAACTTTATTGACTCAAATGATGCGCGAAACACAGTTAGCACAGTTAACAGACAAACCGGGAAAATGCTGACGGAGTTCAGTACATAGACAGACAGTGTTTTGAGACCTAGTATGAGTCAGAAATTAAGTACTACACTAGTGTAGAGTGTAGGGAAGTAAGGATCACAAAACTGCTTTTCTAGGTGATAGTTTAAGTGCCGGAAAGTGCCTAAAACTCACCCAAAGTGCTGAATTTAGCAAAACTCAGCATAAATCAGCATTTAAACACATTAATATTGGGCAAAAACATGATAAAATGGTCCTGAATGCTTTCCTAAGTGTCGGGAATTAAAAGTGTCACAAAAGGATACATAAAGCACACTAAACTGCAAGGTTTAGCACTTTAACAAATCAGTATCTAACCGAACAACCGGACACTACCCGAAACACCAAATTTACACTAGAAGCACTGTTTTAATATTTCCAAGCTAGTTATGGTCCCCGAACATCATAACACCCTATAAAATATCATGTAACCAAGTAACTAACTACATACTTGAAAATGAACTAGAAGGTAACTAAAGGGTTAAAGCCTACTCTACTACCCCCCCCCCCCCCCCACCTATAATCGGCCATACCCTCCTCCATACCCCCAAGATTTTATCTCAATATTCAATGGGATCTTGTTCCTCTAATTTGAACACATTACACAAAGGATGATCACATGAGATGGTTATAAGGAAAGACTTGGAGGACTTAAGCTCATTCATCACCCATTAAGAAAACACACAACTCTCTCCTCCCTCTTGCTCACTCTCGGACGAACACACACTCACACACATCCATCATCATTCAATCTTCTTCATCCATTCCAAGGATTCACAAAGGTGTTAGAGTCCATACAAGGAAGCTTGGTGGCTTTGGATCTTGAAGGACCTTCTCTATTTGCTTTTACCCACTCATTTTCTTCACTTGATTCATCCCTAGCCTTGAGCTAGTGGTAAGATCTTTGTACACTCTATTTTACATCTATTTTTAGTGGTTAAAAGATGTTACATGTTGATTATTATGAAGAACACTAAGAATCACAAGAAAGAAACATGAACATAAGCTTAAACTATAAGAAATCATGTTATTTATGTGTTGTTATACTTGATGATTGTTGTTAGCTTGTGTAAATGATGTAGATCATCATATGATCTTGCTAGATCATGATTAAAAACATGATATGGCAAGATGAGAGGATGATTGTGTTAAGAAATTAATAGATCATCCTTATGTAGTCATGAACTTGAAATACAAATTGTTTTCTTGAAAAATGATGGTCAAGGTAAGTTGTGATACTTGTAGATCTAGAAATTTTATGGATGATTTCTAAAGAAACCGGGTTAAAAATATATGTTTCGTTAAAACTTGGTTCTTACATGAACAAACACTATTTTTGGTGGTTAAACAAGTGTAGAAACACTTGTGTAACAAGAAAATTTCACAAAGAAACATTTTTGTAAAATATGATTACAAGTTGTAAACATCTAAGTCTTTCAAGAATTATATTTTTAAATAAACAACCCCACTTTAAAGGGTAACTAAACTCACTAAACGCACTACTAAGTTACTACAAGTTTTCATAAACTTTCAAGTTCATGAAGTAGTAGAATATGCATGATTTTGGCAAGATTGGTAAGTATAAGTTGTTTAGAGTTGATTGTAAATTGATTGTGGTGATTTTACAAAAGAAAATGATATGCTTGAATGCATGGAAACCTCCATTTTTAGGGAAAACTATGGCAAAATTTTCTAAATATACAAACACTTAGAAAATTATTTTCAAACAAATATTAACAAAGTGTATTTTAAACCATAAATTGTTACATAAACTTTGCCATAAATTTTAGTTACAAAATACAAATATTGGAGGTTGGTTTTTATAAATAAAAGTGGCTAGATATATATTTAGAATATATATACATTAAAGACACACATGTGTGATTATTTGTATACTCTGTGTAATAGTTATATTATTTTAGAACTTAAAATAATATAACACATCAAAATACCAAGAATTACAATCCAAAATATTACCAAAATATCAAGGAATAACTATACAAGTTACACACAAAATGTTAGCGAAACTGAACAAGAAATGTAACTTACAAAATATTCCGGAAAAATATGTTCACAAAGTATATTTTGGTAAATAATATTTTGGATACAAAGGAACGAAAATAAGATTTTTATGATTACCACAAAGTTATATCATATTTTGACAAAGGAAAACTATAGCATTTTTGACAAATATAAATATATATATATATATTTTCCTTGGAATTATTAGAAAATATATTATTTTTGGGAAAAATATATATTTTCTTGAGTAAACATGAAATCCATTATTTTTGGATAAAAATAAGTTTATATGTAATTTCTAAAGTTAGACTTGAAAATATATTATTTTGGAACTATAAATATTTTGCCAAGAGAAAAAAAATTATAAATAATTTTTCTAAGTAATATTTCTTAAATATATATATTTTGGATATATATATATTGGTAGACTTTTATTAGAAATAATATTCCGGAAGGTTTAATATAAATTTAAGTATATGAATACTTAATGAATACCATAAAATACGTATTCTCGCGCATATAAAATACACACCGGAATACGACACCAATACATGGCAAGATATACAAATACAAGAATACGAATACGCATGTATAAGATACCCCCATCCTTGGGAAGGAAATACAAGTATCAATACTTGGGAAGTATTAAGTTAATATATATTGTTTAACAAATATTCCAAAATGTAATAAATATAATTTAAGTTAAAATATTAATTATTTTGACAAAAATTATATAACTTGGAATAATACCAAGGGCATGGAAGAAACATAACTCAAAGACACTAATACTAAACCAAGGCACGACCCGTTCGTCTGATAGACATTAGTACGTTGTAGGTAGTCGTGTTCACCAAAGGAGCTTTGAGTTACTGTGACCCGAAGACGCAAGACTGTGAGTTCATGTCCCCTTTTTCTTTTAACTGTTTTCAGTTTTATAACTTCCGGGGTGAAATACATGTTACAACTGTTTACAAACGTTTTATACATGGTATGGTTAGCTAAGGAAGGGTACTACTTGATCATGTGAGTGGTGGGTACAACACTTAAGGCCATTAATCCTCGTTGTAGGACTGAGGGACATGAGTGATAGATCTATTTGGGTGTAGCGAGCCCACACCCATGCGGACCAGGGTGGCCCATGTGGTGACTATGTCTTATTCCCGGAGACAAATCTGCTAGGTTTGAGTTTTCCTGCATCACTTCACACATATCAATGGCCTTGTAAACCATTGGTGATCTGTTTTCCTTGTTGCTTTCATACCAGGACTTACATACATACAGACATACTTTCAAAGGTTTACTCATACACACAAACAAACACATGAACTCGCTCAACTTTTGTTGATGTTTTCAAAATACATGTATTTCAGGGAATTAGTAAGTGGATTTGGCGGGCGTTGGAAGTTTCATGTTGCGTTGTGAATAAAGATGCCATCCATGGTTTTGAGGTTTGGGTTGGGTGTCTTATTCCTGGACGAGACACGTCTTCCAAACCTTGGTTCTATTTAATGTCTTTTGATGAGTCCTTAGTGAACTCTTAAAACAATTCGTATGGTTTGTAAAACTTGTGTTTGAAGTCTACGTTTTAAGACAATGTTGTTAAGTTTTAAACTTATTTAATGGATGACAAAACTATGGTTGTATCATATAGTTGTTGTTATGATTGAATGCAATGATATTAAGAAAGTCACACCATAATCACGCTTCCGCAAAAGTCAGGGTGTGACATGAGAGGGTAGGCTGTGAAGAGGTGCCTTCGCTCCTAGGTGAGCCGAACAACTGACGATAAGCGTCGGAGGGTCCTTGATCACTCATACTGTAAACTAACAAATAGTCAAATAACACACAACAATAAAATACATATATGCACGTATTTCCGTAATTAATTTCCTAACATATAGTATCTTGGTGTCAGCAGAACACTTCTGGGGCTGAATCAGTGGCTTAGCTCTGATACCACCTTCTGTCGCAACCCCCGTCCCTTAACAACCCGGGAACGGGTGGCCAGTTTCGGTGGTATCCAGATGTTTATCATTTTGGCAGCGGAAATTACATTAGGATCGTAGTTAGGAAATATTTTATCAGAGTAAAATACCACACTTTCATAATATTAAACACGTGGGAATAATCCCAAGTTTTAAGTACACACATTTTCATAGGGATAAACCCTATTTTATTTAATAAAAACATCTCTTTATTTTAGGTAACTTTATAGCCACTTTTCTAAGCCTTCAGTGCTGTCCAGCTGGCTTCTATTTGGCTTTCACATTTTGTTACCTGAAATGCGTTTAAAAACATTTTGTCAGTGGGAAATACTGGTGAGTGAATCCCAGTTTAATCAAGGTAAGTAAAACCATTGTACAGTATTGAGGGCGGTCGCGCAGTTACATTTGTTTCCATCTACTTTAATTACCACCCACGGTACTTTCAACCCGACTTGTGGTCATGTTACTCCTCGCAAGGTAGTAACAAATTTTGTATACAAAACCCCAACATACCGACGATAATTATAGAATACAAATACTCAATCACTGTTTAATATAATGTTAATCATATGAGGTTTTGTAAAAACAGTTTGCAAAAAGGAGATTACTCACATTGCTGTCTTAGGGTTTTCTTTAAGGATTTCCTGGTGATTATCTATAAATTACACAAATCCACACGCGTTAGTATAATAACCCAATATTTACATTAGTAATACCCTCCCCGAGACGGCATTGCAACGACGACGTTGGGCAGAACCACGACAGCCGTTACGAAACCCTGGATCAATCGGGCAACGTATCTAAAACCGGGGTTATGATACTTACAACGGAGCAAAACTTCGTTAATTAGGGGGTATTATGCCCGGAATTCATGTTTACTCTTCAGAAATTCGAGAGAAAGAAAAAGAAATGAGCGAGTTGAGACTAAGGCTGAAAGCCTCTATTTATAGTGTCTGTTCGCCTCCCGTCGCGCCCCGCCTAAGCTTCGGCCAGGGCCTACGCGGCCCGCGAGGCTCCCTAGGGTAGGCCCTAGGGTTGCTGAGCTGACCATTAGGCTCGCCACCACTGGGACACGTGGCGGCCTCGGGGCTTGCCTGTTGTCTAGGTTGTCGCGGCCCGCGACTGAGCTAGCCAAGGGCTAAACGCCCCGCGACGGCCCCTTAAATTTTGTTTTTATTTTTATTTTATTAAATTAAAGGTATTCAGTGCCCGATTTCGCATACGGGGTGTATTTTAGGACATGTAGGGACACTTTAAATATTTTTAGGGTGTCGGATTGTTGGTGCATATTTGTGACAATAGCTTAGATTTGGTCTTTGGATATATTGTAATTAGTAAAACGATAAACAGTTAGCGGGTTTAGCTTTGTATTAGTGAATTAATAGAGTTTGGGCTAAACAAAACCCAGTTGGGTCTAGGGGGACGAATTGGGCTTTGCCCATGTAGGAAACCTTAGCCCAAGTAGCAACCTTGTGTTATATAAACAAGGCTTTGCTTTAGGGTTTAGGTTAATCAGCCAAAACAGAGTTTGTGAGAATTTTCGTGAGAGCATAGAAGCTTGGACGAATTAGGGTTTGATTGATTGTAAAACTTGTTTTTGATAATCAATAGAAACCCGATTGATTGTGAATTGTTGTGTCTACTCAATTGGAATTTCTGTTTCTACTCATTCTGTGATATTCTGATCAAGAGGATTCCGCACTCTTGATTGGATTGGCAATTCTGTGACGATCCATACGAACCAGGAGACCTACAATTGGTATCAGAGCATTAGGCTCTTGAAGAAGCTCGGTTCAGAATTGTGTCTGCAGATTTGGGTGGAAAATTTCGAAATTTTGAAACCTGAAAATTAGGGTTTCGAAATTTCTTGAGTTCTTATAATTTTCTGCGATTTTGTTGGTGTTTGATCAGTTTTTGTTTGATTTTGCTGTTTTGTAGGTTTCAAGGACAGTTTTTTTTATTGTTTGAAGAATTTTGGCTGAAAGACTTGAAGATTCGAAGATTGTTCTTCGTGTTCTTCATGGTTTTCGATTAGTTCTTCATATTTTTCAAAAATATTATGCTGATTAGGTTGTCTGATTTTGCAGGTTTGTGTTGGAGAGGAGATAAAATCTTCAGAATTTCAAAAAGATTGAATTTCCATATTTACTGGCTGGCGAATTTAACAAATTCGCAGACTGGACAAGCATAATTAACTGACCAGTGAATTTGGGACTTAGTATCTCGATGACCGGTGAAATTAAATCCAAAGGCGACTTTGGTAACCGTGTAATTGTCCACAACGAAATTATCACGGTGATCGGCGACTTTACCAGTCGTCGTAATAGCGAAATTAACCAGCGAAATTGGCAGTGAACTTAACCTTTCAGCGAATTTAAGTTAACCAGCTAATTAACCAAGGAAATTAAGTGATCAGTGAAGTTGTGCAGCGAATTTGAGGTAGCGAAATTAACCTGGTTTTCCAGCGAAATTAACCTGGTTTTCCAGCGAAATTAGCTAGAGGAATTAAAATCTAGCATAATTAAAAGGTGGAGTATTTATTTTCGTAGAGGAATTAGATACGTATAGAGGATTAAACGTTTTCGTGAATAGAATTTGATCCGTAGCTCATCTGACTAAACCGCTTGCACCGTTGAATTCGTTGGATTTTTAGGAAAAAAAAAGACTCTGGAAAATCCCGAATTCGGTTTTTGACATTATATATCATTGGATTCGTCTTTTCGAGACGATTCTAACGGTGTAATTTGGTAACCACTGTTTTCGGAGATATTTTGTACGCTTTTACCAGTCTGTTGCGTTAAAATGTCGAACATGACGAATTTGAATGCACCTAAGATGATGAAGGTGGAGAATTATCTTACATGGAAGGACAGGTTCAAATCCTTCATTGAATATCAGGATGCACGCATTTGGATCTGTATTGTAGATGGGTACATAAACCCAACACACGATTTTGAGGGCAGACCACGTAGAACAGACAGACTATGTGAACATGCAAGAGGAAGATAAAAAGATGTATGAGGCTGAAAAGGGAGCCTTGGCTGCAATAAAAATGTCCTTGCCTGATAGCATCAAACATACCTTTAAAAAGTACACTAATTCAAAGGATATGTGGGATGCATTAGAAAAGCGATATCAGGGAAATGCAGATGTCAAAAAGAATAAAGCTTTGAGCTCTACAGCAGGAGAAGGTTCATATGATTGGAGTGTTCATCTGGAAGATAATGAGAATGCCACTCAGGCATTCATGGCAGAGATAGTGCCAGTTAATGAGGCTGAAACTACTGTGAATGATGCTGAAACAAAAGTGGATGCTGAAGTAGAGAAAGAGAGTGAAGCTGAACAGGTCGTTGCTGATCAAACTATAGAAGTTCATGAGGAAGAGGTACAATCTAATTCTGTGTGTTTAAGATGTCGTGAATTACAATGTGAGGTTGACAGGTTGTTAACACAAAACCAAAGTCTGGTAAGCGAGATGTCTAACATAAAGGAATCAAACTTTTTTGCTAAAAGAAACGAATCTTTATACTTGAAGAAGATAAGAGGTTATGAAAGTGAAATTGAAGCTTTAACCTGCAAACTAAACGAAAAACTTCAAGTAATAGACTTAGCTCATGACATGATGGCTGAGAAAACAAAAGAGATTTCTGAAAAATGCAAAGAGTTGTCAGATGCACAACTCAAAATTGTTGAACTTGAAAAGAAATTAAGTCAATTCAGAGATTCGTCTTTTGTAATGAAACACATGATGGGTGGGTTAAAGAAGAGTAATGACAAGACCAGTGTGGGCTTCCAGGGCTTTAATGAAGTCCCACCTCCTCTTAGTCATGATTATTCATTCCTGCCTGATGAAGATGAGCTAACAGACTTTATGTCAACTGCACCAAGTAGTTTCACTTCAAGTCAAAGTGATGTGTCTGAGAGTGATGATGCTAAGAAGGTAAATAACAGAGACACCGTTTTGAAAAAGAAAAATTCACCTCCTAAAAACAAAAATCAAACTTTTGTTAAAAAGATCACTTTTGTTCAAGAAAGTGACATGAAAAACGAAACAGTTGTTATTGAAAACGAATCAAATGTAGAGTTTGCTAAAAACAAAAACATAGAAAAATCTGAATCTAAGCAAACTGAACAAAACCCTTCTAAGGCATCATCATCATCATCAAATGAAGGACCAAGTTCAAAGACTCCAGCTAAGAAGTCTTCGAAAAGGAGATCGTGATTTAGGTGTGATGTAGGGTAAAATACACATATTTGTCCCGTGTAAAGTGTATCATTTTTTTGTATAGTTTTTATGTGTTTTTATTTAGTTTTAGTATTTTATTATATTATATTGTGTTTTGGCAGGTCCTGGTACAAATGGAGCAAAAACGAGTAATATGGAAATGACCAGCCAGTTGGGCAGAGTGGGGTGCCAGAGACCGAAGTAAAAGTGCAGCTATTTTCTTTTGGGCTGCCAAAAATACCCATCAGACGATAACTGGGGAACGAACTTGGGACTTGAGAGGCGAGCTTGGAAGGCTGTTTTCAGAGGTTTTGAAGGCTCGGGATCGCTAGGAATCATCGGAGTACGTTCAGGAGCACACGGGATTGAAGTTAACGGGTTATACAATCTTGTTTCTTCGTTTTTCGTTTGTTTTGATTGTTTAATGATGAATTCTGAATATACTTGGATTATGAACTTGTTTCTGATTATGCTTAGCGGCTAAATTTCTGTTACTACCTAGACATGGATAAATGATTGCATAAGGTTTTGATTATTATTGGATTTTGGAAGCTATGGCTAGTTTATAAATTGTAAACGGTTTGTTCTATCAGTTAGATGTGTTTGCGTGCTTGATGTTGTTTAATTATTGATTATTGCTTCGCATGAATCTTGGTGACGGTCTTTATCACATAATAGAGTCATGCTAGGTTTTAGATTTTGGTGACTGTCTATATCACGTAATAAATCTTGAATCTTTAGGGTTAAATCGGCCGATAAACCTTAGAAGTAATAATTGGTATTTTTATAAAATCAAGTGTTCTACTAATCGTCAATAGCTGTAAGGTGCGAGATTATTGCTAGGTCTAAGTGATTAAACCACAAGGTGGGTCCTTCTTAGGAAGTTAACCTTTTGGCTGCTGTCTAGCAAGTCTAGCTGAGAAAACAAACATATCCTAGGTTTAGGTCTCGTAAGGGAGTGAGCCTTGTAGGATACTTTTATAAACCCATTAGATGTCTTGTAAAGGAATCTAATAACCGGTAATTTAACAACCTTTAGGGGATCTTAGCGTGCTCTTCAGAAGGGTTAGGGGTCCTTAGATTTCCCGATAGGTGAGAATTTCAAGATCCCGGTTCCATAGCAGACAACTTCCAATTATAATCATAACTAAAAGCAATCAGGATTCCTGTCTAGGTAGTTCCTTCATCATCCTTGAGTTCAGCCTTCGTGTGAGTTCGTGTCTAGTTCGTCTAGTCTAGTTAGTATTCGTTATTTGCATTCTTAGGATTTTTAGAAACCCCCCCCCCCCCAATCAATAAACATTTAGTTAAGTCGTGTCAGTCTAAGTCTAGATAGAGTCGTTATCGTGATCAGTAGAGTCTCTTGGGTTCGATACTCGGACTTCCTTAGGCTATACTTCATCGATCGGTACACTTGCCGGTCGTGTGGTTTAGGGTTTAGAGAGTCTTAGTTTTATAAATTTAAAGCTTAGAGAGTCTAGTTTAGGGTAATTTTAGTTGTTTTTAATCTAAAACCTAGCATGACTCTATTATGTGATAAAGACCGTCACCAAGATTCATGCGAAGCAATAATCAATAATTAAACAACATCAAGCACGCAAACACATCTAACTGATAGAACAAATCGTTTACAATTTATAAACTAGCCATAGCTTCCAAAATCCAATAATAATCAAAACCTTATGCAATCATTTATCCATGTCTAGGTAGTAACAGAAATTTAGCCGCTAAGCATAATCAGAAACAAGTTCATAATCCAAGTATATTCAGAATTCATCATTAAACAATCAAAACAAACGAAAAACGAAGAAACAAGATTGTATAACCCGTTAACTTCAATCCCGTGTGCTCCTGAACGTACTCCGATGATTCCTAGCGATCCCGAGCCTTCAAAACCTCTGAAAACAGCCTTCCAAGCTCGCCTCTCAAGTCCCAAGTTCGTTCCCCAGTTATCGTCTGATGGGTATTTTTGGCAGCCCAAAAGAAAATAGCTGCACTTTTACTTCGGTCTCTGGCACCCCACTCTGCCCAACTGGCTGGTCATTTCCATATTACTCGTTTTTGCTCCATTTGTACCAGGACCTGCCAAAACACAATATAATATAATAAAATACTAAAACTAAATAAAAACACATAAAAACTATACAAAAAAATGATACACTTTACACGGGACAAATATGTGTATTTTACCCTACAACAAGGTGTCACACAAAGGGACATGTAGCTAGCTGATGTCCTAACAAAAAGAATGAAGCACAAGTTAGTGAGAGGAAGAGAGAGAAGTCACCAGAGAAGAGTGGTGATAAAAAAGAGAGAGAGTCTAACTCTCCGAAGAAGTCAGCGCCTAAGCAACCAGAGAATGTTGCTGTTGGTGTAGATAAGGCTGAAAAAGGAACTCCACAAGTTCCTCGTTTTCAAAGAAATCAACCAAGATTTCAGCCTGAATCTACATCAGGCAGATATGAGAGACATAGAAGCAGTTCACCTAGAATGAACAATTTTAATGGAAATTCAAATAATTTCAGAAGTCAAAGTCAATATCAAAATCGATACCAGAATAATGGTGGTCGAACTTTTTATAACAATGGCTTTAGAAATTATAACAGTCAAGCTTCTTGGAATCAAAATTCAAGATATCAAAATCAAAATTTTCAAAGGTCAAATAGTCCAAACACATATAGGAACCCTCAGGACCAGAGACCTTATGGAAATCAAAACCCATTTCCATCAACAGGTCTGAGATCCAAGACTCTAGTTAGGAGTAATGGATATTGGATGGATGTTCCAGTGGTTGGTGAATTTGGACGACCCAAGACCAATAAGGCTTGGGTCCCCCAATCTAACTAATTTCTTAGTTGGTGTGTGCAGGAGCTGCTAAGGAGGATTATCAACTTATGTTGATAGTGGCTGCTTCAGGCACATGACGGGGAATGTGAGATTGTTGACAGAGTTTGAAATATATGATGGTGAACATGTGAATATTAAATGATTTAAATTGAAGTTCAAATTGCTAAGTCGACACACTAGATAACCTGGCAGATCTTTATACTAAAGCATTTGACAGGGCTCGCTTTGAACATTTAGTCGAACTCAATGGGATGAGGAATCCTGAATAACTAGTTTTCCATGAGAATTTTGTAAATAGTTTACTGTTTTCATAAAAATACAAAAACATATAAAAATAGAAAAACAAAAATGAGTTATCACTGTGTGAAAAAGAAGAAATGATAGTACATCAGCGAGTTAGACTGTCACTCTCAAACTTAATCAAATTGCTTAAGTGTGATAGCAGCTTCATCATATGATGTACCAGTAGGCAAAAAGCATGAAATAATCAACTTACCAATGTGATATAAACATAACAAACTGTGTATGAGTGGGGAACACATCATTGGTGTATGGTTTAATAACCTTAAATCTTGCGTTGATAGATTGCCAAAATCTGAGGTTTTGGGTCTTTATACTGTTATTTCATCTGGGGATATTAGGGTTGTCCTTCTGCTGCATCCAGATACATGCTGACCTAGGCACAACCAGGATATCTTAAAAGAGCTAAAAATGCCAAAACCCTATAAATGAAGAAGCTCTCCTAGAGAGTCATTCAAATGTGCAAAATGCATAAATCGTACCAAAAATTGGTATTTGTCATAGCCCTCGTTAGATATTTTGGTCTCTTTGCTGTACGGAAGTACTGACCTGATCACCAATTATCTAAACGTTGAAAAACAAAACGGATGAATTCAGTATACTCACCTACTACGATGAATCTTTGTGCATACCTTGATCGCGGGGGTATATCCTGAAGTGGGACACACTAGTATATCAGTAATAATACTACCTTAACGTATCATATGGTAATGGTACTTGAAATGTTCATGCATTTTGTTTAAGTGGACAAACATACTGGTAATTGTCTTGGACTGCTTTTCACGAAAATAAATAAAGAATTATCTAATAGTGTGAAAAAAGTTTGATTGTGCTGATATGATCTTCTTACCGGTGATTCTCACAAAAATAGAGTGTTTATTGCTTTTTGTTATTTACTTGCTTTCAGAAAATATAAAAATATAAAAATAGTGTCTTTTTCTGTTTAAAATTCTTAATGTACGGAAAACTATTAATCTTGGAGGAATTGTTACTGATAGGGGGAGACGGTGTTTGAAAGTGAGTTCAAAATTTTAAACCATGCAGGTTCTTGTGTGTTGAACAAAATTTTTGCGTGTTGGTGATAAGTTGAAAATGCTTAATCTGTGATACAGTTTAAATATCTCTTGAATAATAATAATTTATTTAACTTTGTTGAAAAATTCTTATGGTTTCTCGAGATGTTTGTTTTATAGTATACAGATTGAAGCAGTGTGTTGCTGAGAAGTTACAATGTTGTGAAGATGAGAGTTTGATTGGATGCATGGTAGAACCTCCTTTCTACATTGTGTAACACCCCAAAAATAATTAACAAGTTAAAAACACCATATCTTAAAATATAAATGAAAGGTGTTAGTTAAATTTACATTAGTTGAACAAAACAAACTTGAGGGGCTCATTTTGTAAGAATGGCCAAACTTGAATTTAATAAAAATAAAACAAATTAAAAACCCACACACATCAGTGTGTGTGCGTGTGGGAGGCGACCAGGAGAGGGAAGAACACCCCAAACCCTTGTTTCATCAAATTGATCAAATTGAAGGGTGAATTGGGCTTGTAATTACTGCATGAATCAAGAATCTTAATCACCAACACTCGTCTAACACTAGGTAAGTTACAATTTCAGTTTTGGTGATGTTTGATTCTTGGGTGAAATTTGACTAATAGAAGTTCTTAAATAATTGGGTGATGTTATGATTCCAGAATGTGTGCATAAAGTGTAGGATTATAAATCCTAACTGAAATCATGTGAATTGATTGATAAATCTTGTGTTAGGGTTGTCTTGTGTCATATATTGAAGTGGGTTTTCATCTAGAATGAAAAGCCCCAAGTTTTTGTATGAACTATGCGAAATATTAACCTAGGTTTATTGAAATAGCATGATAATATGGAGGTAATGAGTAATCAAGTTTGAATAAGATGAAATTCTTGGATTTACCAAGGTTTAAATGAACAAAAATGGCTATTTAAAAAGGTATGCACATAAGGTGCTTGACAAAACGCCTAAGAGATGATTGATAGACATTAATTATGGTGTTTGGCTAAATAAGCAAGCTCTAGTTATGAGCCGAATGGTTCTAATGATAATTGACTTGTGCATTTTAGGCAACACGGTTGAGGCGTCGGGAAGTCAAGCCGGTGCGGACACTCGTTTGAAGGGAAAGCTTTAAGGTACGTGGCTAACACTTTGTTACTATTGTAAATTAGTCTTTCATTATTGGTGTCAATTGGTAACTTAGATTATGAGATTTAAGAGGATTGGTTTGCTTGAATGATGGACTTCATGACGGCAAATCAAACGAATTTTTAAGGGTAGGTACAAACCAGGTAACGGGAGTACCTTATCCGTGGACTATAAGCCCGGGCAACGGGTAGTAACATATTAAACACGCAAACCGGTAATGGGAGCGTGAGTGTTGAACGTAAAGGACCCGGAGATGGGTCACCTTGATACAAAGTAATATCATGTTCGTATGGTTTCGGGAATAATGAATTAGAGGGTAAAGTTGGTTAAAAAGTGGAATTAAATATCCACAAGTTTGATTGTGCATCCAATGATGCATATCCGTTACAATTCTCGTTAGGAGAATGTTATTAAATTGAAAACAGGAAATTATAAGTCTCACTAGAAATCTGGGGTGTTTCGTATAGTGTTTTGACGTTTTAAAGGTGCGAAACTGGAATAAACGGGTCAAAACAGCAAGACATGAAGAACATGCAGCAGCTACCGTAAGTTACGGTAGCTACCGTAACTTACGGTAGCGACTAAAGTTGTTACGCTGGTTATACATTTCCATACGGCAGCCCCAAAATGCCCAGTGGCTACCGTAGCTTACGGTGGCCACCGTAAGCTACGGTAGAGCCCAACCATTTTTGATAAGTTTGGCATATTTTAGTTAATTAAATCCATTTTCGAGTGTGGTTTCGATTATGCTAATTCTTAAAGATCCTAATACTAATATTTGTTAAAATTTTCAGTTTATAGGTAATGCAAGCACTTAGATGATGATCAAGTCAATGCTTCCGAACCGAACACATTCAAGATCTCATTCCGCAACTTTTGTCTTATTTAGTTATTAGTAAAACTTATGTAATAGAAGGAATACTTATGTATCCTAATGTTGTTTTAAATGTTCATTAAACTCGTAAGTACTAAGCTAAAGGTAATGTAAATGTTTTGGCTTAACGTTTATCAAGCTTAGTTCTATTTGTTTGGTAAAAGCTTATATTATAATAATGAGTGTTACACATTGTAGACAAAGTTGAAGAGTTTGAAGATTCTATGCAAATGCTAAACTGGAGTTTACTCAAGTGCTAATGTTTTGAAGATTTGGTGATTGGATGCATCAGCTTAGGGGGAGTCTGTTGCTGACAGAAGCTATTGAAGCTGAAGCTATCCAAAGACCAAAGACATTGCAAGACTACATGAAGATTGCAAGATGACTGAAGACAAAGTTATTTTATGAAGCTATTGTCAAGGGGGAGTTTGTTGGTTCATATTTGTGACAACAGCTTAGATTTGGTCTTTGGATATCTTGTAATTAGTAAAACGATAAACAGTTAGCGGTTTAGCTTTGTATTAGTGAATTAATAGAGTTTGGGCTAAACAAAACCCAGTTGGGTCTAGGGGGACGAATTGGGCTTTGCCCATGTAGGAAACCTTAGCCCAAGTAGTAACCTTGTGTTATATAAATAAGGCTTTGCTTTAGGGTTTAGGTTAATCAGCCAAAACAGAGTTTATGAGAATTTTCGTGAGAGCATAGAAGCTTGGACGAATTAGGGTTTGATTGATTGTAAAACTTGTTTTTGATAATCAATAGAAACCCGGTTGATTGTGAATTGTTGTGTCTACTCAATTGGAATTTCTGTTTCTACTCATTCTGTGATATTCTGATCAAGAGGATTCCGCACTCTTGATTGGATTGACAATTATGTGACGATCCATACGAACCAGGGGACCTACAATTGGTATAAACTCTGATACGATACTAATGGGATTTCCCATGCTTTCGCAGCGGGTTTTTAAACGATACCGATACAACTTGTTACCTTACTAATGTGACAACCCTCAAATTTGCATGTAACCATACAGTTTATTAATGATAATAAAAGTACTTGATGACTGCGCTGAATCATTTAACTGCTCTCTGATTACTATGTTATACTTACATATGCGTGTTAGCATACTAGTAGTATACAGAAAAGTTACTAAATAGTCCGGTATATTTTCCTGTGTGTCAGGAATAAATTTCGTTACAAAAATATATGTATAAGACGCTATACGGTGAAATTAAACGCTTTAACGGAACGATACGTAACCGAACAACCAGACATTTTCCGGGACACTAAAATATTTTCAGAAATATTATTTTATCTTTCTTAATTATTTATGGTCACAATAAATCCCTACACACTATAGAAACATGTCACACACCCACTATACTTGGAAATACCCTTAACCTTCTAACTTAATACCTATTAGTCACCAAAATTTTTCATTTTACCCCCCCCCCCAACTGAAATTTCTGCCATAATTACCTATATATCTTGTTTAGATTTTTGGGTTATTGTGATCTTGAGGGCTATTGGCTAACAAAAAGGAGATGGTTACTTGTGGGACTTATCTTGTAAGAGAATCCTACAAATTCCAAGAAACTCTCATCATTTTCTCTAACACTACACTCCACCCTTCACCTCCCCCCTATTATTTTCGCCCCCCCCCCCCCCCCCTTCCCCATAACCGAATTCACCACCTCCATCTCTCTCATCCTTCATCTTCTTCACAACAAGTTCATTCAAACTTCAAGAGGATCCAAGGAGGTTGCAAGGTTGAAGGAACATCAAGAGAGCTTGTTCTAGTCACTTCACCATACTTTTTCTCACCATCATCCTTACACTAAGATTTCCATCCTAGCCTTGTGCTAGTGGTATGTCCCTTCACACCTTTGTTCCATCTTGTTCTTGTTATGCTTAGTTTAAATGTTCTTGACACATACAAGTTAAAACACTAAATATATGAACTTGAAATTCTGCATAGAAACCATAGATAAAAAGTTTGTTTGAAGTTGAAATCTGGTTGGTTTGAGTTTGGTAAAGCATGATTGAGGTTTGAACATTTATTCATCGATACACCATGGTTAGGGTCTTTGTTTATGCGTTTTTAGTCACTTCTACATATAAACAGCTTGCTGATTGAGATTTTCCAGCCCCTTCAACAGGCTGTAACGGGTTCATTTTTAATCGAAAAGTTTAAGTTCTGGAGTCAAAATTGTGTAATTTTGAATATCTGAACTAATGGAACTGGAATCGTAATTTTTCGAGGTCGTTTACTATTTTTAAAGAATTATTTTTAGACAGCAGCTCAAGCTGAAATAATTCTGCTGAAAAAGTGTGTTGTAATCAGAGTCAAAACTTAAAACCTGAGCAGAGTCAGCTCATGGAATTTTTACCGCAGATAGTCACGGTTGTTTTTGTGACCCTCCAACTGGAAATTCGACGATCCGACTTACGATTGATTTTTAGTGAATTTTTCCGTAAAACTGCAATCAGAAAGTATCAAATCTGATTGCAGTCGAGTAAAAGAATTTTTATATAAAATTGGTAATGAACTGAGATCCGAAATTTTTACACAATAAATTTTGGATTATATATGACATCCTGTAAAAATTTGAGAATTTTTGGAAAAAGGTTAACTATTTTATTAAAATGCTCGAAAACAGTCCAGTTTTGATTAATAAAGCTGAAACGACATAAGGAGTGATTTGCGTGTCTAAATGTCGAGTAGGTTATCCGAGAATGATAGAACATGTTATATGTCAATAAAAGTGTTATGTGCAATGTTGTATGTTTGTCTATGAGTGGGGAATAGATGGGAAGGTTATATGGGCATGAACCGTTAAAGTGATGCATGTTATGTGATAGATACGTGTAGGAACTTTGTGTCCTATTTGAAATCACTAATAAACTAAGCGGTAATCATACTAGGACGTGATTGACCGACCTCGACTATTAGCTATATTTGAGAGTCAAACCGAGCAACCAAGGTGAGTTCACACTCTTTCTAAGGCATGGGATTCCCAGGGGTTGGGAATGGGATTGAATAACTACTTGTACTATCATTACTATTAAACTACTTACTACTGTCCTCGGATTGAAGGGCACGTACGTAAAACCTACGTACATTAATACTTACTACTGTCCTCGGATTGAAGGGCACGTACGTAAAACCTACGTACACGATCATAAGACCATCAACTCTATCACTTTAAGTCCCTCATTTATCGACTTAATCGCCGAGGCCTATGGCGAGCGGGTCATTAGTTAATAGCGCTATTAGGTTTAACAAACCTCACACCGTGCCAGTCGGACGGGCGTGTACTAATGGACTATGGGCAAAGGGTCAATGCTGATAGACATTGACTTAGGGCACCTCTTATATTTTCGTAGCAGTCGATACGCGTGGTCTAGTAACACATGGGAAACCCCCACTAATCTTCGCAAACATGTCAGAAAGACCGCGATGCAAACTTATACGATACATGGTTTTCAAAACGAACAGATGATTTACGAAACGAATGCTATAACTAAACAACCAACTGTGAATTCACTCAACTTTGTTGTTGACTCGTTGTTACATGCCTTACAGGTCGCTAAACATTTGGAGCTTGCACGAGGAAGGAGTCGTTGTGGTGTGCGGACGGCTATGTCCAGTGTTTAATGTTTAAAACATTATGAACTTATTAAACCTATGTGTTGGACTTTAAACTTATGAACTGCGAACTTATGTTTTGAACTTTACGTTTATGCTTCCGCTGTCTAAATTAAAAACTGGGTTAACTAGCTTTTGGTCACCAATCGTATTGTGGTTGTCTTTATCTACTTAAGTACGTTGTTCAGTATGATTGGTGGCTCGATCCTGGTCACGTCACGCCTCCAAGCGGTGATACCCCGCATGGTGGATTTTGGGGGTGTGACAACTAATACGATACTGGCACTTGGTATAACAACCAACATGTGTTCTACATCAATCCGAAATCATAAAAAATGAACACCGGTATCGATATTGTTAGAACGCTAGCGGGATTTCGCACGCTATTGCAATAGGTTTTCGATCGACATCGGTTATGGTTGTTACACTACCGGAACGATACAAGTCCTCGGTATAACAATCAACATTTAATTTACATCAAACGAAATCCATAAAAAAACTAACACCGGTATAGATGTTGTTCGGATGGCATTGGTCTAGTTCATCAAAGTATCCATACCGGTATTCATTTATTTCCACAAACGAAGTTATATAAATGATATATTATTGAAACTAGATACCATAAAATAAATACGGGTAATGGTACCTATGTTGTTTGTTTGGCTTGGTACGGTACAAATTGGTACGGTATGGTAGGGTTGCGATACAGTGTTAGTTTATCGAAACCATAAGAATGTATATTGATATCGATGTTGTTCATTCGGTATGGTATGATAATCGTTTTCAGTACAAATTTTTTTTTTGTAATGTTGGAAAAAAAATTATTACAGTTGTGTATTCGGATTTTTTGAAAAGCTATTGAACACAAGTTACTGAAAATAAAATAAAAGGAAAAATAAATTTGAAACAAATGCTTAAGTAATATATGTAATATTCATGGTAGTTCCTAAGTAATCTATACTATATAATAAAAGAAACCACTTTAGGGACACTTGTCATTATTCTAGACCATCCTTAATTATAGATAATAAATATTTAATTTAAATTATTAAATATTAATTGCATTAATATAAATCTTATATACAAAAATAATATCGGATAACATTACCATCCTTAATTATAGATAATAATTATTTAATTTATTAAATATAATTGCATTAATATAAATCTTATATACAAAAATAATATCGGATAACATTGTTTTGCCACATATATTCGGCATAATGGAAACCGACCCCAAAGAAAAAACAAATTAGATGTTGATAGATTTTCAAATTTATATTAATATAAATAATAACTAGGTTATAACCACGTGTATTACACGAGTTGAATAAATAAATTTTATATACTAAATAATAAAACAATATATCTTTAAAAACCTCATTTATTGCACGGGTAGAATAGATGTAATTTTATATATTAAATAATAAAAAGTTATATATATAGGAACCATATTGTACGGGTTGAATAAATGTAACCTTATATACCAAATAATAAAAAAATTATATCTTTAAAACCATGTGTATTACATGGGTTAAATAAATGTAATATTGTTTACCAAATAATAAAAAAAAGTTATATCTTTAAAAACCCTCGTGTATTACACGGCTTGAATAAATATAATTTTATATACCAAATAATAAGAAAATTATATTTAAAAAAACTACTGGATAAAAATAATTAAAAAATCCATTTTGATTCAGAAAGATTTTTTTAACAATAAATAAACCCGTGTATTACACAGGGTTTTTAAAGATATAACTTTTTTTTATTATTATTTGCTATAGAAAATTAGATTTATTCAACCCGTACAATACACAGAGTTTCTTTAAAATATAACTCTTTTATTATTTAGTATATAAAATTACATTTCTTCCACCCGTGAATACACAGGGTTTTTTAAAATATAACTTTTTTATTATTTGGTATATAAAATTACATTTATTCAAACCGCACAATACACGAGTTTCTTAAAAATATATATTTTTTATTATTTAATATATAAAATTATATTTACTCAACACGTGTAATAAAAGAGGTTTTTAAAAATATATTGTTTTTTATTTACTATATAAAATTACATTTATTAAACCCGTGTAATACACGGGGTTCTAACCTAGTATATTTAATATATGTAATTATTATTTTGTATTATTTGTTTTACATTTTACAACTTTAGTGTTTTATAAGAAAAATCGAATTAAATGAAAAATAAAATTTGAAACAAACACTTAAAAATTATATTATATATATATATATATATATATATATATATATATATATATATATTTTGATAAAGGACCATGAATAGTAATTTTATTTTTATAATAATATATAGCTTTTTATTATTCTTTTATTTAATATATTATAATAGTTTATTATTATATTTAATTTTAAAAACATATTTTTTTTATTTTTTCTTTTCTAAAGCCATGTATTTCGTTTATCATTTTTTTTAATATTTTTAGAACATATATTAATTTATCGGTTAATTTGATACTTCTTTAATAAATTACGTTTATAATTTTTTTATAAAACTTAAGTACGTCGTACTTGTGTTTGATTTTTTCCTTGACATTTTGTTATAAGTTTAGTTAAAAACGAAGTTGTACTCAAAATAAAATATTTATTTGGTATTATAAAACGATACGATAATAAACTGAAGCGTTCTAATGGTTTGGTTTTCTAAACATCATGATTTATTTTCAAATCACGTTTGTTTTACACTATCATTTGCTCGATTTCGTCGCAACGCCCAACGTAAAAAAAACTAGAGTTAATTATTGTTCATGGTAGTTCCTAAGTAATAACTAGTAATACATGTAATAATAATTATTATTTTGTATTGTCTGTTTTACATTTTACAACTTTAGTGTTTTATAAGAAAATTCATATTCATATATATATATTAATTCAACACATAACCGAACAACAGTGAATTGACGGTAACGGCCGTTATAATAAGTGGCCAAGCTTTGGGTCTTATTTACCGAATTGCCATTGCTTCCTCTTTTGTTCAGAAAACCAGAGATTCAGTTAAGAGAGAGATAAGAAACAGAGGGAGAATCGAAGAAGAGAGAGCGTGAACGAACGGGGATCCGACCATCTCCTACAGTCAGTTTTGGTGGCCATCTATGTCGTCTGTCTCCACTGTTCCAGCGGGCACGGGTTCAACTCTCCGATTAACCGGAGCCAAATTGCTCCGATGGACATAACTGAAGGATCACCGGATCTCCATGGATTCCGGATGCCAGCCTAATGGGAACCTCACTCTCAAACGTGGCTCGGTTGGCCAGTAAGTCCTGTATTATCTTATTAGTGTTGCCGATTTTGACCTAATTAGGGTTTTCATGTTCGAATTACAGGAGCGTCCAGATAATTGGCGAGACAACGGAGTTTACGGCCAACGTGCGTTTGCGAAAGTTGCTTCTGCTATCTCCAACTTTGAGCCTGTTACTACTGATCCGTCAATATGAGGTTCGTTCACAAAGATACATAGCTATGAATTTATATTATTAGGACATGTATAGATATGTTAAGCTTGATAATTTATTGTGGTAATGTTTGTAGGTATTTTGACAAACATTGAAGTATTCTAGGTAGCATTTGGAATTCAACTACTAGATACTGAAGTAACTATGAGAAAAAAAGGTCAAGTTTCGTGAGTTAATTGCTGTTATGTTTCTATTCTGCATTCGACATAACATCAAAGTCAACTGATTAGAAACATAATTTCTTTAAAATGGATTTTGATTTTACATTTGAACTCTGCAGACACATGATGTGTGCAGCTTCACGTGTGTTTAATTTAACGTATCATCATCGATACTATTTACATTTTAGTAATTGTTCTTATATAGTAAACTAAATGGAATGAATTTTGATATGTTAATTTAACACCAATCTGTTTAAGTTCATGTAAATGACTATTGTAATATATCATAATGTATAGAGGGAAAATGCATTCAACATTTATTCTACTGGTCAGCAAATTGGTTTTAGACGTTTGGAATTTGGTTTTAGGATGGTGGTGGGACAGAAGTAAACGCAATTGGTTGAGGGATCATCTGAGATGGATGTACCGGCAAAGAAAACACAGGCTGTTCTCGCGATGCGCTCAAGTTAGGAAGCGGGCTCTCAGCTTTAATAATCCTTTGTATCCAAAATCAGTTATGATGGCGAGTACTTCTGAAAACAATATTTATATTTGTTCGCATGCTGTTGAAAAACGTGTCGTGAATGTCTTTATGTTTGTTTCAACGGTGTATATCTAATTTTGTTTATATTTGTAGGTGATCGGGTGGATAAGACCTCAAAGGTTGTCGAAGCAAACCATCCTCGGTGTACCCATTCGCAACAGTTTGCATGGGAAGAAAAATGGAATGCGAGGACGACCAGCATTATCATGTCTGATCCAGGTCTTCTTTGTTTTCACTCTCAGTATATTGACCGAGGAGTGCGTGAAAAGAGAGTCCGAATTGATGCAAACATGGTCGTTTTGTTGCATGCTACACCACTACGCTGTTGCTTCAGGTAAAATATGTCATTAATGCAATTAGATTTTGATTATTATGGTTGATTTTTAAATACATCTGTAATGATAATTGGTTTAAACTTTGATTGGAATTACACTTTTACTCGGGGTTTAATTTTGATTATAAAGACTAGGGAGATGAAGGTGCTTATGCAGATACCTAACTGCCAGGTACTTTATGTTTACAAGTAGTTTATTATGTACAATTTTTAGTCTCATGCTAACGATAAAAACATATTCACTGATTAGCAATGGAAGTTCGCTGCCTGGTGTCGGCATGACAAATTACTGTTTTGAATTAAGATTCAAGAGGACAAGTGGTATATTATCTAAACTTTTGTGTGAATTTGTGAAGATATAATTATTCCATGATAACCTTATTTTTATGAGGTTATGCAGTACTGAAGTAGCTTTGAAACAGGCCCTATCATCTAAAGGTTATATAATTCAACTCTATGTCGTTTTTTCCAAGTTCAGTCACATAAATTCTTATGGTTTACAACACGTGATTGATGATAGTTTGTAATGTTGGGGATATCAGTTGTAACTGATACAAAATGTTAACCAAATTGAGTTTAATTGAATGTCCGCAAACCTGCAGAATGAATACTCGCGCTTCGTACCGAACGTACATAAGGAATGCTCGCGCTTCATACCGAACGAATGCCCGCCGCGAAGCGCGGGGGCATCCACTAGTATATGTATTAATTTGAAACATATGGATGAATAGTGCTACAGTGTTTTTTTTTTTTTTTTTGAGATCTTTGACTTTGTCTTTTTATTTTAATTTTTTACTTTTAACCTTTAATTTTCAATATTAACTCTTACGACCCCTTAACTTTCTAAATACTTTTTAACCGAGTTTTACGACTTTATTTTTATTTACGTGTCGATATAAACTTACGTTGATTTACGTTTCGAGAGAACTTTCAGTATTCACACTGACAACCCTTTAACTTTCTAAATACTTTTGTAGCTGGTGATTTTTGTTTCTTTTTTTTTTTTTTTTTGTCTTTTTGTTTTTTTTTTACTTTTAACCTTTAATTTTCAGCATTGACTCTTAGAACCTCTTAACTTTCTAAATACTTTTTAATCAAATTTTACGTCTTTATTTTTATTTACGTGTCGATATAAACTTAAGTTGACCTACATTTCGACATAATTTTTTTTTTATTTTCTCAACTTTTAGCCTTGACACTGATAACCCTTTAACTTTCTAAGTACTTTTGTAATCGAGTTTTTCGGTCGATTTAAAACACGTGTCGACATATTTTTGTACTTACGACGACTTTATTTTGTAAGTTTTCTCTTTCGACTGCTATATCGAATCAAAAATCGGGTCGCCCCGCCGCGAAGCGTGGCTGTAACCCACTAGTTATCTATATATTATCTATAGAAGCCAATAAATAGTAACTTTAATACTATAATACTATATATAGTTTTTTAATACTTTTATTATTCTAATGTTATAATAATAATTAGAGTAAATTACAAGTTTTGTCCTTTATGTTTACATCAAATTTCAGGCGCTGTCCTTTAGCGCAAAAATTGACAGGCGGTGTCCTTTATGTTGCCAAATCTTGCAAGTTTTGTCCTTTTAGCCAAACCAGGTTAGATTTTTTGGTTAAATCTAGTCATGTGCAAGGCACATGAGGGTACTATTGTAATTTTACCATTCAAGGGGCTATTGTGTAAGTATTATATAGATTGGGACTATTTTGTAAAATTAGAAAAGATATTAACTTACTCTCTCTCTCTTAACTTCTGCACACTCACTCTCTCTCTTAACTTTTCTTCTCTCTCTCTAACACAAGCTCTCGCACTCACTCTCTCTCTCTAAAAAACTACTGCACTCACTCTCTCTCTCTAAAAATCTCTGTACGGTGGTGGATTGTGGTGGGGTGTGACGGTGATGGTGGGTTTAGCGGTGGTGGGTGCGATGGTGATGATGGGTGGCGGTGGTGGGAGGTGTACGGTGGCGGGTTTTGGATGGTGAAGATGGATGTGATGGTGGGTTGTGGTCTGTGGATGCTGAAGTTGGGTTGTGGTGAAGGTGCGTTTGCGGTGGTGGAGGTGGTTTTAGGGGCGGTTGCAGGTGGTGGCGGCCGGAGTGCTGGTGGCTTGTGGATGGTGACCGATGATGGGGATTGAAGGTAAAAAATTTAATTTTGGAGATGATGGTTCATGATACAGATTTAAACAATTTATATTTTGACGAGAATAATTAATTGGGTAAAGTTTGAATTTTGGGATTTAATTAAAGATTCTGATGATGATTGTGGTGGATTCTAATTGTTTCTGTTTTTTACCATTTTTTTTTTACATTTGTTGTTTGATTTTGTTTGTACATTAGAGAGCTACCCAGAAGTTATACATCAAAAGTCATAGAAGGTGGGGAAAGTATGTGCTGATTTATGTGGAAAATGAGTTTTAATCAGGTGGTTAAAGAAGGGTTTGTGGTGAATTGTTATGTGGAGTAATGGGTTTTACTTTAGTTTTCGATAAAGGGTCTGTGGTGAAGCGAATCAAGATAGTTTTTGCATTCATACACCGTTTGGGACGAATGGTGGTAGTGGTGGCGGTGAAGGGTGGTGGTGGTGGTAGAGGTGGAGGATGGTTGCTACTTTCAGAAATAAATATATATATATATATATGGTTATATAAATAATATTTTAAATTATTTTGTTTTATTTTTACATAATAGCCCCTTGATATAATTTATCTTACACAATAGTCCTTGAATGGTGAAATTACAATAGTACCCTCATGTGTCTAGCACATGATTAGATTTAACCAAAAAATCTAACTGGGTTTGGCCTAAAGGACAAAACTTGCAAGATTTGGCAACATAAAGGACACCGCCTGTCAATTTTTGTGCTAAAGGACAACGCTTGAAATTTGATGTAAACATAAAGGACAAAACTTGTAATTTACTCTAATAATTATTTGCTTTACTTTTTAAGTTTAATAGATTTTTATATTTTTTCTTAACTTAAATGATTTCTTTTTAGTATCATGGGCTGGGATAGGCTTGGTTCAACCGGTATTGAATCGGTACTGGTTAAATTGAATACATTTTCATATTTTTCTTAACTTTAATGATTTTTTTTATTACGGGTTGAGATAAGCTTGGTGTCAACTAGTATCGAACCGGTATTGGCATCGAAAATACCCAAACCATCCTGTTCGGTGTCGATAGATGAAGGTAAAAACCGGCACCAGCCTGGTACAGAAAACGCCAAAAGTCGGAACCGAATTAACATTGAAAATGTTTTAGTTTGAGAAATTCGGTACTGCTACCTGGTACTATTTGCTCGTCTCTGATCACGGATACTATACGAACGACGGTATCATACAATTTTTTTTTGTTAATTTCTTCAACTTTTAATGATTTCTTTTTTTAGTTTCAGGGGTAGGATGAGCTCGGTGCCAACCGATACAGAATCGGTACTGGTACCGAAGATACCGGTTACGGTACCGGTATATGAAGGTAAAAATTAAATGAAAAACAAAATTTGAAACAAGTACTTAAAAATGTTAGTATTTACCATTCATGGTAGTTCCTAAGTAATATATGTAACTATTATTGTGTATTGTCTGTATTACATTTTACAAATTTCACGGGCAACCCATCCATGGTTGTATGGTCTTTTTCAAAATAACTGTTCGATTTTGGACGGTCAAACCAGATTGCCGAAATATTTTAGTCGCAAGGGGGTGTGATATACCGCCCTTGGCCACATCACCTTCGTTAGCGCCCCACACCCACCCCCTGCCCTCCAAAAAGGGGACGCCATTGATGGCCAACCAGCTAAAAGGGTGTGCAGGTGGGGCCCATTCTTTTCAACCAATCAATTTTTTTTTTGTTTAATAAGGGGGGCTTTAAACCATTGCATTCAAGTTAAAGAGAGTGGCTTTAAAGCCCCCTATGTGACATGACGCTGATATAGATCTGGACATGGCACTATAAAGCCCCTAAGGGCTTTAAACCACACCCGCTAGCCTTATGCGTAGGGACAAACCCAAACTGATACAAGAATTCTCCTGACTCAATTATCTTTGAGCACCCTGACCACGTGGTTAAAGGGTAAAGACTTCACATAAAAAAATCGACCCCTATTAACATAAAACGCAATTGACTAAATAAGGACTACCTTTATATCATTACAAACAGGCAGGGGTTTCTTTTTTGTTACATTAGTTAAATTTAAAAGTGGCCCAATAGATAGATGTATGATGATAAACGTTATATCCTCTGAAAAGACTTCACTTATTAAACGTTATATCCTCTAAAAGGTCTTCACTTATCCTTCTAGTATCATATCACATGTTAATCAAGCGATAGCAGAAAGCTTGTTATAAATGGTCGTAATCCACAAAAGTCTATAAATTGTATCTTACATGAAGCATTGATGTCGATATCTACAATAAACCCAACTTAGGAACTGTTATTATGTTATTGTCAAATTCTGTAGAGCCAAATATGGTTTCCCGAGTATTTAAAACCTTCACAACAAATACAATATATAAACACCAACAAATCAACCAACCAACCTGTACAAAGACCTCCATGATAAACTAGCCATCGTCAGCATTGGTTGAACTGTTGCGATTTGTTCCCTTTACAAACTGTCCTCTAACACGTGGTCTTTGTTCTGCCAGTTTCTTTCTATTTTGATATCGCACCTGTGAAATCAAAACTTAAATTAAATCCAAAATTGTATAAATAGGCAACGAGATCATAGTTTTTGTCAGTAAAGCACGGTATCATGTCACCTTTTTCTGGAAGCATCTTGCATCTCTCTTTTGGCGAAGCTTAGTCAACGCCGCTTCTCTTTGTGCAGATTTGTGGTGGTTTCTATCACCACCACCGCTACTAGCATCACCGCTTCCACTTTTTCCAGCTACACCTGCATTACTTTCTACATTTGTAACCTCGAGATTCACACCAGTGTTACTGCCATTAGGCACATTGCTTCCATGCTTGCTACCTGAGCCACTTCTGTCTATACTATTATTTTCAACGTTACATTCAACAGCCCCGCCCTTGATATTTGATGACCCACAATGCGGAGCGTCTGCGGCTAACTTGCTTAAACCGAAATCATCATGTTTGGACAATAACGGTTGATCGGTTGCTATGTTATGGTAATGATGAACATGATGATGATGATGTATGTGTTGAACGTGGAGATCTTGATGCAAAACGTCAGTAGGTGTAGTGGCATCAGCTTTCCTTGGTGTTACTTGCTGAAACAAGCATCAAAGATTAGATTAGGTAAGTTTCAAAATAGATAGTGCGTGTGGCCTTTATAATTAAAGTTTAATCAAGTAGTCACACACACAGACACATAATTTGTGGTCAACCGGCCAGTATTAAAAACTGCCGCGTTTCAACTCGAGCCCATTTTGGCACGTTACGTAACCCATCCATCTTGCCGTATAATTTATCTAACTAAAAGATTTAGTCTTGGCCTTTTTAACATTAATTTCAAACTAGTAAATTTATCCCGCTCGTTGTGGCGGCGTCGAAACGTAAAGTAACGAGAATTTATATTGTCTAATGAAAACGTATTATATTTGGCCCAACTCGTTTCCGAACAAATTTTACATCAAAACATAGACCAACTGAAAACTTACATAAAAATAAGCACGAAAATGTTTTATATTTGACCGACTTATTTCCTAAACAAATTACATCGAAACGTAAGAAAATAGTGTTTTTTAAGTTAAAGGATGGTACCGCGTTGCGGCGGCGGCGGAATGTAAAGTAACTCGAATTTATACCGCCTGATGAAAACGTATTATATTGATCCGACTCGTTTCCAAACGGCATTTACGTCAAAATGTAGACCAACTGGAAACGTACATAAAAATATGCGCGAAAACGTATTATATTTCACCAGACAAAATTTAAGTCGAAACGTAAACCAACCTTGGTTTTAAATTGCATGATGCGCTCCGATGCGTTTGGTCCAAAAATCTGATGCGCGATACGTGATGCGCGATTTATAAAAAAATATTTAAAAATTATTTATACATAAAAACTTATAAAACATACTTAAAGTAAAACAAATGACGTAATAAGAAGATAAGAGTTGTGCTTTTTTGTTCAAATCAAGAATACTAAGATATTAAATATTGAAAAAACCGAACCCAGTTCATAAAATCTGTAAAAAAACATAATTAACAATGTTGCGTGCATCAGAGTGCATTATGCGAAATGCGTGCAATATTCTTGCGTCATGTAAACGCAACGCATTAGTTGTGGCGATGTCTTCTCATCAGCGCATCGAGCGCATCACGCATTATGAGCGCATTTTAAAACCAAGAAACCAACTTGAATTTATACCAACCAACACGTACATATATACAAATAAGCACTTCAGACTCAAGGGGGGTCAAAATGACATTTTATAAAGTTTTTAGAAAGTTAAGGGGGTGTAAGTGTATAAAGTGAAAATTAAGGGGTGAAAGTAAGAAAAAGACAAAAACCAACAAAAAAATGAAGAAAAAAAAAGTTACTGTAACTCTAATGTGACGGACGCTACACTGCTACAGTAACCCAACTTGTTCTTTAATAATATTTATTTATATATTATAGTAGGGTACCTGTTATAGTATTATTATAATTTGAGGGTGGTATGAATGTTTGTAAAAGAAGAGAAATGTGTCATCACCAACCTCACAAGAGCCTTGATAAATGAGATATCCATCAGAATGAGCATCATGATTAGATTCTTTCTTCAAAATACTAGTTCTATTATCAGGTTGAGAGCAGCTACCAACAATTCCAGGTGTACACTTTACAACATTCGAGTTCGTGTTGTATCTGCAGCAATTCAAAACCTTATTATCAGTCTACTAAGCATTTAATTTTTTGAAACAAAACATATTCAGACCTCGTGAAGGCTGAAAGCTGTGAATGTCTCAGAATATTACACCCATTTTGAAGCGTCCTCTCGTCTTTTTCAGTTGCGCGGGGCCTCTTTAAGCCATGCTCACCCATTACTACATTAAAATCATCAATAACCTTAGTATTTGCATCCATAATCTTGTCACACTCTTCTTGACCCTTGATTTCTCCATTTTCCGTGTGAGGATCAGACAATTTTATAGGTTTCTCAATTGGAAATTCGATCTGCATTTCTGAGTCTCTAGATATGTTTATTGCAGTTTCTTTAGCATTTGCATCGTCATCTGAAAAACAAGACATGCTTCATGGAAATAGGAAAAAAATGATTCAAATAACGTAAGTAATTCAGATATCGGAATACCCGAACAAGATTGCCCTTGCTGATCGTTAACATGCCTTCTTGGGCGTATAACTAGACCACAAGTACTGTCTGGATGCTCGGTTATTTGGTCGCATGGAGATGCAGCTTCTGGGCTCTCTGGTTCATCACCTTGTTTTGTCCAAGAGCTCTGCGAAATTAGATTCAAAATAATAATGATGATGATGATGATGCCATATACATGCCATGTCAGATCAAAAAGTGATACCTAATAAGATTGCGAAAGTACCTGAGTGCCACTGCCATCATCGCTACCACCATCAGTGCTCCCGTTGTCATCCCCGTCTTTCCCGCCACTGTTGTTGCGCCTTAAGTTGCTTTTCGAGTTTACAGATTTTTGGGCATGCGTGCCACTTTCGCTCCCGCTACCACTAGACTGATAGAAACAGTATATTTTCGCAGCAATGGGAAATAAATATATCTTGAAGATTGACAAGCAAAAACCTATATACAATAAATATGTTACTTACACTTTGACACCTCCTCCAGACGTGCTGCCAAAGAATTTTAAGCTCGTTTTTACGAATAGGCTTCACCAAAAAGTCTACCGCACCTTTGGATAAACACTTAAAAACTAAACCCATTGAATCATGAGAAGACATCACTGCACACGATCTCATAAGGAGTGGTGGTTAATCACATCGTTTTGGTAAGCTTTTGCAGGATATAGCTACATTTGCTGCTAATTTTGTTTGTAGAAAAGATTAAGCCGGGTACTTACTAATCACAGGGACGTTTTTGCGTGACTTGTGGCTCATAATCTTGCATAGAAGACCGATTCCTGAAAGAAAAGGCATGACTACTTCAGTTAAAACAATGTCAATGTGAACGGATAGATTTTCCAGAATCTTCCAGGCTTGTAATCCATTGGCTGCTTCAATAACTGCCAGAAAAGAAAGGACAAAAGGATAAAACGTGTTAGATGATCACCATGTGACTATAATGACATGCGTTAAGCTTTCATGAAATATAGGCCAAAAGACTAACCTTCATAGTTACAATTGCGGAGCAAAGCAGTGACAATGTGACGAGTACAATCATCATTTTCGACCAACATGACCTTAATGGATCTAACATGAAGAAACTTCTCCCAGTGAACCAGTGACCCTTGAGGCTGTTGCTGAGGTGCTTGAACAGCAGCATTCCCCTGCTCTGCCACCTGGCATTCGCCTTGCCCATTTTCATCAACTTTACGAGTTCCCACCAGTTTGTCACCTGCTTGTGAACCCGGTGGATTGCCCACAAATCCATTCACATCTCTCTGACGTTCAGCTTTCACGTGATTATTCACCTGTTGAAATCCCTTGCTCCCTCCTTTGCTACTGGTCATCTAAACGTGTCCTGCTACTGGTCATCCAAAAACGTAAATTACGAGAAAGGTTGGAAAACCATATTGACACCAGTCAAACCTTTTAAATGCAAGAAAATAAGCAGCACATAGCAGCTACATCAAGGTATCCAATCTCTTCAAATATCAAATACAAAACCTTCCATACCTGAACACAACTTATGATTAATCGACATACTAACACAACTTATGATTAATCGACATACCAAAACCAAACCAAACTCTTCCATACCTGCACGAACGACCTCCTGGACTCGCTATTTATCCCTGTTACAAACAACATACAACATATTATCCAGCTCTATCAAAAAACTATTTCAATTACAAAAACAAGATATTACCTAACATTTTGAGTAAAATACAACAATTTTCAACTATAATCATAATACAAATTCAATAAATCAACTAAAATCCACAAAAACAAGACTGATACCACCAAAATCCAGCATAATCCATATATATATATATATATATATATATATATATATATATATATTATTAATTTCAAAACATCTGAAACTACAGAAACGAAACACAAATTCAGTAAACTTGTATAATCCGGCATGTTATACTAATTAACTGTTTAATAACCACCAATAGATCGTTATATTCGCTAACCTTAAGTTAATATCAAACTAATAATAATAAATAAAATTCGCTAAAAAGCAACAATTACTCTAATTTGCGATGATTAATATAGAAATTACCAGTAAAAGCTTTGAATAACGAATCGGATTAGCAAGTATTCTGGAATAAGATCGAATATCAGACTATCAGAGCAAACTTTTAGGGTTTGGCAGCAAAATGACAAGAAAAAATCTGGCTAAAGGAAATGAAATTGACTGGTATAGAATCAAAGGGGTTGATGAGTTGAATTTGCATAAATTGGAGGACTAGAAAGGAAGATTTGAGATATTAGAAGGTCCTACATGTGTCTGACGTGGACAAAGTTTAGGTTCATGAGGACACACGGTGGATTTAGGTTGTGTACGTGGACGGGGATTTGGTGACGTGGAGGGTGATGTAGACTAAATCTAAAAAGGAAAATGGAGCGGTTCAGATAGATTCGGAGCGTATCATACGGGTGTGGTCCTCTAGGTGTGGATAGTTGAGACACGTAGCTGTCGCTTGCTAAAAAAGATCTTTTTCTGATCGGAAATTTGTTGATAAATGTGCAAATTGACCCCCTAAACTTTAAAGTGTTTTATGTTTGGTCTTGTCGCGCACGTTTCTTTTATGTTTGCATCAATCATTGAAATGAGATGATATAAATTTCAATCATTGAAATGAGATAACATAAATTTACGATTTCAAATTCTTAATTTTTTTTAACGTCTAACGAATCCTCTAAATGGGCTACTGGTGAAATTCACCACCTCGGAATACACTCGCCTCCGAACCGAGGAAAACCCTCACCTAGGGCCGAAGCCCGTGAACACTCGCCCGAAGGCACGACAGTGCGTTGAGATAAAACCCGCTCAATTCAAAGATCGAACTAGCTATCTCCGCCTACTCGCCTAGTCTTCCGTCATCACCAGGTGCTGCAGTAAATAATGAGGAGAGTAGGAATTGAACTTGGGTCCCTTAGACCGCCCGTAGTGGGGCGTTTTTTTAAAAAAAAATTTCAAAAAAAACGTCCTATAACGCCCCATAAGCCACTACACCCGGCGTTATAGGGCGTTATAATCGAAAAAAAATCAAGCCGGCGTGATTATTAAAACGCTTGTTCGATGTTGACCAGCCAATCAAATGCCACAACGGCTAGTTAACGGCTATATTATTTATTCATTTTTTTAAAACCTTTTTCCTATATATATATATATATATATATATATATACAAACACAATCAAAACTCATTCATTTTCAACCAAAACTCTCAAAAACTCTCTAAAAAAATACAACCATTTTATAAAAAATGGATTTTCCTAGTTCTTCATCCATGGTAAATTTTTACTACAACGAGTTTTTTGCGGATGACGATGGTTCGACCGATGAGGAGCTTGAGCAAGAGGCGGTTACGAGTGCATGTCAACTAGCGGTGAGATATGTCAAGCATTCTAGTCGGCCCCAAGCAGAAAAAAATAAAAGATGTTATATTGAAAGAGACCGACGCGCGGCACACGATCGTTTGATGAAAGATTATTTTGATGAGGCGCCGACATTTTCGAACGAATTTTTTAGGCGTCGTTTCCGAATGAGTAAGCGGTTGTTTCTACGCATAGTCGACGACTTGGAAGCCAACTACGATTATTTTAAACAAAAACCGGATGCGAGAGGGGAACTTGGATTTACCGGTATCCAAAAGTGTACGTCGGCGTTACGAATCCTTGCTTATGGTAACACTACCGACATCAACGACGAGTATCTAAAAATGGCGGAGAAAACAACACGAGACAGCTTGGAACATTTTTGTCGCGGTACAATTCTTATACTTTACTTTTATTTTTTTTTAAACGACGACTATGCTTAGAATTTTTTTTTTTTTTGAATCTTATGTTTGTCTATATAAAGGTATAATTGATGTGTACGGTGCGCGTTATCTTAGAACGCCTACATGGGAGGACCTTCAAAAGATCTACGAGGTACATAACGCCGAGCATGGTTTGCCTGGTATGATCGGGAGCATAGATTGCATGCATTGGCGTTGGGATAACTGTCCGACTGCATGGCGAGGCCAACACACACGTGGTGACCAAAAAGGACCCACTATTATTCTTCAGGCGGTTGCTTCACAGGACCTTTGGGTTTGGTCGGCTTACTTTGGCGTGGTCGGGTCATGCAATGATATCAATGTTTTTGAACAATCGTCGTTGTTAGAGGAGTGGATTTCTGGCAAAGCTCTAAAAGCGTCGTTTTACGCAAATGGAAACTACTACCCTCATGGATATTATTTGAGCGACTGAATTTATCCTAGGTATTCGATTTTCGTGAAGACGTTTAGTGATCCTATTGATGACAAAAGAACATACTTTAAAAAGCTTCAAGAGTCTTCACGAAAAGACATTGAGAGATGCTTTGGGGTTCTTAAACAACGCTGACAATACTTGAGAAATCCTTGTCGTGCATGAAGCAAGCAAAAAATGAGAGATGCTATGTACGCTTGTATAATCATGCACAACATGATTTTGGAAGACGAAGGAAAGGCAATATGCCAGAATTATGTGCCAGAAGCCGTTCAAGAGGAGCATCCACAGGCGTCAATGGAAGAAAGAGTGAATAATGCGCGAGAGTTGCGTTACGAACCGTACCATTCCCAGTTAATGGTTGATTTGGTACACCACGCATGGTCGGTTCGGTATGTACCACCTGAGGGAGAGGAAGAAACGGAGGACGAGGAAGACGAAGTGGGCGAGGGTGAAGAAAGCGAAGACGAAAACTAGTGTTTTTTTTTTTAATTTAATCGGATGTTTTTTTTAATTTCTAGTATTGTATTTTTTTTTATTTAATGAAGTATTTAAGTTTAAAAAAAAAAATTGTGAAATGCTTGAATGGGGGTTATTGGCATAATGCCCCACTACGCCACTTTTGCTATAATGCCCCATCGCTGACTAGGACGCCACGTGTCGGATAATGCCCCATCGCTGACTAGGACGCCACGTGTCGGATAATGCCCCATGGTGGGGGCATTATAACACATTACCACTACACATGGTCTTAGAACACCAAGTCTCTCCCATACCACTCCACCACTAGATTATTGGCGATTTCAAATTCTTATGATTCATATTTTTATTAATGATTAATATATAAAAGGCCGGTTTTATTATTGATTTTCTATATGAACTGGCTATTATATTTAGTTATTTTGTTACCGCTTATTGTTAAGTAGTTAGTATTTATCTAGGGTATTTGTCGAGGTTTTAAAAACACACAAAATTTGAACTAAGTCTTCGTAGTCGAAACAAAACTCATTGCATATATCAAATTACTATGATATAGCAAAATAGTCAGTCGATTGCTTAAGTGCAACACATGACCAAATTACGGATTCAAAACTTGTATTGCAAGTGTTACAAGGATTAAATCATGTTTACAACATGTTTGTTTAGAATACAAAAATTTAATGATATTCAGCCGATGTTCAATTGGTTGAAAGCACGATTGTTAGTTTATGAAGCTTGTCTAGATAAAAAATGGACCAAGCTGGTACCGACATCAGCTATGACTACTCATAATTTACAACCTCCACACCATAGAAAGGAAAATGAAACAAACCTACTGTTGTTTGTCATAATTTAACATCAAGTTGTATTGTAAAATAGTCAAAACATTATTTTGTTTCTCAAGCTTTTTTACCGCCATAAAAGAACAATATATTGATATGAAAATCAAGAATAGCTCTAATTGATGCTAAATTACTAATCAAATCACTATTGTCTAAAAAAACTTGAAACTTGCTAAATTTGAACATTGAATGTGAAACAATGGGCTAGAGAACACACGTAATCTCTTGCTTCCTTAATTCCTTTGCTTGAGGCTGTGAGAATCGACCCAACCGACTCACTTTTACAAGCCTGAAATGACTATCAAGTTTCATACCATTCTCAGTATTTCAATAGATCGATTAAGGAATTTCACATTAGATTTATACACGATAATAGCAAAAGTAGAGGAATATAATTAAGAAATTTAAGAGACTAACCATATTTGTTATAAAAACACACACCATCACATATGACAAGAGCCGTTCTAGCTCAGTTGGTAGAGCGCGTGGCTTTTAACCACGTGGTCGTGGGTTCGAGTCCCACGGATGGCGTTTTGTTACATCTTTTTTTTGTATGTTTTCTGGTTTTGTAATAGACATTTAAATATCACCAGAAAAGTGTCTTACATATACCATCTGATAAATATGAGCTGTTCTAGCTCAGTTGGTAGAGCGCGTGGCTTTTAACCACGGATGGTGGCTTGTTTGTTTGTTTGTTTGTTTTTTTTTTCTGATTTTGTAAGTAACATTTTTGCAATGTAGTCTATTTGTTATGCTACTTGGCATTTTAACCTTGTTTCATGCTCAGCTACACTCCCCAAGGCTTATTAAAATCAGCGTGAAGGTTCAAGGTGTCAGCCCATTCACGCTCAAAAACACTTGCCCAAACCTTGATGCTTTGTGTATTAATTGTGATAGCCGATAAGATAAATTCTTGTGTCATCCCTTTTTCTTTTTTCTTTTTCATTTATATGTTATTTTAATAGGTAGTGGGTGGTAAAACCTTGTGAGACCGTAACACACAAATATCGAAATAAGTGAGAGCTTATGTCTACATGGTAATGACGTGCAGTGAAAATATAGGAGACCATAACACATAGCTTTAAGAGTATTAGCATATTTATGTTAGATATAAACAATATATTCAACTACTTTCTTTCCAAAATAGTTGCAAAAATGACAATATTCTTTACGTAGTTGAAAAATAACTTTCATTTACAAATGACAGAAACACCAAAATAACCAAAAGTAAATTTTTTTCTAAAAGTGCCACTTACATAGCATAAATCATAAGAAAAATCTTTCTGTATACATTCAACAGACTTTGAGTTCCCCCTTCTGTCTTATTTGAGAAGAATACCAGGTATCTTAAATCTTACAAATAATGATATGGGTTTGTTTATAAACAGAAACAAGCCAAACTATGCAGCAGCTGACTTTTTATGATGGTAATCATCTAGATTAAGAATTTCCAGCAACTTTGGCCAAGATTCTGGGATCCCTCCAGGGAGATCAAACTCAATTAACTTCCCTTGCTTTCTGTAATAATCCTCTACCGGTTCACTCTGTACATCCAAACACCAACATAAATTCATCATTATTTTAATTTAAAAAAAATCGGATAAAAAGAGGGGGCGAAAATTGACATAAGTGGTTTTTCAATACATAAAACCTCCTAAATCGTTAATTCGATATTACTATAAGAGTAAAGTACACAGACGGTCCCTATTGTTTATCAAAATTCTGGATTTGGTCCCTAACTTTTCAAAAATACACGGATGGTCCTTGTGGTTTGCACTTTGTAACGCATTTAGTCCCCAGTCAACAAATCAAAAGGTTTTAGCATGTCCAAGTTAGGGACTAAATGAATTACAAAGTGCAAACCACAGAGACCATCCATGTACTTCTGGAAAAAGCTGGGGACTAAATGCATTACAAAGTGCAAACCACAAGGACCACCTGTGTACTTTACTCTTACTATAATAACATAACTTTGAGGTCATATTCGGCATGCTAATTGTCTATAAAAGTTTTTTGAACAAAGCTTTGTTTCGGGTCAACCCAACCCGCTTGACCCAGCTTCTTTGCCGGCGAATGAAGGGCAAGAAACCCGAAAAATGTTACCTTTTCTTTATAAACACGAAGGCGCTCTCTGACAACAGGTTCAGTGTCATCAGCGCGAGTAATGAGCTTCGAAGCACACTGCTGAGGTGGCAGAAGCGGCGGCATGCTCATTCCTGGCAGCCCGTTCTCGGCCTTTGCATCGATTGCAGCCACATTGAAACCTTTTCCACATTCACTGCATATCCTTCTTCCCAAACATTTCTCAATCAATACATCTTCCCTCAGTTTCAAATTTACCACCAAATCAATTTCTGTCACCTCATCAAGAATTTCCTTTAGCAAACAAAAACTTCATGTTACAAATTTTTAATTGTCATCATTTTGAAGTTTTTTCGGGGCAAAAAAAAGGATTGTTATTTGAAATAAAAACTGACCCAAAGTTGATCAACTCTTTATGCATTATACCAAAACATTTGATGGTTTATAACAAGACACTTACAGCTTGTCTTATTGTTCGAGGAAAACCATCAAGAATAAACCCCGATTCACCTCTTGATTCTCCGGCTTCGAGTCTTTTCGATAACAAGTTAAATATAATTTCATCCGAAACCAACTTCCCCTGATTTACTACCTCATCAAGCTGAAAAACACAATGAATTATTCAGTTTTGTGATAAAAACAAGAACCCAGTTTATTAACTTATAACATAAAATTTCTAAGTCAATCTATCGCTTGTAACAATTTCATTTATTTACAGCTGATAAATAAAATATCACAGCCTAACTTTACCTGTATTTATTTTCATGGTTTTTGATCGATATAAAACGGCGTTTCCATATCTTTTGGGCATATATTTACTGTATTTAAAACGTGGTAGTAATGTTGTTTTGACTTCTGACCCTATCTTACCTGTAACGAATTGAATCGATATTGACCGAATTTTTTCGCAATCGAAACACCTTCTAAAACGTAAACAGTAACAACTTTGATGAAAACATAGAATCATACAGACACCAAACATGTGAATTATACCGATACATATACCTGAGGAGAAAGAGGTAACTCTTGTCGGACGAGATCACCGGTGGCGATGTGAGGGACACCGAGAAGAGTGGAGAGTCGGCTAGCATATGTTCCTTTTCCGACGCCGGGGGGGCCTAAAAACACCCACTGGAAGCTTCTAGAACCACCATCGTTAGGATCATCTGTGTGGGGCGGTGAAGAATTGGTTTGGGAAAGGGTGGAAAGTGATCGGTTGAATAATAGGGATGAGAATTGGGGTTTGAAGAGGCGGGTGAGGGCCGCCATTGGTGGATTGGAAGAGTTGCAGAAGTTTGCCAGACGGAAGTCAGTCGTCGGTACCTAACGTGCTTTCATTCGGTTTTCATATTATAATGGAAAATATGCTTTGTTAGTTTCTTTTTTGGAGAATATATTTATTTAATTAACGTGAAAAGGAAATTTAGATATTTATGATGACGATTTCACGCATGTGTCATGGAGACCACTTTCTCACTAGTTTTATACGTTTACGAAATTAAAATAGGTTAACTTACTTTTCGAATATGGACATATGGTCCCAAATCAATGAATCATGTTTGTATTGGTATTAAAGCGGATAAAACACAAAGGTTCAACTTCTATAATAAAGCGGATAAAACAGAAGGGTTCAAATAATAAGGTACTGATGTAGAATTAGGAGTATGTATTTTAGGTGTTCTGAAAAGTATCCATGCTTGATTCATAATACCATGTCCGAACTCGATCCATCATACACCGACCCATGGAGGAAATGTTTGATATGAGAGGCACATTGTTGTATGGAAAACTATATAATATACAATATACATGAGATAAAGTTAAAACATAGGATGCAACTTTTACGTATACTTTCTTTCTATCAAATAAATAACCCTGGAGGTTGGTAACATGGACCAGTCTTGCTAAAACGAGACCAACTGTATAAAGTTTTACATAAAGACAACTTGCCTAAGGTGTCTTGAAACAAATTGCAAGCAATTTGCAACAAGTGAGACTCTAACACATAACCTTCACATTGGAAAGCAGTAAAATTACCTTCTTTCAAACTAATTGATCTAGGACTCATTGGCTAGCTGTCTAATATTCCGAATTTAAAATATTACTCAATAAATTCTATTAGACTCATTAAAAGTTGAAAATATATATTTAATATTTTCCATCTTTTTAAATTAATAACTTATATCGCCAATGTGTAAGATTAAATATATTATGTATTAATATTTAATCTATAGCCATTATAATCATTTACATAATATAGATCAAAATATATAATAACCTATTAAATAATTAGTTGGTAATTGTTGATGGACCATATTACCCTTATTAACTAATTAGGTTTCCTCCTGGGTGCTTATATAAGGAGAATTAAGTGGAGGTTAAGGGGGTTACTCAGTTACACAATTAGACACAACCCATTAGCCATAACATCAATTTTCGACCTCCTCTCCTAATCGAATCCCCTATTCGATTTCTAAGTCCCCATCATCAGTCAGCACCCTAAGGAGGAACCAGATCACGATGACAAGCATGTCGAACTCCATTACTGGATTCTCCACTGCACTTTCTGCTGTGACAGGTATGTTTTAATGTTTTATTTCATGTTTGAACAGAACCGAACCCAACACAATGAGGTAGTGGTGGAGTGGTTAGGGAAAAACTTGGTTTTGCTTTTGACCCAGATTCGACTCCCACTCTCTCCATTATTTTATGCGGCATCCAGGTGAAAGGCGAATACGGGTGACACCAGTTCATCTTGGATGGGAGACGAGGTTTTACCGATTATTTCACTGTCGTGCATTCGGGCGGGTGGAGGTCGGGTTTCCGCTCATCTGGTAGAGCCAAGGGGCTGACGGCGGTCGAATAGTCGAACTTGGTCATAACGCCCGGTGTCACGGTGATTGACACATCGTTCCTTGTCCGTTAAAAAAAATAACTTATATCAATAAATATGTCGTGACAAATTCCCAATCCCAAAAAATATGGAAAAGTATGCACAGGGCCACGTGTAACAATATTTGCCACCAAACTCAACGGCCAAAATTAAATTCCTGTTTTTTTCCGGCAACAACAACTTCAAACTGAAAATGGCGATTACTCTCTCAGCTTCAACTCTCTCTCCGATCACTCGTACCTACCTATCTCCTCCTACTAATTCTCATACCACCACCACCACCACAAGTAATAATAATAATCTCACTCTCTTTCCCTCCACCAACAAACCCCTTCTTACTTCTTCATCACATGCTCGCCGCCCTGTCTCCGCCGCCGTCACCAGCTCCACTGGCAAGTTTTATGCATACCCTTTTGTATTCACACACTACTTTATTAGACAACAATGTAATTAGTCAAAGTTATGGGTTAAGTATAAAACCTTGTAAACCCTAATTACAATTCTGCAATACAAACAGTTAGAATTACATTACATACTTAATGGTGTTTAATTTTAATGAAGATGTTTATGTTAATTGGAGGGTTAATTGTGCAGGAGGAACTTCTCAAACTTCTATTGAAACTGGAAGTTTGTTGGAGAGAGTAGAGGTGTTTGATTTGAATGGAAAATCGGTTTTGATTTCTGACTTGTGGAAGGATCGGAAGGCGGTTGTTGCATTTGCTCGTCATTTTGGGTATGCATATCTTTTTATTAAGTTATGTTTTTTTTATAAGATTTACAATTTTGTATGCGCGTTGAACTGCAGATGTGTCCTTTGTATGAAACGAGCTGATTTGCTTGCTGCTAAGAAGGTATGCAACCTATACAAACTAGAAATGATAAGATTTAAGAGTTAATTGTGATCATTTTTGCAATGTATGCTAACTGGTTATGCAATTTTGAGTTTCGGGGCATTGATAGTGTTGGGCTTTTTGATGTATCAGGATAGGATGGATGCTTCAGGTGTGGCACTTGTCTTGATTGGGCCCGGAAGCGTTGATCAGGTGTGGATATGTACCCGTTCTCTGTGTTGATTATCTTGATTTTTTTTTCTTTTACCGTTGACAATTTCAACCCATTAACTTACAATTTGGTTGATTTAGGCTGTGTATTATCTTAAATGGGTCAAATATATTGTTTATTACTGGAACAAGAGTCGGTCAAACGAGTTGAAAGTTGCTAAAAGTCTATTTTTGATACAGACAACCTCCTAAGCTATTTTATTGAAATATTTAGATTATCATTGTAACAATATTGTTTCTTAAACATACTTAGTGATTTAGAGCATTAGTTTACTTGTGGAGCTTTCAATAAGTTGACGATATATTTTTGGAAACTCAACCGACCCGGACCATTTTACCCGTTACCCAGCCCGACCCGTCCATCCTGCCATTCCTCATTTTCTATATTCTAATGGAGAAAGGAATTCACACTTTATTGTATCCGTTTCTTTACATTCCTTTTATTGATAGGTATTTGCTCTGTGTATTTCTTCCGACTGTTTTAATCTTGTGCAGGCTAGAACTTTCTCTGAGCAGACGAAATTTAAAGGAGGTATATATTCAAGTTAGACAGTATGCTACCCATCTCACTCTACCTTTACTTTAATAAAAGGTTTTATGTAAATACATTACCCTTCTGTAAAGACAGAATTTTGTCGTCAAAATTGAAAGTAAATAGGTAATCCTAGCTTAACTTATAGCAGAATGACATGTACGCGCTGCTTGTTGCAGAAATCTATGCAGATCCTAGTTATGCATCATACAAGGCACTGAACTTTGTTTCTGGAGTCACAACTACATTTACACCCGGGGTATGTACGTAATATGTTTTGTATGTTAAGTTGCTTTGTTGCCAAATTTTACGGTTTTTAAGTTTTTAGTTTGTGAATCATATGGAAACAACAGGCTGCTTTGAAGATTATAGAAGCATACATGGAAGGTTACCGACAGGATTGGGAGCTTTCCTTTGAAAAAGATACTCGTACAAGAGGTGGCTGGTATGTATGCTTGTTGTATTGGTTACTTTGTAACCAATAATTAAGATGTTAACAACTTAGCATCATAGTGTGCAAAGATAAGGTGTTGCATTCATTTGATATAAAATTGGTTATTCGGTCAGGCAACAAGGTGGAATCATAGTTGCGGGTCCTGGGATAAGCAACATCTCATACATCCACAAGGTGAACATCTCGTGCACCCGCACCCACACTTGAACCCAACTCGCATAATCGGATCATCATGTTGATTGGGTCTTGTTGAATTAACAATATTCCCATATTACTTATGTGTTTTTTGTGACTAACACAGGACAAAGAAGCGGGGGATGATCCTGATGTAGAAGAGGTACTGAAAGCTTGTTGCTCGTGAGAATGTAAATATATACGATGATACTCTGCTACTCTTATGTGTATAAACTTCATCAAAGGTTATTACAAAATACAAGTGACTTTTATTTATATTCAATTAATATGAAGATAAGAGCTTAGTGTCACAACATACAAGTACATTATTCCAATATTGAAATCTACAGAATACAATTGTGGGTATGAATGTCATTCCACTTTTTTCTGTAACCAATGGTACAAGGACCTTCTCGTCACCTTCAACCTATGCAAAACTGCCGGTCTTCTGTTGGATGATTTTGACAACTTGGTTCCTTCTAGGGTTTCATGTAAGTCAGGCTGTGAATTGAAGGGATTCTCCACGTTGATTCTTATCTCGGTAGGCATTTTAGGTCCTAATGAGAGAACCTCAAGCCCGAGATTATCTTTTAAAAGTTTAACTATAGCATCTTTTACATCAAATTCGTTTTTATCTACAGCTGTACCAACTTCCTGGACTCCCAAGATTATGAACATGTCATCTCTCATAAATTCTCCTGCAACAAAACATGTTTACACATTAAAATTCATAATCAAGTGTGTAGATATCAATATGTATGTAACAAAGAATGCACTGTTACCAGGATGGTAATTCTCTTTTATCATTCTCAAAACGGCTAGGACGACAATTCGCGCTTCAACCTGTTGAATACATTATGTTAAACGATATCTATCTACGAACTCAAATAATTTATCACTATAGAATTATATTCCAATTAATTATGTGTTACCTTTGTGAGGCCTCGAAGATCAACAGCTATAGATTGGGTACCCTTCTGCAAATGTGATGCGACTTTCTCAAGAAGTAAACTGTGGGGTCCACCTAAATCCCTTTTGCTGGTATGTTTAAGCTGGCCTTGTGACCGATGGTTATCTTGTATTATCCCTTCACACCATTCCTCTATTAGTTCCTTGAGATAGTAATCATTGGGTTTGAACCTACACAATTAAAATATATATGTTTATATATTCCAGTAAAACACACAGCACGGCAAAGCACAAGGCTTTTGACGCGTACCCTGATTTACGCATGTCTTGATAGATAGAAAGACATTGTTGAACTTCTATTAGGGAACCGTATCTGGTACGGGCCCTGAGAAGCGTGTTATACGTCACCTGAAATTCAAAATTGTTCAACGGTTTAGCATTTTGTATAATTAAATCTATAAACATATAAGTAAAATGCCATTTTCGTCCCTGAGGTTTGGCCAGATTTGCGACTTTCGTCCAAAGGTTTGCTTTTCCGTATCTAGATCCAAAAGGTTTGAAATCTTGCCATTTTCATCCGGCTCCTTAACTCCATCCATTTTTCAATGTCAATTCAGGGGCATTTCCATCTTTTTGGTTAACTTAAAAGGCAATTCGGTCTTTTTCAAACCTTAAGTTAACAAAAAAGACAGAAATACCCCTGAATTAACATAGAAAAATGGATGGAGTTAATGGGCCAGATGAAAATGACAAGATTTCAAACCTTTTGGATCCGGATGCGAAAAAGCAAACCTTTGGACGAAAGTCGCAAAACTGGCCAAACCTCAAGGACAAAAATGGCATTTTACTAAAAAATTAATGTGGAATTGACACAATATTACTTAAGAGAATATTGTCATTAGACATTCCTCACCATATTTGGTTGTATTTGATATCTCTTCATCTCTGCAAATAACGAAAATGCCAAGTTCAACTCCCTTTGTTTTACACAAACCTGTAGATAAAATCATTTGTAATCAGAGTCAGAATGATTACATGCCCTGCTGATTTTTAGTTTTTCCACACATACTAAAATGCCCAACAACTAAGAAAAGTTTGAACCTTAATAGCAGCTGTATATGCGATAACATCAGGCGGCACACCAGACTCACGCATGGTTTTCAAAACCTGCACTGGAGGGATAAAAGTTGTTAAAAGGTTATATAATGTGGATTTCCGCAACATGTGGCAAAATAGGTAATTCGTAATAAGTTAGGTTGACCCAACACTTATTCTCCAAATTGTTTAGATTTTATCACAAGAAGAGTGAAATGCCATTTTCGTCCCTGATGTTTGGTCAGTTTTGCGATTTTTGTCCAAAAGTTTGTTTTTTCACATCTGGATCCAGAAGGTTTAAAATCTTGTCATTTTCATCCAGCTCGTTAACTTCATCCATTTTTCTTCGTTAAGTCAGAGGTATTTCTGTCCTTTTTACTAACTTAAAGGGCAATTCGGTCTTTTTCACTTTTATGTAAAAAGACCGGATACCTCTGAAAAAGACCGAATTGCCCTTTAAGTTAACAAAAAGACGGAAATACCCCTAACTTAACGGAGAAAAATCGATGGAGTTAATGATCCGGATGAAAATGGCAAGATTTCAAACCTTTTGGATCCAGATGCAAAAAAAAACAAACCTTTGGACAAAAGTTGAAAACTGGCCAAACCTCCGGGACGAAAATAGAATTTTACTCTTACAAGAAATTGAACACCACTATGTCTCTTACCTGTACAGCACGCTTAACGTCACCAGAACCTCCATAAACACCAATCAGAGTTGACCAGCTTATATGATTAGGGCTAAGTCCAACTGTCTCCATCTCATCCATTAAAGCTTTTGCAAGAAAGTGATCAGTGCCACAAGCTTTCATCAACACGTTATACGTTGAAACGGTAGGTTTAAAAGGAACATTAATAGCCGTTTGTGAACCGCCAAGTTTCAAACTTCTATCAGTCATCTGAAACGAATTGTTTTTCCAATTCTGAAACAAACGAAAGGCTCTATCATACTGTAAAGCCTTAACACATGCATGAAGGAGGACATTACAACACTGTGAATTTGGCATGCAACCAGCTAAAAGCATTTCTTCAAATAATACGAACGCTTGATCTACTAAACCAGATTTGGCGCATGCACTGATTAGCGACGACCACGTAACTATATTCGGAGTCACACCGGCTTCAATCATTTTGTCTTTTATTCCCAGTGCCATTTGCCACATTCTTTCATCTGTAAATACCTGGAATTGATGGTGAAAGAAACAACACATGTGTGTTGACAGCTGGCAGAAGGAATACTATTTCATAAATACAAGATACTGGACTGCAAAGATGAATATGGTACCTTAATCATTGTGCTGTATGTGAAGACATCTGACTTTAATGATCCTATTGATTCCAAATACTCCACCTCCGTATAAATCTCCTGCGCTAAATCACGTCTAGCGGCAAGGGAGCATGATTTCAGAAGGATATTATATGATGCGATATCTGGAGAAATACCTAGGCTCTGAATAGGTAAACCGAATTAGTCAAAATAATGAAAACAAAAAAATGAAATTGCAAAAGGCTGTGAGGAAGAGAGTATTACTTGCATATGCTTGTAGATATCCATTGTGTAGCTCAAGTCACGGGCATTTACATTCATAAGACTGTTGAACACGTACAGATTTGGGTTGATATTTTGAGCATTTAACTCCTGCGTCAATTTCACAGAAATGATATAATATAAGTGATCTCATGATCAATTTAGAACATCCTTGATGCCTAAATAAACGAAACAAACAAGAATTGTAGATAATATTTCTAAAGTGAGACACTAACAAACTGGGAACATGTGTATATAAACTACAATCCAGAATCATAATACTATCATACCTCATAAATGGTTCTAGATCGCGAATGGTCATGACAAAGACCACATACATCTATGATTGTGCGGTAAGCATACATATTCACACATCCCAGTTTCTGCTTGGATTCTTCGAAAACAGTCAGTGCAGATTCCATATCACCCCTCTTTCCAAATTCAAGTATTCCCTTACAAAACACTTCATCAGCACGGGTACAAAAACCTGCATACCTTATAACTGCTTGTGTATTCCTTTTGGTCACACAGTTTCTAATAACTTCAATCGGTTGCACCACATCTTCAATCGTTAAACCAAATCCTGAACCACGTTGAGTTGAATAATTAGATAAATGAGTTACCTATAGCAGCCGAAAAGTCGAAAACTACTTCTATATCAATTAAACCTAGAACTAACTGTCATTGTGTCTACCTTAACAATTATAAGGCTGGTCGGCATGGGGTACGTCCCCGGATCATCTTGGGACGGCGACGGTCCAAACACCGTGCCGCCCCCCCCCCGCGTCCCGTCCTCCCCGTCCGCAGCTAGACGTTTGCGACGATCCATTAATGGTGGGGCCCAATGCAAAAGTGACCGTTAAATAAAAAAAAAAAAAATTCAATTTTTTTTTCAAAAAGTAACGGTAATATTATTATTATTTATAAATTTCAATTCCATTTTCACTTTCATTCACCAAACTAACCACAACATCTCATCCCTCTCTCACATAATTTTTATAAATCTTCTTCCACTTTTATAAACCTTATACTTTAGCATGGATCCTTTCAACAACCCGACCAACCCGAACAACCCGAACAATCCGTATAACCCGACGACTCCCATCAACCCGACCCAACCTAATGTTTTCTCGGGTCCGGGATATTATCCGACGTTAGAACCAATCGGGTGAAGGGTTTTGGGCAAAGGTTTTGGCGAAGTTTCTCGAGTATATGGGTCAAGGCGAGTATCGAGATGTCGATTCGGTCTCAGCAAAGTGGCGGAAAATGAACTCGCTCATCAATAGGTTTTGCGAGGAATATAATAAACTATATACAAGTGACCGCCGTAGCGGCATGAGCGACGACGATGTGTTCCGAGTGGCGTTGGAGAAGTATAAGTCGAACAATAGTAATACCAATTTTGCTCACGTTCGCGCATGGATGGTTGTAAAAGACCAACCAAAATGGAGGCCGATCCCCAACGAGGTGGCGATGGCGAAACGGCAAAAAACATCGGAAACGAGTAGTTTTAGCGCCGGTGGATCGGACGCGAGGTGTAACTTAAACTTAAATGATGACGTCGCCTTTGACGAAGAGGAGTACGCCGTACATGAGCCGGAGCGTCCACCGGGCCGAGACAAATCAAAGAAGGAGCGGGCCAAGGGGAAACAAAAGGAAACGGTGGACCCGAACATGGTTGAGTTTATGGAACACTTAAAAGTGTACAATGACGTCACGGCCCAAAAGACGAAGGCGAAGGACCGGTTCGCGGAAGAAAAAGCTCGTGTAGAGGAAGAAAAGTTACGCGAGAAGGTGCGGTTGTCGAATGAGAAAATCCGAATTTCCGATGAAAAAATTCGGCTCAAGGAATGGGAAATAATGATGATGAATGTCGAGGACGAACCCGAGCCGAAACGTTCGATGTTGAAAAAACTTCAAAACGACATCATGAAGAAGCATAATATTATTTAAGTCTATGTTTTTTTTAAGTCTTTGGTTTTTTTTTTATTAACTTTATGTTTTTTTTTATGTTTATGTAATGTGGTTTTAATATTAATGAAAATATTTTGTTAGTATATTTGTTAAATGTTAAAAAAATAGAAGATTAAAAAAAATAAAAAAACATAAAAGTGGTGGAGGATGATAACTAGGACCAACTTAACCATGCCCTCTAGTTTTGGAGGATGGACCAATCTTGGGAGGATGATGACGTGGCATCAACCATACCCACTAGCCTAATAATCTAACATTCATTGAACACAATTAGGGCTACATAATGAGTTTAATTTTTTTTTACCAGACAGTGTTTCCATCAAATCAACAACATCATCCACACCACCGCGATTTAAACTCCGTCGACATTCTCGACCAATCGCATCTACAACCGATCGATCAGACAGCAACACGTCCACTACACTACCAATCCCTAGCTTCTGAAAACCGGTCAAAACTCTGTACATCCTCTGAACTCCCTCATCACTCTCAATTACACACAAAATCCCCTTGGAAAGAAGCTCAGCATTCAACAACGCCGAAAATTCAACCGAACTAGCACCGCCACTGGTAACCGTTTCTACAATCATGAAAAAATCGTCGAACCTTGCGTCTTCGGCAAGCTTGGAGGCTAATTCTGCGTAGTAGTTGATCTGAGTGTGGCTCTTCCATTTGAAAGTGGAGAAGAGAGGAGGACGGTGAGATTTGGTGGAGGAAGACGGTGACGGTGACGGTGACGGTAGCGGTGGTGGTGGTGGTTTTGGTTGTTTGGGGGGTTGTTTAGGTTTAGTAGTGCGGGTGTGTTTGGGGAGTGGTGGAGGAGTGGAGACGGAGGAGGCGGTTATGGTGAGAGTGGTGGTGGTGGTTCTCATTTCCCGGCTAACCGGCCGTTTATCTGGTAACCGGTTTTAAGAGATTTTCATTGGTGATTGGTTGGATTGTATTTGAAAGGCGGGTGTTGGTGGGATAATATGATCCTCTGACCCGTTAGATTCAGGCCAGTTTTTTTTTCAACTTTTCTTATTGAGTAAAGTGCATTTTACCCCCTGAGGTTAGGGGTGATTGGCACCTTTACCCCCCTAAGAAAATAATTGCAATTTTACCTCCCACTGTTCACTGTTATGTCGCAATTCTACCCCCCTGGCTTCAGTTTTGTTGACTGGTCTGTTGACTTGGGGGTGAAATGACTATTTTACCCTTTTATTTTACCCCCCAACGTTTGTTGTTATGTCGCATATTTACCCCCTGGAATCAAATATGTTGGCTGATCTGTTGACTTGGGGTAAATTACTAAAATACTCTTTCTTATAACCCCCTATAATTTATGTTTAGAAGCAAAATTACCCCCTGCAACTACCAAAACCTTTCCCGCCACCATCCATATTCGATTCCACCACCATATAAACAGGCTTGTAACAGAATTCAAGCCACTCAGCCACCGTTGACCACCCTTCGCTACTGTCCCATCTCCATGAACCTGGCTGAAGCCCATACACATCCAGAACCAGGTTCACATGTCCAACTAGGTTCACTGTCAGCAAAAATCATAACCATTGTGTGTTTGGCATCAAGTGTTTTAACAGAATTCAAAAACCATGAAGAAGTGTTGTAACAGAATTCAAAAACCATGAAGAAGTCAAACAGGTTCACTGTCAATTCAAAAACCATATGCATTGTACAAGCCCGTTGCATTTGTAGAAGCCTGCATATCCATATTATTGCCTAAAAACAACACATATACATTGACCTATATTATTGACCCATAAGTCAAATTGCAGCACTGTCAATTCAAAAACCATGAAGAACCTTCAGCGTTTGACAGGTTCACTGTCAAGTCAAACAGAATTCAAACAAGTTTGTAATGTCGAAATTTAGAAATGACAAATCTTGGCCTATATTATTGACCCATAAGTCATAAGCATTTGTACAAGCATGTTTGACTTTCATAAGTCAAATTGCACATACACCTATTGCATTTGTAGAAGCCTGCATATCCATATTATTGCCTAAAAACAACACATATACATTGACCTATATTATTGACCCATAAGTCAAATTGCACATACACCCTCTTTCACTTATGCAAGGGACTGAAAGTGATGGTGATTGCACCAAGCACCTCTGCATCAGTCAATGTGTTATGTTCTGTTATGTTCTATGATCAAACCAAACAACAACAACTTAACAGTCAAATATAACCAACATTAACCCACATTATGTCGTGATCAAACATTAACCCACTTAACAGTCAAATATAACCAACTTAACAGTCAATGTGTTCTATGATCAAACATAACCTGTTCTATGATCAAACATAACATGTTCTATGATCAAGCAAAAGATCCTACACATTAACCCAAAAGATCCTAGAAGATTAGAGTTTAAGTATCCTACACTACATATTAACCCAAAAGATCCTACACAACCATTTCCTGCTGAGGGGGAAACTGGAAATGCAGGAACGGGCGGCCTCGCATCTTGACAACCAATGAGACCACAATCGATCGAAGTGAAACATGAATCCTCATGTCCACTGCAAATACACAAACATCCATTACTAGTTGTTTGATTTTACCCCACAATCAAAATAGTTGTTTGATTATACCTGAAAACTGCGAGAAAAAGGGAGGATCTCTGGACCACAGCTGGATCGATGGTGGCCGGTGGTGTGGTCGCCGGCCCTGGCTCAGCCGGTGGAGCTGGATGCATCATGGCATTCTGTTCAGTCATCCTCTGCTCATGCGGTGAAGAAGAAGGAGTGGTGAAGAAGATGGAGTGGTGAAGAAGATGGAGTGGAGGTCGCCGGAGGGAATGGAGGTCGCCGGTGAAGAGACGTCGCTGTAACATCCCAAAACGCGAATTTTAAAATTCGTTAGAATGGTACCATGTTTAATTAAATAAATATAATAACTAAGTTACTAAACTTGGTTAAATGTCTAAGAAAACAATCAAGGAAAGGAATTTACTTACAATTGTGATCAAGTAACAACTAGAGGGGCCAAGATTGTCAAAAAGGGGGAAGTTTATGTTTAAATTAAAATAAAAATAAAACCCCCCAAATACCCACACCTGGGCGTAGGGGCGATCAACCAGAGAAGAGCAAGAGGGGTGAAACCCTAATTCAACAACAAAACCTTCAAATTGGAGGATCAAACGAAGGCCAAATTCAGATTGGAATATATATAAACGATCACCAAGTCAAGAGAATCGTAAGGTATGTCGAATTTTTGACATTCATGAAGTTGTGAAAATTAGTTAACTTTGCATGATGCGATCTGTGTATGAATCGTAGAGGCTATGGCCGAATTAATGAAGTGTGATTGCTTAGGAACAAACCCTAAGTAGAAATATGAAGTAAATTCAGATTTGTTGATGCTAAATTCATGTATGTGATGTTTTTAGGGTTTTGATTGCTAAAACTAGTGATATGATGTCATGAACATGCTTAAATTGAAAGCTGAATTCAAACAGCTCCTGATTAGAATTTACAGCCGACTTGTATTGGCTGTAACCTGAACAAAACGTGACAAAAACATGTGTTTATTGAGTCTAAAATGTAATTCCAGGAAATATCTTTAAAACCCCACTGGAATCGCATTTTTTCGACGAGAATTGAGCGTTTTATGAATTTTTCCATATCAAAGGTTCAAGCTGCGTTTTCTGGCAGAATTTGCTGCCCATTACGAATGTCATAACTCAATTTAGGAATTTAGTTATGATCTCAAATATTTACTGTAGATAGTTTTAAGCGATTAAAAGAATCGCCAATTGGAATTTCGTCAATCGGATAAACGAGGAATTTTTAATGAATTTTTCTGTAAGCTGCAGTCAGAAGTGACGAATCTGATTGCAGCTTAGTAAATGAATTTTTACGAATTTTTGGTAAAGAGTTAGATCTTGAAATTTTAACACAGTGCCTAACCCTCCGAGAGGTACACCACATAAAAAAATCATAATTTTTGAAGACTTGTAAATAGGTTAAACAAGTCACCAAAACAGCCCATTTTTTCAGTGATACGAAATGCCTAAATGAAATCGCGGTCTACTTGGTTGTGTTACTATGTGAGTATGAAATGTAAACTATGTCCGTAGTATAAACGACTATAAAGTTGTGGATGTGTGAAATTAGATCTCATTAAGTACATGCTTTATCAATATGTGCTATATGTGATGACATGAAGAATTATGTGGAATGAAAATATGCGACTCTAGTTGTACTTTGATATGTTGGAAATTGATGAGTAAAGTTAAAACGAAGCCGAATGTGAAATATAAATTGACATGATCATTCATATGTATAATTTTATATGTTAACAAGAACGTGGATGCAACTCAATGAAAGTATAGGGATCATGTCAAGATGGATGGAAGCATAAAGGGCTAACGGGTCATGCGGACGTGAGGAAACGAGAGCGGATACGGATACGTAAGGTAAGTAACTTTCCGGACTTTCTCTTTAATAGTAAATGAAAGTATTGGAATATTATTGAAAATTGTTAGTGGTTATGTTGAGATACGCGTTTAATGATGACATCAAGTAAGGGTATTAAGTAAGTGATTTCCGTAATCACTTCTTAGATGTTTACGTAAAGATATGTGTTAGTTAATTAAAGTAATGGTAGTCGAGGTCAAATAAGGATGGATTATATGAAATTGATGATTTTCGTTAAGTAGAAATAATGGGGCCTTGTGGTTATATCGAAATGAAAAGTAAGAATTGGCTACGGTTTATTAACCGGGTAAAAAGGTAGGAATGCACATAGGTATGCTAATTGGTAAACAGAAATGTGGATAAGTATTCGAAAGATTCGGTTGTGAGTTGTGGTTAATGAGTAAACATTCTCGCGAATGAAATTTAGATTAACAAAGGTTGAAGTAGTATGATGGTATAAGATGAATGAACTAACGCACAACGGGTATCGGGTGCGTAAACCCCAAGTAAGAAACTCCGGATAATGTAAAAGTATTATGGCTATAGTGTTCATGTAAGTTTTGGACTAAAACGAATGTGTTATCGGATGAAAACATAAACGGGTCGAATAAATCGTAAATGAATAATAAGCCGATAGCGCGTAAGTTAAGAATTTCTTTAATCCGGATATAGGATTGTAAGTTCACATGATAGAATTTCAAATTATGGTCATGTAGGAAGAAACGGGAGGTTAAACGGGTAAAATGGTCAAAAGTTATGCAAGTTTTAGCATTAACGGACGACAAAGCGGAGCTGCAGAAAAACAACATTTAGAGGGGCCGTCGCCGACGCCCTCCCCATGTCCAAAAACCTGAAATTTATTATTTAAGTTGATTTATGTATAGTAGGCTTCGGTATGATATCCGTGGACTACGGCGGGCCTCCCAAACATGATTTCGAGTGTTCCCTTGACGTTTATGAGTTGTAAACCCAAGTCTAAGCCTCATGTAATTAATATAAGAGTATGATAGATGTATGTAATGAAGTTGGACATGTATTACATGTAAATGGTATACAAGAATGCGTACGAAACACGTAGGTATGAATACATGATTGTAAGTATGTATGTGTGCAAGTATGTGCGAATGCATGATTTAGATGCATTTGAGAATTAATGTTACTAACAATGCCCTTGAGTTTGGAATATAATGCAGGAATGAGAATGTCGGATTCTTATGAAGTTGAAGCCGAACTCGGAACAAGAGACTTCGAGAGAATAGTCGAATGAATCGAAGCTATATTGTCGAATGTTATACGAAAGTTAATTGTGTGAGAATAGTGTTGTATGAGGTTGTCAATGACTAATGATTAAGTTGTATGTGATGTTCACAGGTACCACACGGATTTCTTCTACTACTAACGAAGATGAGCAGACGTAGATCGAGTCAAGAGCAAGGATTGTACGGGAAGGATCGGTCACATAGTTTAACAAATATAGGTCCGAAGTATTAATATAATGAAACGTGGTAAATCCTTTTTAATGAGTGTATGACATTTGGTATTCGAACCTTCCTGTAAGTATTATGTCTAATAAAAAAAACGAAATTTTGGGTTCATATTTTCCGCTGTGTTGTATTTTTAAGTTATTACAAGTTAGTTTTACAGGGAATTGTTCATAATACGAACGGGTCATGCCCGATTTTTATTAAATTATAGTATGATAATATCACATTTTGGAAGGTGAAATCTGGGCGTTACAGTCGCCGGGGAAGAAGCCGGAGGGAAGGTGATTGCCGGTAGTGAGGAAGAGGAAACTTAGGGGGTAAGGTTGTGATATAAGGTTGAGTTAAGGGGTTATTTTAATATATAAGGTACAATTAAGTTGAAATTAATATTATACCCTTTGACCCTCCAATGTTTATGTTGACCAGTCAACAAAACTGAAGCCGGGGGGTAGAATTGCGACATTACAGTGAACAGTGGGGGGTAAAATTGCAATTATTTCCTTAGGGGGGGGGGGGGGGTAAGGGTGTCAATCACCCCTAACCTCAGGGGGTAAAATTGCAGTTTACTCTTTTTTATTTCTTGTGTAGTTTCAACTTATAAGAAAATGCAAATTTATCAGATAGAAATCGGCAATTATTAGGGATGAGCATTTAGTACAAACTACTGAACCAGTATTGATACTGAATTTGTCGTACCGAATTATTTTCGATACTGAATTGGTACCCACTTTTTAACGTTTTCGGTACCGTTATTTTACTGAATTTTGTCCTCAAATGCCGGTATCGTACCGTAACGTACTGAACATTTTCAGTATCGGTATCCATATTTAGCGATTCGATACCAAAACTTTCGGTACCGGTATCGAGCTATTATAGTATTTGTTGATGTACAGATTAGTGACTATAAAATCATAATAAATATACTTTATGCAAACAATTTTATACAATTATTATTTAATTTCTATAAATTATATACCCATATACAAAGCAAAGGGTGCTTTTAACAAATTATATTATCATTGCATGTATGATATGTGTGGTGTTTTATTGATGTATGGCTTCGATTTCGCCAATCAAGATTTTCTCTCAATTTTGTCAAACTTCTGCACTTTCCTTTTAATCTTTGATTGAGTCGATTTGGGTATCTATTTAGATCCTTAATTTCAATATTTTCTTTTGTAATTTCAAAATTTTGGCCAAATTTTCATATATGTATTTAGTTCTAAAACAACTTTAAATATGTACCGTTTTGGAGAGACGGTGGCTTTAAATATATGCCGGAACAATAATAGGGTTTTTGATTTCCCAAGTCATTGTGACTCCAGGGATTTTAAAAAACCAGTCATCGTCCGAATATCCATTTTTCCAAATTATTAAATTTCAACCACAGAACACAAGCTTTTGATTTTCCACTCATCGCCCGGGACAGTGATAAGTTTTTGAATTCTCAAGTCATTGTGACGCCAAGGATTTTAAAAAACCACTCATCGCCCGAATATCCATTTTTCCCAATTATTAAATTTCAACCATAGAACATAAGCTTTTTATCTGAATTTGTGTACCTTGAATGTGTATTATGTGTGTGTCACTTGAATTTTGAAGTTCTTTCATTATGGGCTGGACAAATGTCAGCCCATCTATCCACAAAAGAGCCCAAAGTTTTAAATAATTTTCAGTGGTATATTATGGAGAACTTTTTCTGGATTGTGGTATATTATGGACTTCTTGTTATTTTTAAATACGCGTGATACTTTGATATAATAAACGTGCTTTTGTGAAAAGATCGGCTGAATTGTTGCTGGATTGGACATATCTCATCTCGACCTGATTGTCTTTAATAAGATCTCGAGTATATGCAAAGAATCTTGGTGGTATATGTTTTGTTCTGTCACTTTTGATATACCCTTCTTTCGTTTGAGAGACACAAGCGGCATTATCTTCATGGATAGGAGTTGGGCTTCGATATTTCTCTAGCCCATAAGAAGTCGCTATGTGTTGTGACATAGATCTTAGCCATACACATTCTCTTGAAGCTTCATGTAGTGCAATGACTTCAGCATGATTTGAGGATGTTGCGACAAGTGTTTGTTTCTGAGAACGCCATGAAATCGCATTTACTCCGTTCATAAATACATATCCAGTATGAGATTTTGCTTTATGTGGATCAGATAAATAACCTGCATCTGCATAACCAACTAACCCTTCCTTTGAATCGTTGGGATAAAACAAGCCTAAATGCACAGTACCTCGAAGGTATCGAAAAATATGTTTAATCCCATTCCAGTGCCTTTTAGTAGGAGCTGGACTAAATCTTGCCAACAAGTTCACTGCAAAAGAAATGTCAGGTCTCGTACAATTCGTAAGATACATAAGTGCTCCAATTGCACTGAGGTATGGTACTTCTGGACCAAGAACTTCTTCGTTGTCCTCACAAGGACGAAATGAATCATTTTCGACATTAAGTGACCTAACGACCATTGGAGTGCTTAAAGGATTTGCCTTGTCCATATTGAAACGTTTCAACAGCTTTTCAGTATAATTCGTTTGATGCACAAGTATTCCATTGCTCATATGTTCAATTTGTAAACCAAGACAATATTTGGTTTTTCCAAGGTCTTTCATTTCAAATTATTTCTTTAAAAGAATAATTGCTTCATGAATTTCCTTTTGCGTCCCAATTATATTTAGGTCATCAACATATACAACTATGATCACATATCCTGATGTTGTCTTCTTAATAAAGACACATGGACATATAAGATTATTTGTATAACCTTTAATTGTCAAATACTCGCTCAAACGATTGTACCACATCCATCCAGATTGTTTCAACCCATATAAAGATCTTTGTAATTTGATCGAGTACATTTCTTTGGGTTTTGAACTTAATGCTTCAGGGAGTTTAAATCCTTCAGGAACTTTCATATAGATGTCACTATCAAGTAATCCATACAAGTAAGCTGTAACAACATCCATAAGACGCGTTTCTAACTTTTTAGAAACTGCTAAGCTGATTAAGTATCTAAAGGTTATTGCATCCAAAACGGGAGAATATGTTTCTTCATAGTCAATCCCCGACCTTTGTGAAAAACCTTGAGCTACAAGTCTCGCTTTATATCTTGTAACCTCATTTTTCTCATTTTGTTTGCGTACGAAAACCCATTTATACCCTACAGGCTTTACAGCCTTAGGTGTAACAACAATAGACCCAAAAACCTTTCGTTTGTTGAGTGATTTTAATTCAGCTTGTATAGCGCCTTTCCATTTATCCCAGTCATGTCTATTTTGACAATCATTGACAGATTTTGGTTCAGGATCATCATCTCCACCCATGATGTCACTTGCTATATAATAAGAAAATATCTCATCAATATTTTCCATTTCATATCGGTTCCATATGATATGTGTATGACCATAGTTGATTGATATCTCTTTGTTAGTATCATCAACATCTTCCTCATGAGAGGTTTTGGTATTTACTGCTTTATCAAGATCATTCTCTTTGTGGTCAATTTTCTTTACAAGTGCATTTCTTTTTCGAGGATTCTTATCCTTTGAACCGATTGGCTGTCACGGCCCCCGTCCCGGTTTTACCCGGTTCAGGAGCCGCTGGACAGAAACCCGTGGTATTTATTATTTGAGTTGACAGCGGAAGTTTAACAGGATCTTTTAAAACTTGAAAATGCCCAATTATTTTATTTCATAATTTGGGACAAACCCCGTAATTTACAATAGAGAAATTTCACTGGGAAATCCCTGTTTTACAAAACATGTTTATTTATTTTACTGAGCCACCACTTCAAGCTTGTTAGTGCTCCGTATCACTTTTCCTTTATTCACAGTAAGTCACCTGAAACATGTTTTAAAAATATTTTATCAGCGGGGAAATACTGGCGAGTCACTCAAATTTGATAAAATGACACATAGCTATAAATTACAGCATAAGAGCAATTACAATGGCTACTATCTTATTTTTATCTGGCGCTGTGTCACAGCCTTATGACGATGGTCATACCACTATTGGGTCCTTTCACCCAAGTAGTGATGATTATCACTGTTAGGTTTGTTTACCTAACCGTGAGAAATTAGTAATGTGCATAATACCCCACTTGCCAGTGATTCAAGATAACCAAGACTTAATCCCTGTAATTATAACCTTTGAAAATAATTTAGGTATAGTAAAACATTGTTAATAAAAGAGAATGACTCACATTGCAAGTTTAGACGGGCAGAGTTTAGCCTACTGATAAGCCTGATAACCTAATTTTAAACAACAATGCATACGAAACTAGGTCAGTAACTTAATACAACTTTTACGATAAGCTCATGAAATCAAAACCCTCACGACGAATGACAAAGTATAGCCCTGATTTGGGCAGCACTTAAACATCCATCGGATCGGTTTCAATAAATCGGACATTGTATCGTAGCAGTGATCAAGTTATTACCCTGTTGTCGCAACAGAGCGTCGTGCTGGTGTGTTTTTGCACTAAACAGAGGATATCTCAATGTACGAAATGAGTTTTTCCGTCGTAACGAGACCAACATGCAAGTGCCAAACCCCTGGTATATATACTGAAAAAGGGGTTCTGTCGCGTGGCGCGCCAGACCCACCTGGTCCTGGCGAGTGGCGCGACGGGTCTACTTTTAGGGTAGGGTAGCCTCGTGTCTAACATAGCCCTGGTGAGTCAAGGTTCGACGAATTTCAAAGTTTACAGCAAACTGTGATGATAATTATCCATTAGGGTTACCCCCGCCCCCTTGAGTTTTAGGGGGCCCTGATCCTAGTTTCAACTGTTCTGAAAATTTTAAGGGTCATGCAGTATTACTTGGGGGTCTCAATTAGGGTTTCCTATTGGACGTAATAAAACAAGAAATAATAATTTTGGCGAGAGTTGTTACATCCTCCCCACCTTATTAAAATCTCGTCCTCGAGATTTACTGGAACAAGTAGGGATATTTTCGCTTCATCTCTTATTCCAGTTCCCAAGTGTACTCCGGTCCTCTCTTTGAATCCCACTTGACTTTGTCCAGCACTAGTCGTTTGTGCTTGAGAAACTTGACCTTTTTGTCTTCTATTTGCAGTGGTTTCTCCACAAATTTTAACTTCTCATTTACCTCTATATCTTGAAGAGGTACCACCAGGGATTCGTCAGATAGACATTTCTTGAGGTTAGATACATGAAACACATCATGTACCCCAGCTAATTCTTCTGGTAGTTGTAAGCGATAGGCAACTGGTCCTATTCGCTGGATTACTGGGAATGGTCCTACGTACCTTGGACTTAGCTTTTCTTTCTTTCCGAATCATACTACTCCTTTCCAAGGAGAAACTTTTAAGAGTACCTTGTCTCAAACTTGAAATTCTAGCGGCTTGCGTCTATTGTCTGCATAACTCTTTTGGCGATCTCGAGCCGTTTTTAGCCTTTCCTTGATTTGAGTTATCTTGTCGGTGGTTTCTTGTACGATTTCAGGACCTGATAACTGGCTTTCTCCTATTTCTGCCCAACAAAATGGAGTTCTGCACTTTCGTCCATACAATGCTTCGAACGGGGCAGCTTCGATGCTTGAATGATAACTATTGTTATAGGATAATTCGATTAAAGGTAAATGGTTGTCCCAGTTTCCTCCAAAATCTATCACGCATGCCCTGAGCATGTCTTCCAAGGTTTGGATCGTCCTTTCACTTTGTCCATCTGTCTGAGGATGGTATGCAGTACTTAAATTTAGTCGGGTTCCCATTGCTTCCTGGAAACTGGTCCGGAAATGGGAAGTGAAACGACTATCTCTATCCGATACAATGGAGAGTGGAACTCCATGTAAGGATACTATTTCATCTACATATAACTTTACCAATCTTTCCATGCTAAAGGTTTCTTTCATGGGTAGAAAATGAGCTGATTTGGTTAATCGATCCACAATTACCCAAATTGCGTCATTACCTTTTCTGGTTTTGGGCAACTTAGTAACAAAGTCCATGGTTATTAGTTCCCATTTCCATACCGGCATTTCTAATTGTTGTAATAGACCTGAGGGTTTCTGGTGTTCTGCCGTAACTTTTGAACAAGTAAGACATTTAGATACATATCTAGCTATGTCCTTTTTCATTCCTATCCACCAGAAATTATTTCTTAAATCTTGATACATCTTATTATTACCAGGATGCAAGGTATATCTAGATTTATGGGTTTCCTCTAAAATCTTATTTCTTAAATCTCCCTGCTTAGGTAACCAAATTCTTTTCTTGTGGAATCTCCAAATTCCATCAGCCCCTTGCTCCAAGTCTTTTATCCTTCCTTTCATTCCTTCAGCATCATCCTTGATAGCTGCTTCTTGAATGTTTTTCAATTGTTCCATTAAATCTAATTCTAAGCTTAACCTAAGAGCACGAACTCGTCGTTGTTTCTCATGATACTTATGACTTAAGGCATCTGCAACTACATTTGTTTTTCCTTCGTGATATTGAATATCACAGTCGTAGTCACTTAGAATCTCCATCCATCTCCTTTGCCTCATGTTTAATTCTTTTTGCCCAAATATGTATCTTAAACTCTTATGATCTGTATAGATTGTAAACTTACTTCCATACAGATAGTGCCTCCAAATCTTAAGGGCAAACATTATGGCTCCTAACTCTAAGTCATGAGTTGTATAGTTTTCTTCGTGCTTCTTTAATTGTCTTGATGCATATGCAATTACCTTCTTGCGTTGCATTAGCACACATCCTAATCCTAGCTTAGAAGCATCACAGTAAACTTCAAAATCTTCTGTCCCTTCTGGTAAGGCAAGAATTGGGGCGTTTGTTAACCTTTGCTTTAAAATCTTAAAAGCCTCTTCTTGCCTAGATCCCCATTCAAACTTCACTGCTTTACAGGTTAGCTTAGTTAATGGCACAGCTATATTAGAAAAATCCTTAATGAATCGTCTATAGTATCCGGGTAATCCTAGAAAACTTCTAACTTCCATAGCTGATTGTGGGACCTTCCATTTGGTGACTGCTTCTATTTTGGAGGGATCTACGTGAATGCCTTCGTGATTCACCATGTGTCCTAAAAATTGCACCTCTTGTAGCCAAAATTCACACTTCGAGAATTTGGCGTAAAGCTTTTCTTTTCTTAACAAAGTTAAGAGTGCATGCAGATGTTAACAATGCTCGTTCTGACTTTTGGAATAAATAAGTATATCGTCGATAAAGACAATTACGAATTTATCCAAATACGGTTTACAGATTCTGTTCATCATGTCCATAAATGCTGCAGGAGCATTTGTTAATCCAAATGGCATGACTGTAAACTCGTAGTGACCATACCTAGTTCTGAAAGCAGTTTTAGGTATGTCTTCTTCTTGTACCTTCAACTTATGATATCTGGAGCGTAAATCTATCTTAGAAAAATATCTAGCTCCCTGAAGTTGGTCGAAAAGATCATCAATCCTAGGTAATGGGTATCAATTCTTAATGGTAACCTTATTCAATTCCCTGTAATCGAGACACATTCGCATTGAACCATCTTTCTTTTTTACAAACAACACAGGCGCTCCCCAATGGGATGAACTAGGTTGTATAAATCCTTTACTAAGCAATTCATCTAACTGCTTTTTCAATTCTAGCATTTCAGTGGGTGCTAATCGGTAGGGTGCTTTAGCTATGGGTGTAGTTCCAGGAATCAGATGAATTCTAAATTCTACCTCCCTATCTGGTGGTAATCCTGGTAGTTCTTCTGGGAATACATCCGAGTATTCTGATACTACAGGAATTTCCTTAAGTTCCTTACCCTTAGTGTTAATGATTACCGAAATCATATACACTATTCCCTGCTTTCGTTCATAAATAGCAACTTTCATTACTGAAATGAACTTCATTGGCTTACGTGGCTTATCCCCTGTAATCATGATTACTTCTCCTGTAGGTGCATGGATTTCTATTGAATTCTTATCACAGAGGATTCGAGCATGGTTGGCTACTAACCAATCCATTCCTAAGACAACATCGAATCCAGCTAAGTTCATAGGTAACAAGTTTGCAGAAAATTTATGGCCTAAGATTTCTATCTTTTCTTCTTGCAAGACCTTATCTATGTGGACATAATTACCATATGCGGTTTCTACCGTAAAAATTTGCCTAAGGTTGGTTAAGGGTAAGTTAAGAGCTTGGCAGAATGAAGTATTTATAAAACTTTGGTTTGCACCAGAGTCAAATAATACTTTTGCATAAACGTCATGAACTAGGAACGTACCAGCTATCACATCAGGGATTAGTTCTGCTTCTTGGGTAGTCAATTGGAAGGCTCTTACGTTCTTTTTGGTAGTTCCTTCTGCAGGTTTGGCTTTGTTGTCAGCTGGTTTGACCAGTTTAGGACAGTCTGGTCTAAAATGTCCAGCTTCTCCACAGTTGAAGCAGATTGTCGATTTCTTTATTCTACAATCTTCTTCTTGATGCCCTGGAATTTTGCAGAAATTGCAATACCCTTTGCATTTTCCAAAATGCTTTCTCTTGCAGGTACTGCAGAATGGAGCAGTGGAAGTTTGCCCGGTTCCCTTTTTCTTGAAATTACTACTATTACCCACATGGAATCCTTGGGTAATCTTTTGGGCCACTTCCTTCTTCCGATTTTCTTCTCTTGTGCGTACCAGCCCGTCGGTCAAAGTGTTGGCTAATTCTATAGCATCATCAATAGTGCGGGGTCTTGCGGCTTTGACAATGTCACGAATTTCGCCAATCAAACCCCAGATGTAGCGAGAAATAAGTACCAGTTCTGGCGAGGCCAAAGTTGGTACAATTCTGGCATATTCGAAGAATTTCGAAGTATACCCTCGACAATCAACATCCACCATTCGGTGGCTCAGGAACTTATTCGCCATTTATTCCTTTTCATATTCGGGGCAGAATTTCCTTTCTACCAGATGCTTGAACTCTTCCCAACTCATGGCATAGGCCATGTCACTTCCTTTGGCTTGTAATACCGTATTCCACCATTCTAATGCTTCTTCCTTAAAGAGGTGAGAAGCATACATGACCTTATCCTCCTTGGCACATTTACTTATTTTAATTACTGCCTCGGTTTTCTCCAACCAACGCAGTGCGGCCGTTGCCCCTTCATTGCCTGCAAATTCTACCGGTTTACAGGCAAGAAATTCCTTGTAAGTGCAACCAGGCGTTGCAGCTTTCATTTTTTTAAGAAATGGGGCTTGTATCACATCATCGTTATTATTATTGTTGCCGCCTCCATTGACACTATTACTGAAATTGTCATCACGAGTACGTTTGCTGGGAATAGGTGGTGGAGGTTCAACTGGATTTCGGGCAGCAGCAAGGATTGCTGGAATAGCATTAGCTATTCCTTGAGCAACAATATTTTCTATATCTTGTCTGTTAAGAAATTGGTCTCCATCGTTTTGCTCAGATTGGTTAACTTCGTTAATTGGTTCATTACGAGCGTGTTCCATCTGGTAATTAATATATATAAGTTATTAGCGCAAAATAAATAACAACCAAACACCATAAAACAATCACACATAATCACATCAACACGTATAGCCAAAATTGTCGACTTTGCGACTTCCATATTTTTATATATTTTAGTATGCATTCGTACACACAAAATATTTTACAAAAGTTTTATTTTAGGTTATTTTACATGATTATATTTTTATTATTATGATTATTATTTTATTATTGTTAAACATGAAGCCACAACCACAAACGATCCCTGTCAGTTGGCACTTCAGAAACGACGTTCCCTCTCGTCGTATTTCCATGATATCCTCTCCCCTACTTCTCGGATTCTATTTCCTGCGTCCACCAGCTCCTCGCCATAGTGGCGGAGTTCAGCCAGGTTTTCTGTGCTCATAGGTAGATTTAGTGGAGGCTCAGGGTCAAATTGGGGGAATAAGGTATTAAGGTTATTCAAGAGATTCTGAAATTGCCAGTCAGTTGTCCACCATTCTTCTAGCTCTCATGGTAGAGGTCGGGGGTGGATAATAGGATCTGGGATATCAGGTTCTAGATTAACTGGAAGTTGTGCTTCCGCTGGGTAATTGAAGAGGTTTTCATCGGCAGGTCCGATGAGGTCGCTATTTGCCAGTTGGCGGTCCAGCTCCTCCCATGGTGGCATCTCCTGGGTTTGCCCTGAACTTTCCCCGATCTCCTTTCCTTTGCCTTTATCCTTCGGATCTTCTGTCTTTATAAATTTTTGTGTCGTTGGTTTCTTCCTACGCACACGCCTCCAGCCTACGAGTCTTCTTCTCTTTTTCGGCTTCGATTTCTCCTGAGGTTGGGCTTGGAATACTATTGACTCTTCAATATCAGCCTGGTAGCCAGTGAAGGTACCGGTGGTATCCATATCTGTGCTATGGATAGAAATATTTCGGAGTGCCTCCGATAGTTCATTCATGCTATTAGCATACATGAAGAAACACATAAAATAAAAATTTGTAAATTGAATTTTCACATAATCACAGAATGGCAATCAGAAAATTAAGTATTTCTAAATACTTAATTAGCTTAAATCAGTGGCTCTGATACCACCTTTTTCTGTCACGGCCCCCATCCTGGTTTTAACCGGTTCAGGAGCCGCTGGACAGAAACCCGTGGTATTTATTATTTGAGTTGACAGCGGAAGTTTAACATGATCTTTTAAAACTTGAAAATGTCCAATTATTTTATTTCATAATTTGGGACAAACCCCGTAATTTACAATAGAGGAATTTCACTGGGAAATCCCTGTTTTACAAAACATGTTTATTTGTTTCACTGAGCCACCACTTCAAGCTTTTTAGTGCTCCGTAGCACTTTTCCTTGATTCAAAGTAAGTCACCTGAAACATGTTTTAAAAATATTTTATCAGCGGGGAAATACTGGCGAGTCACTCAAATTTGATAAAATGACACATAGCTATAAATTACAGCATAAGAGCGATTACAATGGCTACTATCTTATTTTTATCTGGCGCCGTGTCACAGCCTTGTGACGATGGTCATACCACTATTGGGTCCTTTCACCCAAGTAGTGATTATTATTACTGTTAGGTTTGTTTACCTAACCGTGAGAAATTAGTAATGTGCACAATACCCCACTTGCCAGTGATTCAAGATAACCAAGACTTAATCCCTGTAATTATAACCTTTGAAAACAATTTAGGTATAGTAAAACATAGTTGATAAAAGAGAATGACTCACATTGCAAGTTTAGACGGGCAAAGTTTAGCCTACTGATAAGCCTGATAACCTAATTTTAAACAACAATGCATACGAAACTAGGTCAGTAACTTAATACAACTTTTACGATAAGCTCACGAAATCAAAATCCTCACGACGAATGACAAAGTATAGCTCTGATTTGGGCAGCTGATGTGTGTAAAATGCAACATATAAATTACATCAAATGAGGCATAAAACTAACCCTTTTTTAGTACTAATATTGGAAAAAGAGTGTTTTTGTCTTCCTTTTGTATTTTCAGGATTAAATGAGCTCAAAAACGCAAAAGAAGCAAAAAGACAGCTAAATCCAACATAAATACAAGAAAAGGAACATTAGTGGATTGCCCAAACCCTCAACGGCACCTTCCAAAGCAAAATAGAGAAAACAGAAGGCTGAACACGCCCCGTGCTCAGCCAGCACGGGGCCGTGCCCAAGAAGCAGCAGAAAAGACAAACCTATAGAAGCTTCTATTGCCCACCACGGGCCGTGCTCAGCGGACACGGGGGCGTGTCGAAAGTACAGCAGGCGCATTTATTGTAATTGCGAATTACAATTAATGAGGAGAGAGAGTGTCAGACGGGCACGGGGCCGTGTCCAGCGGACACGGGGCCGTGTCCAGCTCTCTGTTCAGCCTATAAATAGGAGTGCTTGGATTCATTTCATCTCATCCCTTGGCACACCACCTCTCTCACACTTCATCCACCACCCACCACCATCACAACACCATCATCCACCACCATCATCCATTGTCCATCATAGAGTGTGTGAGTCGTCTCGGGATCCAAGATTGATCGTAAGAGTTCTTGACAATCAAGGCCATGTTTGCCTAAGTCTCTTACATCACTTGGTGAAGACAAAGTGTCTAGTATAATACTTTTTATTTCTAATCTTTTGCACTTTTTATTTGGTTTTGTATTAATGACTTTAATAACTAGTTACTTATGTTGAAGGTGATCTTTCCTTATCGTTTGTCCGTGGTGTCTTGGCATTATTTTACTGTCTATATAAAATAAAGGATTTTCACCATTCATATCTCCACGGTCTATATGGAGGTATGTTGGCTACCTGGTAGGGGGTTAAGGGAACGGTTTGGTAAAGGTCTTGCCATTGTTCAGCGTTTAGAGGTCCTGCAATGGACCTGGGTCAAATTTAGTAGGACCTCCTTCAATACTTCACGGTATTGGATGGCGGGGGTCCAAACTCTTTGATCCCCTCATAAGTTAACTACTATTAATACTATAACCCGGCTATTTAGGACTGTATCCCTGCTGACTCAGACTACTTAGTCGAGGGTAACGTCACCGCCAAAAGCGGGGCCTACCACAATACTGCATTAATAACTTAATTCATTATCTTCCAATAATCCACCCCTTTAGGATTGTATCCCTGCTGACTCAAACTACTGGGGTGAGGGTAACGTCACCTTCAAAAGAGGGGCCTACTACAATAACTAAGATAATCTCTTAATTATGTGCAAAAGTGCGGAAATAATCAAAGGTTATACTAGATACGAGTCGGAACCAAGTGATTCATCTTGTCTATCTGTTTTTATTTTATTTTTATTTTCAGCATTTTAGTTAGTTTTTATTTTTCTTAGTTTAAAACATTTTTCTAAACTTTTATTTTGGTTAGACGTTGAGGATAAACCGGTATTAAAAGCTCTTGTGTCCTTGGACGACCTCGGTATCTTACCAACGCTATACTACACTCAACGATGGGTGCACTTGCCCATATGTGTGTTTAGTGTTAGTGAAATATCGTGTTTTATAAATTTAAAACTTGGCTAAAATAAGTGTTAAAAAGGGCTTAAAATATACACCTAAAATATACGACACTTCACACGCATCAGCAGCACTTAAACATCCATCGGATCGGTTTTAATCAATCGGACATTGTATCGTAGCAGTGATCGAGTTATTACCCTGTTGTCACAGCAGAGCATCGTGCTGGTGTGTTTTTGCACTAAACAGAGGATATCTCAACGTATGAAATGACTTTTTCCGTCGTAACGAGACCAACATGCAAGTGCCAAACCCCTGGTATATATACTGAAAAAGGGGTTTTGTCGCGTGGCGCGCCAGACCCACCTGGTCCTGTCGCGTGGCGCGACGGGTCTACTTTTAGGGTAGGGTAGCCTCGTGTCTAACATATCCCTGGTGAGTCAAGGTTCGATGAATTTCAAAGTTTACAGCAAACTGTGATGATAATTATCCATTAGGGTTACCCCCCCCCCCCTTGAGTTTTAGGGGGCCCTGATCCTAGTTTCAACTGTTCTGAAAATTTTAAGGGTCATGCAGTATTACTTGGGGGTCTTAATTAGGGTTTCTTATTGGACGTAATAAAATAAGAAATAATAATTTTGGCGAGAGTTGTTACATTGTCCTTCCACGTTTGAAACGTTTTTGAGATTCATGAGCTATCTTATTATCTATTGCCTTACTTGAGATCTCAACTCGAGCTGGAGAATTAGCAGCTGGTATATGAGATTTAGTAACTCTGTTTGTATCAGTAAAAGCATCAGGCAATTGATTTGCAATGTCTTGCAAGTGTATTATCTTTTGAACCTCTGTCTCACATTGTTTTGTTCTTGGATCAAGATGAGACAATGAAGGCACACACCATGAACATCATTTTCTCGTTTTTTTATTTTCTCCCCCTAATGCTGGGAACATTGCCTCGTTAAAACGACAGTCATCAAAACGTCCTTTAAATACATCACATGTTAAAAGTTCAAGATATGGTATGATGGAGGCTGTTTCATATCCAACATATATTCCCAACCTTCTTTGAGGTCCCATTTTTGTGCGTTGTGGTGGTGCAATAGGAACATACACTGCACACCCAAAAATTTTAAGGTGGGAAATGTGTGGCTCATGGCCAGAAACAAGTTGTAATGGGGAGTACTTATGATTTGCACTTGGTCTCACACGAATCAGTGGTCCAGCATGTAAAATTGCATGACCCCAAACTGACAGAGGAAGTTTTGTTCTCATTATTAATGGTCTAGCGATTAGCTGTAAACGTTTGATCAATGATTCATCTAAGCCAATTTGTGTGTGTACATGAGCTACAGGGTGTTCGACAATAATTCCCACAGACATGCAATAATCATTAAAAGCATGTGATGTAAATTCACCAGCATTATCAAGTCTCACCCTTTTAACAGTGTAATCAGGGAAATGTGCTCGTAGTTTGATAATTTGAGCAAGAAATTTTGCAAAGGCAATATTACGAGTTGATAATAAAGAGACATGAGATCATCTGCTGGATGCGTCTATCAAGACCATGAAATATCTAAACGGTCCACATGGTGGATGAATTGGTCCACATATATCACCTTGAATTCTTTCAAGAAACATTGGTGATTCTTTGTCAACTTTTAAGGATGAAGGCTTTGTAATTAGTTTTCCAAGTGAACAAGAAGTACATAGAGGCATTTTATCTGATTGGGGGATCTTTTGATATTTCAATGGATGTCCATGTGTGTTTTCAATAATTCTTTTCATCATTGTAGATCCTGGATGGCCTAGTCTGTCATGCCATAAGTTAAATGTCCCAGGATCACAAAAACTTTCTTTTATTGCCATATGTGCTTGAGGCACATTAATGTGTGTATAATGCAAACCAGAGTGGAGCATTGGCAGTTTTTCCAGTATATGATCTTTGCTCATGATGTGCAAATATTTTTTTATTATCAACAGTCCTTCACTGAGTATCATATCCGTTATGATATATGTTTTTTGAAGCTTAACAAGTTTGTCGTTGATTTTGGGGAAAATAAAGCATTCTCTGTTAAGAGCTTTGTACCATTTGGTAATATTAAATTAGCTTTTCCCACTCCTTCTATCAAGTTTGTAGGACCTGATATTGTATCAACGGTTCCTTTTGTTGGTTTCAACTCATAAAAATATTTCTTAGATTTAAGTATAGTGTGTGTGGCTCCACTATCAGCTATACATATATCTGCATCATTTGTTTGCTCTTGTGCTCCAGTGGTATTCATTTTAATCTTGAAAATATAAATAGAAATAATAATAAGTGTACAACGAAGGCATTATGTGTCACACCCCCAAAATACCACATGCGGAAACACCGCGGGACGTGTGACGTACCAGGATCCAAGCCACCAATCACATTGAACTATAAATAATGTTTAAGCAAAACAATTCATTCATTTCATAATATAAATCCAAGTCATAAGTTAAAACCAAAGTAAACGTTCAGCGGAAGCAAAATGTTAAATGTTAATCAATTGTTTCAAAACAAGTGTTCAAAACCACGAAATATGTATCCAAGAGCCTCGACCCATGACCACTCCAGCACTTCCAGATAGCAAGTCCATAACCACAATCTAACGACCTGCAAGCATGCAGACAAGTGTGTCAGACGACGCTGGTGAGTTCAAAGTTTGTTAACACGTTTTAGTTACCAGATATGAGTATAAAACATTTCAATGATTGATGTTGTTATTAACTCGATTACCGCAGATGGCTCTAGATTATTTGCCCAAACCCCAAATGCTCTATCATACATTGGTCAAGTGGTTAAGGTAATTAGTTCACGACCGTCCTCCCTGGTACGGTGTGAGGGTGCCAAACCTAATAGCGCTATCAACTAATAACCCCGTTGCCTCCCCGTCAACTAATCGGTATATGGTGGGACTTAATGATAGAAATGAGTGTAATAACCAACATCCCAATAACCCGACGTTCCTCCCCGGAATGATTACCAGATGTCCCTCCCCGGGACGCATGCTTGGAGAAAAAGCAGTGAACTCACCTTGGTTTGCTCGGTTTGTTAAGTTACCCGTTTCCAAGTTAATCAACCAACCCTACCGTGGTTACCAATGAATATCAGTTTCACAATCAAACGAGTCATTATTTTCACACAGATTGCATCTCTCACAAGATCACAGTATATCAGGTAGTAATTACCCTTTTCTAACGCAGGTTCTTATTTCAGGTGAATGTCACATAGTAACAAAACAGGTGAGGTTGCTATACCAACTAGTCAAACTATGTTTCTCATTCTCATTGGCATATCACAAAGATCGTATACACACAAGTATTTATCATAATCAACATCACAGACACCTACTGTTCAGTTCATATACTTACCCGACGAAAGACCCTTGTGACGAAAGGTCATCTTTCGTCGGGATGCTTGTTGGCGAAAGACTCTAAGTTTCGTCGATAAGAGGTGTGACGAAAAAGGCTATATGTTTCGTCGAACAGCAGTTACAGATCCAATGGTTACAATTCTATATGCTCTAGAACTCTAATCATCATTGACAGTTACATTCTGATCATCGATCAATCATCCAGTTCCCAATTATCATGCAATAAGGGCATTAAAAATGAATATACACAGATCATCCTTTTTAACATCCTAATTTCTTATGCGGCATCAACACCTTGACAACTCTTTTAAATCCAAAAGTTATTAAAGATTCTCGTATAACAACACTAGATCATCATAAAACACATCAGAACTCATACACATACATGTTCATGTCCAATCTAGTTCGTACATTTATCATGAATCAACTATCAAACCTTTATCATGCAAGTATCAGATTTACACTATTGATAATAACCCTAATCCATACGACATCACAGCAACAGAACCATAATCATCAACAATTCATCCAATTACAATGTTTATACACTAACCTTGATGTGGTATAGATCGGTGGTGCCAAGGGTTTGAGAGTCTCGAATGGGAGATGAGGGAACTGCCGTCGCTAAGCTTTAGGGGAAGACTAGGGTTGCAACTGATCAGTTGTGCGACATATATACACACACGTTCTAAAAGGGAGTGGGTTGGGCCCCTACTGGGCTTTGATGACAATTGGGCTGACGAAAGACCCCATGGCGACGAAATCCATGTTTCGTCGAACAAGCAAATGACGAAACACTACATGTTTCGTCGAATAGTTCTTCGCCGATCAATGTTTAGAAAAGGGTTTTGTCATTAAAGGTTTTTACTATGCAAACAATCATTAAACTATCAAAAACATTCCAACATAATACACATAATATCATGTACAACGAAATATAAAATAGGTAACACGTAAGGGAAAGGTCTTGAAATCTCGGGTTGTCACAATATGAATTATTTAATAAGAAGTTTATTTATTAGTTGAAAACATTACATGAAAAGAAAGACTAATGAAACATAATAAAGATAGTTATAATAAAGGAAATTACATAATTGTTGCATATAATTATTATGGTTAGCAACATTTGTTTCAGAGTTCCATGTCATTGGTATAGTCGGCGACATTCAGTTCGACATTGATATCATTAAAATTATCCACATGGTTCACCTCCTTTTCTTTTCTTTTGAGAGAGACTTGGTAAAGTTCACATAAATGTGAAGGTGTACGACAAGCCTTTGACCAATGGTTTGTACTTCCACATCTGAAACGAGAAGTGACATTGTTTTCGGACCTACCAGCTTCATTCCTTTTGTTATACTGGTTGGAATTGGTATTTTGTGGAGTGTGGTAATTGGGGGTTCTTTGATTTCGACCACGACCGCGACCACGTCCACGACCATGGGAATTACCTCTGAAATTATTATTTCCTTTGAAGGAATGGTTGCGACCATTACCTTTACCAAAATGCCCACGACCACGGCCTCGTCCCCATTTTCTTCCAGAGTCTTTAGTATCATCATTAATAACAACATTTGCTTCTGGGATGGCTAATGATCCAGTGGGATGAGCTTGATGATTTTTCATTAGTAGCTCATTGTTTTTCTCTACTATGAGGAGAAATGAATTTAGATCAGAATATCTTTGAAACCTTTGCAACCGATATTGTTGTTGCAAGTTTATATTTGATGCATGAAATATGGAGAAAGTTTTCTCCAACATATCTTCCTCCGTAACAGTTTGCCCCCAGAATCGGAGTGTTGAGCATATTCTGAATAAAGTAGAGGTGTATTCATTCACCTTTTTAAAAACTTGGAACCTGAGATTGTTCCATTCATTTCTAGCAGTGGGAAGTAAAACTTCCCTCTGATGACCGAATCTGCTTTTTAAATCTTCCCACAAAACGTATGGATCCTCACAATTTGAATATTCAAATTGCAACATCTCATCAATGTGTTTATGGAAGAAGACATCGGCTTTTGCCTTGTCTTGATCGCTACATTTATTCCCCGGCGTTATCGTTTCCAAAACACCCATTGATTTGAGATGTCGCTTAACATGTGCCGTCCACGGCATATAATTTTCTCCGGTGATATTAAGAGCTGGGAATTCAATTTTTGCGATGTTTGCCATTTTGTTGCTAAACATAAATAAGATAAATATTAAAATCTAAATACTCATTAAAAATGAGATAACATACATAGGTACAACTATAAACAAATAAATGAATACATAAGTACTAAAAAGATGAGGTGGAAGCCCATACATTAAGGTCGGCAATAATATGAATATTATGCCGGCCAATATTAAAACCGGGTGAATCATCTTCGAAATTTTTTCTTGAATAACCTTGAGAAGAAGAGTGTTTAGTGTGAAAAAAATGAGATTGTTAGTTGGTAATTTTAGTGGTAAATTATAACCGTTTTGCAGCGGTTATATTACCGTTTTATAGCCGTTATATAACGGTTATATATATATATATATGTATTTATAATAAGTGATGTACTACAGAAATGTTATTTTATAAGATATAAAATTAGGATGCATAATAATAAGAATAAAAATGTTAGTATACATAAATAAACGTAAACTCTAAATGAAATGTGAGCGTGTGTGTATAAATAAAAGTTAGTTGCGATAAAAGTAAAAGTTAGATGCATAATTAAATGTTAGATTGTTAGTAGTCCCTTAGTTATGTCAGAACTCAAGAATGAAACAGAGAAATGATTTTATTAAACACAATTCTGATCGAAAATACAAGATAACCAGTCAACACAGCTTGCTGGTAAAAAACTAAGAAAAGATAATCAAAGTAATGATCAACAAGGTACTAAAATCCTCACGAATGAACTTGTGAGATAAACAGAAAAGGTATGTGTAAAAGAAGAAGAAGCTGTCTCGATGATTCTGCACCTCTCGCATCATCTCAATAAAAAGGCAATACCGATGCCCTAAAAGCAGCTAAGCCCACGCTGCTGTAATGAGCCCAAATGGCTGCTGCAAGCCCAACAGGCAACAAGAACTGGAACCGGCCCAGCAGAGGAAACCTCACAAAAAAGAAAAAAAAAATAAGAACCGAATATAAAAAGAGTATACCGAATATAAAATGAGCATAAACGTTTAAACTGAATAACACTTGTTATTTTAACATCCCCCCTCAGTTTAAATGTGTGAAATGATTAACAATACCTAAAGACTTACACATGTTAAAATGAGCCTTCGGCAATAAGCCTTTTGTGAACAGGTCAGCCAATTGATGCTCAGACTTAACGCCAAGAGTCTTAATCATCCCAGCAGCAATTTTTTCCCTTAGGAAAAATAGATCAACCTCAAAATGCTTAGTTTTATCATGAAACACAGGGTTCGCAGCAATAGATAAAGCTGCACTATTATCACATTTCAGCTCAACGGGAATATCTACATCAATTTTTAATTCTCTGAGAAGGTTTATCAACCATAACACTTCACATGTAGCACTGCACATTGACCTATACTCTGCCTCAGCGGACGATCTTGACACAACACTTTGTTTCTTGCTTTTCCAAGAAATCAAAGACGCACCAAGAAATATGCAGAAACCAGTGACAGACCTCCTGCTGTCAACACATTTTGCCCAATCAGAATCAGCAAAGGCTGTTAGGTGGAAAGAACTTCCCTTTTTAAACAGAATTCCAGCACCAGGAGCACCCTTTAAGTATCTTAATAGCTTAAAGGCAACTTGTGTGTGAGCCTCAGTAGGCTTATGCATAAACTGAGATAGATAATGAATGGAATAGGCTATATCTGGTCTAGTATGAGATAGGTAAATTAATTTACCTACAAGTTTTTGATACTGGGTAACATCAACATTATTTGACTCCTTTTTTGTTAAATTTGTTAAAATATGATTTTGTTCTATGGGACAGCTAGTGGGTTTACTCCCACTCATCCCATATTCATTCAATAGATCCATACAGTACTTTCTTTGAGTAAGACACACACCATCAGTAGTTTTGATCACTTCAATTCCCAGGAAAAATTTTAATAAACCGAGGTCCTTTATTAAAAATTCAGTTTTTAAAAGATGTTTAACCTTATTTATTTCATCTTCACTGTTTCCTGTTATCACAATATCGTCAACATAAACAAGAAGAACAACAAACACCGAATTAACAGACTTAATAAACAGGGAATGATCACATTTGGACTGTTTGAAACCAATTTTAACCAAAACCTGAACAATCCTTTCATTCCACATACGTGGAGCTTGTTTCAGACCATATAAAGACTTGTTTAACTTACACACTTTACCTTGATTTTCAACACTTAAACCATCAGGTAATGACATATAGACCTCTTCTCTAAGATTACCATATAGAAAAGCGTTATTCACGTCAAGTTGATATAGCGGCCAGTTATTCTGAACAGACATACTAATAACACACCTCACAGTTACCATTTTAACAACTGGAGAAAATGTTTCCTCAAAATCTATTCCTTCCCGTTGATTAAATCCCTTCGCAACAAGTCTAGCCTTAAACCTATCAATTTCACCTGTTGACTTGTACTTTACTTTAAAGACCCATTTACACCCAATAGGTTTTTTTCCATTAGGTAAGTCAACAATATCCCACGTATTATTCCTATACAAAGCAGACAATTCATCATTCATAGCATCTATCCATCGTTTATCTTTAATAGCATCTTTATAAGTACAAGGCTCAACCAGTTTATTAATATTAGCAGCAAAACACATATTTTCACTAGGTAAATTCGTATAATCAACATACTTATCATAGCTATATCTAGCATTTCCAACAACAAAGTCCTCAAATCTTTTAGGGGCAGTTGAGGATCTAGAGGATCTTCTAGTGGGAATGGTACCCTCAGGAAGGTTTGACTCGTCATTAACACTACTAGACTCGGCCCTCACAGGATCAGTTTCATTCCTTAAGGACTCATTACTCTCAGATGAATCATCAGTCCTTGATGATTGCTGAGTATTACTATCCTCAGGTGATTCAACCTCATCACTGTGTTGCTGTGTCAAGGTAGTTGAGTCAGTGGAGACCTTCTCTTCATCATTGGGATTTACATCACTTGAAAGTTCAAAGTTATCAAAAAAATTTAATTGATTTAAGTTTTTTGGATTTTCTAAACCAGAACATGCATCATTTTTTAAAGGAAACACAGTTTCATGAAAGCTAACATCCCTAGAAAAAATAAATTTCTTTTGATCTAGACTCCAAACTTTATATCCCTTTTTAAAATTTGAATATCCCATAAAAACGCATTTTTCAGCCCTTTCTTCGAGTTTATCAAGGTTATTTAAAACAGTAAAATAACAGAGACAACCAAAAACTTTCAAGTGATCAAGAGAAGGTTTGAAACCAAACAACATTTCATAAGGAGAATAGCCATGCAACACAGAAGAAGGAAGCCTGTTGATTAAGTAGGAAGCAGTAAGAACACATTCTGACCAGAAATTAAGGGGAACATTAGACTGAAATAATAAAGCTCTTGCAATGTTCAACAAGTCTCTATGTTTCCTCTCCACAACACCATTCTGTTGTGGAGTGTATGTACAAGACGTTTGATGAATGATTCCTTTTTGTTTGACAAAAGTTGACATTTGCGAGTTAATGAATTCAGAACCATTATCACTCCTGAAAACCTTGATACTAACTTCAAATTGAGTTTTAACCAGGTTATAAAAACTTTGTATGTTTTCAAAAACTTCAGATTTTGATTTCATTAAATAAACCCAAACAGATCTGGTAAAGTCATCAACAATAGTGAGAAAATATTTATAACCCTCTATACTAGTAACCTTGTAAGGTCCCCAAACATCTAGGTGAACAAGATCTCCAACCTTAGTTGATTTATGGTCACTAAGCGGAAATGGAATCCTATGTTGTTTAGCCTTGTGACACACATCACAAGGATTAATTTCATTAGATTCAGACTTAATTTGTAAAATATTTAACACTTGTTCAGCTGGATGACCCAGTCTAGAATTCCAAAGCTTTATATTTTCAGCCTTACTTAAACAGGCAAAAGCAGAACTATGAGAATTACCACAAAAATATAGACCCTCGGATTGTCTACCAGTCACCAGGGTTTTCTTTAAGCATAAATCCTGAATGTAACAAGCATTTTCATCAAATACCACTCTAAGCTTATTATCCTTGGCTAACTTATACACAGAAATAAGATTCACACAATATTCAGGAATGAAAAAAACGTCTTTTAAAACCACAGAATCTGACAGTTTAAGACAACCAATTTTAGTGACTTTAGCATCAGTACCATTTGGATGCTTAACAGTTATGTTATACTCAGAAACGTCAACTAAGTTAAACATGTTTTCACTAGTCGTAACCATATGCTGGTTTGCACCAGAATCAATAATCCAATTCAGATTCTGTGTTGAAACATCATTTGAGTTAAAACAAAAAACATTCTTGTTCCATCCTAGTGAAGAGAATGAACTATAGCAATTACCTCCTACATTGGACTTATTGGTATCTTCAGTTCTGTTCTCATTTAGCAATCCTAGCAACTTAGAAAACTGATCAGCAGTTAAGGAATTCAAAGAACTAGCACATTTATCACTCACAGAAGAACTAGCACCATTACTAACAGAATTGTTAGACCTTGACCATTGATGACCATTTTGATTTGATTTTTGTCTATAATTGGGAGGATACCCATGCAATTCAAAACATTTATCAACCGTGTGACCAAGCTTATTGCAATGTGAGCACTTAAGATTGGGATTAGGACCTTTATTAAATTTTTTCTTATTGTCATTAAAATTATTTGCCTTAGTAGCAAAACCAACATTAGGAGTTTTCGAAACATTATTAGATTCTCTGTGTGATTCCTCTCTAGATATAATTGAGAAAGCAGTTTTAATAGTAGGAAGAGGATCCCTTGTCAACAAATTGGTCCTAACAGGTTGATAAATGTCATCTAATCCCATCAAAAACTGCATAAGCTTGATTAAATGACTAAACTCATTAAACTTAGTAGAGGCATTGCAAGTACAAGAGGGTAACTGAAGGATGGCATCAAACTGTTTCCACATTGTGTTAATTCTATGACAATATTCAGACACACTAGTCCCATTTTGACTCACATAATTAATTTTTTGATACAAACCAAAAACCACAGAACCATCAACCTTATCATATGTGTCTTTTAAATCATTCCAAACCTCTGAAGCAAGTTTTGAATATACTTGACCAACATACAACTCATCAGAAACAGAATTTAGAATCCAAGTTAACACAATAGAGTTGCAACGATCCCATTGACTAGCTAAAACATCATTAGTTTCAGACCTAGAACAAGTACCATCAATAAACCCTAACTTGTTTTTAGCCATTAATGCAAGTTTCATAGCATTAGACCAGACCACATAATTCTCAGTTCCTTTCAACTTAATATTAACAACAGTAAGACCACTTGAATCACTAGCATGCATGTAAATATAAAGGATCACTAGCATCGAGTTTGCTAATCAAAGTAACAGACGACTCAGTTTTATCACCCATTATAAGCAGACCAATCAATCAAACACAGCAGTTAAAAGAAACACAGAATCAAGGACCAAATAACCTAACAAAGAACAAACAGGATGCAAAAAATAAAAATAAAAAAATAATGACAATAAGAACAGGTAAACACCAGACCAGAACCAAACACAACGGCAAATCTGCACCAGTGTTCCAGATCGCTGGTTCGTCACTCAATAGGTGCCAGCGCAAGTCTTAGTGTAGAAGCCCCCCAAAAAAACCGAGAAACAAGAAAGATCTCACCGAGATTGGTTCCCAAGTTAGGGTTCGCCAAACAAAACTCACAGTTCGTAACCTTCACTTAGGGTTACGTAACTGTGAGGCAAAGAAAATCCAATAATGCTTCCTTGAAAGAACACCGTCGATCCTTGACACCGATCGGAGACAAGAACACCACAGAAACCCCAAATCTGAAGATCTATAAGAAACCCTAGATCTGTAACAGATCTAAAAACGGAGAGCTCAAGACGTCTGATCAACACACCTTGTTGACTCAACCGTATGCGCAGCGGAAGGACACCAGAATCAACCCTTGAGCTCTGATACCATGTCAGAACTCAAGAATGAAACAGAGAAATGATTTTATTAAACACAATTCTGATCGAAAATACAAGATAACCAGTCAACACAGCTTGCTGGTAAAAAACTAAGAAAAGATAATCAAAGTAATGATCAACAAGGTACTAAAATCCTCACGAATGAACTTGTGAGATAAACAGAAAAGGTATGTGTAAAAGAAGAAGAAGCTATCTCGATGATTCTGCACCTCTCGCATCATCCCAATAAAAAGGCAATACCGATGCCCTAAAAGCAGCTAAGCCCACGCTGCTGTAATGAGCCCAAATGGCTGCTGCAAGCCCAACAGGCAACAAGAACTGGAACCGGCCCAGCAGAGGAAACCTCACAAAAAAGAAAAAAAAATAAGAACCGAATATAAAAAGAGTATACCGAATATAAAATGAGCATAAACGTTTAAACTGAATAACACTTGTTATTTTAACAAGTTACGGCGATAAAAGCAAAGTTAGATGCATAATTAAATGTTAGATTGTTAGTAGTCCCATAGTTATGAAATATGTATATTAAAATGTTCTTTTGTAATTAATTTTTTTTCAAAGTAAATTATAAAGTTAATGAAGTGCTTACATTGCTTATGATGGATATCTTTGGGCTTAAGGTCTTCTTTGATTAGGATATAAGCGACTCGTGCTGATAACGTGTTATAATATAACAAAAATTAACACAAGATTAGTGCTAAAACTTAAAGAACTTTAGAAATGTTATAAGAGAAAGAAGAAGAGAATTGTATAACTTATGAAAGTGTATACTAGGGGTGTGTGCATGGGTCGGTTTGGGTCGGTTTTGACCAAAAACCATAACCATAACCATAACCGCGATGTCGGTTATTGGATAACCATAACCATAACCGATCGGTTATGGTGGTTATGGTTATTCGGTTTTGATGGTTATAGTGGGTCGGTTATGGGTGGTTAACCGTGTATTTAGCTTAGCTAAAAATAGCTTATTTTTTTTAACATGGAATAAATTGTTATTGCATATTTGTATATATTAGTATATTACATAGTATTAAAAAATACATATAATCTATTATATTAATATCAATTATTATTTAATATTCAAATAAAGTGATATGATACATTCCATAAATTCAAATAAACATTCAACCAAAACCACAAAATGATATGAAAACCCATAAGTACTAAAAATCTTCAGTCAAAAATATCAAATATTAAAAATATGGTGAAAAATCTTAAATCCTACAAAGATTTATTACATGTCGGTTCGGTTCGGTTATGGTGGGTATGGAAAAAATGATAACCATAACCGACCCACTACTTTCGATTTTCAAAAAAACCATTAACCGACCCACCGGTTTTTTATTGGTTCGGTTTTTTCGGTTCGATTTTGTCGGTTAATTCGGTTATGGTTCGGTTAATTCGGTTTTTTGCACACCCCTAGTGTATACATGAGGTGCATTTTCTCTTCTACCTTGAGCTAGTATTTATACTACAAAAAGATTAACTATTTGGTAGACAAGGTTAACTATTTGGTAGACAAGATTAACTATTTAGTAGACAAAGATATTCCTAAGTTTGACAAAGAGTTTATCCAATTACTTTGTAAATCTAGAGGTAAATCTTGATCTTCATGGTAAATGTTTAATAATATTCATAACATCAACTAAGTTTTGGATGACTTTAAATTAGTTAATACTTAATAGTCATAATATCTATTTATTTAAGTGGGAAAACACAATTGAGATCATCCCATAGAACGTCATGTGTCCTCTAAATGGTTTCTTTTATTATATTTTATAGATGTTAGTATTTATATTGATTAATATTTAGATAATTACTAATAGTTTATATTAAATTAATAAATGTTAGTATTTATATTGATTAAGATTTATATAATATCTAATTGTTTCTATTAAATAATTCATTAAAGTTGATTATGATTACTAGCACCAGACATATTAATATGACTGGCCAGATTTCTTATACAAAAAACTTGAGAAAAGTAAGCATAGCTTTTTAGTACCGATTATTGTTTAACACCGCGGGGTGTGGGTTTGGGTTTGGGGCGTGGGAACTAAACCAACGCCGCTTTAGCCACATCGGGCCAGTTTGGGTAGCGGCGTTCCTCCTCTGGCGTGGCTATAAAGTCTGGCGTGTGACGGGTTGGGGAGATGATGTGGATCGCTTGGTTGGCTAGCAAAATATGACCGTTACCCATAGCCGTTTGGAGCCGTTGGCCATGGCGGTTACCGCTATGGCCATCAAATTTAAAAAAAAATTACTATTTTTTACCTATAAATACTCACCCCAAACATCAATATTTTTCACATCTACTTTCTTCAAACAAAAATCTTCATGCAAAACCAACCCAAAAACCGAAAATGGTTCATTGGACCGAGGAGGAGGAGGAGCTAGCGCTAGTGACGTCAATCGTTGACGCACAACGAACGCTACGTCGTGGTCAAACCGCATACTGGACACGAGCGTTTCAGGAATACCAACAATATGTTGGAAACGCTCGTCACAACTTGAACGCGTGTCAACATAAGTGGCGGGAGCTAAAACCGCACCTGGATCGGTTTAAAGTATGCTTTGATCGTGTGTCTGCGGGCGACCTAAGCTACGGCGATCGAGTGAAGATCGCCAAAATCGAGTACAGGCACGATGGGAACCCGAAATTTCGTTGGGTTCCCCATTTTAATATTTATTGTACTTTGTACTTTTTTTAGAATTTATTATGAAGTTTTTTTTTGTTTTTTTAGGATTTATTAAGTTGTTTTTTAACTTTTTAGGATTTATTAAGTTGTTTTTTTAATTTATTAGGATTTTATGTAACTTTTTTTAAATTAAATTAGTGGTGTGTTTTATTTTCCCATATCAAACCTCCACACAAACACAAACACAAGAACACCATTGTTTCTAGTGTTGATCAGTTCTGTTTAAACTTAATGGAAAACATGAAAAACATACCTGTTATAGCATTCAAAGCAGTGGAGAATCCAGTCAGAGATCCAGCCATTGAGTTCGACATCTTTGTCAAGGTGATCCGGTTCCTCCTTAGGGTGTAAGGTTGTTGGTGCACTTGTGTCTGTACTTTGTCTGTATATCAAACGATGTCTTTATTAGTCTTGTAAGTTTGACCAAGTCAACCATCCTCCTGGTTTGACTTGGCCAAACAGTCAACATTTTGATTGTAATGTGTCTGTGTCGAAGGATGTGTCACGAAGGATTGCTTATCCTTCGATGATGACCTGCTCGAAAGATGTCCTTCGATGGATGGACCACGAAAGATCACATCTTTCGTGGTACATATGGATCCTTCGAGCTGTTTCTGGTCGATAGATGATCTTTCGATCATCCTATCTGATCCTTCGACCGGACCTGCTGTATTGGGTATAAATACCCGTGTGTTATGTTCATTTCGATAGAGGAGACAGATAAGGAACACAGAGAACACACACACACTCTGAGAGTTTACAGAACTGATTTGTAAACATTGCTTTGTAACTGGACCTTTCATACGTTTAATACAAGTAGTGTTAATCGGTGAATATTGCGTGTCGTGTTTTTCCGTGTTCTATCTCGGTTTGCTATCTCGGTTGGATTCCGCACAACCGGGTTGGTTTGTACACAAGGATTAGGCGACTAGATCCTCCCCTAGCCGGACCTACAAGTGGTATCAGAGCCTTGGCTCTTATCCTTGTTAAAACCGAGGTGTTCTTATTGTTTTTCGGGTTTTGGAAAGTTTATATTTTCTGGAAAAACTTGTTAAAATCGGGTTTAATCTTGTTGTTTTGCCGAAAGTTCTTATAAAAACCTTGTTATTTTTCTTTGTCACATGTTATAAGTTGGTTTTTAGTGAAGTTTCGAGCAAAACCGCGTTTCGGAAGTTCGTGGATTTATCAGAAAACTCAGATATTTGGGCTGTGTTCTTGACATATTCAAGTGTTCTTCATAATATTACACTCCTTGATCTTAAAAATTTGAATATTAAACTTGTTTGTGCATTGAAAAGAGTAAACTGATTAAAATATTGGACATTACTTGATTGGTGAAACCTGCATGTTCAGAAGATATGGTCTGAACATACTTTCTGCCGAAAGTTCTCACCAACCCGTCAACTTTTCACCTACCTGTCACATTTGTCAACCGTGTCAGTAAGATCGAAGGATATCCTTCGAAGTCGAAAAATCATCTTTCGACCAAAGGAGGTTCGACAAATAGTCATCCTTCGAGCATCCTTCGAAGTGTGAGACTTATCTTTCATTCCAAGGAATATTTTCGAAACATACATCTTTCGGTCTACTGCTCATTTTCGAAAGACAAGGATCCTTCGACTGGGGAGTCTTTCGAAGTCTTTGTTCGACACTCAACAGTGTTCATCTTTCGAAGGATAAGGATCCTTCGTTGGGGAATCTTTCGAAAACATTGTTCGAAACTCAACAGTGATCTTTCGAACCCTGTTGATCTTTCGAACAGGTGTTGATCTTTCGATCCTTAGTCTGTTTGTGTTTAACAGTTTGTGTTGTTCAAGTCTTTCGAACAGGTATCCTTCGGCTGATCAAAATGAATTCGATGTGGGGTGTTCCAGTAAATGCAGAAATGTATTTCGGTACTCCAGCTCCGGATTCGGGTTCGCAAGCTAATGCTACATCTACCGGTCAATGGGCATTCGTATCAAATCAAGCTCCAAGTGTTCAAAGCATTTTACTAAGCGAAAGTGAAACGGGAAGTTTGAATAGGCCTCCAAAGTTGATGCATTTAAGTGAATATCCAGGATGGTTTGACAGATTTCATACATATGTCCTTGGTCAAAATACAGAACTGTGGTTGCGCTTCATCACAGATTTTGATCAAACGATAGAGGTTGCAGCTTCATCTGCTGCTACGTTTGCTGATCTTACGGAAGATCAGAAGAAGGTCTATGACTTAGAAAAGAAAGCATATGTCATTCTTACTCAGGCGTTAAGCAAAGACATTTATCATCAATTTGTCAGTTTCAAGACAACGAAGAAGTTGTGGGACGCATTGAAGATAAGGGGCATAGGAAATGAAGCAACACGTCAATTAAGAAAAGATCTGCTAAAGAAAGAGTTTGATGGTTTTGTTTGTATGCAGAATGAATCTCTAGGAGATTTGACAAGTCGATTTACTCATTTGCTGACTGAATTGGCAAATATTGGGGTTGTAACAACTTCAGCAGAGATAGTGAAGAAGTTTGCAGATGCACTGCCACCTCAATGGAGTAATTTCTTAGAAATCATGAAGTACAATGGCACTTTGGATACAACAAGCTTCAGTGATTTTGCTCAACTCCTGGAAAACAAGAATCAGGAGGAAACTCTCAAGGCAAAAAGAGTTGCAGTGCCACAAAATCCTGAAATTTATTATGGAACTTCTAGCACTTCTACAAAACCTTCTTCACACGCTCCAATTCAAACAGCATTTGTGTCTAGCACGAGCTTGTATGGCACTCCTCCTCCAACAACAGATATGTTTGGAAATCCGCTTAATCCAGCTCCTCAACCAGCACCACAACAGCAACAGCAAATCAGAACAACTGATATGTTCGGGAATCCACTTCCTCCTCAACAGCAAGCGTGTTATGGAAGCACATCATCTGCTGGTCAATAATCAAAGCCAAATACAGTACGGCTCGACACCTCAAGCTTTTCTAAAGTCAGTGTGGAAGTAGCAAAGGAACACATGGAGCTGCTAAACACTGTGGTGAGCGCATACTGTGGATTAGTGGAAGGTCAGATTGGTAATATTAATCTGACACAAGAAGACTATCAGCAGATTGATAAAGAGGAGATGGAGATGATGGACATTAAGTGGGCCTTTGCTAGTGCAGTTAGGCGAGCAAAGGATTTCATGGAAAGAACAGGCAGAACCAGCTTGGAGAGCAAGAAAGACACCAAGTATGGGTTTGATAAACAGGCTGTTAAGTGCTTCAATTGTGGTGAACGGGGTCATTTTAAAAGGGAATGTACAAGACCATCTCAGCATGGAAACCAGAATCCCTTCAGAAATCAAGGCAACCAGCAGAACCAGAACAGGAACAATGTTCGCACATTGGTGCCTGTCAACAACCAGAGTCAAGCAGGACCATCTAATACCAACCAGGCACTTGTGGTTCAAGTAGATGAAGGCTGTGATTGGTCAATCCAATTGGGAAATGATGCTCCGGATGGAACAGCGTGTTTTGCTGAGATTGTCAAGGATCTTAATCACACCAGTGGTGGAGAATCTTCCGCCAATGGTGGTGACTCTTCTGAAGATGAAGACTCTTCTGGTTACAGCAGAAGTTCGGATGAAGAATCCTCGAGCTCAGGCGATGATCATGTGGATGAGACATCAAATGCTTTAATCGATGCAGATATTGATGAACTCTTGGAAGAAACTGCAGCAGGAATTCAAAGAAGATCTATTTTGGTGGATCAAGCTGCTTATTCTTTGTCTTCTCTCCATTCAGCCTTTATGGCGAATGTCGACAGTTCATCAAGTCAGGTATGTGTCGATGAACCCACTTCTGTTAGCTGTGATAACTGTGATAGTTTGCGTGTTAAATGTGCTGATTTAGAGGCAAACATGTCTGAGTTGCAAGGCAAACATGATGCTTTACAAGCTAGTTTGTTTGACTTGCAAGACAAACATGTTTCTATGAATGATAGGTGGTGTGAATTGCAAAGCAAACACGAGGCTTTGCAAGAGAAATATGATGTGACATTCATCCACAATCAAAAGTTGACCGTTGATCTTTCCAAGTGCACTGAAGCCAACATGTTTTATGAAAACCATGAAAAGGATTTTAAGTCAATGATTGAAACGTTAAAGAAAGATAAAACAGAGCTGACAAAAATGGTTTCCAGAAAACAAACTGACATTAACCTGTATATAACTCGTCTTGAGGTAATGCAAAAAGAGATGGCTTGTGTTAAAACTGAAAGTGAGGCGATCCGACTTAAGTTAGACAGTTATTTGAGCTCTAGCTATGTGTTGGATCACATCATTGATGTTCAGAAAGAAAAACGGGATGTCACATGCATAGGCTATAAGAAATGTCCATCACCTGTGAGACATAATTAAGATGCCATGCCGGATGAGGAAGATAGAGTTTTCTTTGAACCATCTGTTCCTTTAGCTGTTGAAGAATTTGCAGGACTCGGATACAAGAAGGAAGTATCGTCAGATTCAGATGCGTCAGCAGATACATTTGTAACTGCTGAACAGAATCAGGATCCTCCAGTTGTGATTGAGGATGCTGATTCCTCTGATGACGAATCTGATGATACTAATTCAGCAAAGTCTGATGCGGTGATAAAAGAAGAGGACATACCTCTTGAGAATCATATTCTATGTGATCCTCCTACAAAGCCCGCTAAGACTGTTGCAATCGAGTCCGTGTCTGCAAAAGAGTCGGAGAGTGTGGATTTGCTGTACACTCTTGTTGGTGATAATAAAATTTATTCTGACAAAGACTTTCCTATTAAGAATGTAAATCAATCATTAATCAGTAAAGTCTTTGAAAATTCAACAACTAAGTTTTTGGGAAAGACAGGATCACGTGTTACAGTAACACAATGCCCTCCTATCCCTAAGGCTGAAGTTAGAAAACAGTTTGGCAATCAGAAATTACCAACAGTGCAAAAACAGCAAAATCATGCCAAACCAAAAGGTAAAACACCGGCTCAAGGTCAAAAGAATCCGAATCAGAAGAAGAAGAAGAATGTGAACTTTGTGAAATCTAAGGGAACGGACAAAATTGCAACATTTGAGAATCAATCTAACTTAGATTTTGTCAAGAAAGCAACTGTGATGAAAAGGAATGAACCAAGTAGTTCAAAACCTAGTACCTCGGGGTCACAAAGTTCATCATCATCGGCAAGACGATCACATGATACTTCGGGGTTTGTTGAACGAAGATCATGTTTTGAATGTGGTACAATTGGGCACATTGTCAGAAATTGCCCGTATCTTCATAAACAAAAAGGCATAGTTGATGATCCCCGTGAACACAATCACCAAAAACGATATGTTTCTGTAAAACAAGATCCCCGCCTTGTAAAAGAAAGGGAAAAGAAACGGAAACGCCAACAGGTGAAGAAAATTGAAAAAGCAATTAAAACTGATGCGATTAACAAACCATCTGTTTCCGTCAAACCAGAAAATTCAAAAACTTCTGACAACCATGAAGTTAAAATTTTAAAGAATAACACTGGTATAACAAAACAGACCTGGAAACCAAAAACGGTTAAAGAATCAGGGGGACCATCACAATTTTCAAATCATCAAAGAATAGAGGTTATTGTCATTGATGAAAATGGAAGACCCAAGACCACAATGGCTTGGGTCCCCATCTCCAACTAATTATGTGAGTTCATGTGCAGGGTGTTCCAGGAGGAACTATCAGTAGTCATTGGATTGTTGATAGTGGGGCATCCAGGCACATGACAGGCGACATGAAGCTTCTCTACGACGTCAAATCTATTAGAGGAGGTTATGTTGTTTTTGCTGGAGATAAGGGCGGATATATAACTGGTGAAGGAATGATTTCCAACGGGGTTGTTAGCTTTGATAAGATCAACTTTGTACAACAACTCGATCACAATCTTCTTAGTGTTTCTCAAATTTGTGATAAGCAGTTCTCAGTACACTTTGATGCTAATGGATGTTATGTGCTGAAACCCGGCTTCAAAATTCCAAAAGAATGGATTCTCTTGTCGGCTCCAAGGATAAATGATTTGTATGTCCTTGATATGAGCCAAGCTATCACAACGTCTGCACAAGCAACATGTTTCGTTTCCAAAGCCACAGAAAAAGACACAATCTCTTGGCACAGACGAATGGGTCACATTCACTTACGCAAAATGAATCATTTGGTATCAAATGAATTGGTGAATGGTGTTCCTCTTAAAAATTTCCATCTTCAAGACGTCTGTGTGTCGTGCCAGAAAGGAAAACAAACGAAGAAGCGACACCCTACAAAGAAAGTCAACACGGTGGCCGTTCCTCTTGAACGTTTGCACATGGATTTGTTCGGTCCTGTCAAGCACAAAAGCATTAGGAATGATCAATATTGCCTCGTGATAACTGATGATTATTCAAGATTTTCTTGGGTGGCATTCATGGCACACAAGAGTGAAACCTTCGGTATTATCAAAAACTTGATCATACAGATTGAGAATCTTTATAACTTGAAGGTTAGGCGGATACGTAGCGACAATGGTACTGAATTCAAAAATCATGCCATGGCGGAGTTTTGCACTTCAAAAGGTATTCTTCACGAATTTAGTGCAGCTTACACTCCTCAACAGAATGGCGTCGCTGAACGTAAGAACCGCACATTGATCGAGACTGCTAGGACTATGTTGGTAGAGTCACAATTGCCGATTCCATTTTGGACTGAAGCTGTGTCCTCTGCATGTTATACGTTGAACCGAGTCCTTACAGTCAAAAGGCACAACAAGACCTGCTTTGAGCTTATTAACAAACGGAAACCAGATTTGTCATATCTTGAACCGTTTGGAGCTCCGTGCACTATAATCGATCCTAATGGAAAGTTTGGGGCAAGAGCAATTGATGGATACTTTCTTGGGTATTCCACCCCGAACTTAAGAGTCTGGAATCTAGAGACTAAAAGGGTCGAGGAATGGTCTGAAGTCAGAGTACAAAGGCACACTTTACCAGTCAGAAATCCTGGTCAGCCTTGGATGTTTGAGTACGATGACTTTTTCAATTCGATCGATGTTGAAGCAGTTGAAGAAAATGCTGCGGCAAGGATGTTTTTCGAGAGTGATAACGCAACAGATTCACCGTTGGTTCGTCCAATTATTGTCAATCAAGAACCATCTTCGGTGAACAATAATGCTCTCGACAATGAGGATTTTCATGATGCTTCCGAATTGAACGAATCTTCAGAGGATGATGAATTTCTAGATGCAGATCAAGAAGCTCCAACAGCAGTTCATGGTATTTCAGAGGGTACTCCTCCAGTGGACGTCCCTCGAACAGCTGAAACTTCTGCATCATCCTCTTCGTCAATTCCGGGACTTGAATTGGTTGTTGATCTCAATCTCAACAACCTGGGTATTAATGTTCCTGTACCAGATAATCCAGAAACAAGGATTCATAATACCCATCCTCAACAAAACATCATCGGAAATGTACAAAGTGGCGTTCAAACAAGAAACATGTTGCGAAACAACAACAATGCAGGCTTGTATGCAACTATCCGAGAATCTGGTCAACAAAATGATTGGTCTTTCGCGTGTTATGTATCACAGGAAGAGCCCAGAACTTGGAAAGATGCTTTGAAAGATAGCTCATGGGTTGAAGCGATGCAGGAAGAACTGCAACAATTCCAGAAGCTAGGTGTCTGGAAACTCGTAGAGAAACCTGCTGGTTACAAGAAGATTGGTACCCGTTGGGTGTTTAAATGCAAAAAGGATGACCGTGGTATCGTTATTCGAAACAAAGCAAGGCTAGTCGTTCAAGGTTTTCGTCAGATTGAAGGAATCGACTACAACGAAGTGTATGCACCTGTTGCACGTCTAGAAGCAATTCGGATTTTTCTGGCTTATGCTTCATTCAAAGGTTTCAAGGTATACCAGATGGACGTGAAAAGTGCATTCTTACATGGTGTGGTGGAAGAAGAGGTGTACGTCGAACAGCCTCCAGGTTTTGAAGATCCTATCCATCCCGATCGGGTTTGGTTGCTCAACAAAGCTCTCTATGGTCTTCATCAAGCACCGCGAGCTTGGTACGCAACCTTATCTAATTATCTGCTGGAGAATGGATTTCGCAGAGGTTTTATCGACTGTACTCTTTTCATCAAAGAACAAGATGGAGATCTTCTACTGGTACAGGTATACGTTGATGATATTATTTTTGGTTCTACTAATGATGTTTTGTGTAGGGATTTCGAGCGTGTAATGCAGGATAAATTCGAGATGAGTGCTATGGGGGAAATGACTTTCTTTTTGGGCCTACAAGTACAACAAACCGAGTCTGGGATTTTCATCCATCAGACTAAATATGTTGGTGACATCTTGAGCCGGTTCCAGATGTCTGATGCAACGCCCATCGGTACCCCATTGCCGCAAAATCACGGAATTACTCCTGACTTGAAGGGTGAAGCTGTTAGCCCCTCATACTACCGCGCGATGATCGGATCTCTTATGTACCTCACAGCATCAAGACCAGATATAATGTACCCAACGTGCCTGCTTGCCAGATATCAAGTCAACCCGAAGGCCTCACATCTTGCAGCTGTAAAAAGGATTTTTCGTTATTTGAAGGGTTACCCTGACACCGGTCTATGGTACCCTAGGGATAATAACTTTGACTTGATCGCATTCAGTGATTCTGATTTTGGCGGATGCAAAATCGACGGCAAATCCACAACGGCTGGATGTCAGTTTTTGGGAAATCGCCTAGTCACATGGCAGTGCAAGAAGCAGACGTGCGTCGCTACATCAACTTGCGAAGCTGAATACATTGCTGCCTCAAGTTGTTGCTCCCAAGTTCTATGGATCCAACAACAAATGCGTGATTACGGTTTTGAATTCCTAACTACTCCTATTTACGTTGATAATTCTGCTGCTTTACAGATCACTAGAAATCCTGTGCAGCATTCAAAGACTAAGCACATCGAAATTAAGTATCACTTCATACGTGATTGCTTTGAGAAAAGGCTAATCGATGTTGCTTACGTCCACACCGATGACCAACGTGCCGACCTTTTTACCAAAGCATTTGACAAATCAAGATTTGACTTTTTATTATTGGTAAACGGCATTAAGATCAAGCAAGAGTAATCCACATCGGAAAATCATTTTTGTAAATACCTTTGTGTTTTAAATTTGTCTTAGTTTATTGATTTTAGGGGGAGTAATTCCAAAATTTGAAAATCCAAAAACATTGAAAAATTTCAAAAACACAAAAACAATAGAAAAACAAAAATGAGTTTCCTGGCGAGAAAAAGAGAAAATGATAGTACATCAGTGGTCAGTCTAAACCTCTTTAAACCTAAAATGAAAAACGATAAGCAGCTCTATATAAGATGTATCGGTAGGCTCACAATCATTTTAAAGTGTGCAGGGTGATATAAACTTAAATCGACTGAAGACTGGGTGGGAACCATTCATTGGCATATGGTCTTAGTACCGAAATTTCGTTTGAGAGATTGCCGAGGTTCTGAGATATTCGGTCTTTATGCTGCTTATCATCTGGGTATCATGGTTGTATCTTTTACCGAAAAATAACGGGGACGCAAGTCTAGATCTTCCATGAAACTATACATACGTGTACATATTGCATACGACCTCAATAAGTGATCAACAATCACATGTCCAAACAAATAAGTGATAAAATATCACAAATTCTTTCCGGGAGTCAAGTTCGTCTCTCTGCTGTACGAAAGTACTGACCTGTTCACGGACTTGCTCCTGTGCCCTCATGCATACGAAAATCAAGTTCCTCATCAATAAGTGATTCTATCACATAGGGCTTGTTTTCAAACAAAATAAGTGAGAATCTCACATCATATACGGTCAAACAGATGATAATCGGTATACTCACCGGTAAGATGAACCCTCGTGCATACCTTGATACGGGAATGTGTCGTGATGTGGATGAACACCGGTCGGTAAGCATAAATCATACCTTAACGTATCCCCTCGCCATGATTACATCTGATAAGTTGAGCTTATGTGGACAACAATACCGATAATTGTTATAGGATGCTTATCTTAATGTTAACTAATTGAACAACAAGAGCGTTTTGGCATGACCGTACACTGATATGATTCTCTTACCCTCGAAACTCGCAAAAAGAATGTCTGTAAATATTTATTTAATGCTTTCAGTTTCTGCATATTTGTATATATTTATTTACTGCTTTCAGTCTTTACTTTTGAAAAATTCAAAATACCAAAAAGATTTTATTTCTATTTTATTTTCGATCGTACGATGTTGGAACTCAAGTCTTCATTACCTGAAACCTGATTGAAAACCGAAAATGACTAAATCTTCATAAACGGTCGAAATTTGCAAAGTATTGAAAGTTGAAATTGAAATTGATAAAATACTTCAAACTTTCAAACTGTCGGACGGTGTTTGTTTAAACAATGGTCACATGTGTGTCGTTTGTTTATGTTTACTATATTCCAAGCAGTTGTTCTCATTACGCGTTTAGATTTCTTGCATGTGCAGATTCTAAAGGCAAGGAGAACATGGTCGATGACAAGCTTCGGAATGGAGACACGACGTGAAGGCACTCAAATGATGAAGATGATCGAGTTGCCGCTGACCATCATCAACACCACAAGGATCTCACTTCATAAAGATCAAGACTTTCACGAGCATAACTCAAGGGGGAGCTTATGTTAAGGGGGAGTTTGTCAACACACTTCCTACATGAAACGGGGAGTTTGTTGATACACTTTCTGCTTTCAAGACGTGAAGACTTTAAAGATCCTCCGACATTGAAGACTTGAAAAGATGTCAAAGACTTGAAGTCACAAAGATCGAGACCAAGCTACAGCCAGACAAAGCTACAGCCAAGGGGGAGTTTGTTGGTGCACTTGTGTCTGTACTTTGTCTGTATATCAAACGATGTCTTTATTAGTCTTGTAAGTTTGACCAAGTCAACCATCCTCCTGGTTTGACTTGGCCAAACAGTCAACATTTTGATTGTAATGTGTCTGTGTCGAAGGATGTGTCACGAAGGATTGCTTATCCTTCGATGATGACCTGCTCGAAAGATGTCCTTCGATGGATGGACCACGAAAGATCACATCTTTCGTGGTACATATGGATCCTTCGAGCTGTTTCTGGTCGATAGATGATCTTTCGATCATCCTATCTGATCCTTCGACCGGACCTGCTGTATTGGGTATAAATACCCGTGTGTTATGTTCATTTCGATAGAGGAGACAGATAAGGAACACAGAGAACACACACACACTCTGAGAGTTTACAGAACTGATTTGTAAACATTGCTTTGTAACTGGACCTTTCATACGTTTAATACAAGTAGTGTTAATCGGTGAATATTGCGTGTCGTGTTTTTCCGTGTTCTATCTCGGTTTGCTATCTCGGTTGGATTCCGCACAACCGGGTTGGTTTGTACACAAGGATTAGGCGACTAGATCCTCCCCTAGCCGGACCTACAAAGGTGATGATGGTGATGAAACCGAAAGTAGGGTTGATTTCGGTTATGGGGAGAGATACGAATTTGATGTTATGAGGGTTTGTAATTGTGTAATTTGTCTAACCCTTAAACTCTCTAATAATCTCCTTATTTATACACCCAAGAGGAAACCTAATTAGTTAATAAGGGTAATATGGTCCATCAACAATTACCAACTAATTATAATAGGTTATTAATATATTTTGATCTAATCTATCTATTATACGAAAGCAAAATAAAGGTTGACTTTTTGACTTTGAGGTGGTTGCTTTCTTTGGCCAGAGAAATGGTTATTTGGGCGGCATTCTCATCTTCAATATACTAGATTTACCACCCACCGCAATGCGGCGGGGATTCAATAGTTATATATCATGTTAGATTAAAGGCAAATGTTTCTTACATGACCACGAGTTTGTGTGTAAAACCGAGAAAAAAATAACTAAGTCGATCTCTAACTCGCACGTTGCGACAGACCTATAAAACGGGGAAAAATAGACGCGCTGCGATGGGCATGTCAAACAGGAAAAAAATAGATGAAAAACGTTGAACCCCACACGCACGTTGCGGCGTGTTAAGTCGGAAATTTAGAACGACATGTTAAACGGAGAACTTATGAAAGATGAAAAGTATATAAGAGACTAAAGTTGAAAGTAAAAAAAATGTTGAGATTAAATTGCAACAAATGAAAAGCTTTGGATTGAAAGTAAAAAAAAATTAAAGGGGTTAAATTGCAAAAAAAATGAAAACTTTTGAATTAGAAACGAAAAATCAAATTAATCAAAGGGGTTAAAATACCATAGATCGAAACTTTAGACTTAAATTGCTAAAGATTGAAACTTTAGAGTTAAAAAAGAAATCAATTAAACAAAAGAGATAAATAGATTTATTTAAATTGTTGTTTAATATTATTATTATTTAATAAAAGAGATAAATAAAAAACTAAGGGTGAGAAATTACCAGAGAATGACACGTGTCCAAAAAGGATTTTTGTTTATTAGTATAGAAAGATTTCCTTCAATTTTCATTCAATGCTCTTCATTACCCCCAATAATTTCCACCGCTTCTATCTTCATCTTCTAATTCAACCTACATATACTTCGTCCGTTTCTTCATCTTCTTCAAACGATTTCTCATATTTTTCGCTGAACCATATCGAAATCTGTAAGTGTATATTGTTAATTCTTAGTTTAATCGTTATTTTTTTGTTCGGAATTTTAAGTATTTTTTCAAAATCTATTTTCCTGTTCAATAAACCCTAGCTTCGATTTTGGTATATGTTTATGTTATCTATCCAGATCTGTGTATACCTAACTCCTAAATCCTGTTGATTTTATTTTCTAAATTACATAGCCAATTTATCCAAGATTAATCGTTTTTCATTACATTTGTACGTATGAATTCGATACACAATCAATTATCTATTGCTTTTATTGTTGAGTTCTTCAAATCGCGAGAAGTTACATAGTAAATTTAAGTTCCGAAGATATCGTGGATGTATTGTGCAATTAATATGTTCTGTTGTGGGAGAATCACACACAATTAGTGGAATATATTTGATTCATATGTGTTGTACAATTAATCTGTTCTGTATTCAAACAATGAGATTATTTGAATTTCTGATATGTGGAAATGAGGTGTTAATTTATATAAAGTGTATTGATGGATTGAGTGTTTCATTTCATGCCCTAATTTTGCTTCAATTGATAACTTACAGAAATTCAATTATGTTTTTGTTTGATTTCATTTTGTTTCACTGAATTCGATGAAACTAGAGGTATGACTTGATAAGGATTTACATGAACGAGTGAATGTGAATTGGTGATTTTTTTAGTTATTTGGTTTGGGGATAGTGTGATGGAAAAGAATTTGTGTTTTTTCGACTTTGGCGCGCCTTGTGACCGTGTTTAGCGTGAACATATTTTTAGTCTCTGTAGCTTCTTCGATGGATTTTTGGTCATGTTGAATGAATATGGTGGCTACCGAGTTTCTCTGATGTGTATGGTTGTAAATCATTTATATCCTTTGTGGTAATTATAATTACAACAATGCTGCTAATGAAATCATACCACAATTACTTAGATTATCTTTTTATGATCTGTGATTTTTAATATTTTTTAATATTAAACGTAATCCATCCCACCATTCACTAATCATCACTTCCATCAATAGACAATAGCAACACCTACTTACTATCAAGTTAATCCAACCCACCATATAAACTTTACGTATAATATTTTAAAATAATATCCTTGCTTATAATGTTTTGCCTTCGCTATTTAGTTAATAGTTATATATTTGTTTTGTTAACGAGTTTGTCATATTGGTTTTTAGTTTTTTTTTTTTTTTTTAATTTTGGCAGGTAGTTCTACATTTGGTGTTGATTGTTTGCCATGGCGGTCTAATAGACCGATCTGAGGCAAATGGCTTGGTCGTGTAATGGGTAAAATAGACAATTCTCATACAGGTATTAAATGTATTAAAAAAATTATTTATCATGCTTATGTTACTGTTTTTTGGCGGTTATTGGATATTCTTTACTTTAAAGTTTAATGAGCATATATAATTGATCCAAAGATTGATTTGTGTCAATCCAAACTCGAATCACTTCAAATGGACCAAAGGGTGCAAACAAGACTAAAAATTTTCTATTAAAATTCAGACTTTAAACCACTACTTTTGGTACAGGTTTGTGGATCAATGGTGAAAGAAGAGTAACCACATGCAAGGCTAATAGCCTTATACCCACGTAATTTATTCCATGTTTTTGTTTGATCGTGGTTAGGCCTTGCTGAAAAAGCTAAACGTTTTATTTCGCCTTGATAAAAGAAGATAGGATCGGCTTATGGTAACTTCAAGGAAACAAGGATATTTAGATAAAAAGAATACTAATTGAAAATTGCAGTTCTTTTGATTGTTTGATATGGTATACGGGTCATGAAGATCGAAGTACAATTCCAATTGTCAAGGTTCTTTACTCACTTTGTTTGCCATTCTTTGTAAATCATGTTGCTTTCTAATTTACCGCATTCTATTCTTCTTGGCAGTTAAATGATGATAAAAGCCCTCTTCAAATAACATTTGTTCATCAGGTAATATCATACCAAATTCATGACACATTCTGCAAGTGGCTTTGTGTTTTGTTAATCAGAAACTGCGCATATGGGCTCAACTATTTATTTAGCCATAACACATTCTGCAAGTGGCTTTGTGTTTTGTTTAGTGATTCTTCTGATAATATATCTAGATGTTCACATACAATACGTTACCGGCGATAAGGAATGTTAGCGGAGGTCTAAACCTATAATGTATATAGATTATAGGTTAATTTTATAAGAATTACAAACTGTTTATGTATTGTATATACGTGATTATTTTTGGAATAGTGAATTATTATGTATGTATAGTGGCCATTTTGTGTTAAATGACTTGGTAGAAACCACCATATGGCTTCAAGAAGCTCCAGTTATAACAGTTTTCAATATTTATGGTTGTTTTTAAGGTTGCACTTGGCTCGAGCCAGCCTAGCCCGTTGGCATCTGATTATGATACCGGAAGTCAAACCACAACTGGCAACCCTTCTAAGTAAGCTTATTTCATTCAATTTGAAACTTAAAAAAAGATTACATCAATGAGTTGATAAATAAAACTAATTAGTTTTTGTTTTGCTGAAGTATGACTATTAATGATCAGTTGCCTGATATGAAAATTCAATCCAGAGATGTAGCAAAACAACCAAGAGCTGGTGGTAGGCGGTGTGGCGGTGGTGTCACCGAAAGGATGGTGTGAGTTGCCGGCGTTGCAGGGTGGTGTCAAAGGGGAAGGTAGAAGTTGTATTGCAGAGTTGTGGCGGAGGTGCTCCTTTGGCAGTCGGAGTTGCAGGTGGCGGAGGTGCTCCCCTGGCAGCGGGAGTTGCAGTTGGTAGCCATAGTTGGAGTTGGCAGCCGGAGTTGCAGATAGTGGTATGAGTGTTATACATATATATATTTGATATATTTAATATAAAAATAAGTCTGGGTCCAACAATTTAATATATTAATAAATAAAGTGAAAATAAAAGCAAATGATAAATGACAATTTTACCCTTCATTAAACATAACTTTTTACATGTGGTTAATTTTTTTGGACTCAAATGGCGTTTTCGAGAATGTCGGGGAGGGAAATAGTACAATTTGAGATTTGGCCTTAAAGGGCGTAAGTGGACAAACCACAGGGAAGTAAATTGCAATTAACTGTACTTTCAATTTACAAAAGCAAAGGAAACAGATACACTTATTTACTGAGTTTGTGTCAAAACAAGTACTTTTTGCTCGGACAAAATGCTATTTATTTTGTTAAACATAATGTAAATATTTGGTGCGGCGTGTTCTAAACTAACCAGTTATTTCCCAAGTGACGAATTATTATGGATCCACCCCTTAACAGGGCCACATATTTTCTCTATACTTTGGCCCCTCAAAATGATTGAGTCGTCCATGGTTGAATCTTAGAATTGGCTCTGATAATTTCATTGCTGATATACGTTCATTGATTTTTACTCACTTGATCTAAGAATATTAATTGTCTTTATGCAGCTTATAGTTCCGGAAATAGTAGCTCTTATCTCTGATTTTTTTTTCTAATTTTTGGACGTAGGGCGACCTTCGTGATCAGGCGCACGTGAGGTGGCGCTCACGAGCCAAGCACTTTTTTATTGTCCGGGGGCAAAGTGGCCTGAAGCGGTCTGAACTGCCCTGAGCAGGCCAAAAGTGGACTGAATCCTCTAAAATTGAACTAGACCAGTGGAGGAATAAATTCACATATGTTTGTCAGTTTGTGTTTGGTGAAGAATTTTCTTCAATTATTTCTTCCTTTGGTCATCTTTAATGCTGAATATGTTTTACTCTTTCTTAGTTTAATTCAGTTCTGTTTACCAAATATGTGTTTCTTAGACAATGTATCAACCTAATCATTCTTCAAATTACATTATGCAAAAGGCTTTTGTCGTGAACTCTTGCGTGTAGGTTCAGTTGTTAAAGATACTATTTGTTTAAAAAATAACTATAAATTACATTTTAATATATTTTAGTGTAACTATTAATGTTTTCTAAAATTCTACATGCTTAGAAAAGTTAACATTGCTTTTTCGGTCATACGTAAACTTAAAAATGATTTTCTTTTTAAAATAAGAGTAGTCTTGAATATGATCAGATCAAACTTTGCAGGTATTTGAAAATGAAACTGGTTTGGAAGTTGACTTTTTAGGTCAACTCTTGGCTTTCATCTTCTTTAGGTTTTGTTTCATGGTTGTATGACATGGGCTTTAATGCCAGTAGATATTATATGTTTGTGTTAAGCCATTAACTTTTATAATTAATGGAGTTTATGTGTGTATGGTGTAGACTGTTGATGAAGTTGTTCAAACTTATCATGGGAAGACAAAAAGAACCCTGGTGAATCACGGTTCCTTGCTCAGGTGCGATTTGGCTTTTTGTTTATGATTATAACAAAGGAAACTGGACAGTTTCTCCTTCTGTTATGGTTAGTATATCTTATAATGTACTTTATTAGTTTGATTTTGAATTCCTGTTTGTAAAGCCATCCTTTAAATTAGCTTAGCAAATGCATACGTAGTCTCATATATGTTGAGTGAATCTGCTGGAAGAGTCATTGTCAACAATAGGAGTTTCTATCTAGGGATTTGCATTTGGTACTAGGTACCGATACCAAAACGATACCGTACCGAGCAATTTTTGGTACCAATTTGTTACCCACTTCTTTCGTTTTTCGTGGTCGGTACGGTATGGCATTTTGGGTCGACCAAAGTCCAGTAGATTTTTTGCTTAAGCTTATGTTTCGATGAGATTCCAGTGACTCGGTTTCGAACTGCGTATCATAGATTGGTGTACCAGTTTTGGAATCAACTCTTTTTCTTAAAATATTTGCTGATGATTTTACTTTTACGTCAGTTCCTGAAGAACAACTACTAGAATTGCTACATGATGAAGATGGTCTTGTGGTATCCATTTTGGGGGCTGTTGAAGTACCGAAAGAATATGGTTTGGAACTTAACACACCCCTTCGAGGACCAATCACTCCTGTTACCGTTGATCATTTTGTGGTTGGTTTTACTGTTTGAGTCCCTTTCTATGTAACTGTCACATTCAGTAGGACAATAACGCAAAGCAGATTTGAGTATACAAAAGATATAGATAATAAGATAGTACCTATTAAAACGTATAAAATAAAAGAGTAAAATGTCATTTTTCGTCGCAGAGGTCTGGCCAGTTTTGTGACTTTCGTCCCAAGGTTTGTTTTTTTGGATGAAAATGGCAAGATGAAGTTAAGGATCCAGATGAAAATGGCAATATTTTCAAGCCTTTTTGATCCAGATGTGAAAAAACTAACCTTCGAACGAAAGTCGCAAAACTGGCCAAACCTCAGGACGAAAATCTCAGTCTTCTGTAGTTTCAAATGCACAAAGAAGTTCAAAAACGTCAATTTTCATGATTTATGTTCAGTTTAGAGGTAAAATTACCCAAATGTCATGGAATTTTATCTTTAATGTAACATAAATCATTAAATATGGAGATACTTGATTGTGTGTTTGAAACTAATTTGGACTCAGATTGTGCAATTGAAACTGATTTGGACCAAAATTGTGAATTTTTAAACTTTTCGACGAAATTCATCATTTTGGCAAAAACACAGGGATGAAAATTGTAATTTACTAAGATAAGAATAGTTTTTTGTTTTTACCATGAGCTTACTTTGCAGTATCTTGATCCTTCTTTGCATGATTAGCACTCCACGAAGCTCTTTTAGTTGATGTTGACATAGAGTTCATGTTTAAATTCACTCTGCTGGTTATCTTTGGTTGCGGAATTGATGAAGTTTTACTATCTTTTGTTCTTGCACCAAGCTTCAAAAAAATACAAAAACAAAAACAGATCAAAAATTGGAAAATTGTCAGTAATTACTACAATCTAGAGGTGGGAATATTGACTGGTTCGCGGGTCAAAACGAATCATTTTGTAAAGGTTTGTCTAATCTAAAGCATTTCATGTTCAAAAGTATTAAACGTTTTGTTAAAAAAAGAGTAAAATGCCATTTTCGTCCGTGAGGTTTGGCCAGTTTTGCAAGTTTCGTCCAAAAGTTTGCTTTTCGGCTTCTGGATTCAAAAGGTTTGAAATCTTGCCATTTTCTCCGTTAAGTCAGGGGTATTTCCGACTTTTTTGTTAACTTAAAGGACAATTCAGTCTTTTTCAGGGGTAACAAGCTGGATGGACTTAAAGAGATGCCCTTTAAGTAAAAAGACCGAAATGTCCTTTAAGTTAACAAAAACCGAAAATACTCCTGACTTAACGGAGAAAAATGGATGGAGTTAACGAGCTGGATGAAAATGACAAGATTTCTAACCTTTGGGATCCATATGCAAAAAAACAACTCTTTGAACAAAATTCGCAAAACTGGCCAACCCTTAGGGACGAAAATGGCATTTTACTAAAAAAAAGAGTAATTTACTTTTTGAGTCCTTGTGTTTTAGTGGTTTTAACCACTTAAGTCAAAAATCAAAAAGTTTAACGCTTCGAGTGCCTAACCGCTCACTTTATAACGTTTTGACGAATAAAATGACATTGGTAGCTGATAGTGTTATTGTTTGTGTCTATATAGATTGCTTTCAGTTTCTATGATTATGTAACTTTTATAATTAATGGAGTTTATTTGGTGTAGATTTTGATGAAGTTGTGCAAACTTATCATGGGAAGACAAAAAGAACCCTGGTGAATCACGGTAGGTGCGATTTGGCTTTTTGTTTATGATTATAACAAAGGAAAGTGGACAGTGCCTTTGAATATAAGAACATGAATGAGCTTTTGAATAGAAAATAAAAACTCAGTTAATGGTACAAGTATTCTTTTTTAGCTGTATATAAGCAATGCCAAATTCTCCTCCTTAGAATATCATTTTGAGTAAACAACCGTGCATATATGCAGTACAACAGCATATTAGAGTTCTTTGTTACATGCCATATCCGTTATATATATGCATATTCATAAATGTTATACTAGGTATTTTTCGTCTTGCTTCTTTTTGTGTATATTGTGGGTTTCAATTATTATTAATCATTTAAAGGAGAACCAAAAATGATTTATGATTAGATGGTAACCGGTCAAATGATTAGATGGTAACCGGTCAAAATAGGTTGTTTTAAAGAAGTTTCAGTTTTGGTTCGGGTTAAAACAAAATCTAACCAAATATGGGTTCATGATCAGATGGTAGTACTGGTGGTACTGGGTCAAACAGGGCGTTTTAAGAAAGTATTGATTTGGTTCAGATTAAAAAATATCTGACCAAAAATGATTCATGATTAGATGGCAACCGGTCAAAATAGGTCGTTTTATAGAAGTTTTAATTTTGATTTAGGTTAAAACAAAATCCTACCAAATATGGGTTCTTGATTAGATAGTTACCATCTAAAATTTATTAGTTTGTTTTGTGTCAAAACAAATCTTAACAAATATGGGTTCATGATCACATGGTGATGGTTTGTTTTAAAAGTATTATTTAAACAATTTTAACTTATATATTTGTGTGTTAGTCCACCCGCGAAACTCGCGGGATCTTAGGCTAGTATAATATAAATGATTATAAAGGCTACAAGATTAAATATTACATAAATAATATATTTAATCTCACATTCTCCCACTTAGCCAAGTAATCATTTATCATGAGTATTAGGTAAGCCTGGCCAGGAGTTAACACTCATTTTAGCCTTAAACCAAGAACTATAGCAGAGAAATACAGCCGTTGAATCATCATTCGACTCAGGACCCCCATTAGTCATACTATAGCCTCAATTTAAAACCTAACAGTTACGATCAAAATATGTATAAGCCCTTTAGCGTCTGATTTGTATTTATATTTGTCTATATGTCATTACACCGGCAGAACATATGTTAGAGACATACAAAATCAAACTGAGGAAATTTTATTAATTAAAACATAAGCTAGTACAATATGCCATTAAACAAGGTCTTTAATAAGTCCCATATTCGATACATGTTCTTCGAAAACTTTAGGTGGGAGACCTTTAGTCATCGGATCCGCAAGCATATCTTTAGTACTAATATACTCAATACAAAGATTATTTTCCTCAACTCGTTCACGTACGAACAAATATTTTGTATCGAGATATAAACCAGCTCCAATCGAACTGTTACTGTTCGAAAAACTAACGGCAGCTGAATTATCACAGTAAAGCTTCAATGGTCTAGAAATGGAATTAACGATTTTGAGTCCAGTGATCAGATTTCTAAGCAACATTCCATGACAGGTTGCGTTGTAAACAACAATGTATTCTGCCATCATTGTGGAAGTTGTAGTTAACTGTTTTTTATGACTCTTCCATGAGATAGGTCCGCCTGCTAACATAAAGATGTAGCCCGAAGTGGATTTCTTGTCATCTTTGCATTTGGCAAAGTCAGAATCAGAATAACCTACCACTTCCAAATGATCACTTCTTCTATAAGTCAGTTTATAGTCTTTCGTCCCTTGCAGATATCTAAGGACCTTCTTAGCTGCTTTCCAGTGATCTAGGCCAGGATTAGTCTGATAACGACCTAGCATTCCAGCAATATAAGCGATATCTGGGCGAGTACAGACTTGAGCATACATCAGGCTCCCGACTACTGACGCGTAAGGTATCTGGCTCATTTGCTCATTTTCAACCTCTGTTGTCGGACACTGGAATGAACCGAAAACATCTCCCTTAACTACTGGAGCGACGGAGGGTTTGCACTGTTGCATGTTGTAACGTGTAAGGACACGATCTATGTAAGTCTTTTGAGACAATCCTAAGATCCCTTTGTGTCTATCTCGGTGAATTTCGATGCCAATGACGTAAGAAGCATCTCCGAGATCCTTCATGTCGAAGTTATGCGAGAGTAACCGCTTCGACTCATGCAACATGTCTAAACTATTACTTGCCAATAGAATATCATCTACATAAAGGACAAGTATAGTAAAGTTACTCCCACTCATCTTGAGGTAGGTGCATTGATCCACTTGATTCTTCATAAAACCTTGCCTCTTCATGACTTCATCAAACTTGAGATACCATTGACGTGATGCTTGTTTTAACCCATAAATGGATTTCTTCAACTTACAGACTAGATGCTCCTGACCTTCAGGTTTAAAGCCTTCAGGTTGTTTCATGTAAACATCTCCGTCTAAGTCTCCGTTAAGGAAAGCAGTTTTGACGTCCATCTGATGCAGCTCTAAATCAAAATGAGCTACTAGGGCCATAACGATCCTTAATGAATCTTTACGAGAGACGGGTGAAAACGTCTCTTGATAATCAATTCCCTCTTTTTGAGTGTAGCCCTTTGCAACCAATCTCGCTTTGTAGCGTTCAACGTTCCCATTCGGATCCAGTTTTGTTTTGAACACCCATTTACAACCTACAGGTTTGGCACCATTGGGTAATTCGACTAAATCCCAAACGTCATTTTTCTTCATGGATTCAAGCTCATCAATCATTGCTTTATTCCATTCAGAAGACTGATCACTGCTAATGGCTTCATTATAAGAGATAGGATCATTGAGCTTTCCAGCATCCATTTCAGTCAGGTAGGTAACATAATCATCCCAATTAGTAGGCCTTCTTTGCCTAGATGACCTCCTGAGTTGATTATCGGGTTCAGCGTTGTCTTGGTTTTGAGCGTTTGATGTGCATTCGTTATGAGGTATAATGGGTTCTGATTGTGGAGATGGAATTTGTGTAGTGGCTTCAGGTACAGTTGTTGCATGGGGTACAAGAGGAGTAAACGGAGTAATGATAAGCGACGAGTCTCTCCCCCCCGCGTCTTGTACTTCTTGCAATTCTTCATAAGGGTTAGTACTGCTCCCACTGACCTTGAAATCCTCCAGGAACGCAGCACACTTGGTTTCAACAATACGGGTGACATGGGAAGGACAAAAGAAACGATAACCTTTCGAATGATTAGGATACCCGATAAAGAAACAGGTAACTGTTTTAGGGTCAAGTTTCCTTAGGAAAGGATTGTAAAGTTTTGCTTCAGCAATGCAGCCCCATACTTTCATATATTTAAGACTCGGTTTCCTTCCTGTCCAAAGTTCATAAGGAGTTTTAGGGACAGACTTAGAAGGAACTCTATTGAGTATATGAACAACTGCTTTTAACGCTTCAGTCCAGAGGAATAATGGTAAATTAGTGTTGGCTAACATACTGCGCACCATGTTCATAAGGGTACGATTTCTTCGTTCAGTGACACCATTCTGCTGAGGTGTACCAGGCATGGTGTATTGGTTCACAATCCCATGGCCCTTACAAAACTCATAAAATGGACCAGGAGCTTGACCCACATCAGTATGTCTTCCATAATATTCACCGCCTCTATCTGATCTCACAACTTTAATCTGACGATCTAATTGCTTTTCAACTTCAGCTTTATAATCTTTAAAAGTTGTAAGAGATTCAGTTTTTTCCTTAATAAGATACAAGTACATGTAACGAGAATAATCATCAATGAAAGTGATAAATGAAGTATGTCCTGTTATACCAGCAATTTGATAAGGACCACTAATGTCAGTGTGAATGAGTTCTAATAAATTAGAGCTCCTAGTGGCACCTTTCTTATTCGCTGATGTCATTTTGCCTTTAAGACATTTAACACATGTTGCAAAATCAGTAAAATCGAGAGGAGGTAAGACTTCATCCTTTACGAGACGATTTAATCGTTCTCTTGAGATGTGGCCTAAACGTTGATGCCACAACATAGATGAAGTCTCTAAGTCTCGAACCTGTTTCATCTTTGTGAGTGATTCATTAATATTATATGACAACAAAGATTTAGAAAAATTATCATCTAGTTCTAATCTATAGAGACCACCATCCAGAATGCCAGTACCATAAACAACGGAATCATAGAGAATAGAGAGTTTGCGATGACCATGAGAAACGACAAAACCGTTCATGTCTAACTTTGGTCCTGATACAAGGTTCCGAGTTACCTCAGGAACATATAAGGCATCATAAAGTTTAATACATAAACCAGTTTTCAAAAATAATTGTAATGTTCCTATGGCCTTCACTTCTAATTCCCGATCATCTCCAACTTTAAGTGTTCTTTGGTTTCTTCCCAGCTTCCGGATTGTAAGGAATCCCTGAAGTGAATTGGTAACATGAATCATAGAACCAGAATCAAACCACCAAGAATTAGCAGGAACATTTAAATTAAAGGACTCAAGTATCATGAAAAAATCATTACCTTTCTTAGCCAGCCACTCCTTGAAGTCAGGGCATTCCTTTTACTTATGTCCTGTTTTCTTACAGAACTTGCAGTAGGGTTTGCCTAAGGAGTTCTTAGAGCTGGAAGGTGCACTTGTATTAGGAGTTGGATTTGGCTTTTGAACCTTAGAAGCATCCTTTCTTTGATAATTGTGCTTCCTCTTCTTTGAGCTGGAGGTGGTGAAGTTAGCAACATCAGTAGTGCGATCCATCTTCATATGCTCTTCCTCCTGCACGCACATAGCGATCAGCTCACTCATCGTCCATTTGTCCTTCTGAGTGTTGTAATTGATCTTGAATGCTTCATAGGATGAAGGAAGCGAAGTGATGATGAAGTGGACAAGAAAACCATCACTGATCTCCATCTCTAGGCCCTTCAGCTTATTGGCCATGTCATGCATCATCATGATGTGTTCGCGAATGCCGCTCCTCCCATCATACTTAGTTGTCACCAGCTTGAGGATAAGAGTACTGGCGTGTGCTTTTGATGTTCCCTTGAATTGATCCTCCACATAAGCCAAATAGGTTTTAGCATCTTCAGAATCAGGAATGGCCCCTCTGATTGAGTTATTAATGGACTGCTTCATGAACATGAGAGACATGCGGTTACACCTAGTCCACTTATCATGAAGTAACTGCTCAGCAGCAGTACTTGTAGCAGTAAGGTCCGCTGGCTTATTCTCTCTTAGAGCATAATCAAAGTCCAGCAGTCCAAGTGTAAGCATGAGGGCATCCTTCCATGCAACAAAGTTATCACCAGTCAAAGGTGGAATCCCCTGATTGGGTGCTGATAGTGGAAATAAGATGAGCAAGTTATGATACTAAGAAAGAAGTCCTAATGTGATCTAAGGGCATGTTATACTAAGGCAGGCATAAGTAATGACCATTTTAATTATGAAGCTGTGATAATGTCTATTACTAACATCAAAATAATAGACTTAGTAAAATTCTATTTAAACGAAGACAAATCAGCTTTGGCCAGAAGTGTAATCATTTAAATATGTGTGCAAAGTAATTGTGGCAAATCAGCTTTGGCCAGAAATGAGACAATCACTTTAGTTATGCACTTGTCAAGCACGCTAAACATAAATGAATTAAATCAGCTTTGGCCAGAATTAAAACATTTCACGTTTGTAATGCATACTTAACATAGCTTTTATAATACTTGAATAATAAATAGATGTTTAAATCAGCTTTGGCCAGAATTAATACATCAGAAGCTCATTCAAGTTAAGCTATTTTGGTTTTGTAAAAATTATCTGATTCTGATTAATTAATTAAGTATTAACAAAACCAAGTGTTTAATAGCAAACCACCTGTTAGCGCGGATCGAACTTGTGCGATCAGTAATGCCTTGTGCGATCGGTAATGAGGTTTCGAGTCTTGTGCGATCAGTAATGCCTTGTGCGATCGGTAATGCCTTGTGCGATCGATAAGGCCCAAAACTTGTGTGATGTAAATAAAGCCCAAGTCTTGTGCGATCAGTGAGGCCCAAAATTTGTGCGATCAGTGAGGCCCAAAACTTGTGCGATTAGTCAGGCCCAAGTTTTGTGTGATCAGCACTATCTTGTGCGATCCACAGGTCTTGTGCGATCCATAAGTTCTTGTGCGATTTCCCTTGTGCGATCAGATCACATCTCATGTGATCTGATCTTGTGCGAATGTCTTGTGCGATCAGATCATATCTGATCTGATCTTATGCGACTGTTAAGGGACTTGTGCGACATGTTGATAATTTCGAAACCCACTGTTAATAGCTGTTTCTTGTGATAATAACTAAAACTCGAAATTTAAGGGATTGAGGGATAGTGTGTCCAATTTTATTTATGATCTAAACTTATCAAATATTTCAAAAATAATAACTGAAAATCTATTAACAGTTTTCGAAATTTTAATAGATAAAATTAAGATCAAAATCATTAAAACACCCACTAATCCAAATTATATTCCAAAATTTATGGAATTTTCGAGTTTTCTTAGAACAGTATGATGAACCCTAAAAAATTAAAACATAATCTGGGATCCGAAACCTTATATTTTAGACTTTAGTTAACAGATTTCGGAAATTAGGTTTGTCCATTATGATTTTGAGTCAATTTATCAAACATATTTTTCCCGAAAACAGGGATTTCGGTACCAAGGACTGTTAACAGCCGAGATTTTATAAAAGCTTTAAAATTTCTGTTTTCCAGATTATGATCCCAGAATAATGGATACGAAAACATAACCGATTTATCAACATATGCTCTGATACCACATGTTGATCAGTTCTGTTTAAACTTAATGGAAAACATGAAAAACATACCTGTTATAGCATTCAAAGCAGTGGAGAATCCAGTCAGAGATCCAGCCATTGAGTTCGACATCTTTGTCAAGGTGATCCGGTTCCTCCTTAGGGTGTAAGGTGATGATGGTGATGAAACCGAAAGTAGGGTTGATTTCGGTTATGGGGAGAGATACGAATTTGATGTTATGAGGGTTTGTAATTGTGTAATTTGTCTAACCCTTAAACTCTCTAATAATCCCCTTATTTATACACCCAAGAGGAAACCTAATTAGTTAATAAGGGTAATATGGTCCATCAACAATTACCAACTAATTATAATAGGTTATTAATATATTTTGATCTAATATAATATAAATGATTATAAAGGCTACAAGATTGAATATTACATAAATAATATATTTAATCTCACATCTAGATGAAATTCTTTAAGAATACTTGATCGTTGTTTCTATCATTGTTGTTAATAACCTCATTGACCTAACTCGAATGTTGTTGTAGAAACCTTTTGTTACCTAAACTACAAATGCCGAATTCTAGGTCCAAGTGCTCAATCCATAAACTCAATTTTATGTTGAAAAATCGACAAGAATTCGAACTGAATCAATTGCCACCGTGGATTGATTAATTGTTGTCGGAAATTGAACTCTAATTGATCGTCAATGTGAGTTGGTGTTAATTGAGAAATTGTCGATAGAATTCACCGATGGAAGAGTGTCCGAAGAGGTCCGAACAGCTTTGATACCATTGATACTTATCAGATTGTGATCGATAAAGAGAAGAAAGAAACACATAGAAGAAGTAGCATTCTCTCAAATCATCGATGCCCTAATCTTATTCATGTTGTTCCTTTTGTACAACAGTAATGATTCTTACAATATGACCCTTTAACTATTAGATTTAACATAATAGACTGTAACAACTCTCATTAAAAGTATTATTTCTTATTATATTTTGTCAAATAGGAAACCCTAATTGAGACCCCCAAGTAATCCTGCATAACCCCTAAAATTTTCATAACAATCGGAATCAGGATAAGGGCCCCTAAAACTCAGGGGGGGGGGGGGTATTTCCCCGTTAGTAATATCCACACAGTTTTACGTGGAAATCAAAATTCGACGAACGACCAACTCAGCTAAGCTACCAGGACACGGGGCTACCCTAAGGTAGGGTGGTGCCCCTCGCGCCACGCGACGGACCCTCGCGCCACGTGAGGGGGTCGTTTTCCAGATATAAATAGAGGGGTGTGGGACTTGATTTCTGGCATTCGTTCGACGTTAAAATTCAAATTGTACGCTGAGATATCACCTATTTACTACATAACACACACAATCACGAAACGCTGCCGCGAAAACAGGGTAATAACTCGATCACTGCTACGATTTAATGTCCGATCGATAGAAACCAATCCAATGGATGTTTAAGTGCTGCTCAAACTTGGGTTATACTTTGTCATTCGTCGTGAATTCGATGAATGTTTAAGTATCGCACTTTGTCATTCGTTGTGAAGGTTTTGATCTCGGTAGTTGTCGTAAAAAGTTGGATTAAAGTTACTAACCTAGTTTTCGTGTGCCTTGTTATTTGAATTAGGTTAACAAGGCTAATCAGTAGGCTAAACTATGCCCGTATAAATCTGTAATGTGAGTCATTCTCTTTTTACCAAATTTGCTTTAAAAATCATGTTTGTTTTCAAAGTTATAATTACAAGGATTAAGTCTTTGTAGTCTTCAATTACAACCGGTATGTGGGGTTTTGTATATAATACTTGATAACCGTCACCATTGGACAACGGGTTAACCAATGGGTGATATGACCATAGTCACAGAAAACGAGTCGAGTGACAAATACCGTTGGGTAATTGGTTGATATATAAACATTGTAATCGCTCTTAATACTGTAAATTATAACAATGTGTCATTTTGTGCAAAATGAATGATTCACCAGTATTTCCCCGCTGACAAAATATTTTTAAAAACATGTTTCAGGTGATCTGCTGTGATCCAAGAAAAAGTGCTGTGTAGCACTACAGGCTTGATGAAGTGGCTCAATAATAAATAAAGAAACATGTTTTTGGTAAAATAGGGATTTCCCAGTGAAATTCCCTTATTGTAAATTACGGGGTTTATCCCGAATTATGAAATAAAATAATTGGGCATTTTCCAGTTTTTAATCGATCCTGTTAATAATTCCGCTGCCACATTAAACTAATACCACGGGATTTTCTGTCTCGCGGCTCCTGGACCGGGTCAAACCGGGCCGGGGGCCGTGATAGAAAAAGGTGGTATCAGAGCCACTGATTTAAGCCAATTAAGTATTTAGAAATACTTAATTTTACTGATTATCATTTTGTGATTACGTGTTTTGTTAACTGACTACTTATTAGTTACAGTATGGGTAAGCAAAGACTTTCGGAGATCTATCGTCAACTAGATAGTACACCAAAAGATAAGGGAACCTCGTTCCAATCAAATTCCTCAAGATACTCAGCAGAAACTGAGGAAGGAATATTTGTTCGTAAGGCACAGTTTGAGAAACCACTTACCCCTAATAAAAGAAGTTAGATTATTAGAAAAAGTCAAGAGAAAATAAAGAAGTCACAACCAAAATGAGTGATGAGTAATAAGGAAACTCAGGAAATAGACAATAACCCACCATGGGAAGATGAATTAGATGAAAAATGGGCAAATCTCTATATGTTAGCCACTACAGCAGTAAATGCTAACTTATAGTTGAATCGCCAAACTAGTACCAGCACTTATATCATCTATAAGCCAGAAACTTTGCCCATTAAATAAACAACTTAGTAAGAAAAGATAGACTAAAATAAATTATCCCAGAGTATATTTTAAATTTCAGTTGTGATTTGTAATAAATATATATAAAATTCACAATATTTTATTTTAATCAATCTGTTTGTATAAATACTTAATTGTTCTGATTACCATTTTGTGATTCTGTGAAAATTTAATTTACAAAATTTTAACCTAGAATTTTGTGTGTTTCTTCATATCTGCTAAACAGTATGAATGAGTTATCTGAAGCTCTTCAGAATCTCAATCTCTATCCTGTGAAAATAGAAGTTTCCAGAGACTTTACTGGTTACTTGGCAGATGTTGAGGAACCTATGGAATTTCAAGCTCCACCTCCGGAGAAACAAAAGCCAAAGAAAAGAAGAAGATTTGTGGGCTGGAGGCGTGTACGCAGGAAGGAAACCAGCAACTAAGAAAATTCCCAAAATAGAGAATCCTATGGGTAAAGGAAAAAGAATAGAAATTGGGGAAAGTTTTAGGCAAGCAGGAATAGAAATTGGGGAAAGTTCTAGGCAAGCAGGAATGAAAATTGGGGAAAGTTCTAGGCAAGTCGAGGAATTGTCATTGCAGGAGGAATTGGATCACATACTGGCAAGCTGTGATATCCTTAGGCCTATCAATAACAACCTCTTTCCTTATCCTGCTGAAACCCTTCTTCTAATAAACTTGGAACCGGCTATTCCAGATCCCCTTGTCAACACCCAACCTCTAGGAGAAATGGACGAATGGTGGACCAACGACTGGCAATTTCAAAACTTCCCAAATAATCCTTATACCTTTTTCCCTCAGTTTGAACCAGAACCCGTACTAAACCCACCAATGAGCAATGAGAACTTAGCTGAACTCCACCATTTTGGCGTGGAGCTGGTAGATGCAGGGAATAGAATCCGGGAGGTGGGAGAACAGATCTCCTGGAAGTACGACGAGAGGAAACGTCGCTTCTGAGGTGCCATCGGACGAGGGATAGTGTGGTTGTGAAGCTATGGTTGTATAATAATAATAATAAAAATATAAGTCTGTAAAATAACCTAAAAATAAAACTTTTGTAAGATAAACAGTGTGTACAGATGCATAATATAATATAAAAACAAAATGGAAGTCGAGAAATCAACAATTTTTGCTATACGTGTGTTGTGAAATTTGTGTGATTGTTTTGCATATAACTATTATTTATTTTATGCTAATAATTTATATATATATTAATTACCAGATGGAACACGCTAGTAATGAACCAGTTAACGAAGTTAACCAATCTGAGCAACACCAGGAAGGTTAATTGCTGAATAGGCAAGATATCGAGAATATCGTTGCTCAAGGAATAGCCAATGCTATTCCAGCAATCCTGGCTGCTGCTCGAAACCCAGTTGAACCTCAACAAATTATTCCTAGCAAACGTACGCATGAAGACAACTTCAGTAATAGTGTAAACGGAGGCGGCAACCATACTAATAATGATAATGACGTACTGCAAGCCCCAAATCTCAAAAGAATGAAAGCTGCAACACCTGGTTGCACTTACAAGGAATTTCTTGCCTGTAAACCTGCTGAATTTGCAGGCAATGAAGGGGCGACTGCAGCGCTGCGTTGGTTGGAGAAAACCGAGGCAGTAATCAAAATAAGTAAATGTGCCGCGGAGGATAAGGTTATGTATGCTTCTCACCTTTTCAAGGAGGAAGCATTAGAATGGTGGAACATGATGTTACAAGCTAAGGGAAGTGACATGGCCTATGCCATGGATTGGAAGGAGTTTAAGCGTCTGGTGGAAAGAAAATTCTGCCCTAAATATGAAAAAGAGCAGATGGCGAATAGGTTTCTGAGCCACCGAATGGTGGATGTTGATTGTCGAGGGTATACTTCAAAATTTTTCGAATATGCCAGAATTGTGCCTACTCTGGCTTCACCAGAGCCGGTACTTATCTCTCGCTACATCTGGGGTTTAATTAGCGAGATCCGTGCTGCGAGACCCCGCACAATCGATGATGCGGTAGAACTAGCTAACACTTTGACAGATGGACTGGTGCGTACGCGAGAAGAAAATCGGAAGAAAGAATTGACTCAAAAAATTACCCAAGGATTTCGTGTGGGTAATAATAGAAATTTCAAGAAAAGAAGAACTGGGCAATCTTCCATTCCGCCTTTCTTCAGGAATTGCAGAAAGAAACATTTTGGAAAATGTAATGTAACCTGCAACTTCTGCAAAGTTGTAGGCCATCGTGAAGAAGATTGCAGAAAGAAAACAAGGGTCTGCTATAACTGTGGAGAAGCTGGGCATTTCAAACCAGAATGCCCCAAATTGGTCAAACCTACAGATAACAAAACCAAACCAGCAGATGGAGCTACCAAGAAGAATGCAAGAGCATTCCAACTGACTACACAGGAAGCCGAACTAATTCCTGACGTCATAGCTGGTACGTTCCTAGTTCACAACGTGTATGCAAAAGTATTATTTGACTCTGGTGCAAACCAAAGTTTTATAAATACTTCATTCTGCCAAGCTCTTAAATTACCCCTAACCAACCTTAGGCAAAATTTTACGGTAGAAACGGCAGATGGAAATTCGGTTAATATAAATAAGGTTTTGCGAGAAGGAAAGATAGAACTCTTAGGTCATAAATTCTCTGCAAACCTGTTACCTATGAATTTAACTGAATTCGATGTGGTGTTAGGAATGGATTGGTTAGTAGCCAACCATGCTCGAATTCTTTGTAATAAAAATGCCATAGAAATTCATACACCCACAGGAGAGTTAGTGGTAATTACAGGAGATAAACCACAAAAGCCACTGAAATTCATTTCAGTAATGAAGTTGGCCAGTTATTCAAGAAAAAAAGAGGTGGTGTCTATGATCTCAGCTATCATTAACACTAAAGATAAGGAACTTATGAAAATTCCAGTAGTATCAGAATACCCGGATGTATTCCCAGAAGAACTACCTGGATTACCTCCAAATAGGAAAGTAGAATTTAGGATTCATCTAATTCCCGGAACTACACCAATAGCTAAGGCACCTTATCGGTTAGCACCCACTGAAATGCTATAATTGAAAAAGCAATTAGATGAATTACTAAGTAAAGGATTCATACAACCTAGTTCATCCCCGTGGGGAGCGCCAGTGTTGTTTGTAAAGAAGAAAGATGGGTCGATGCGAATGTGTATCGATTAGAGGGAACTGAATAAGGTTACAATTAAGAATCGATACCCATTACCTAGGATTGATGATCTCTTTGATCAATTGCAAGGAGCTAGATACTTTTCTAAGATAGATTTACACTCCGGATATCATCATTTGAAGGTACAAGAAGAAGACATACCTAAAACTGCTTTCAGAACTAGGTATGGTCATTACGAGTTTACAGTCATGCCCTTCGGGTTAACAAATGCTCCAGCAGCATTTATGGACATGATGAATAGGATATGTAAACCGTATTTGGATAAATCTGTAATTGTCTTCATCGACGATATACTCATTTATTCCAAAAGTCAGGATGAACATTGTGAGCACCTACATGCACTCTTAACTTTGTTAAGAAAAGAGAAGCTTTATGCCAAATTCTCGAAGTGTGAATTTTGGCTACAAGAGGTACAATTTTTAGGATACATGGTGAATCACGAAGGCATTCACGTAGATCCTGCTAAAATAGAAGCAACCACCAAATGGAAGGTCCCACAGTCAGCTATGGAAATTAGAAGTTTTATAGGGTTAGCCGGATATTATAGACGGTTTATTAAGGATTTTTTTCCAAAATAGCTGTACCATTAACTAAGCTAACCTATAAAGCAGCTAAGTTTGAATGGGGACCTAGGCAAGAAGAAGCTTTTAATATTTTAAAGCAAAAGTTAACAAATGCCCCAATTCTAGCCTTGCCAGAGGGAACAGAGGATTTTGAAGTTTACTGCGATGCTTCTAAGCTAGGATTAGGATGTGTGTTAATGCAACGCAAAAGGGTAATTGCGTATGCCTCAAGGCAATTGAAAAAGCATGAGGAAAACTATACGACTCATGATTTAGAATTAGGAGCCATAATTTTTGCCCTTAAAATTTGGAGACACTATCTGTATGGAAGTAAGTTTACTGTCTATACGGATCATAAGAGTTTAAGATACATATTTGGGAAAAAAGAATTAAACATGAGGCAAAGAAGGTGGATGGAGATTTTAAGTGATTACGACTGTGATATTCAATATCATGAAGGAAAGGCCAATGTAGTTGCAGATGCCTTAAGTCGTAAGTATCATGAAAAACAACGACGAGTTCGTGCTCTTAGATTAAATCTACAGTTAGATTTAATGGAACAATTAAAGAATGTTCAGGAAACAGCAATCAAGGATGATGCTGAGGGAATGAAAGGATGAATAAAGGAATTAGAACAAGGAAGTGATGGAATTTGGAGATTCCACAAGAAAAGGATTTGGGTACCTAAGCAAGGAGAATTAAGAGATAAAATCTTAGAAGAAGCTCATAGATCTAGGTATACCATGCATCCTGGTAACAATAAAATGTACCAAGACTTAAGAAATAACTTCTGGTGGATAGGAATGAAAAAGGACATAGCTATATATGTTTCTGAGTGTCTTACTTGTTCACAAGTTAAGGCAGAACACCAGAAACCCTCAGGTCTACTACAACAATTAGAAATGCCGGTATGGAAATGGGAACTTATAACTATGGATTTTGTTACTAAGTTGCCCAAAACCAGAAAAGGTAACGACGCGATTTGGGTAATTATAGATCGATTAACCAAATCAGCTCATTTTCTACCCATAAAAGAAACCTTCAGCGTGGAAAGGTTAGCAAAGTTGTATGTAGATGAAGTCGTATCCTTACATGGAGTTCCACTCTCCATTGTATCGGATAGGGATAGTCGTTTCACTTCCCATTTCTGGACAAGTTTCCAAGAAGCAATGGGAACCCGACTAAATTTAAGTACGGCATACCATCCGCAAACAGACGGACAAAGTGAAAGGACGATCCAAACCCTGGAGGACATGCTTCGGGCATGTGTGATAGATTTTGGTGGAAATTGGGATGACCACCTACCCTTAATCGAATTCTCTTATAATAATAGTTATCATTCAAGCATAGAAGCTGCCCCATTCGAAGCACTCTATGGACGAAAATGCAGAACTCCAGTCTGCTGGGTAGAAATAGAAGGAAGTCAATTATCAGGTCCTGAAATCGTGCAAGAAACCACCGACAAGATCACTTAAATCAAGGAAAGACTAAAGATGGCTCGAGATCGCCAGAAGAGTTACGCAGACAATCGACGCAAACCACTGGAATTTCAAGTCGGATATAAGGTACTCTTGAAAGTTTCTCCTTGGAAAGGAGTAGTTCGGTTCGGGAAGAAGGGAAAGCTAAGTCCAAGGTACATAGGACCATTCCCAATAATCCAGCGAATAGGACCAGTTGCCTATCGTTTACAGCTACCAGAAGAGCTAGCCGGGGTACATGACGTATTTCATGTATCCAACCTCAAGAAATGTCTATCTGACGAATCTCTGGTAGTACCTCTTCAAGATGTTGAGGTAAATGAAAAGTTAAAATTTGTGGAGAAGCCACTGCAAATAGAAGACAGAAAAGTCAAGTTTCTCAAACACAAAAGACTTGTACTAGTCAAAGTCAAATGGGATTCAAAGAGAGGGCCAGAGTACACTTGGGAGTTGGAATCAGAAATGAAGCGGAAATATCCTCATTTATTCCAGTAAATCTCGAGGATGAGATTTTTATTAAGGTGGGGAGGATGTAACAACTCTCATTAAAAGTATTATTTCTTATTATATTTTGTCCAATAGGAAACCCTAATTGAGACCCCCAAGTAATCCTGCATAACCCCTAAAATTTTCATAACAATCGGAATCAGGATCAGGGCCCCTAAAACTCAGGGGGGGGGGGGGGGTATTTCCCCGTTAGTAATATCCACACAGTTTTACGTGGAAATCAAAATTCGACGAACGACCAACTCAGCTAAGCTACCAGGACACGGGGCTACCCTATGGTAGGGTGGTGCCCCTCACGCCACACGACGGCCCCTCGCGCCACGCGAGGGAGCCGTTTTCCAGATATAAATAGAGGGGTGTGGGACGATTTAATGTCCGATCGATAGAAACTAATCCAATGGATGTTTAAGTGCTGCTCAAACTTTGGTTATACTTTGTCATTCGTCGTGAATTCGATGAATGTTTAAGTATCGCACTTTGTCATTCGTTGTGAAGGTTTTGATCTCGTGAGTTGTCGTAAAAAGTTGGATTAAAGTTACTAACCTAGTTTTCGTGTGCCTTGTTATTTGAATTAGGTTAACAAGGCTAATCAGTAGGCTAAACTCTGCCCGTATAAATCTGTAATGTGAGTCATTCTCTTTTTACCAAATTTGCTTTAAAAATCATGTTTGTTTTCAAAGTTATAATTAAAAGGATTAAGTCTATGTAGTCTTCAATTACAACCGGTATGTGGGGTTTTGTATACAATACTTGATAACCGTCACCATTGGACAACGGGTTAGCCAATGGGTGATATGACTATAGTCACAGAAAACAAGTCGAGTGACAAATACCGTTGGGTAATTGGTTGATATATAAACATTGTAATCGCTCTTAATACTGTAAATTATAACAATGTGTCATTTTGTGCAAAATGAATGATTCACCAGTATTTCCCCGCTGACAAAATATTTTTAAAAACATGTTTCAGGTGATCTGCTGTGATCCAAGAAAAGTGTCGTGTAGCACTACAGGCTTGATGAAGTGGCTCAATAATAAATAAAGAAACATGTTTTTGGTAAAATAGGGATTTCCCAGTGAAATTCCCTTATTGTAAATTATGGGGTTTATCCCGAATTATGAAATAAAATAATCAGGCATTTTCCAGTTTTTAATCGATCATGTTAATAATTCCGCTGCCACATTAAACTAATACCACGGGATTTTCTGTCTCGCGGCTCCTGGACCGAGTCAAACCGGGCCGGGGGCCGTGATAGAAAAAGGTGGTATCAGAGCCACTGATTTAAGCCAATTAAGTATTTAGAAATACTTAATTTTACTGATTACAATTTTGTGATTACATGTTTTGTTAACTGACTACTTATTAGTTACAGTATGGGTAAGAAAAGACTTTCGGACATCTATCGTCAACTAGATAGTACACCAAAAGATAAGGGAACCTCGTTCCAATCAAATTCCTCAAGATACTCAGCAGAAATTGAGGAAGGAATATTTGTTCATAAGGCACAGTTTGAGAAACCACTTACCCCTAATAAAAGAAGTTAGATTATTAGAAAAAGTCAAGAGAAAATAAAGAAGTCACAACCAAAAGGAGTGATGAGTAATAAGGAAACTCAGGAAATAGACAATAACCCACCATGGGAAGATGAATTAGATGAAAAATGGGCAAATCTCTATATGTTAGCCACTACAGCAGTAAATGCTAACTTATAGTTGAATCGCCAAACTAGTACCAGCACTTATGTCATCTATAAGCCAGAAACTTTGCTCATTAAATAAACAACTTAGTAAGAAAAGATAGACTAAAATAAATTATCCCAGAGTATATTTTAAATTTCAGTTGTGATTTGTAATAAATATATATAAAATTCACAATATTTTATTTTAATCAATCTGTTTGTATAAATACTTAATTGTTCTGATTACCATTTTGTGATTCTATGAAAATTTAATTTACAAAATTTTAACCTAGAATTTTATGTGTTTCTTCATATCTGCTAAACAGTATGAATGAGTTATCTGAAGCTCTTCAGAATCTCAATCTCTATCCTGTGAAAATAGAAGTTTCCAGAGACTTTACTGGTTACTTGGCAGATGTTGAGGAACCTATGGAATTTCAAGCTCCACCTCCGGAGAAACAAAAGCCAAAGAAAAGAAGAAGATTTGTGGGTTGGAGGCGTGTACGCAGGAGGAAACCAGCAACTAAGAAAATTCCCAAAATAGAGAATCCTATGGGTAAAGGAAAAAGAATAGAAATTGGGGAAAGTTTTAGGCAAGCAGAAATAGAAATTGGGGAAAGTTCTAGGCAAGCAGGAATGGAAATTGGGGAAAGTTCTAGGCAAGCCGAGGAATTGCCGTTACAGGAGGAATTGGATCACATACTGGCAAGCTGTGATATCCTTAGGCCTATCAATAACAACCTCTTTCCTTATCCTGCTGAAACCCTACTTCCAATAAACTTGGAACCGGCTATTCCAGATCCCCTTGTCAACACCCAACCTCTAGGAGAAATGGACGAATGGTGGACCAACGACTGGCAGTTTCAAAACCAATCCAACGTAAGTTAGTTGTTTACTTCCCCTTTTTAACTTGACTTAAACTGTGGCTGTTATCTAAGAGGATGCAATTTTTGTTTTACAGACCATTAAGAAACTGATATAAGTTTGGATGCAGTTGGTGAAGGTGAAAATTGGTGGGAGGTATTTATTAGTATTTATTCTTATTATTTTTTTATATGTTAGTATCATTCCTGATGTATAAGTTTACAATGCATTTGTATAAGGTTTTTCCAAACCAAATGATGGAGATAGCAATGGAGGTTGTCTCCGAGGTTCGGGAAAAGCGTTTAAATCTTGATGTTTTTTCTTGCAGAACGCCTTCCATTTGTTCGATGAAAGTCAGTTTATTATAATTAAGAGAATATTGTAAAAGTTGACTTTTTTCTTAAAGCAAACCAGAAAGTCAAAGGTAAGTGGAGTAAGAAGTAAGAACTATTGGGTTGAGGGTGAACTCTGCAAAATCAATGATCGGCCACCCCATGGGAGTCGCTGGTGCTGTGGAAGCTATCGCAACAATACAAGTAATGCAATGAAGTAATTTGCTGTTTTGTTTTACTTAGACCATTTGTTTTGAATCTTAATTTTTAGTTTCGGTATGTTACATAGGCGATACGGACACGTTGAGTACATCCAAATCTTAATTTTAGTTTCGGGATGTTACCTAGACCATTTGTTTTGAATCTTAATTTTAGTTCCGGTATTTTAGTTTCCATATGTTACATAGGCGATACGGTCATACGTACTAATCATACTATGCTTTGCAGAATAAACTGACAGATTCAAAATGAATACGGGCCGTCCGAGTAGAAACTCGGAGCACCGGCTCGAGCATATACAAAATGGGCTGCACAAATGGTTGTGGGATTTCCTGTTTGGGCTGCACAATTAGTTTCAGAACAGATAATGCCCCTTTCAAGGTCTGCTTATGATACTTTGAATCTTTTGAATAATATCTTAATTTATCCATACAATATTTATTGATTTTTTGATATTTTGAAGTGAGCATGTAATGATGAAATGATGATGATTATGTATGTATATCCTTCATAAATGTATAGGCTGTTATGAAAAAATTCACAAGGCACATAGTGAATATGATGAAAGCCAATGGCTTATATGAGACTCAAGGTGGCCCAATTATTCTATCTCAGGTAATTAAAGAAACTCATTTCACACTCATGTCACCAGGATGACAGATAATTTTCAGAATTGTGCTTTTTAACTTATAAGTTGTTATATGAGACTTAAGGTGGTCTAATTATTCTATCTCAGAATTGTGTTTTCATCATATTCAAGTGGCGTATTCTGGTAAGTGTTGGTTTAGTTTAACTCAGTTGTTAGAAACAGTATTTTGGGTTAAAACAGTGGTTTGAAACCACTGTTGGGTTAAAACATTTGGTCAAAATAAATGTTTCAATTCTGTTTTGAATTGAGACTAAGAATGTTTTGTGTCAATTTTGTCCCTTTCTTTATCAATTGGTAATATACTAAATTTGATAACAAGAGTGGTTTTGTTTATTATTTGTTTAAAGGTGAGGGCATGAGGCATTGGTTTTGTTTATTTATTTGTTGAGTATATATAGATATTGATTTGTAAATTCAGACTACTTAAAATTAATAGATTAATTTACCTAAAAAGAAGTGATGTAATGAAATAAGACTGGCTTTAAGTCATTTTTACTTTTATAAAAAGGTCAAATTGTGTGAAGTGCTTTGAATTTTCAACTTTGTGATTTTGCTTTACTTTTTGCTGCTAAACAAGGTAGAGATATAATAAATTACATCTGGATTTTAAAATCTGCTCAATGAACTGGCGGGAGTTTATGCACAAGTACGGACATCGCCATCACCAAGACAAAGATGAGAAACTCGAGACGAAGAATGAGTTTGATGGCGAGAGGCAGAACAGTATGACAGCCCACCATAAGGAGAAAAAAAGAGAACATAAACGCGGATTCATATGGCCCGTTCGCAAGTTTTTTAAGCACACTGCTGACGTCTACTACATGTACGGTTTCTGATTTTAGTTAGGGTTTTCTAATAATCTGGTATCTTGTATGTTTGTAGATCTCATATCACCCCTGTATGTATCTTTTATTTTTGTAGATCTAGGGTTTCTTTGTATTTTTCAAATCTGTAAACTGATAATTTGTGTTGTTACAGGATGGAGATCTGGGAACTACAAATCACTGCAGAACTTGATTTCGTTGTGAACCTTACGTTTTAGGCAAACATGTACACTAAAAAAAATTAATGTCATATATAAGAAGTTATTAGACAACATAAAATTAGGTCATGCTTTCATTTTAGCCAAAATATTATCAATTACTTACCTTATTTTCTATATCAAACATGTACACTAAAACAAACTATCTTTAACATTGTTTTATAAACATATGTAACTAAACACAAAGAATTTAAATAATATATTATAATATTTTTTTTCAGTATTTGATTCCGATCGTTATTAAACAAACCCGTGTATTCACACGGGTGTACACCTAGTATGTATTTATAGCATAAGGATAAGTAGTACTACGTTGGAAGATATAGTCTAAAACGTCAAAAGGGTTATCAATGTGTCTCGGTAAAAATGTTGTAATCAACTTCAACTCCGTATACAATTCTTTAGCATCAATATCGGATTCTCCTTCACACTTTAATGCATCTTCAAGGCGATAACAACACTCCTTAAGCTTGGCTTCATCAAGACTCTTCAACTTTTTAGGAAACAACGTTTTTTTTGTTACCATATGTTTTTTTCCTTTTTGTTTGTTACCATTCTAAATCAGTAAATCTAAATAAAAAATATGAATACACTTGTACTACAAACAAAATTGAACAAACCTCACTCATATTCATTCAATTCATTTGCAACTATATGCCTATATATATCATTATCATAATCCAAATTCTAATATATACATGCAAATTACAAAAAAAAATAGCATTCAAAAGCGAGCATACATGACGCCGCCAATAGGGCTTTCCACGTTTCAACAACAAACAAAAATCAACAAACAATGATCAACAAACAAACAAAAATCAACAAACAATGAAACAAATACCTCCTGGCAACTGCTGCGAATCTGTGGATGTTGATGATGATTATTATTATTATCAGCGAATCGCGATGATGATGAATCCCTGCTGCGACTTTCTGTACTTGTGTTCGTCTGTTCGATCAGAAATCCCTGCCGACGTTTGCTTTCTTTACAAACTTTGGGGCATGTATGGTTATAAGATTTAATGATTTGTGGCAGGGGCCTGTACGCTTATAAGATTGGGCTATATATATATATAGAAAATTTAAAAAATTTTGGGCCCTTTTATGATTTTGGAATTGTTCTCAAGCCCACCCGAAACATGGGGATAACCGGCCCTGTATATATAGGATTAGCTTCAAAAGTGAACACCAGCGTATTTGCGAACTGAGCGAATTAATCCTAGCCGTACACATGTGTAAATCAATGGCCAATATTTGATGATGAAATACACAAGTGTATTTTACGATTTGATGATGAAATCTTAGTCATACACACAATGGCCAGGATTTGTTCACTCAGTTCGTAAATACGCTAACGCTAATATTCACTCTAGAACCCCACGTAAAGTATACCTTTATATAAAAGTGATAGAACATAAAACTATACCTTTATGGCTTTATATTACGTATTTTGTTCTTCTATAAAATGAAAGAAACACTACCCATGTGAGTAGTTTCCCTTTCTTTAAATGTGTCTTTTGCCTACAAGAAAGAGCTTGAAGAATTAATTTATTAATTAAATAAAAAAATTAACGAAGATTGAGATAGGAGATTAGTTAATAAATTTTAAATTATATCTTTCAAAAAAAAAAAAAATTAAATTAGGTCTCAAATTTTAAATAAATTATATTCTGACTTTTAACTTTTAACATTGAAGTCAAGGGTTAGGATATAATAGGAAGTTTATTTGGCTAAGAAGGCTAGGAAGTGATCTTGACCATCCATTTAGTTAATCAACGGCTAAGATTAAAGGATGGAAATTGAAGGAAAGAAAAGAAGCGCGTGAGTTTGTTTAGGGGCATTCTAGTCAATCCAAGGCAATAGTTTCTCTCTCCTCTAATTCCCCCCATTTTTTTAACGTTAATAACTCTTTCATACGACATTATTTTTTTTATAAAAATTGCACCAAAAAAACGAGCGTTTTCTTATCTTTAAAACGAGTATACTATTGCTATATTTTCGATTTTTTTTTGAAAACCCAGTTGCGTAAAACGCAATGGAAAAAAAACCTAAAAAATGACATTTTTCTAAAACGCAATGCACCAAAAACACAAAGAAATGTCTATTTTGTAAAACGCAATGGTCAGAAAACACAAAGAAATGTGTTATTTCTAAAACGCAATAGCCTAAAAACACAAAAGAAATATTACTTTAAAAACGAAATGGACTGAAAACACATAAAAATGTGTTTTACCTAAAACGCAATGCACCAAAAACACAAAGAAATGTCTTATTTCTAAAACGCAATGGCCAGAAAACACTTAAAATGTCTGTTTTCTAAAACGCAATAGACTGAAAACACATAAAAATGTGTTTTACCTAAAACGCAATGCTCCAAAAACACAAAGAAATGTCTTATTTATAAAACGCAATGGCCAGAAAACAATTAAAAATGTATCCTTTCTAAAACGCAATGGCCTAAAAAAACAAAAGAAAGTGTTCTCTCTAAAACGCAATGGACTTAAAACACCTAAAAATGTGTTTTACCTAAAACGCAATGACTAAAAACACTTCAAAAATGTGTTTTTCTAAAACGCAATGGCCATAAAACACATAAAATTGTCTTAGTTCTAAAACGCAATGGCCTAAAAATGTCTGTGAATTGTCTGAACCAGGAAATAGGATATCAAAAGGCTGTCTACGAATGCAGTTTTCCAGAGGCAATTTACAGAAAATTAAATTTTCTGATGCATTTTTATTAAAGCAATTAAATTTTCCGAGCTGACATGGCAGCTCAACCCCAGCCAGGGGCTCTGCCCCTTGGACCCCGCCAGGGTGTCACACCCCTAAAATCCACACGCGGAGTAACACCGCTCAGAGGTGTGACTGACCAGGATCAAGCCACTAATCATATTGAACAACGTAATTAAGTAAATAAAACCAAACACGATATAATTGGTGTCCAAAAGAAAGTAACCAACTTTAAGTTAACAGCGGAAGCTTAAAATGAAAAAAACCCAATCATAAACAATAAGTTTATAAAGTTTAAATGTTTGACATGGGACTCAACAGTCCATGTCCCACAACGATCACTCCTCCCTGTGCAAGCTCCCTAAGCACCTAACGACCTGCAAGGCATGTAACAACGAGTCAACAACAAAGTTGAGCGAGTTCACAGTTGGTTGTTTAGTTTTACTAGTTTGTTTTGAAAACCATAAGTTGTTTCGTAAACCACGAGTTAACCAGTTCCTTTGTTTTTCAGAAACCATATCCATAATCAGTGGGGGCTTCCCCATGTGAACCACTAGACCGTTACCATATCGACAACTGACGAACAATAGTTGTGCCCTACGTCAATGTCTATCATCATTGACAGTTTGCCATGATCCATTAGTACACGCCCGTTCGAACGACACGGTGTGAGGTTTGTCAAACCTAATAGCGCTATTAACTAATGACCCGCTCGCCATCGGCCTCGGCGATTAAGTCGATATAAAATGAAGGACTTAATGATAGAGTTTTGTCTAGTAAGTTTAAGGTTGTTGTCCTACCCAAGGAGGACGAACATACGTATTCTACCCAAGGAGAATACGCAGTATTTATATTGGCATCCTACCCAAGGAGGATGGTCGTACATATCCTACCCAAGGAGGATATGTAGGTTCCATTTTAATTCTTTAACCCATTCCCAACCACCGGGAATCCCATGCCTTAGAAAGTGTGTGAACTCACCTTGGTTTGCTTGGCAGATAAACAAAATGGTCACTTGAGCTATATGTGGTCAACCACGTCCTAACATGGTTACCATACAAGTCAGGTCTAGGTTCAAGTAGTGCACATAAGTTTACACAGAACTAACAAGTCAATAACACGTAATGATCATCGCATACACATTGAACATGTTAAGCAAATCAGTTAAACACATAAAACCCGTGGTTATGCGATCAGGATGTATTGGGCTGAGGTATGTAATCCCAATAACATCTTGTGCGATTTGAATAATTGAAACCCAACAACTACCCGGCCCAACATGTTATGCGGTCAGCACAACCTTGTGCGACCCACATCATGTTGGGCGATCCAATGTTCACCCGACCCAGTTTATAGATAGGCCCAACAACTTGTGCGGCCCAAATAATTAGACGGTTTAATAATCTTGAGCGATCCAACGGTGTACCCGACCCAACCCAATAATAATCAAACCACATGTGCGGCCCAAACAGTTTATTTTAGTCTTGTGCGGTCCAGTTCAACTTGTGCGACTGGACAAAACTTGTGCGATTGAGTTTGGGCTTCGAGGCCCAACAGTATAATAAAGTCCAAATAGTTTGTGTGTGGCCCAAGCCTTGTGCGCTCGACACTGTCTTGTGCGATCCACAAGTCTTGTGCGATCATGCAATGCTGTGTTGTACACTGTGTTCTAACCAGTTGTACCTCAACTTGTGCGACTGTCTTGTGCGACCCATCCCTTGTGTGATCCGATAAGATCTTGTGCTATCAAGGGTGGTCTTGTGCGATTTGTTATCTAATCCCCTAATTTCATGCAATCAGTTTTAATCATTCAACAGTTTCCTATTTTGCATTCATTGAATTAAAATAACAGTTTCCAATCATGTTAAAAATCGATCCAATCAAAGTTTAGCAATCAATTCTTTTAACACTAATCAACATTCAATCATAAGCATAATCGGATCAAATGGTTTAGCTTTCTTAATTCTCATATGAACATCAATGCTAATCAACCGAAACATTCATTCATATTATCATCGTCCGGTTCGGTTGTGTTAACAATCATCACGAACCCAATTACGTATGTATCATCACAACACCAAGATCATACCAAAGCTTACATCAAACATACACATATTTCGAATTCCTATGATTAAATCTTTTAACATAAACAAGCCTAGTTATCACAAACAATCATGGTTGGATAATCATACGAGTATACAATGATGGGAAAACTAACCGATAGAAAGGTAGAATGAGATTGTATCGAACAAGAAAGTCTTCGATGGGGAGGGGATGTGGCTGCCGTTGAGTTTGAGAGGGAGAGGAAGAGAATAGGGTTAGGTGTGTGTGTTATGTGTTTGCAAATAATGAGGAAACAAAACCTCACAAAGGTTTTGTATCGGTTTATATAGGGGAGTGGCCGAACTCTTGCATGGGCTGCCCATAGGTTTCGAGTTCGAGTACAGTGGGCCGAGAGAGGTGTGGAACAAAAGCCTAAAGGCTTGTGCGATCGGCCAAGTGTTGTGCGGTTGGGTTGGGTTTTCGACGACATTATATATATACACTACACACATAATCACATAATATAACTAACATTTCATTAAAACCACATATCACATATAGTCCAAGCAAGTTACATCAAGGTACACGAAGGGTTCTGAAATACGAGTTGTCACATTATCCCCAAGTTGAAAGAAATTTCGTCCCGAAATTTAGCACGTACTCACTGAGGAAGCTAGTTAAGTTGTATGGTTTTCCTGGGGTGTCACATCTTTCCCCCGTTGGTTTGGAATTTCGTCCCGAAATTCCGCAGTAGCTTCAGCCTCAGTAGTGGTTTCACTGCTTTTGAACAACTGGGGTACTTGTGTTTCATCTGGTCTTCTCGTTCCCGGGTAAACTCTGGGCCACGACGGGAGTTCCAACGAACTCGAACAAGAGGTATTTTGGTACGTTTGAGAACCTTAACGTCTCGGTCGGTAATTTCTACAGGTTCTTCGACGAATCGCAACTGCTCGTCGATAGTGAGCTCCTTGAGAGGAACTATGAGGGTCTCATCTGACAGAAACTTCTTCAGATTGGACACGTGGAAAACGTTGTGAACTCCACTGAGTTCTGCTGGTAGGTTCAGTTTGTAGGCCACTTTGCCTATTTTCTCTATGATTTCGAAAGGTCCGATGTATCGCGGGTTGAGTTTGCCACGTTTGCCAAAATGAACCACACCTTTCCAAGGTGAGACTTTGAGTAGCACTCGATCCCCAACCTGGAACTCGAGTGGTTTCCTGCGCTTATCAGCGTAGCTTTTCTGACGGTCGCGAGCTGCCGCCATTCATTTTCGTATCTGGAAAATCTTCTTAGTCGTGTCTACCACAATTTCTGGGCCTGTGATTTGGCTGTCACCAACCTCTACCCAACAAAGAGGTGACCGGCATTTATGTCCATACAATGCCTCAAACGGAGCGGCCTGGATACTGGTATGGTAGCTATTTTTATACGAAAATTCCAGTAAGGGTAGATGTCGTTCCCAGCCGTTACCGAAGTCAATCACACATGCCCTAAGCATGTCTTCAAGGGTTTGGATGGTGCGCTCAGACTTCCCATCCGCCTGTGGATGATAAACGGTGCTCATGTCTAAACGTGAGCCAAAGGACTTGTGCATAGCTTGCCACAGTTCAGAAGTAAAACGCGCATCACGATCGGAAATAATAGAGGTTGGCACCCCGTGCCTCGAGACCACTTCCTTTAAGTAAACGTCTGCTAAAGTAGAAAACTCGTCTGTTTCTTTGATAGCCAAAAGTGTGCAGACTTAGTCAATCGATCCACTATCACCCAGATAGTGTCATTTCCGCGTTGAGATCTAGACAGGCCAGTAACAAAATCCATGGAAATTTGCTTCCATTTCCATCTCGGTATCTCTGGTTGCTGAAGTAGGCCTGATGGTTTCTGATATTCATTCTTGACTCCCGCACAAGTCAAACATTTGCTGACGTAAGTTGCTATGTGGGCTTTCATGCTAGGCCACCAGTATGTAGTCTTTAAGTCATGGTACATCTTATCCGAACCAGAATGTACTGAGTAACGAGACTTATGTGCTTCATCCATCACAAGCTCGCGTAAGTTTCCGTATAGTGGGACCCAGATGCGCCCTGTTACGTAGTAGGCACCGTCTTCCTTTTGTTCTAACCGTTTCCTCGATCCTCGTAAGGACTCGGCCCTGATATTCTCTGCTTTCAATGCTTCAACCTGAGCATCTCGTATCTGAGTAGGAAGACTAGATTGGATGGTAAGTTGTAACACTCGCAGGCGCTTAGATGTAGTGTCCCTTTGACTGAGGGCGTCGGCCACAACATTGGCTTTGCCCGGATGGTACTTGATCGCGCATTCGTAATCATTCAAGAGCTCGACCCGTCGACGTTGTCTCCTGTTTAACTCCTTTTGCTTGAAGATATGCTCGAGACTCCTGTGATCGGTGTAAATGGTGCACTTGGTACCGTACAGGTAATGTCTCCATATCTTAAGAGCAAAAACCACTGCTCCTAATTCCAAGTCGTGAGTAGTGTAGTTCCTTTCGTGAACTTTACGTTGACGTGATGCGTAAGCAATGACCTTGTCACGTTGCATCAACACGCAACCAAGTTGTAACACCTCGAAAAATTCACGTCCTATAATGTGTTGACACATGTCATAAAGTTCGAACGTGTGAAAGAATGTTATAAAAGGACTAAAGTTGACAAACATGGAAAGTATGTGATTATACGGGTTCTAAATGTCAACAGTGAATAAATATACTTCATAATAACCCTACATGATGTTTATAACATCAATCGAATAAATCATGGATCATGCGAAGCTAAAAGTGAAAGATTACAAACTACAAGGGTTAAATGTGTCAACATGTTTAAAGATATACCTCTGAGTGACCTTTTGACAAACCCGAAGCTTTGTAACTGTTAATTATGCTCACTAGAATGCACGATATAAATTTCATAAAGTTTCGTAATCGTATGAGAAAGTTATGATCAAATTCGTGTGCGAGGGGTTAAAGCGTAAACATTGAAAGTTAAGACTTTTCGGGTTAACCGGAAGTATCCATGGACTTGGAAAAGTGGGTATAAGTCCTAAAGCCCTTATGGGTAAATAATAAGGGGTCAAATTGCCAGTAATTAGCTCAATTGACCTTTCGGAAGGGCCAAGAGGTGTGATGCAACAACTCAAAAACGTTTTTGGCTGATCAGAAGGGCCATGCGGCCCGCGTAGACTCTTAAGACCTCTTACGCGGCCCGCATCAGGACGCCAGATGCAGAAAACTTCGACCAGCAGCCTGTTTTAGCGGGTATTCGACTTTTATCCGATCTTTTTGCATTGTGGGCGACCCCTAAACTGTTCTAGAGCACTAGGGACATGTGTATACCAGTTGTGGTGTGTGCTAGACCTTGTTGTCAACCAATTGTGGTGATTGAATTCACTATAAAAGGCCACAAGTGTTCAAACAATTCCTCACACCTTCATCTGCATTTGTGGATCACTTCTGGAGCTCAAACTTCCTCTCAAGTGTTCCCTAATCAAGCTTAGGACTTCAGTAAGTGTTCTAATCCTTTCTAAATTGAGTTTAGCTTAGTTATTTAGCTAAAAGTCAAACCGTCGTAATTACGGTTTGACTTCGAGATTAGTCAACAATGGCTCAGTCATATCTCGAATTAAAAGCAGATATAAGTAGGTAATTATATGGGTAATAAACCCTTAAAAGGGTCCCCCCCCTGATTACCACTCTAACCAGGTCAAAAGTCGGGTCAAACGTGTACTTAAAAAGTCAACAGAAAGTTTAAAATGCGATTTATGCATGATTAGCAATGTAGAACACTTATAACCTGTTTGATCATTAATATAACTTGGTAATTAGTGTAAGGACATGTCTAAACATGTTCAACCCGACAAATTACTGTAAATACCCGGTTCGGAACCAAAAGTCACATAGTTTGACTTTCACTTTGACTTTCAGTTCTGACCCGTTTAGGCATGTTTTAGAAATGCCTCAGAGCTTTAATTGGACTAGGTTACATGTTAGAATAACCCTCTGTGATATTACACCTTGGTTCATTAGTTATCCATTTAATATGCATGTTTCCGTTAATTGCTCATATGTTGACCGTTATGCCCTTATTACCTTAAAACGTGATTTTTGGAAAAATAAAAGAGTAGAAACCTTATATTCTGATATATAAACTTGTATGCAAAATTTGACATCAGTTTGACGTGTAGATTAAGAGTTATGCTCATTATCGCAAAATGAATGCTTTATGTTAATAAAATGGCGTAATTAGCGTATAGCCTACTTAAACATACTTTTTGATATCAAATCTTTTACCCACTGATGTAATATATTATTTTGGGAATTTTAAAGATTTTTAATAAATTTTAGGCTGAGCATAACTAGTAGTCGTAGGCTTAATCCGGTAATTGTCGGTTTTGCCCTTACGGGCCATAAAATGAGTTTTACATATCTAAACGACTCCAAACCTTTTGCTACTGATCACATATGATAAATAAATTATTTTAAGCCTTCTGGAAATATAAAAATATCAGATTTCAGTATCGAACCCGGAAACGGCCTTTAATCGCCTTATTAAGCGTTTTTAGCGCAAAGTATGTATTAAAATTTTATTGGACATACCCGGGTTGATACCTACTGATATTTTAGGCAAATTATAATATTTTAATAGTAAGCAAAGGTTGATAAACTCAGACTTCAGTTTTGAGCTTTCGGCTTATGTGAAATTACCAAATTACCCCTACGGGGGCATAGTTTGGTTAAAAATGATAAATTTCACATATATGCTTTATCCTACTGATATAACTTAGCAAATTATGTAGTTTTGCTGATTACATCAGACCTGTAACTCAGATTGTTACTTAAACTCTTTTATAAACTTTTAAATGACCAAACTACCCCTACGGGGCCTAGTTTGTATTTAAACACGTTTCAGGCATAATGAAAGACGTCTTACTGATGTCACAACATATTTGAGTCATAATTAACTTAGGAAACCTGTATATAGCTCTCATGAATACCCGTCACGCTTATTATGCGTACGGTTCGGTTTATGTAACAAGTTTACATAAATTAGCCGAAACGGGTCAAACCTTAACGGTTTTATCTCAAAATCCAGAATGTGAATAATAAACCCATATTAAACAAGTCTCTGAACTTGTCGGGTCTGAATCACATTCTATCCGGTCTTCGCTTAATCGTGCGTACGGACCGTATCTTTGAAACTAGCCGGTCTAAGCTTAAGCTTAATTAAAGACCCGTTAGGATTCTAATAGGTTATTATAAACCTTCGTTCCAGATTAGGAGGACCAGTAAAAGCTACTTGCAATTTGCTTATTGTGATATATACTTTGCTCAGGTAAATACTTTTAACTTATTCTCCCAAGTTAAAAATAAAATGTTTATGCCACGTGCATCCAAACCAATTTTCAATCATTTTCCAAAATGAGTCAGTTGAATGTATTTACCAGTGTAAACTGACGTATTTTCCAAAAAGATTAAATGCAGGTACTAAGCGAAATTGGCTGGGATTTCTCCTTAGCATCATTAGAAGTCTCGCAAGCTTAAGATGCCTGAAGTCTGTTGAACCATAAATATTATTTTGATTTCGATCCATCTGTGGATAAACTTCCGGATATTGTGACTTTGATATTACAATATTAAATTCGGTTGTATTACATTTTTTTAAAATTTGCTTCCGCTGTGCATATTAAAAATTGTGTTGTTCGACTATTATGTTGCCAACCACGTCACGATACTCCCCCACCGGGCCCACCGGTGACACGTGGAAATCGGGGTGTGACAGGTTGGTATCAGAGCCAACACTGAGCGAATTAAACACTAGGCTTTTGTGTTTAATCTCAGTTACACAATTGCACAATTCCAAACTTTCGAGTCTAGACATATAACATAGGACAAATTCCACCTTGTTTGTGTTGTCCTTTATTTTGCATATATTTTTGTATTGTTATCTTATATTGAATTGACAGGACAAAATGCCTCCAAGATTCTTCCGTAGGAGAGGACGAGGCAAGGGGCCGATTACCGCCCCCAATGACAACGAGGCAGGATCCTCGAATGTACGAGCTCCTTCGACAACAGAGAGTGATGATCCACGGCAAAACCGAAGGAACCTATTTGAGCCGGCCAGATGATCGGTATCTCACAGCTCTACCCCTCCGGTCCAAAACCCGTATGGGCCACAACCGGACTACGAGCCGAACAACCCTCAGCCTTCCTTCATACCATTACAATGATCCCTGTCTCATCATTCTTTCGGGGACCCCACCCCAGTTTTTCGGGGCCGGTTTAATCCGGTAGGCTACGTGCAAGAACCCGTGGGCTTTAACCCACTAGGGCCAGATGATCACTTCTCCGGTGATAATGCGGATGACATGGACGAGGATACGGACCCCGTCGAACCTGCAAGTGGTACTCCGAACCACCCGATAGAAATCTCCGACGGATCGTCGTTCCACGGATCACCCTATGTTGGTCCGGATAGCTTCCAGGCGATGTTCACCAGGCATGAATGGTACTATACACCTCCTCACCATTCATCGCCTCATCAGCAGCAACAGCAGCAGCAAGAACATGATCCCTCTGAGGATTCCAGATTCGTGGCAGTCACGCCACCGCCTCCACCACCGCCAGTGCAGCCGGCACCTCCGCAACCGCCAAGGCGAAGGAGAACCGGTGCGCGCATGTCGTCACGAGCAGGGGATTTCCATTTCAGTTCCCCACGTCAATCAAGTGGCAGCCAGTATCCGCCACATCAGGAGGACCCACAAATGGGTGGACCCTCCAACCCAGCTGTGCCACAGCCACCGCCAATGGGTTTTGACAACCCAATTCCGGCATATACGGGTTCCATGGCGTATAACCCGTTTGAACCGCCGTCTCATCACAACTACGGTTACGCGGAGGCCGACCCTTACATGGTAGCGGCGAACTACAACCCCCAAGGACCCTATGGAGATCCATGGGGAGTAGGTTACCCGACTCAGGGATACCAGATACCGCCTAGACCCATTATCCGGACGCAATCGCAGCCGCCACGGTTTTCTCCCCCAGAAAGGGAGGAAATCCTGCAAAGGTTGGATGAAGTAGAGCGAGGCTTCCACCGTGACCGTAGGGAGAGACAGACTTTCTTCCAAGGATTGGCAAGCTTGATCAAAGGGAAGAACAAGAAGGATCATTGAATCCTTCCAATTATTGTTAAGCCCCTGCGTGGGTGTATTTGTTTAAGCCCCTGCGTGGGTATGTATGTGTGTTTGTTTTGACCCCTGCGTGGGTCTATCTTTCCGTTAACCCCTACGAGGGTATGATGTTGTATAAGTCCCTGCGTGGACAATTATTTGTGTTTAGTCCCTACGTGGACATTTATCGGTGTGTTAGTCCCTGCGTGGACTTATATCTTTCTGTAAGACCCCGGCGTGGGAGATTTGTTTGTGAAAGACCCGTTTAGGGCAATATGTAATTTCTAAGTAATTAATGGAATGGAATGTTATGTTTATAAATTTTATCTTTGCTATTATATGCATAATTATTATATATGAAATAAGTAAATCAAAATCATTCCTTTTAAACGTTAATCTGCCTATTTAAATATTAATAAGAATCTTATGAGTGAAACCTAGCCTGAGTGTCATTATAAAGACCTGGCCAAGATGGTAAGGCCTGTTTAAAAGATTCGTATCCATGTTAACATCTGAAAATATGTTAACACTCCTGGCAGACGTGATTTATTAAAAATCACATACGTCATTTTTATAAAGGAATTCTTTAGAAGATTCCTAACCCAGTTTAATGATCTCTGAATCCTGGGTTTACATCATCAATTAAGATGATCATATTTTAACCATACGTGGTAATATAATACCTACGGGCCTTGCTCTTTTCTAAATGAGCCAAAAAGACGGTGGTAGCAATGACTCCCTGTCAGATAAGGGATGAACTAGGTTCAAACCTTAAAAGCCTCGATTCTCTGAAATCGTAGCTTATATTTCAAAATGTCCTCGTGACTAGGCCTATTGTGCCAGTATACCTTAATGTTTTGATTCCCTGAAATCATAGATTAAATAAAAATGTCCATGTGACTAGGCCTTTTGTGCCACAAATAAAAATGTTATTGTTTTATAATTAGGATAAATTATTATAGAAATCCTAAATAAATATGATTAATAAATTAACCAAATATGGTCTCTGTTTACCATGGTTAATGAATTTCCCTAAGGGGCAATTCCATAATAAACTCCCAAATAAACTATTGTCCTTGTTTTCTGCAACAGTTCAATTAAAATGGCTAACTCGGACGAGGGTAATAGTCATCCAGTGGAGGTTAATAATGACGCCCGAATTAATCTAACGAGTGCGGAATTGAAAGCGATCATAGACGGCGCTGTTACACAGGCTTTGGAAAGGCAGTATGAAGAGTACAGTGGGACTCGTAGTAGGACCCATTCTACGCAGCCTTCAAAGCCACCGTCCAAGAAGGACGACCCAAAGAAAAATGATGATCGACGCTCCTCAAACCACAGTGCTCCATCTCAGCAGGTTATACTAAACAAGGGACCCCGTGACAAGGGTTGCTCGTATAAATATTTCGTTTCCTGCAAACCCCGGGATTTCACTGGGGAGAAGGGAGCCATTGACTGTATGACATGGCTGGATGAAATGGATACGGTTGTAGACATCAGCGGATGCGCTGAGAGAGACGTGGTCAAGTTTGTGTCGCAGTCTTTCAAGGGTGAAGCTTTAGCATGGTGGAGATCTCTGATTCAAGCCACCGGAAAATCCCATTGTACAATATGTCGTGGGATCAATTTGTTGCCCTTATCAGGGAAAATTTCTGCCCTCAGCATGAGGTGGAGAAGATAGAGTCTGATTTCCTATCCTTAGTGATGACAAACCTCGACTATCAAGCTTACCTAACGAGCTTTAACACTATGTCTCGGCTGGTTCCTTATCTGGTAACCCCGGAACCAAAAAGAATCGCTCGTTTTATCGGTGGTTTAGCCCCGGAAATCAAGGCAAGCGTAAAAGCTTCTTGGCCAGCTACCTTTAGATCAGTAGCTGACATTTCCTTATCCCTCACTCTGGATGCGGTCAGGCAGAGATCGCTGAGGAATAAGGAGGCTGAGAAAAGAAAGCGTGAAGATGATGGTTCACGAAGATCGAACAAGAAACACCGTGGGAACGGTGACAACAAGAAAGGATCCGAGTCGAGGAAAGATGGGCATAATTCTGGTGAGAAGCCCAAATGAAAAATTTGCAAGAAGCAGCACTATGGAAAGTGCAGACTTGAGTCAAACTCACAGACTCAGTCAAAAACCTATGCGTGTGGTATTTGCAAGTCCACGGATCACAAAACCTTGGATTGCAAGAAGATGAAAGACGCAACGTGCTATCGTTGCAATGAAAAGGGCCACATTAAAACCAACTGCCCTAAGTACAACAAGAAGCCTGAAGAGGCTAAGAAGACTAATGCTAGAGTCTTCAGAATGGACGCGAAAGAGGCTGTGCAAGACGAGAATGTCATAACAGGTACCTTCCTTGTAAATGATGTCTTTGCAAGAGTACTTTTTGATTCAGGCGCAGATAAGTCTTTCGTAGATCATAAGTTTTGTAAATTGTTGAATTTACCTGTCAAAACCTTAAGCGTAAACTATGAGGTAGAGTTAGCAGATGGTACCATAGAAACCGTCTCAACTGTGTTAGATGGATATGTTATATCCATTAAGAACCATTCTTTTCCTCTGTCTCTACTTCCGTTTAAGTTGGCCGGTTTTGACATAGTTCTGGGTATGGAATGGTTATCTCAAAACCAGGCCCAAATTGTCTGTAACATGAAGCAAGTGGTAATAAAGACTCCGTCTGGTGAACCACTTACCATTCGGGGGGATACCCAGTATGGGCTGCCTGAGCAAGTGACTATGCTCAAGGCTTCAAAATGTTTAAAGAGGGGTTGTGTCATCTACATGGCACAAGTGATTATTGATGAGCCCAAACCGAAGATAGAAGACATCCATGTCATCTCTGAATTCCCAGGAGTTTTTCCGGAAGAACTACCTGGTTTGCCACCAGATAGGCAAGTGGAATTCAGGATTGATATCATCCCCGGAGCAGCTCCAGTTGCCAGAGCACCCTATAGGTTGGCTCCAACGGAGATGAAAGAATTGAGGACACAGCTAGACGAATTGCTAGCCAAGGGTTTCATAAAACCTAGTTCGTCTCCTTGGGGAGCGCCAGTTCTATTTGTCAAGAAGAAGGATGGGTCGATGCGCCTGTGCATCGACTATCGCGAGCTTAATAAAGTCACGATCAAGAATAGGTATCCTTTGCCCAGGATCGACGATTTGTTCGATCAGCTTCAAGGGGCAAGTTACTTCTCGAAGATTGATTTGAGGTCAGGCTACCATCAACTGAAGGTTAGAGATGAAGACGTACATAAAACTGCATTTAGGACTCGTTATGGTCATTACGAGTTCCTAGTGATGCCTTTTGGGCTCACTAATGCACCGGCTGCGTTTATGGATCTCATGAATCGCGTTTGCAAGCCATACTTGGATAAATTCGTTATCGTCTTCATCGATGACATCCTTATATATTCGAAGAACCAAGCTGACCATGAGAAACACCTTCGATGTATTCTCAAACTTTTACATCAAGAGAAACTCTATGCCAAATTCTTTAAGTGCGAATTTTGGCTACGAGAAGTCCAATTCCTTGGACATGTGGTCAGTGAGCGTGGTATCCAGGTGGATCCCGCTAAAGTTGAAGCTGTTATGAATTGGCAAGAGCCAAAGACGCCTACGGAGATTCGTAGCTTCCTGGGATTGGCAGGATATTACAGGCGTTTCATTGAAAATTTTTCAAGGATTGCTGCACCCCTAACTTCCTTGACCAAGAAGAAAGTAAAGTTCGTTTGGGGCCCTAAGCAGCAAGAAGCTTTTGATATTCTCAAGCAGAAGTTGAGCAATGCTCCTGTGTTGACATTGCCAGATGGAATCGAAGAATTTGTAGTTTATTGTGATGCATCACACACCGGGGTGGGGTGTGTGCTTATGCAGAAAGGCAAGGTTATTGCCTATGCATCACGACAGTTAAAAGTGCATGAAAAGAATTACACCACCCATGACTTGGAGTTGGGTGCCGTTGTATTCGCACTAAAACTATGGAGGCATTACCTATATGGAATCAAGTGTGTGATCTATTCTGATCACAAGAGCCTCCAGCATCTGTTTAATCAGAAAGAGTTAAACATGAGGCAACGCCGTTGGATGGAGACTTTGAATGACTATGATTGTGAAATCAAGTACCATCCCGGCAAGGCGAATGTAGTCGCTGATGCCTTGAGTCGAAAGGAAAGGATGAAACCCATCCGAATCAATGCCAAGCGCATGGAGATAAAGAATAATTTGATTGAAAGGTTGTTAGCTGCACAGAAGGAAGCTGTGTTGGAAGCTAACTATCCTAATGAAAAGTTAGAAGTAACTGAGGAGCAGTTAACTCTTAGCAAGGACGGAATTTTAAGATTGAATGGACGAATATGGGTTCCAATTTATGGGAGGCTTCGTGATGTTATCCTCCAGGAAGCCCACAATTCCAAATACTTCGTCCATCCTGGAGCCGATAAGATGTACCAGGATCTAAAGGCAAATTATTGGTGGATAGGCTTGAAAAAGTCTGTAGCCACCCATGTAGCTAAATGCTTGACATGTGCGCAAGTCAAAGCCGAGCATAAAAAACCGTCAGGTTTGCTACAACAGCCTGAACTTCCTACGTGGAAGTGGGAAATGGTGACGATGGATTTTATCACCAAGTTGCCAAAGACAAGGAAAGGCAACGACACAATATGGGTTATAGTTGATAGATTGACTAAGTCAGCACATTTCTTACCCATCAAGGAGACTTATAGCTCCGACATGTTGGCCCAGTTATACGTTGATAAGATTGTAGCCTTACATGGCATACCTGTGGCTATTATCTCTGACCGAGATACTAGATACACGTCGCATTTTTGGAAGAGCTTCCAACAATCTTTGGGCACACGTTTGAATTTTAGTACGGCTTATCATCCTCAGACTGACGGTCAGAGTGAGCGTACTATTCAAACGTTGGAAGACATGCTACGTGCATGTGCAATCGATTTGGGTGGTAGTTGGGATAAGAACCTACCATTAATCGAATTCTCCTACAACAATAGCTACCATACCAGCATTAAGGCTGCGCCTTTTGAGGCATTATACGGTAGAAAGTGTAGATCGCCCATTTGTTGGGCAGAAATTGGAGACGTTTGTAGGTCCCCTTGATGTGTATGGATCTTCACAGAATTGTCTTTCCAATCAAGAGTGCGGAATCCTCTTGATCAGAATAAGCAGAAAACGTGTAGGAACAGCAAGACACTTTCAAACCGGGTTTACTATTGATTATCAAACAAACGTATTACAATCAATCTAAACCCTAACCACACTCAAATTCGTCCAAGTCTAGCTCTCACGAATTTCAATGCCTCTCAAATTCTGTTTTTGGCTGATTAACCTAAACCCTAAAGCCTAACCTTGTTTATATAACACAAGGTTGCAACATTAGGCTGGGTTTGCTACATGGGCTAGGCCCATTTCGTCCCCCATCACCCAATGTGGGTTTTGTTTAGCCCAAACTCTATTAACTCACTAATACAAAGCTAAACCCGCTAACCGTTTATCGTTTAACTAATTACAAGATATCCAAAGACCAAATCTAAGCTGTTGTCACAAACATGCACCAACAAACTCCCCCTTGACAATAGCTTCATAAAATAACTTTGTCTTTAGTCTTCTTGCAATCTTCATGTAGTCTTGCACTGTCTTTGGTCTTTGGATAGCTTCAGCTTCAATAGCTTCTGTCAGCAACAGACTCCCCCTAAGCTGATGCATCCAATCACCAAATCTTCAAAAACTTTAGCGTTTGAGTAAACTCCAGTTCAGCCTTTGTATAGCAATCTTCAAACTCTTCAACTTTGTCTGCAATATAGAAAGGAGGTTCTACCATGCATCCAATCAAACTCTCAGCTTCACAGCAACTCATCACTTTAACTTCTCAGCAACATACAACTTCAATCTGTATACTATAAAACAAACATCTCGAGAAACCATAAGAATTTTTCAACAAGGTTAAATAAATTATTATTTTTCAAGAGATTGTATCACAGATTAAGCATTTTCAACTTCATCACCAACACACAAAACTTTTTAATCACACACCCTATAACCCGCATGATTTAAAATTTTGAACTCACTTTCTAACACCGTCTCCCCCTATCAGTAACAATTCCTCCAAGAATAACAGTTTTCCGTACGTTAAGAATTTTAAACAGAAAAAGACACTATTTTTGTATTTTTATATTTTCTGAAAGCAAGTAAATACAAAAAGCAATAAACACTCTATTTTTGTGAGAATCACTGGTAAGAAGATCATATCAGCACAATCAAACTGTTTCACACTATTAGATAATTCTTTATTTAATTTTTCTATTTTTTTATGTTTTTGATTTTTCAATGTTTTTGTATTTTTTATTTTTAAGAAAAGCAGTAAACTATTTACAAAATTCTTATGAAAAACCAGTTATTCAGGATTCCTCATCCCGTTGAGTTCGACTAAATGTTCAAAGCGAGCCCTGTCAAAAGATTTAGTATAAAGATCTGCCAGGTTATCTAGTGTGTCAACTCGATGTAATTCAATTAGCCTCTTTTCAACACAATCCCGTATAAAATGATGACGTATATCAATATGTTTTGTGCGACTGTGTTTCACGGGATTATTAGTTATAGAAATTGTGGCATTATTGTCTATCATAATAGGAGTACGAGTGAAATCCAAACCGTAATCGCGCATCTGTTGTTGTATCCAGAGAACCTGAGAGCAGCAGCTACCCGCAGCAATATATTCAGCTTCACACGTAGATGTAGACACACAGGATTGCTTCTTGCATTGCCAAGACACGATCCTGCCTCCTAAGAACTGACAACCACCTGTTGTAGACTTTCTGTTCGACTTGCATCCTCCAAAGTCTGAGTCAGTGTAAGCAACAAAATTCATGTCACTATCAGCTGGATACCACAACCCAAGTTTAGGTTTCCCCTTCAAGTAACGAATAATACGCTTCACCGCCTTCATGTGTGACTCCTTAGGATTAGCCTGATATCTGGCACACAAGCATACTGCAAACATAATGTCAGGTCTTGAAGCAGTCAAGTACATTAGAGAACCAATCATTGCCCTGTATTGAGTAGGATCAACGTCTTCAGTACTTTCATGATCTGGGCCAAGATTGTGATTTTCACAAATGGGTGTGTTGAAAGTAGAGCAATCGTTCATTTTGAACCGATCCAAAATGTCATACACATACTTCGTTTGATGAATAAACATCCCATCCTCCTTCTGTTCAACTTGTAATCCCAGAAAGTAAGACAGCTCACCCATAGCGCTCATTTCAAACTTGCTCTTCATCACCTGCTCGAACTCTTTACACATGTTTTCATCAGATGACCCAAAGATGATGCCATCCACGTACACCTGTACTAGCAGAAAATCTTCCTTCTTCCTCTTGATGAATAGTATACTGTCAATCTGACCTCTTTCAAAACCATTTTTAATCAGATGTGTAGACAGTGTCTCGTACCATGCCCTGGGAGCTTGATGTAACCCATACAAAGCCTTATCAAGTTTGTACACTCGATCTGGATAGTCTGGATCAACGAACCCATCTGGTTGTGAGACATACACCACTTCTTGGACTTTCCCGTAAAGAAATGCACTCTTCACGTCTAGTTGGTAAACTTTGAAGCCCTTGAATGTTGCGAAAGCTAGAAACAAACGAATTGCCTCCAACCTTGCCACTGGTGCAAACACTTCATTGTAATCAATCCCTTCTTGCTGATTGAAACCTTTTACCACCAATCGAGCCTTGTTTCGCGTCACTATCCCTCTGTCATCCTTCTTGCACTTAAACACCCATTTAGTGCCTATCTCTCTCTCTCACCTTTAGGAAGGTCAACCAACTCCCAAACCTTCAACTTTGCAAACTGGGCCAATTCCTCTTGCATAGCTTCAACCCATGAATTGTCTTTAAGAGCCATATGAATGTTCTTCGGCTCCTCTTGGGAAATAAAGCAACTATACAAGCACTCGTTCACAATCCCAGTCTTCTCAATCGAAACAAATAAACCAGAATTCGCTGCTATGCTCCTTCTTATCTGAACACCTGCATTAGGATCTCCAAGTATCATGTCAACTGGATGATCTCTATTTGCTCGTGTAGTAGCAACAACATCAACTTCTAAATTGTCACCCAGGTTTGATCCAACATCCCCTTGAATGTTCTGATCTGCAAATGGATTAATGAAATCCTCCCCCTCAATGGGTTCAGAGTCACTATCACTTGAATCCGGATCAGCAGCACCTTTGGAAGTTTCTGGAGCATCTGTCATATCAACATTCGATCTAGGCATGAACTCGCCTGCATCATCTCCACCAATCATTGTCTGAATCAACTGAGAATCATCTGCATTTGAAAACTCAGGAATATTAAATGATTTAAAAGTGCTTTCATAATCATATAATATAGCAGGACCACTCGTTGATTGTTAAGGTTTGTATGAAGTAATTTCAACATTAAAGACAACCTCAATTTTACCAGTTTTTAGATTAAAAACCCTTTTATTCGGTGTGCCAGGCACATAGCCTAGAAAGTAGCCATCGTCAGCCACCTCACCGAATTTTTGTTTATCTTTATTTCGCACAATGGTGCAGGGTAATCCAAATGGTTCAAAGCCTTCTAAGTTTGGTTTCTTGTTAAACATCAATTCATGACAAGTTTTATTAAAACGTTTAACAGTCAAAACTTTGTTTAGGACGTAGCAAGCTGTATTCACAGCTTCTCCCCAGAAAAGAACTGGTAGTTTTGAATCTGAAAGCATTGTCCTAGCGGCTTCAATTAACGTCCTGTTTTTCCTCTCAGCAACTCCATTTTGTTGAGGTGTATAAGGAGCGGAATATTGATGTTCAATTCCCTTGCGAAGACAATAGAGATCCAGAATGCGATTCTTGAACTCCGTGCCATTATCACTCCTTATCCTCTTAATCCTAGCATCATGGACGTTTTCCAATTTCGTAAAAAGATCTATCAGCATCTCCGTCGTCTCATCTTTTGTACCTAAAAAGAAAACCCATGAATATCGTGAGTAATCATCAGTGACAACTAAACAATAGTACTTTCCACCTATGCTCCTTACGTTCACTGGAGCGAATAAATCCATGTGAAGTAATTCATAAGGGGCATCTATGGAATTTACTGTTTTAGACTTATGAGGTTTCTTGTGTTGTTTTCCCTTTTGACATGGAAGACATTTATCTTCCACTTGAAACCTCTGCATTGGAACCCCTTTCACTAGCTCATTTTTGACAAGGTAATTCATTTTTCGATAGTGAATATGGGCCATGCGTCTATGCCACAACATCGATTCAGCTTCAGATGCTTTTGATAGTAAACACGCCACCACAGCATTTGGATCCTTAGCACCCATGGCCATGACATAAGTGTCATTTCTCCTTGGCGCTCGCATCACTATCCATTCGTCCGGAATCTTCAAACCTGGTTTCAACACTAATGCTTCATTATTGGTAAAATGGACCGAGTGACCCTTGTCGCAGACTTGTGACACGCTCATCAGATTGTGTTTAAGCTGCTCCACATAGTTCACTTTGTCCAGTGTGATCTTCCCATTGGTCACTTTTCCTCGGCCTGTAATTCTACCACCTTTAGCACCCGCAAAATTCACCTTTCCACCATCATAATCTTCAAACTCAGTCAACAATCTCACATCCCCCGTCATGTGCCTGGAGCAGCCACTATCAACATACCATAAGTTGATAATCCTCCTTAGCAGCTCCTGCACACACCAATCAAGAAATTAGTTAGATTGGGGGACCCAAGCCTTAATGGTCTTGGGTCGTCCAAATTCACCAACCACTGGAACATCCATCCAATATCCATTACTCCTAACTGGAGTATTGGATCTCAGACCTGTTGATGTAATTTGATTTTGATTTCCACTAGGTCTTTGGTCCTGAGGGTTCCTATACGTATCTGGACTATTTGACCTTTGGAAATTTTGATTTGGGTATCTTGAATTTTGATTCCAAGAAGCATTATTGTTGTAATTTCTAAAGCCATTGTTATAAAAAGTTCGACCACCATTATTTTGGTATCGATTTTGATATTGACCTTGACTTCTGAAATTATTAGCATTATAATTGTTCATTCTTGGTGAACTGCTTCTAGGTCTCTCAAATCTGCCTGGTGGAGATCTAGGCTGAAATCTTGGTTGATTTCTTTGAAAACGAGGAACTTGTGGAGTTCCTTTTTCAGCCTTATCTTCACCAACAGCAACATTCTCTGGTTGCTTAGCAGCCGATTTCTTTGGAGAATTTGCAACTTTCTCCTGTTTATCACCACTATTCTCTGGTGACTTCTCTCTCTTCTCCTCACTCACTTGTGCTTCACTCTTTTTGTTAGGACAGCAGCTAGCTACATGTCCCTTGGTGTGACATTTGAAGCACGATCTCTTTTTCGAAGACTTCTTTTCTGAAGCCTTAGACTAGATTCGGGTTTTTCTTCTGATGATGCCTTAGAAGGATTTGGTTCAGTTTGCTTAGTTTCAGAATTTTCTATGTTCTTGTTTTTAGCAAACTCTATATTAGATTCATTTTCAATAACAGCTGTTTCGTTTTTCATGTCACTTCCTTGAACAAAATTAACCTTTTTAACAAAAGTTGGATTGTTATTTTTAGGATGTGATGTATTCTTTTTCAAAACAGGTTTGCTGTTATTATCCTTCTTAGCATCAGCATTCTCAAAAACATTTCCTTGACGTGACGTGGAACTACTTGGTGATGTTGACCCAAAGTCCATGAGATCATCTTCATTAGGCAAGAAAGAATAGTCATGACTAACAGGAGGTGGAACTTCATTGAACCCATGAAATCCCACACTGGTTTTGTCATTACTTTTCTTCAAGCCACCCATCATATGTTTCATAACAAAAGTAGAGTCTCTGAATTGACCTAATTTCTTTTCAAGTTCAACAATTTTTAGTTGTGCATCTGACAACTCTTTGCATTTATCAGAAATCTCTTTTGTTTTCTCAGCCATCATTTCATGAGCTAAGTCTATGACTTGAAGTTTTTCATTTAATTTGCAGGTTACAGCTTCAATTTTACTTTCATAACCTTTTATCTTCTTCAAGTATGATGATTCATTTCTTTTAGCAAAAAAATTTGCTTCTTTTATGGTAGACATCTCGCCCACCAGACTTTGGTTTTGTGTGGACAACCTGTCAACTTCACCCTGTAATTCACGACACACAGAATTAGACTTTACCTCTCCTGTTTGTTTGTCAAGATTGGCCATTAGAGCCGCAAGCTGAGCTTCCATTCTTTTATATTTTGCTTCCTTTTCTTCAGCTTCCTTTTGATGGTCAGACTTTTGCTTTTCCTCTTCAGCATCTTTTGTCTGATCACCCTTCTCTTCTTCAGCTTTACTCTCTATCTTGACCTCTGCCTCAGCATCCACTTTTGCTTCAGCATCTCCCACAGTAGCTTCACCATCATCAACTGGAGTTATCTCTGCCATGAATGCCTGTGTGACATTGTCATCTTTTTCCAAGTGAATACTCCAGTCATATGAACCTTCTCTAGCAGTAGAGATCAGCGCTCTTGAGTTAGAGTTGTTTGATGCATTCCTATTGTTTGAACTCTGACTCGAAGTCTCCTGCTTTTGTTTTTGACATTCCCTAGCAAAATGCCCATAACTTTGACAGTTGAAGCATCTCACTTTGGTCTTGTCGAAACCAACCGTCTTTCCTATAAACTTCCTGCCTGTTCGGTTCATAAATCTCTTCACTCTTCTAGTAATCATGGCCATTTGCCACTGCAAATCCATATCTTCAAGATCATCAGGGTCAATCTGATCATAATCTTCATCCAAAGTGGCAGGATCAGATATCTTCCCCTGAATGTAGTTCTCATAAGAAGCCACAAATGAAGCAAGTAGAGCAAGATGCTCTTCAGCAGACTTCACACTCATTGGCATTGACTTAACACCACTACTCTGCTTAGAAGTTGATGTTCTCTTGGCTCCTGTTGACCCTCCTGAAGCAGCTACAAAACACACATCACCATCTTCATTCACTGTGACCTGCTCATTCTCACACGAAAGAAATGCAGTAGCAGAGTCGCTAGAAGCGTTGTGAGATGAAGAAGATGCAAGCCCATTGTAAATCGTTGGATCTTGAACCTGATCATATCCAGTGTCTTTCTTCTTCATACTGAGCTCATAAGCTCTTAGCTTGCCAACTACTTCTTCCAGCTCCTTTGTCTCATAATCTGCTTCACCCTTGATCATGAGAGTGTAGATATCCCACTTGGTAGATAAGGCATCGAGCAGCTTGTCATTCTTTTCTACATCAGAATAGCAATCAATCTTATAGTTTTCCATTTCTGACATCAGATGATAGTAACGAGTGATGATGTCCTCAAGTGACTCATGCTTCATGTGCTTGAAAATAGCAAACTGCTTCTTCAGTAGATCAATCTTGTTTATCTTGACATCTGCATTTCCTGCATATCGTTTTTCTAATGCATCCCACATATCTTTTGAATTTGTGTACTTTGTGAATGTATGCTTGATGCTATCAGGTAACGACATTTTAATTGCAGCCAATGCTCTCTTTTCAGCTTCATACATCTTTTTATCATTCTCTTCCATGTTCACATAGGCTGTTCTACGTGGTCTGCCCTCAAAGTCGTGAGTAGGGTTTGTGTACCCATCTTCAATACATATCCACATGCGCATGTCTTGATATTCAATGAAGGATTGGAAACGATCCTTCCATGTCAAATAATTCTCCACCTTCATCATCTTAGGTGGTTTGTTGGTAGTGCCAACCTCATGCTCCATTCTCAAAAGCTCATTCAAGCTAGACATGTTCGACATTTTAAACGTAACAGACTGATAAAACCGTACAATTTTTTTCAGAAAACAGTGGTTACCAAATTACACCGTTAGAATCGTCTCGAAAAGACGAATCCAATGATATCTAATGTCGAAAACCGAATTCTGGATTTTCTAGAGTCTTTTTTTTTGCCCTAAAAATACGAGGAATTTAACGGTGCAGACGGTTCTGTCAAACGAGCTACGGATCAATTTCTATTTTCGAAAACGTGAATTTTTTGTTACGCTTGCCAGAAAATTTTCCACCCTTTTAAATTTGCTGCTAAATTCGCTAGCTAGTCAATATTAATTTCGCTAGCCTAGTTTGCAGGTTATTTCGCTGATCAAGTTCACAAGTTCGCAGGTCAAATTCGCTGTTCAAGTTCGCTAGACAAATTCGCTGGTCTAATTTCGCTGTTACGACGGCCAGTAAATTCGTCGAAAACCGTAATAATTTCGCTGAGGAAATTTATACGGTTACCAAAGTCGCCTTTGGATTTATTTCGCCGACAAGTTCGCAGATCAGTTAAATTTGCAGGTCCAATTAATTTCGTAGGTCAGTAAATATGGAAATTCAATCTTCTCGAAAATTTTGATGATTTTCTGGATTCTCCTAACAACTTCTGCAGAATCGAAGCAGCAAAATCAGCAACATTTTCACCCAAATTCGATGAACTTGATGAAGAAACCAAGAACAATCTTCGAATTTCAGCCAAACCTGCAAATCAGCAAACCTGCAAACCTGCAAATCAGCAAACAAACAAAGCAGAATATCAAAACAGCCAATAAATCTCGAAAATTTTTATCAAAACAACCAAGAATTTCGAAAATTTTTATCAAACAAACAGAAAAATTTCAAAACCCTAGTTTTCAAAAATTCGAAAAACTCCCTGTTTCTGCAGCAACCAATTCTGAACCGAGCCTTCAAGAGCCTTATGCTCTGATACCAATTGTAGGTCCCCTTGATGTGTATGGATCTTCACAGAATTGTCTTTCCAATCAAGAGTGCGGAATCCTCTTGATCAGAATAAGCAGAAAACGTGTAGGAACAACAAGACACTTTCAAACCGGGTTTACTATTGATTATCAAACAAACGTATTACAATCAATCTAAACCCTAACCACACTCAAATTCGTCCAAGTCTAGCTCTCACGAATCTCAATGCCTCTCAAATTCTGTTTTTGGCTGATTAACCTAAACCCTAAAGCCTAACCTTGTTTATATAACACAAGGTTGCAACATTAGACTGGGTTTGCTACATGGGCTAGGCCCATTTCATCCCCCATCACCCAATGTGGGTTTTGTTTAGCCCAAACTCTATTAACTCACTAATACAAAGCTAAACCCGCTAACCGTTTATCGTTTAACTAATTACAAGATATCCAAAGACCAAATCTAAGCTGTTGTCACAAACATGCACCAACAACGTTCAATTATCAGGACCAGAGATAGTGTTCGAAACGACGGACAAGATTGTCCAGATTCGTGACCGTCTCAAAGCTGCCCGAGATAGGCAGAAGAGTTACGCTGATCCTAAGCGTAAGGATATTCACTTCGAAGTAGGTGAGAAAGTCCTACTTAAAGTGTCACCCTGGAAAGGAGTGATGCGGTTTGGTAAGAAAGGCAAGCTAAGCCCGAGATACATAGGACCTTTCGAGGTTATCGAACGTGTCGGGTCAGTTGCCTATAAGTTAAACTTACCAGAAGAGCTCAGTGGAATTCACAATGTGTTCCACATCTGCAATCTGAAGAAGTGCTTCGCTGATGAATCACTGGTTATACCACATACAGATGTGCATATAGATGAGAGCTTAAAGTTTGTGGAAAAACCTTTTTCGATTGAAGATCGGCAGGTTAAGAAGCTTCGAAGGAAGCACGTGCCTATTGTAAAGGTCAAATGGGATGCCCGTAGAGGTCCCGAGTATACGTGGGAGGTTGAATCCACGATGAAAGAAAAGTACCCTTACTTATTTCAGTAAATCTCGGGTCGAGATTTATTTTAAGGGGGTGAGGATGTAACACCTCGAAAAATTCACGTCCTATAATGTGTTGACACATGTCATAAAGTTCGAACGTGTGAAAGAATGTTATAAAAGGACTAAAGTTGACAAACATGGAAAGTATGTGATTATACGGGTTCTAAATGTCAACAGTGAATAAATATACTTCATAATAACCCTACATGATGTTTATAACATCAATCGAATAAATCATGGATCATGCGAAGCTAAAAGTGAGAGATTACAAACTACAAGGGTTAAATGTGTCAACATGTTTAAAGATATACCTTTGAGTGACCTTTTGACAAACCCGAAGCTTTGTAACTGTTAATTATGCTCACTAGAATGCACGATATAAATTTCATAAAGTTTCGTAATCGTATGAGAAAGTTATGATCAAATTCGTGTGCAAGGGGTTAAAGCGTAAACATTGAAAGTTAAGACTTTTCGGGTTAACCGGAAGTGTCCAGGGACTTGGAAAAGTGGGTATAAGTCCTAAAGCCCTTATGGGTAAATAATAAGGGGTCAAATTGCAAGTAATTAGCTCAATTGACCTTTCGGAAGGGCCAAGAGGTGTGATGCAACAACTCAAAAACGTTTTTGGCTGATCAGAAGGGCCATGCGCCAGATGCAGAAAACTTCGACCAGCAGCCTGTTTTAGCGGGTATTCGACTTTTATCCGATCTTTTTGCATTGTGGGCAACCCCTAAACTGTTCTAGAGCACTAGGGACATGTGTATACCAGTTGTGGTGTGTGCTAGACCTTGTTGTCAACCAATTGTGGTGATTGAATTCACTATAAAAGGCCACAAGTGTTCAAACAATTCCTCACACCTTCATCTGCATTTGTGGATCACTTCTGGAGCTCAAACTTCCTCTCAAGTGTTCCCTAATCAAGCTTAGGACTTCAGTAAGTGTTCTAATCCTTTCTAAATTGAGTTTAGCTTAGTTATTTAGCTAAAAGTCAAACCGTCGTAATTACGGTTTGACTTCGAGATTAATCAACAATGGCTCAGTCATATCTCAAATTAAAAGCATATATAAGTAGGTAATTATATGGGTAATAAACCCTTAAAAGGGTCCCCCTGATTACCACTCTAACCAGGTCAAAAGTCGGGTCAAACGTGTACTTAAAAAGTCAACAGAAAGTTTAAAATGCGATTTATGCATGATTAGCAATGTAGAACACTTATAACCTATTTGATCATTAATATAACTTGGTAATTAGTGTAAGGACATGTCTAAACATGTTCAACCCGACAAATTACTGTAAATACCCGGTTCGGAACCAAAAGTCACATAGTTTGACTTTCACTTTGACTTTCAGTTCTGACCCATTTAGGCATGTTTTAGAAATTCCTCAGAGCTTTAATTGGACTAGGTTACATGTTAGAATAACCCTCTGTGATATTACACCTTGGTTCATTAGTTATCCATTTAATATGCATGTTTCCGTTAATTGCTCATATGATGACCGTTATGCCCTTATTACCTTAAAACGTGATTTTTGGAAAAATAAAAGAGTAGAAACCTTATATTATGATATATAAACTTGTATGCAAAATTTGACATCAGTTTGACGTGTAGATTAAGAGTTATGCTCATTATCGCAAAATGAATGCTTTATGTTAATAAAATGGCGTAATTAGCGTATAGCCTACTTAAACATACTTTTTGATATCAAATCTTTTACCCACTGATGTAATATATTATTTTGGGAATTTTAAAGATTTTTAATAAATTTTAGGCTGAGCATAACTAGTAGTCGTAGGCTTAATCCGGTAATTGTCGGTTTTGCCCTTACGGGCCATAAAATGAGTTTTACATATCTAAACGACTCCAAACCTTTTGCTACTGATCACATATGATAAATAAATTATTTTAGGCCTTCTGGAAATATAAAAATATCAGATTTCAGTATCGAACCCGGAAACGGCCTTTAATCGCCTTATTAAGCGTTTTTAGCGCAAAGTATGTATTAAAATTTTATTGGACATACCCGGGTTGATACCTACTGATATTTTAGGCAAATTATAATATTTTAACAGTAAGCAAAGGTTGATAAACTCAGACTTCAGTTTTGAGCTTTCGGCTTATGTGAAATTACCAAATTACCCCTACGGGGGCATAGTTTGGTTAAAAATGATAAATTTCACATATATGCTTTATCCTACTGATATAACTTAGCAAATTATGTAGTTTTGCTGATTACATCAGACCTGTAACTCAGATTGTTACTTAAACTCTTTTATAAACTTTTAAATGACCAAACTACCCCTACGGGGCCTAGTTTGTATTTAAACACGTTTCGGGCATAATGAAAGACGTCTTGCTGATGTCACAACATATTTGAGGCATAATTAACTTAGGAAACCTGTATATAGCTCTCATGAATACCCGTCACGCTTATTACGCGTACGGTTCGGTTTATGTAACAAGTTTACATAAATTAGCCGAAACGGGTCAAACCTTAACGGTTTTATCTCAAAATCCAGAATGTGAATAATAAACCCATATTAAACAAGTCTCTGAACTTTTCGGGTCTGAATCACATTCTATCCGGTCTTCGCTTAATCGTGCGTACGGACCGTATCTTTGAAACTAGCCGGTCTAAGCTTAAGCTTAATTAAAGACCCGTTAGGATTATAATAGGTTATTATAAACCTTCGTTCCAGATTAGGAGGACCAGTAAAAGCTACTTGCAATTTGCTTATTGTGATATATACTTTGCTCAGGTAAATACTTTTAACTTATTCTCCCAAGTTAAAAATAAAATGTTTATGCCACGTGCATCCAAACCAATTTTCAATCATTTTCCAAAATGAGTCAGTTGAATGTATTTACCAGTGTAAACTGACGTATTTTCCAAAAAGATTAAATGCAGGTACTAAGCGAAATTGGCTGGGATTTCTCCTTAGCATCATTAGAAGTCTCGCAAGCTTAAGATGCCTGAAGTCTGTTGAACCATAAATATTATTTTGATTTCGATCCATCTGTGGATAAACTTCCGGATATTGTGACTTTGATATTACAATATTAAATTCGGTTGTATTACATTTTTTTTAAATTTGCTTCCGCTGTGCATATTAAAAATTGTGTTGTTCGACTATTATGTTGCCAACCACGTCACGATAGTCCCCCACCGGGCCCACCGGTGACACGTGGAAATCGGGGTGTGACACAAGTCCTTGGATGGACGCGTCGCAATAAACCACAAAATCTTCTGTGCCTTCAAACTTTCAACTTTAGCCGTTGAAATGTGGATTCCTGTGCATCACCCCAACGGTAGGTGACACCCTTCTGAGTAAGGACAGTGAGGGACTGCGCAAACTTCGAGAAATCCTTGGTAAACCTTCTGTAGCATCCTACAAATCCCAAGATTTGCAGGCCAGTTCTTGATTGAGTCAACCTTGGATGGATCAACATGAATCCCATCCTTATTAACCACGTGGTCTAGGAAATGGACTTCATGAAGCCGAAGGTCACATTTCGAGATCTTAGCGTAAGCTGTCCTTTACGAAGAAGTTCCAAAATAAGTCACAAATGTCTCCCTTGCAACTGGTCGAACAGGTTGTCAATACGAGGGAGAGAGTAGCGATTCTTCACGGTCACCTTGTTGAGTTCGTGGTAATCAATGCACATGCGGAAGGCACCATCCTTTTTCTTCACGAACAACGCTGGAGCTTTCCAAGGCGAAGAGCTAGGATGAATGAAACCCTTGCCCAAAAGTTCCTGAAGCTGAGCGGACACGAGCTATTGGTGCTGCTCCAGGAGCTAGCTCGATTTGAAATTCGACCTGACGATGAGGCGGAAGGCCAGGTAATTCCTCAAGGAATACTTCAGGAAAGTCGTGCACAATCGGGGTATCTTCTATCTCCTTTTCTTTTCGTCGAGGTATCAGTAACAAGAGCTAGGATGATGGTGTAGCCCCTTTCGCAAGCACTTCTGGGCCTTAAGGAAAAAGATGATGTTCACCACAGCGCTACTCTTGTTGCTATGAATAATAAGAGGTTCTTCACCAGAACGAGGAATGCGGACGATTTCTCCTTACAAAGAATCTCTACTCGATGATGAGTCAACCAATCCATCCCGATAACGACATCGAAGCTACCAAGTATGAAGGGGATAGGGTCGATAGAGAAGGTCTGACCAGTTAAAGCGAGGTTACAACCCTTAACCATGTGTGTGCCCTCAAGACTTTTACCATTAGCTAGTTCTACAACATGTTTGGTGTTATAAGGGTATTGGAGTACGCTTAAGCATCTGACTAACTCTTAGGAACACAAATCTAGCATCGGCACCCGAATCAACTAAAATAGAGACAAAGAAATTGTCTGGTAGGAACTTACCCGCCACAAAGTTGGGGTTGTTTCTTTCTTCTCCTTGTCCATTCAGGAACTCACGCTCATCAGCCCTGTGGTTATCATTATTATCTCCGTTATTGTTCCCGTTGCCCTGGTTGCTGCTGTTGTCACGATTCTGCCTCATCTGCGGACAGTTCCTCTTGAGGTGGTCTTCAGCTCCACATCGAAAACACCCCTTTTTGCTACCCTGCTGCTGCTGCTGGTTCCGGTTTGCAGGATATGGGCTCCTGCAGTCTCTGGCCATATGACCCGTCTTCTTGCACTAATGGCAACACGATCCCGCACATGACCCGCTGTGGTGCCGTTGGCACTTGCGGCATCTCGGCTTATTCCCTAGGTATCCCCCCTGATTTTGGTAGTTCAGCCCCTGCTGTACGAGTTTCATGTGCGGGTCCTGTTGTATAGAGCTAGGACCCTCACCTTGGTGATCACCCCAAATATACTTGTTACCAATAAGAGCATTTGCATTGGAAAAGTTACGCTTGGGCAACTTGCCCTCTTCCACCGCCTGATCGGTGAGTTGTTGTGCCAAACGAACGACTTGTTGGATTGTGGGAAGGTTGGCCGCAATTACAGACCCTTGGATTTCTGGGACTAAGCCTCTGAGGTATAGCTTGATTCGTCTAGATATGGGTTGTGACAAGTTAGGACATAAGGCAGCCAAGTCGTTGGACCTCTTTGTGTACGCCTCAATCTCTGATCCTTCCATCTTCAAACCATAATACTCTATTTCAAGTTTCAGAATGTCGTCCAGGTGGCAGAATTCTTCCTTAATCAACTCCTTGAAGTCGCTCCAAAGGGTGGCATTCGCGTCTACCAACCCGAGCATCTGAACTTGTGCGTTCCACCAAGAATACGCTTTCCCTTGCAACATGCCAGTAGCGTACTCTACTCGTTTGCTGGCAGGGCTTTCACTTTCTTTGAATGTATATTCGATTCTTCGGATCCAGTGTAGAAGGTCGATTACCCCTCCAGTGCCGTCGAAAGTGGGAGGTTTGCATTCCAAGAACGCCTTGAAGGTGCCTATGCGTGTTTGAGTGTGCATGGGTTGACTCCCTGCTTGGGTTGCTAAAGCTTCAGCAACCCGTTCATTAATCAAGGTCGTTAGCTGATCCTGAGTCAAGTTGAGACGCCCACTCATGATCTTCACATCGAGGGAAACACAGGTAAGAAAGGTGTCGCATAAGTGCGTAAGCATGGGATAACAGGCGAGAGTAAGCACACAGGGTTTTCAGTCAGTGGCTATGTCAACTAAGTATACCATAAATGATGCACTACTTAACAAACAGGCAGGCAATACAAACACAAACCATATTACCTATTGTGTGTTGAGTCTTGCACGTGGAGCGAAGTGTCGTTGTGGATCGTTGAGCACTGTACAGGTTATAGTCTGGTTTTATCAAAAAGCTTTTCCCCTTTTTAAAACCAAGTTCGCTATAACCAATGGCTCTGATACCAATCTGTCACACCCCTAAAATCCACACGCGGAGTAACACCGATCAGAGGCGTGACTGACCGGGATCAAGCCACCAATCATATTGAACAACGTAATTAAGTAAATAAAACCAAACACGATATAATTGGTGTCCAAGAGAAATAACCAACTTTAAGTTAACAGCGGAAGCTTAAAATGAAAAAAACCTAATCATAAACAATAAGTTTAGAAAGTTTAAATGTTTGAAATGGGACTCAACAGTCCATGTCCCACAACGATCACTCCTCCCTGTGCAAGCTCCCTAAGCACCTAACGACCTGCAAGGCATGTAACAACGAGTCAACAATAAAGTTGAGCGAGTTCACAGTTGGTTGTTTAGTTTTACTAGTTTGTTTTGAAAACCATAAGTTGTTTCGTAAACCACAAGTTAACCAGTTCCTTTGTTTTTCCCAAACCATATCCATAATCAGTGGGGGCTTCCCCATGTGAACCACTAGACCGTAACTGACGAACAATAGTTGTGCCCTACGTCAATGTCTATCATCATTGACAGTTTTCCATGATCCATTAGTACACACCCGTTCGAACGACACGGTGTGAGGTTTGTCAAACCTAATAGCGCTATTAACTAATGACCCGCTCGCCATCGGCCTCGACGATTAAGTCGATATAAAATAAGGGACTTAATGATAGAGTTTTGTCTAGTAAGTTTAAGGTTGTCGTCCTACCCAAGGAGGACGAACGTACGTATTCTACCCAAGGAGAATACGTAGGATTTATATTGGCATCCTACCCAAGGAGGATGGCCGTACATATCCTACCCAAGGAGGATATGTAGGTTCCATTTTAATTCTTTAACCCATTCCCAACCACCGGGAATCCCATTCCTTAGAAAGTGTGTGAACTCACCTTGGTTTGCTCGGCAGATAAACAAAATCGTCACTTGAGCTATATGTGGTCAACCACGTCCTAACATGGTTACCATACAAGTCAGGTCTAGGTTCAAGTAGTGCACATAAGTTTACACAGAACTAACAAGTCAATAACACGTAATGATCATCGCATACACATTGAACATGTTAAGCAAATCAGTTAAACACATAAAACCCGTGGTTGTGCGATCAGGATGTATTGGGCTGAGGTATGCAAGCCGAATAACATCTTGTGCGATTTGAATAATTGAAACCCAACAACTACCCAACATGTTGTGCGGTCAGCACAACCTTGTGCGACCCACATCATGTTGTGCGATCCAATGTTCACCCGGCCCAGTTTATAGATAGGCCCAACAACTTGTGCGCCCCAAATAATTAGACGGTTTAATAATCTTGAGCGATCCATCAGTGTACCCGACCCAACCCAATAATAATCAAACCACATGTGCGGCCCAAACAGTTTATTTTAGTCTTGTGCGGTCCAGTTCAGCTTGTGCGACTGGACAAAACTTGTGCGATTGAGTTTGGGCTTCGAGGCCCAACATTATAATAAAGTCCAAATAGTTTGTGTGTGGCCCAAGCCTTGTGCGATCGACACTGTCTTGTGCGATCCACAAGTCTTGTGCGATCATGCAATGCTGTGTTGTACACTGTGTTCTAACCAGTTGTACCTCAACTTGTGCGACTGTCTTGTGCGACCCATCCCTTGTGTGATCCGATAAGATCTTGTGCTATCAAGGGTGGTCTTGTGCGATTTGTTATCTAATCCCCTAATTTCATGCAATCAGTTTTAATCATTCAACAGTTTCCTATTTTGCATTCATTGAATTAAAATAACAGTTTCCAATCATGTTAAAAATCGATCCAATCAAAGTTTAACAATCAATTCTTTTAACACTAATCAACATTCAATCATAAGCATAATCGGATCAAACGGTTTAGCTTTCTTAATTCTCATATGAACATCAATGCTAATCAACCGAAACATTCATTCATATTATCATCATCGTCCGGTTCGGTTGTGTTAACAATCATCACGAACCCAATTACTTATGTTTCATCACAACACCAAGATCATACCAAAGCTTACATCAAACATACACATATTTCGAATTCCTATGATTAAATCTTTTAACATAAACAAGCCTAGTTATCACAAACAATCATGGTTGGATAATCATACGAGTATACAATGATGGGAAAACTAACCGATAGAAAGGTAGAATGAGATTGTATCGAACAAGAAAGTCTTCGATGGGGAGGGGATGTGGCTGCCGTCGAGTTTGAGAGGGAGAGGAAGAGAATAGGGTTAGGTGTGTGTGTGTTATGTGTTTGCAAATAATGAGGAAACAAAACCTCACAATGGTTTTGTATCGGTTTATATAGGGGAGTGGCCGAACTCTTGCATGGGCTGCCCATAGGTTTCGAGTTCGAGTACAGTGGGCCGAGAGAGGTGTGGAACAAAACCCCAAAGGCTTGTGCGATCGGCCAAGTGTTGTGCGGTTGGGTTGTGTTGTGCGACGACATTATATATATATACATTACACACATAATCACATAATATAACTAACATTTCATTAAAACCACATATCACATATAGTCCAAGCAAGTTACATCAAGGTACACGAAAGGTTCTGAAATACGAGTTGTCACACAGGGGCGCTGCCCCCGGACCCCCGCCAAGATCGTAAAATGCAATGACTAAATCAAAAACCCAGATCATAAAAATGAAATTAAAGAATTTCTTACATGGATCGAAGTCGGTTTCTTCAACGATTGATAAAATTTGAATGATAGAAACAATTATCAGCGATCGAATCAAACGGATCGAGTGATTATCTTCAAATCACAGGAAAAAACGACGATTTTGTATGAAATTAAACTGGGTTTTCTTCAAAAAGCTGAAGAACACGCTGATCGGGTGTTTGAATCATTGATTGGTGACGAAAATCGCACTATAATGTAGTGATTATTGAGGTAGAAAGTGAAGAAATGGTTGAAGATGGTGGGTTTTGAAAATGGTGGGTTTTGAAGATATTGGGGAGAAGAAGGAAGAAGAAAGGATAAGATTGACTAAAATACCCTTCCCTATCTATACTATATTATAATGCATGAGGGGGGGGGGGGGGGGGGGGGCATTTTAAGATACCCAAAAAATAAGAAATTTCCCCCCTCTTTATTTATAGAAAGACCCCTAAAATGAGGGTAGTTAGGTCTTTTAAACATTATTTATTTTTTATCCCCTAAAATTATTATACTTAAATCCCTAAGGTTTTAACAAAATTATGATAATTAGTTACAATTCACCCCTCCATAACAAACTTATAATTTTTTGTATGTATCTTGACATATCTTATAAACTATACTGTCTAAAAAAATCCAAAGATAGCATGACAACCTACACATTTTTGTCGACGTTTCGGTTGTTGTCTTGTTCAATATTGACGCACGGATTATGTACAAGTCGATTATGCGTTAATGTACAAGTAATTAATATTTGTGATCTAATGTGCCTAATCTACAAAAATGGGCTCCATCTATGCAAACAAAAACAAAAGAAATTAAAAGTACCGTAACATAAAATGAAGATATTATGTGTCACATTTTATTTTATTATATCTTATAAAAACTTGAAACTAACCACAACAAACTTCCTAAATAAAGGGGTGACAAATCTAAAATTAAACCCTAATTCACTTCTATAGTTACTATTATAAATATAGCAGGACACTCCTATATCTATTGCTAAACAAAGTTAAAAAAATGAATCCAGTTCTGAATTCAATTGTTGCGAAATGTCAGTTTTGTTATATCGCAGCACTGAATATTTTTTTTCTTTTATTTACTTTTATGTGAATGTTAACTTATTTGATTTTTCAGATTCAGTTGCATGATGAACATGTCAATTTAAACAACACATTTGTCGAACAAGCTTCTAAGGTATTGATTTTGCTGGTTTTAAGTATTATTTTTGCGCATATATTTCATATTAACATGTTCGTTATGTTATTATATGTGTGTTTTATTGCAGGATGATGGTGATAAAAGTATTGATATTATTTTTTATGGTGCAATGTTTAGTCCATACAAGTCTAATCTTCAATGTGAATTTAGTGAAGATGTAATTTTAAGGTTTGTTTAATCTTTTTTTAACTTTTGTATTCAATTTTTGTCATTTATAGGGATCGAAAGTTTGAGACTCAAAGTAAGAGATCCAAGAGACTCTCTTAATGGAAATGGAGTGAGGTTATTAATTTAGACGATTCTGAGGACAATGACAAAGAAGAGGAATTGGAAGATACTGTCGATTCAAGCACAAACCAGAAAAACCGATTAATAATACGTCGGGTGTCAATTCAGAAACGGACAGATTTCCTGCAGTCTAATATGAAATCTATCAAGTGTTTTTATATATATTTTTTTCTTTTTCAGTTGTTATGTTTGACCTAGACGTATTAATAAAGTTTATTTTATATTTGAACATTATCTTTGATGTTAATATAATGCAGTTATTAACGATATTAATAAAGTTTAAAATAAAGTTAATATCCTAAATTTATAAGTCAACTGAACTTATATAAGTTAATATCTTAAAGTTGCAATAAATAGATATTGCAGTTAGATATAGTAAAGCTAAAACTATAAAATATTGCAGTCATTCTTGGATATTAATCTAATAATTTTCATTTTTTAATTAAAAAGTAATAAAGTAATAAACTTTAAAGCTAAACTAAAAAACTGAACTTACTATGATATAAAGTTAATAAAAAAATAATTATTTTATAAACATTTTTATAACAAGTAATATAAATAAAATACTCCAGAAATTTACAATCTTTACTAGATAAATTCTAAATTGGGTTGCAAATTTTTAGGAATTATAAGTTCAACTATATTGTTATAGATAATATTAGTCAGTTCTAAAATTTTACCAACTTGACTAGATACATAGTAGCAGATTGTGTTGCATATTTTTAAGGATTATTAATTAAAAGTAGACTCATATAGATAAGATTAGTTAGGAACTAAAAATTTGAACTTAGTATGATATAAAGTTAATAAAGATATAAACTCTTATCATCCTATTTTTTATAAAAACAGTTATTGAAATCTTATAAAAATATAAATTTTTTATATTTGTAAAAAAACTGAAATTTAACAATTTAAGTTAAAGCTCTAAAACGTACTTACGAGTCAAATACTATTTTTTATTTTTATAAAAACAAAAATTTTAAACTTAAAGTTTATTGTATGGGTACTGTGTGGATATTTAGAAAAAGTTATGAACTTTAAAGAATAAAATTATACTTTATAATTTAACCAATAAAATAAACAAACTTTACAATTATAACAACTTATCTTTTATTTTTTGTCTTTTGATTATTAATTTTTATAAAAAAAACAATATTTTTTGTCGTTTGATTATTAATTTTTATAAAAGAACAAAACTTTTACATATGTGTAAACTTATGACATATATCCACCACAATAATGTTATCACAAATATTATATGAATAAAAAACTACCAGAAACGAGTGTCGCAATGCAAAGTGTCGCCACCGTCGCATCGCGCGGATATCTTACTGGTCCTCACTAGGCAAAATAAACTTAATTCTCACCCTTGAAATCAACGACAAATACATTTAAGCCAGCAAATACTTTGTTTGCGTAAAGCCCTTTATATCCGTCGTAACTTCCCAATTCTCGTGGATATAATAGTCGACACGTGTTCAAATTCCATTAGCAGTTCACATGTGTCCACTAATCAAACCAAAGGTTACGAAAACCGTTAGATCTGGATGATCCAACAGTGGAAAAAGTTTGAACTTTGCCACGTGGTCCCAGCTCCTTAAACTTGTGGTTGGGACAGAGTCACACGTTGCAGGCGGTAGGCCCACTTCGAATATTTTAGTATTTAATTTAATACTGGAGAAAATAATTTATCGGTGGTGATTTCTCGGTATGCCGGAGATGGTCCGTTTGTGTAGGCTTAACAGAACACCCCCATGGTTTTAAATATATGCAAAACATGCCCTCGTCTTTATATCGGTTTGCAATACACCATATTTAACTTAAAAGTCTTTAATGCTTTCTTTTGACATATCACTCTTAAATTGCAAATTTACTTCAATAAACATAAATGTTTATAAAATTTTGAGTTTAAACAAACAAAGAGAAAATCATCAAATTAGACATGTTGGCTCTGAAATTAACAAAATAGATATGAAAATTGAGCCAACAAAAAAACACGCCGGCTAAGATAGCTAGAAATTAGTCTGACACGAAAACTTTTGTAAAGTACATAGAGGACTACAAATTTACAAGCAAACCAGTAAAATGACAACACATGTAAAAGCGGGAGCTAAGCCTTAGTTGGTGGGAAAAAGCGGTAGTTCAGCCTTAGCTAGCGGCTAAAATTTAGCCTCCCTTTTACACGTGTGTTGGTTTGATCTGCTTTTTCGTGGACTCTTGGTACTTTTCATCACTTATTTTGTCAGCTAAGGCTTAGCCCCATATCCAATGGTGCTTATTTGGCTATGTCTGATTGATTGGTTTTGAATGTTTATTTTTTAAAATGTTTAGGTTTTAATGTCTATTTTGTAAAAAAAAAAAAAAGAGTTAATATGCCTGTTTTCGTGATTGTCCATTAAAAAAAGAGTTAATATGCCTTTTTAATACACATAAGTGCTCACTGGGAGTAATAATTTCGCCGTTAAAAAAGGAGAGAGGGGACCAACATTCAAATCTCATGCTCGTTATGCAGAAACCCCCCCCCCCCCCCCCCCCCCCAAACCCCCTCACATGAAACCGCACAAGGGCGTTAGCGCGTTACACCATAGCACATGGCCTAAGCTTCTTAGATAATTGCAACAAGTGGTATATATATAAATAGGCTATAATACTTCACCAAGTCGTTTATAGGATATTTTCCATCATGTCAAGTGTGACAGTTAAAAAATTAAGAGATTCATAGTTGGAGTAGATAGATAAGTAAACCACGCGTAATGATCATTATATGAGCGTGAAGAGAAATAGGGACATGTAAGTGATGAAAATAATATAACGCGAAATGAAGAGAAATAAAATTGGAAAATAATATAACGCGATAACACCCCCAACGCCGCTCTCGTGGTCGTTATAAGGACATGTATGGCTAAGAGCGTTTCTAATATAACGCGAAATGAAGAGAAATAAAATTGGAAAATAATAACTGAAGAAACATTGTGACAAACATTTAATGCGGTTTGTCCGACTTCAGGCCCAAACTCCTCCAAACTCCTCATCTGAAGCCCTACTATAATTGTGGAAACACATGACTCTTGAATGTTATTAATACACGCATTTATTTAGTCTTCTAATTATAATGGTAGTATGCCAAATTTAATTTCATAAGATTCGTCAGCATCTACCAACTTCAGACTAACCATATAATTATCTTATAAAGTCATGATGTAATTATTATCTCATTCACAGAGAGAAACATATCAAAACTTCATGTACCAAATAGAAAAAATAACTACATACATAAAATAGGAACAACACGATTCATTTTCTTGTATGATTTAACTTTACCAGCTAAACATATGTATTGTTGATGATAAGTGAACAAAAAACTGAAAAAGTGATAAACTGGGAGTTATGCGTTTACACCATATTTTTTAGCCTATGTTAATGGAATAAAGTGGGATAAATTAACAAAAACAAATACATGACTATGCTATATCTTCACGTATTCCATTACCATAGACGTAACTAGGGCTGCAAACGAACCAAACGTTCGGCGAACAGTTCGTGAACCGTTCGATGGGAAGTTTGTTCTATTAAACAAACGAACACGGACAAGAAATTCCTTTCGTTTAGTTAAATGAACGAAAATGAACAGAGACTGCGTTCTTTCATTTATGCTCGTGTGAATGTCCGATAACGAGTTCGTTTGTGTTCGATAGTTCATAAGTGTTTTTAGTTTTTATTTTATTTATATACTAAATATATTAGTTAACACCTATTATATAATAATTTACATCGAGATAGTTGGTAAACGGGCAACAAGCTGCGCCTCTACCCCTTTTTGAATAGCAAAACTAAGCCTTTTAAAAACTACGTCCATAGATCTTGGGGTCATAACATTACTATGCATGACCCTTTGAACTCGACTAAGTAGGTCCACAGCCTCTAGCGCCAGAAAACCAAAAGTATCAAAAGCAAATGTGATAAACATGTGCTGGTTGAGAAGACACGCTTTCTCATGCTTGATCACTTTACCCGAAGCAGCCTGACCTACTGTGAAAGCACTACTCCCTAAACCCACAAGCAGGGAAACCCCTGTTAGATCCACACAGGCGTGTTTTCCTTCTACACATCCAAAGACCAGAATGTCTGCTGGTCGAAGGGTAGATCTCCCTTCTAACGGGTCTGTTAAGAAATTAACGGGTGCCTCTTTCTTAGCAGAAATACCAGCACACCTTAATATGTCAAAAAGGACATCCCTAACCAAATCATGTCGGTATTTGAACCCCGGAAGCTCTCTACAATAAACTGCATGCTCACCAAAAGAATCCAAACACGCCTTATGACAAACCGGGCATACCTCATCAAATGGGAATAAAGGAATCATGAGACGATACTTAAGGATAGTGCGGTACTCCACCAGCGACATATGCTGGCCTAACCCATCTATAGGTATAGCAAAAAGAAAATCTTGTGCATGTGGTGCTCGGAGACACTCAAAAACGGCTTTTTGTCTAACGGTCAAGTCAAACTGTACTTCGATTTCGTGGACAATTTTACTGAAAAGAGCACCCGCCAATGCATGTTGGGCTTTAGGGGGGGGGGGGGGGTGTCCTTTATATACTTCAAAATTCTAACAAATAAAACTATTTAATAAGTGTCAGAGTATTATATATTTTGTTCATCAACGGTTGTTTGTGTTCGCTTGTTTCCATTTGTGTTCATGAACATTAGTTTGTGGTCATTTGTGTTCATTAACAGTGGCGAAGTTTGAGATTTCCGACCGGGGGGTCGAAAACGTATAATATCAAAATATTTCTATAAAACCAGAGTGTCAAAAACGTATATACCCAAAAATTTCAATACGAAAACTACATACTCTCCACTACTAAATGAAAAGTTCGGGGGGTCGGTCACCCCTTCCCGCCACTGTTATCCTACGCCCATGCTCATTAACGTTTGTTGCCTATAATTAACAAACGAGCACGAACATAAAATCTCGTTCGGTAAGTGTTCATGAACCATTTGTGAACACAAATATTTCATTACAAACGAACACGAACAAGGTCTTATTCGTGTTCGTTCGGTTCGTTTGCAGCCCTAGACGTAACTATTATACGGGGTGTGTTTAAATTGACACCCCCACGAATACTTTGTTAAAGGTTTTGTAAAATCGGTGAAAGTATAAGGTCCTCAATACAAACACTGAAACTAAACATTCAAGTGGGGTGATTTATTGAAGGTCGGCCACAGATCACCTGAGCCACACAACAACACACATACCGACGACACTCCATAACCCGCAGCATCAACAAGAAGCATGAACAGTAACAGCAAAAACTCTACACATTCATCGTCCTCATCAATGGATAGTTCCGGCAAGAAGGTACGGAAGCCCTATACTATTACAAAGTCCAGAGAAAGCTGGACTGAAGAAGAGCACGATAAGTTCCTTGAAGCTCTTCAATTGTTAGTAACTTTTCTTTGCTCCTATTTTTTTTTTTTATACATAACGAATGATGTTCATGTTATTTATTTCTGCAAGTTAAAAGTCAATTCTGTCTCATTTTCTTTCAGGTTTGATCGTGATTGGAAGAAAATTGAAGACTTTGTTGGTTCAAAGACAGTAATTCAGGTGTATATTTCTCATCTGTACTTTAACAAATCCTATGTTAGATCTGCTGCCTATTTTAATAACTCAGGATGTTTTTAATTATGTCAGAGATACCGTTTATGATTAAAAAAAAAACACAATAAGTGTTGCAAAAAGTAAATAATAAAACGAAAAACGTGTGGTTTGAGGTGATAAACATTGTGTACGGAGCCGGTTGTAAGGTGCGTCCCCTCAGTCTAAGAGGTAGAGAGTTCAAATCCTGCAAGTAGTGGCGAACCTTAAGATTTCCGACCGGGGGTTCGAAAACGTATATACCAAAAATTTCTATAAAACCGGGGGGTCAAAAACGTATATACTCAAAAATTTCTATACGAAAACTACATACTCTCCACTAACGAGTGAAAAGTTCAGGGGGTCGGCCGCCCCTCCCGCCCTCCACAAAGCTACGCCCTTGCCTGCAAGGTACATGTATAGGAGTATTTAAGAGTATATTAGTTTACCGCTGAAAAAATATATTTATATATATACCACTTGCCATCCAATTTCTCACATTTTCGTTTCAATGTACAACTTTGAACATCGATATCTCTTTCGTCTTGGCTCTGTGTTGGATACTTCTTTGCTCGTTGCAAAGCCTTTATGAAAGAGAACGCAAACCCTTTAAGTAATAATTATTATATAATAATTACATAAATATTTATGTACAAAATTAGTAAAAATTCACCTTTTCACTAAAATTTCCAACAAATTATTCAATGTATTACTTTCTATGCGTTGTAGAACCATGCTTTAAATCACTGGACTCATTTTTCTGTATGTAATTTGGTTGAAATGCAGCTTGTTATATATGATTTGGTCTCTGCTGGGTTCACCCCCTTTTAGTTTTGTTTATTAGTAATTCGCTAAAGGGCATCGATTAACTCCTTAATGTTATATAACTGCATTTGAGCTTAACATTCTAATGATATAGTTCCTTAATTTTCTATTGAAGGGGGTAATTCTATTTGCAGATACGAAGTCACGCCCAGAAATACTTTCTGAAGGTCCAAAAAAACGGATCAATCGCACACGTCCCGCCACCTCGTCCGAAACGCAAGGCTACACATCCTTATCCACAAAAGGCAGCCAAAAATGGTTGTGTATAATATATACTCCAAATTTGTTATATTTTATATCTGTATTTATAATTTTAATAACATTTTGTTTAACTTTATGGCAGTTCTATTACCACTTCAAACATCCATGTGCTATCCTTCCTCAATGAGTACCCTTACGCCTGGATATACTCCGTGGGACGACACTTCCCAGCTTATCAGTCCATCTAGTGGAATGATGACTTCACATGATGAATATGAGCTACATGGGATTGAAGGCATGCATACATGTTTGTAATCTAACGTTTCTTACTCGTCTGATAAGGTTATTCCGGCATTTAATATTAAGTCAATTGCCATTCCTCAGCTGACTCTGGATCAAGAGGCGCGCTAAAGATTAGTAACATCAGTAGCAGTGGCGTAGGGAGCTCCAGTAGAGAAATTCCTAGTTCTGAACTATCAAAACAAACAGAACCAGCTTCCGTCCTTCATGGTAATCTTGTACTTCATATATACATACATACATACACACGTGTGTACGTAGATGTAGTAATTATCGATGTATCTATTTAACTTGGCAACCCACACTACTTGATTCTGTTCTAAGTGAACCATTTCTGTAACTGTCATCCTTATTTTTTTTATTAAATACCTTTTCTAGGCATACCAGATTTCTCTGAAGTTTATAGCTTCATTGGAAGTGTTTTTGATCCAGAAAGTAAAGGGCATGTACAGAAATTAAAGGAGATGGATCCTATAAACTTTGAAACAGTGAGTCAGTTCAGATTTATTAATGTCAATTGTATTATCCATCGTTCTATTAACGCGATCTTGGATTTGTTAACTTAAGCAAAATTTCTAAATTTCTTTCATTTGACCGAGCAGGTCTTGTTACTAATGAGAAATCTCACAGTCAACTTGTCAAGTCCCGACTTTGAGCCAATGGTATTTATGTCCTTTTCATGAACCTGTATCTTTTTCTACTAACTGGTAACTTAGATATTATAATATCCATGAATTTTGTAAATATTAGTGATTTTGTTAGTGTTGACCTCTAGATTATGTTGATGGGTGCAGAAAAAGGTCTTGTCATCATATGATACCGATTCCAAAACTTTAGGAGTGTCCGCAGACAATGTTTACGAACGCCCAAAGCAATGAGATTAGGGGCTTCCAAAACTATAGGGGTGCCCTCATAATTACTATGTAGTATGTCTTTTCCTTTGATCTATCCTAACTACTATAGTTACATGTACATTATTGTTGTCATTATCAATACAATTTATTTTCGTTCTTTATACGTTTTGTTCTGAACCACGTGTTCCTGTTTATCAGAACTATAGATGAGACGCGTGTGAAAGTTTACATGGAAAGCTCTATGAATGGTGGAAACCGTACAAAAGTTGCTTGGAACACGCACAAGGATGTGAAGATCAAATCTCCAAAAAGAAGTCCGGTGTGGTTTAGAACCGCGAATATCAAATGTGAAGATGGTCATACAGTTCGGGGTTGTAGCCGGATACGGGTGAATTTCTTGAAGATCTTCTTGTGATTTTATTTGTTTTTTTTATATATTTTTGGCTAGTATATTGCAAGAGTGGTGTCACTAAAAGTAAAAAGAGGGAAAAGTAATAATGCCTAACAAACTGTTGCAGAACAAATTTTGGTTTATGTACCGTTTCCTTGAACTTGAATGGTGGTGTTTACTGTTTAGTCTATTGCTTTTATTCAATACTTGATGATAGACATCATGACCTTAAAGTGAATGATTCAATAATGGAATGGACGCCCTAAAAGGTGTCTTGCACGCTTTTAAAGAATAATATGAGTTGTTGAATAAATTTTCATGGTTATAAGAGTACGGGGTGTGGAGGGCTTGGGTTGGGGGTATTGCTCGACACGTAAAGAACAAATTGCTTGATTGCTCGCGGGCTTTCGACAAATTTGTCTTACCCTATAGATTTGGCATTTTAATCCTTCTCCTTCCACATAGTTGGGATTATTTGGAGATTTCTGTACACGTTTCAGTCAACGTTTTCTATATAGGTCCCTCTCCTTCCACATGGTTGGGATTAATTGGAGACTTGGGACACGTCTCAGTCGACGTATTCAATATAGGTCCTCTCCTTCCACATAATTGGGATTATTTGGAGATTCGGGACATGTCGTCTCATAGTTGGACGAAAATTTTATCTCCTTTCCACATAGTCGGGAATTAGTTGGAGATTTAATACATGTTTCAGTCAACGTATTTAATTTAGGTTCATCTCCTTCCGCATAGTTGGGATTTGGAGATTCGGAACAATTAACGTCACATAGTTGGACGAAAATTTTATCTCCTTTTCTCATAGTCGGGAATTAGTTGGAGATTTAAGATACGCTTCAATCAACGTATTTAATATTGGTCCCTCTCCTTAGTTGGAGATTCGGGACAATTAACGTCACATAGTTGGATGAAAATTTTATCTCATTTCCTCATAGTCGGGAATTAGTTGGGATTTAAGATACGTTTCAGTCAACGTATTTAATATTGGCCACCATCCTTAGTTGGAGATTCGGGACACGTGTCAGTTGACGTATAAATATAGGTCCATCTCCTTCCACATAGCCGGTATTATTTGTAGATTTGGGACTCATATCGTCTCATAGTTTGACGAAAATTTACACTTTCTCAACCACTCATTGGTGGGAACCTGTGCTTTTAGCCTTCGTCTATTGAGCAATCAAGAGATTTGTTTGATATGGTGGGAGCAATAAATGTGACCTTCATAACATTTGAAGGAAATAATAAAATGGGCTCCATAAAGTCAATGATTATTCTTATGGCAGTGATATTGCCAAATATATTTAGATGCTTACTATTAGTTGATATCAGTACAATATGATCGTTGGGAGATCTTAGAGGTTCCATGCATTAAACCTTCATATTGGCCAGGCATGAAAGCAATCTATGGTACACACTAAGACACTACCAATCACCATATGGTGCTTTTATCATACTAAGTTTGCCATTTGTAGTTGTTAATGGTCAATGAAATAAAAATCAATGTCGAGCTCCAAATGATCCAATGGAGAACTTACTGGCGAAATTTGCCGAATTTATATAAATTAGTATACCCAGATGAGTTTGGATAATCGAGTGGAGATTATATGCTTTAAGCAAGAACCAGAAAAGTGATTCCTTTTTCTGCTTATTCTCCAGAATGAGAGAACATTAAATCAAAGAATAGAATTTTGTGCAAAAGTGTATAGATATCCTTGCCATGATGCAGCATTCCATAGTTGTTGTTGCTTTAATCAGCTGGTGAGATATCACCGGAGTGTCTATCGAATATGATAGACTTCAGATAAATGATATTGGGTTACCAAAGGAGTATCAAAAGAAATAGTATCTGGTAACGAGGTTTAGCATCCTCGTATCGGAGTCATCATCTCCAAAACAGTGTAGTTAGCCATATGGAACTTCAAGCTACTCAATGGTAGAGATTATTGAGTCTGCGACCCATCATAAATTCTTTATCTCGTCCGCGACATCTTGACGGCATTTGCAGAATATTTATAAAATCAATAACTATATATATATATATATATAGGATTAGGTTCAAACGTGAACAAAATCCCAAGAGTGAACTGCGTGAACTGATCTGGGCCCTTGATTTTTATGATCTTGAGATTAAAGTGAGTGGCATGATGGTAATTATTTGGTTAATTTTTTCCGTTTAATTAAACACAAAAAGTGTATATGTGTAATTTCAATCTTAAATTGATTGCATAAATCTCTCACAAATCAAGTAATCAATTATCCTATTAAATTCATTGCATAAATCTCTCACAAATCAAATCAAGGATTAGGAAAGATGTAACTTAATTCAATTATTAAAATAATTATTTGTTTAAATGCGATGTACACATGTGTATTCTGATTTTGCCCTCTTTTTAATGCGATGTACACATGTGTATATCGTCTGTTTTTGTGATATCTCAGAATTTTTTTTGTATTGAATGTTGATGTACACCTGTGAATTACTGTACACATATGTACGATGCTGAGTACATATGTGTACTGTTCTATTTATATCCCAGTACACATGTGTATACCGTTGAAATATGAAGGTTACGTGGATCTTAAAAATCAAAATCAAAATTTGAATTCTGTTGATGAAATCTGAAATAAAAATTAAAATTGAAATCTGTTGATTTGTTGTTTGTTTTGATAATTATCTTATTAATAAATAAACATAATGTGGATAATGAATTTAAATTAGGAAAGATGTAACTTAATTCAATTATTAAAATAATGATTTAAATCTAATTTTTTATATAATTACAATCCTACCCTTAACAACTAAAAAGGAAATCAAGGGTCCATATATGTTCACGCAGTTCACTCTTGGAAGGTTGTTCACGCTGGAACCCTACCCTATATATATATATATATATATATATATATAAGAGTAGTCTTATGTTCGGATCTAGACTCGGAGTTTCTTAAGAAATCTGCATTTGTGATATTTGTGACTAGACACAAAAAGCAAGTGTCTAATTCACTCAAATTGTAGCTCTGATACCAACCTGTCACACCCCGATTCCCGGTGGGTCTGGATGGGTCGTGACGATTGGATAACAGTATCACAATATGATAATATGCAGCGGAAGTATTAGAGTAAAAGTATTCAATAAAAGCTTGAATGTATAATAAAAGTTGTACAAGCGTTTCAGTATAAGCCCACATGCGGGATCTAATAAACAGAGCTTTAGACATCATAGGCCGTATGCTTGAGGAGTTGCAAATTCCTTAGCCTTCATTCTATCCAACCCGGATTCCTAGCCTATTATAAGGTTCGATACCTGCGGTTCAATCTTTTGAAAATACGTCAGCTTTTGCTGGTAAATACAATTAACTGACTCGTTTTGAAAACAGTTTTTCAAAAAGAGTTTTATATATATAGAAAACTCGTAGGTAATCATTTAATATTTTTTGGGATTCTTTTTTGACACCAGATTTACATACTTGTCATACAATGGGTGTCACACCCCAACCGATGGCGGAAACATCGGGGCATGGCACTGAGCGAAACAGATTGTCCATGAGTATCCATAACAACTATTCATTACCAGATAATTGAAATGTCATGTCCCATACCACAACATATCCAAATAAAAACATTTATTACAAATAATTATCTCATAAACAAATACTGCTCCGACGACTCAGATTTAAGCGTGACATAGCTAGACCCCTAGCTTGATTCATCAAAGCACAGCAATCCCTAGCATCTTAGGCACCTTTCACATACGTTAAAATAAAGTCAATACACTTAGTGTAAAGGTGAGCATACAAGTTTGATACTAGCATAATAGAGTTCGAAATCGTTTACGCATACCCAGCATGTACAACGTATAGTGTGAAGCATGTAAGTTATCGACAAAGATCCTATCAATACCAATGACTGCGAGTTGACTGCGAGTAGCGAGTGCGCATCACATGTCCACCACTGTGAACACGTGAAGTAATTGTCCTTAACAACCCCTGAGTGAACAGGTGCTGAGTCCAAACTATAGTACTATCGTTGCTAAGGCAGGTAGACATCAATAAATGTGTTAACATAACAAACATGCATTCATCGAGTCACGTATAACATGCATTAATGGTCAGCGTATAAATAGTGTTTGCGTTGTGTGTTCGATGTGATTTAGAATAAGAACGTATGTAACACCCAAAAGTGCATAAAGCAAAAAGGGATCGAGTATACTCACAGATTGTGTTTAACAAGTAAACACTCTCTTGGATTGAAGGGAGCGCTTGAGAGATTAGCCTGAATAATTAATGATAGCGTAAACGATAAGCGGCGTATAAAACGATGCAAGTGTACCAAGGATCGGATGGCAGTCCGATCAGATGGCCAGTCAACCGGGTGGCAATCCGTTCGGATGGTCATCCAATCGGATGGCCATTCGATTGGATTGACACCTCGTTTGGTGAGGATGTGTTTAGGTAGACAGCAATCAATGTGTTAACATAACAAACAGGCATTCATCGAGTCACGTATAACATGCATTAATGGTCAGCGTATAAATAGTGTTTGCGTTGTGTGTTCGATGTGATTTAGAATAAGAACGTATGTAACACCCAAAAGTGCATAAAGCAAAAAGGGATCGAGTATACTCACAGATTGTGTTTAACAAGTAAACACTCTCTTGGATTGAAGGGAGCGCTTGAGAGATTAGCCTGAATAATTAATGATAGCGTAAACGATAAGCAGCGCATAAAACGATGCAAGTGTACCAAGGATCGGATGGCAGTCCGATTAGATGGCCAGTCAACCGGGTGGCAATCCGTTCGGATGGTCATCCAATCGGATGGCCATTCAATTGGATTGACACCTCGTTTGGTGAGGATGTGTTTGTGTATGATGGTTTGTACTTTGAAGTTTTCGTTGTAGCATTTTAAAAATAGAGAAGTATCTCTACCCTTCAGGTCGGTCGATCGAACGGTCGTTCGATCGGACGGCGATCCGATTAGCGAGGCTTTTGAGAACAAGTTCACAGCAGGACGGTCACTCGATCGGATGGCTATCCGATCGGGTGGCAATCCGTATGTATTGAACATGTTGAAAATTGATTAAGTATCAAAGTCCCAGACGTCACACGATCGGATGGTCACTCGATCGGATGGCAATCTGATCGGGTGGTAATCAGTTCGACGTTCAGTCCCTTGAAAAGTTTGAATAAAAGTTTAAGTGTGGAACCAAGTGCAACCCGATCGGATGGCGGGTCGATCGGATGGCAATCCGATCGAATGGCAATCCGATCGGACGACAATCCGTCCCAACGACCATGACCGTCTTGACACTTGATTTTTTTTGAAGTTTTGCAGTGTTGAACGAGACGTTATGATAACTTGCTTAAACAACAGAAACCCCATCTCGTCCCAAGTGACCCGATTGAACAGGAACCACCCTAGTCCGACCGGTTCACGGTTCGAGACGGTTGTTCATGTTCAAACCCGAAATCAGTAGTCTCTTAGATAGAATTCAGATCTGGAACTAATACATCACTAAGAATGAGTAGAAGATCAGAACAAGCTCCGTTCTATCGGTTTTGAATGCATTGAGTGTAAAAGAGTTGAAAGAAAGTTGGAAATCCTTCTTTCAATCCTTTCAACCATGAATTTTGTGTAGATCTATGCAAGAACATTGATTAATCTTGTGGAAATCCTTCAGATCTAAGTTGTTCTTGGTGGAATGAAGCCAAACATTGAAGTTCATAAGAACCTCATGATGACATCAGAACACCTAAAATTCGGTGATTTCACGGTTAAGACTTAAAAGTTGAGATTCAAAGGTGAAAATGGTGTAGAAGTGCGTGTAGATCATAGAAGTACAAGATTTAGGTTGAAAACTTACAAGAATCGAGAGAAATCGAGAGAAATGAGGGCTTGAAGTCGGCCGGTCGAACAAGGGAGCTGTCACATCACAAATGATGTGACAGGTGGGTATTTATAGGGTTTTCCAAAAAGGAAAGTGGGGAAAGTGGCTAGTCGATCGACTGGCAACTCGATCGGGTGGCAGCCCGATCGGGTGGCAACTCGATCGGATGGCAACCCGATCGGATGGCAATCCGATCGGATGGCCACTCAATCGGTTGGCCACTCGATCCTAGTGTTCGGCGCGACGAGTTTTGTTGTTTCGATTCGCGTGTTGAGCGTTGCAATGCGATTTGAGCGAGCGAAGCGATAGTATTTCCCATTAGTTACACAAATAACATAACTACTATATCTAACATACAATCACTATAATTAACTTGTGTTTAGCGTTTGTGATTCGATTGCGATGCGATAGATTGCGATTTGCGATTAACACCTCAACATAAACATAACATGCACAAGTAACACATAAATAGCACACACACATAAAACAATATCCAGAACACTTAATCCGAGTTGCGATAGCGATAAACGATAAATTGATCAAACATGCGATTAAATAGCGATTAAACCTCGATTATTAATAGATACTCCACATAATACAACTAAAGCAATTAAATAAATTGATTCGATTACAAGTCAAATAAGTCAAAACAGTAGTTGAGCCAGGAGTGACAGATCGCAATTAGCAATCCTTTATTCCTTTGACTTCAATCTTGACTTTGACTTTCGAAACAAGGGGTGTTACAGCCTCCCCAACTTAAGGGAATTTCGTCCCGAAATTAGGCTTTAGTCGTAACAAATAACTGCGGGTACTTCGTCTTAATGTCGCTTTCGAGTTCCCAGGTAAACTCGGCACCGCGTTTGCCTTCCCAACAACCTTCACAATGGGAATGCGTGAGCGTCTGAGCAACCTTGGTTTCTCGTCCCACGATCTCGACAGGCTTTTCCACGATGTGTAATGTTTCATCCACTTGCAAGTCCTCAAGAGAGACATGTAATTCTTGGTCGGCCAGGCACTTTCTGAGGTTCAAAACGTGGAAAGTCGGGTGGACGTTACTCAGTTCCTATGGTAGTTCGAGTCTGTAGGCCACTTTTCCAATTCTTTCCAGAATCTTAAAGGGTCCAACATATCGAGGCGCGAGCTTTCCTTTCTTGTCGAATCTGACCACCCCCTTCAAAGGTGCAACCTTTAGGAGTACGTGATCGCCAACGTCAAATTCATGGGGCTTGCGGCGTCTATCAGCGTAACTTTTCTGTTGGCTCCGAGCTTTCAACAGATTGTCTCAAATCTAGAAGATTTTGTCTGTCGTTTCTTGCAACAGCTCGGGACCGGTAATTTACGCGTCTCCGATCTCGTGCCATACAATAGGTGATCGACATTTCCTTCCATATAGAGCCTCAAATGGTGCCATTGTATGCTAGAATGATAATTGTTATTTGTACGAGAATTCGACCAAAGGTAAGTACCGTCCCAATTACCATCAAAATTTATAACACACGATCGGAGCATGTCTTCAAGGGTACGAATCATTCTTTCAGTCTGACCGTCGGTTTGGGGATGGAAAACGGTACTTAGGTTAAGTGTAGTACCGAGAGCAAATTGAAATGTTTCCCAACACCGCGAGGTAAACCGACCATCGCGGTCAGAGATGATGTCGCGAGGCGTCCCATGTCGACTAATGATCTCGTTGGTGTAGATTCGGGCTAATTTCTCTACCTTGTAGTCTTCTCGTATTGGTAGGAAGTGAGCTGACTTAGTCAAACGGTCAACCACAACCCAAATGCTATCATGACCAGATGAGTACGAGGAAGTTTCGTTATGAAGTCCATAGATATACTCTCCCAATTTCCACATCGGGATTTCGGGTTGAACGAGTAAGCTAGAGGGTCTTTGATGCTCAGCCTTGACCTTGGAACAGGTCAGCACTTCGAAACATAGATTGCGATATCCTTCTTCATGCCCGGCCACCAGTACTTGTAGTGCATGTCCTGGTACATCTTGTCGGCACCGGGATGAATGGAATATCGAGATTTGTGGGCTTCGTCCATCAGAAGTTGTAGCAAGTTCGTACGCTTGGGAATCCAAATTCGATCCAAGTAATGAAAGATGCCATTCGACTTATTCTCGAGTTGGATGCCATCGTTTAGAATCATTTCCTTCTTCAAAGTTCGCTCGGTAAAAACAAGCATGTTGCGCGTCACGGATAAGAGCTTCGAGGTTAAACTGGCTTGGGAATTTTGAAACACTAAGCAAGTAGCTTCGTCGACTGAGGGCATCGGCAACGACGTTTTCTTTGCTGGATGGTAACGGATCTCACAGTCGTAATCGTTGAGCAGTTCTACCCACCGGCGTTGACGCATGTTCAGTTCCTTCTGGTCAAAGATATGTTGTAGGCTCCTATGATCGGTGAGATCATACACTTGGTACCATAAAGGTAGTGTCGCCAAATCTTTAACGCGAAAACAACTGCGCCAAGCTCGAGGTCTTGTGTGGTGTAGTTCTTCTCGTGGATCTTGAGCTGTCGAGAAGCGTACGCGATAGCCTTGTCTCGTTGCATAAGAACACAACCAAGACCAAGGTTCGAGGAATCGCAGTAAACTACAAAGTTGTCATTTCTGTCGGGCAGTGAGAGCACGGGAGCATTGCAAAGCATTGTTTTGAGGGCTTTAAAGGCTTCCTCCTGTTTAGTTCCCCAAACAAAAGGTTTATCCTTATGCGTAAAAGAGGTAAGCGGCACGACGATCTTAGAAAAACCTTCGATAAAACGACGATAATAGCCTACCAGTCCTAGAAAAGAACGGAATTCAGACGGATTCTTGGGTGTAACCCAACTCTTAACAGCTTCGATTTTCGCAGGGTCAACGTGGATACCTTGACTATTGACAATGTGACCCAAGAACTGGACCTCCTCCAGCCAGAATTCACACTTGGAGAATTTGGCGTAGAGACGGTTTCCCTAGAGTAACTCAAGAACCAAACGTAGATGCTGCGAGTGTTCGGCCTTTGACTTGGAATAGATCAGGATATCGTCGATGAATACGATTACGAAGCGATCAAGGAAGGGTTTGCACACTCGATTCATCAAGTCCATGAAGACTGCAGGAGCGTTGGTCAAACCAAAAGGCATGACAACGAACTTGAAATAACCATAGCGGGAAGCGGTTTTGGGTATATCCTCCTCTTGAATGCGTAATTGATGATAGCCTGAGCATAGATCGATCTTGGGAAAAACAAATAGCACCTTGTAGTTGATCAAATAAGTCATCGATTTGATGCAAGGGATAGCGATTCTTGATCGTCACTTATTCAAATCCCCATGGAGAGGTGCTAGGGCGAATAAAGCCTTTATCAAGAAGTTCCTAGAGCTGACTCGAGAGTTCGCGCATTTCAGAAGGAGCGAGACGATGCAGCGCTTTAGCAACAGGATTGGCTCTAGGAATAAGGTCGATTCGAAAATCGATATCACGAGCGGGCGGTAACCCGGGTAGATCATCGGGAAAAACGTTAGGAAATTCACGAACAACGGGGACTTGATCCACTTCCTCAACTTCCTTTTTCTCCGCTACTACAATGTGTGCCAAGAAAGCTTGGTATTCCTTGCGGAGATACTTGCCAGCCTGAACACACGACATGAGTTGGAGTTTCTTCAACGCGTCTTCACCGTAAACACACAATTGATCACCAATAGCGAGCGAGAATCGAATCATCTTATCGAAGCAAACAACTTCAGCATGGTTTTCATGAAGAAAGTCCATGCCTACTATGAAGTCAAAACTTCCGAGCTGCATCGAAATAAGATCGATGGGGAAGATGTGATTGTTGAGCTCGAGAGTACAATCACGAAGAACAGAATTGACAGCGACGGTTCTTCCGGTGCAAGTTCAACATCGAACGTCGAGGGAGATGAGCGCGCTTACGATTGAGGAGCTTTTCGAATTCAACCGATACAAAACAGTTATCTGCTCCAGTATTAAACAAACATGAAGCATATATACCATTCACAAGAAACGTACCATTCACCCACGTTGTTATCGGCTTGAGCTTGACGGACATTGATGTTGAAAGTACGTCTGTGGGGTGCTGGTGGTTGCTGTTGTTGCTGAGTCTGCTGCTGCTGGTGTGGCTCTTGGTTGACCACTCGGTTCGGGCACATGTTGGCGAAGTGGTTGGGATCACCACACGCATAGCAAGCTCTAGCATTGACCGTGGGTGCATGAGCCGCTTGATGGCCTTGAGGAGCAGTAAGTAGAGCTTGATGAGCAGGAGCTTGACCTTGTGTTGGAGCAGGGTTTTGACGTGGACTTGTACGTCAGTTGGCGGTAAATGGCCGTACATGTTGCAATGGCACAGTATCTGCAGGCGATTCCCACTGGGTAGTGATAGGTACAAGTAGGGTAAACCGGGTGAGGACCAGTATACGCACGCTTTGCCGGCGGTGCGTTGGTAACCGGGGCCGCTACTTGGCGGTGTTGATGTTGCTGAGGAGCTGGAACAACTTGAAGTGGAGCAGCATTGGTCACAGCACAGTTCTTGCTGGAACTGCTGTTGTTCTTTCTCTTGGCGTCTCGAGAGCTTAGATGACTGAGGAGCGGCGGCGGTTTTAGCGGTTGAAGCAGTAGTAGCTTGATGCAGATTCTTGGAGCTTTATCCCAGACTTCAGACTTGACTCGCTTGTCGTTGATCTCAGCAGCGAGCAAGTAGGTTTCTTCAATCGTTGACGTCTTTGCTGCTTGAACAAAATCAGCCACACAATCCGGAAGAGCACGGATATACTTCTTGATGGCTATTCGGGAGTCTTGACCTGGTCCGGACAGATTATACTCAACTGCTTGAAGCGCGCAGTCAAACAGCGTTGTCACCATCCTTCTTCTTAATGTGCCAAAATTCATCCTCCAGCTTTTGGCGCTCATGGGGAGGGCAGAACTCTTCCATGCATCACGTCCTTCAACTCGTCCCATGATAGCCCGTAAGCTGCATCATTTCCGCGTTTATTTCTCTTGGTCGCCCACCAGTCTAAAGTGCGGGACTGGAAGACGCCAGTTGCGTGAGAGTACGGAGATCATCAGGACAACCACTCTGGCGCAGGGTGACTTCGATAGAATCAAACCATTGAAACATGGCCGTAGGACCATCTTCTCTAGTAAACTCTTTCGGTCCGCAGGCTTTGAACTGTTTAAAGCTAAAAACAGCTTTGGGAGTATCGGTCCTGGACTCTTCATAAGATTTGCTTACATTCTCATGAAGTTCACTGACAATCTGAGGAATACCCTTCGCCATCTGTTTAGCTACCATAGAGGCGAGGCGTTTATCTGCCTGTTTTCGACGTGCGGCCTGGGTAGCGCGAGATCCAGATGACGACATTGTCTGCATCAGACAGCGCCATAGGACTCAAAACACTATTCGATTATTCCTAGTATAGTCTAGCGATTCACCATAGAGCTCAGGAACACAATCATTCATATAAGCACATAAACACATAAGCACATAATCACGTAGGGCACAGAAACACGTAGGCAAGTAAGGCACAGAAGCACATAAGGCAGTCAGAATACAGAAACCTAGCTATATGTTGCACGTATTCCCTATCCTTCACAGCGCGTATAGCGAATATATAGCGATTGCGAGTATCGAGTAGCGATTGCGAATAATGACCAACGATTTGTTAAAGTGGTGCGAATTGTGTGTGCTTTGGCGGAGCGAGAAAAGTGGAATCAAAACCATCAGTACCACTGTACTGTTTATCTCAAAACGCTAACAAATCACCATATAAATCTTATAAATTTCACATAAAATCGATAAATCACAGAGTTAGTTGCGGCAATTCCAGAATCGACACACATAAAATTCAAGGATAGATTGTCTCGGGTGTGATAGAAGTCGACTATCCAAAGTGATTCGACTATTCTCAAGGACTTGTAAGTGCACACTTTTGCCTTCGGACTGTGCTCTCGCTTCGATTTGAGCGATCGGGACACATCCTTCCGGTTACAGTGTGACCCAAGTCGTTGGAGTCCGTCGAGACTTTGGTGAGAGTTTTGTAAAACCACATTAGGGAGTAGAACGAGTTATCAAGGTTCGGGTTTCACCCCTAACTTAGCGACTACGTTCCTGCTGGTGTGATGAAATCACGAGATAGGTAAGGAGATTTGCGTCGAAATATGGATTTCACTCCTGGTTCAACGCAAATTCTCTTGCAAAAATAGCAATTCGAACGAGTAATCTGGTCGAGAGTTTGCAGTTTTCACACCTAATCTTAACCAGATCATTCGTTTGTGTGAGTAATCAGCCTTAGGAAAGGCTGATCTTGCGCAGAACTGTAGCATGCGATGTTCGCGCAAGTGTGTAGTGTACATCGAGTTCGAGCGAGAAATAGAGAGCAAGCTCGTACAAACCCCTATAGGGCATGCACAAGTCGGTCTGTTGGTACTTAGACTATAGACTAGGTCGTTTCTAAGACATCGACCCGGACTAGGTCAAGTCTTGCCTAATTTCCTAAAGTTATGGCTCTGATACCAATCTGTCACACCCCAACCGATGGCGGAAACATCGGGGCATGGCACTGAGCGAAACAGATTGTCCATGAGTATCCATAACAACTATTCATTACCAGATAATGAAAATGTCATGTCCCATACCACAACATATCCAAATTAAAACAGTTATTACAAATAATTATCTCATAAACAAATACTGCTCCGACGACTCAGATTTAAGCGTGACATAACTAGACCCCTAGCTTGATTCATCAAAGCAAAGCAATCCCTAGCATCTTAGGCACCTGTCACATACGTTAAAATAAAGTCAATACACATAGTGTAAAGGTGAGCATACAAGTTTGATACTAGCATAATAGAGTTCGAAATCGTTTACGCATAACCAGCATGTACAACGATAGTGATAAACGATAAATTGATCAAACATGCGATTAAATAGCGATTAAACCTCGACGATTAATAGATACTCCACATAATACAACTAAAGCAATTAAATAAATAGATTCGATTACAAGTCAAAGAAGTCAAAACAGTAGTTGAGCCAGGAGTGACAGATCGCAATTAGCAATCCTTTCTTCCTTTGACTTCAATCTTGACTTTGACTTTGACTTTCGAAACACGGGGTGTTACAATGGGAACCAAAGATTAGAGTCGGTCATTTTCAGTGCTATAATGATTAAGGGTACACACCAAAGTTGAATAAAACATGTCTTACAGTCGGTATGCCTACCCTTGCACGCTATTCCGTATGGCCATAATAGTTCATGAGTCGAGACGCCCGGACAGGGTACCAATAACCCCCAATTGTTTCAGTTATCAAGTAAAACGGATTAAACCAAGCTCTTACATTTATGAGCAACATAGACGGCTCATTTATGTAATACCCGCTCCAAGTGGCGTATTCGCCGTACCCCAAGTGGCGTATTCGCCGTACCCTAAGTTTAAAAACTAAAATAAGTTAAAAGTATTTACCTTTTGCTAGCTTCCAATCAATATTATTATAATTTAGCAAAAGCCGCAAGTCTAAGTATTATTGACCCAAATCCGATTATCTGGGGGGTTCTATAGTCCGGAATGAACAGAAATAATTATGTGTTAGAATGTATACGGTTCAAATGTTAGTCCCTTTTAGATATGACCCGTTACTTAAGAATAGGTTCGCTAGATTAAGCGTAGATCATGTAGAATGTGGTTTATACCTATCCGAGTGCAATGACTCATTCGATAAAGGTTATTTTACCAAGCATTCTGATTTGGAGAGGTTTTGAAATGTTTAGACCCGTTACGCCTAAATTATATGAACTAGGTTCATATAACTAGTTATGCGCGTAAAAGCGGGTTCGGAAGGTCGATCGGGTCCTATGACAAGTCCAAGGTGTCAAAACACATTTTATAACATTTATACATTCTGTTTTAAAGTTAGAATGTTAACCATTTGGTTTAAAAACCGTTTCTTTAGCTTTTAGGATAAAAAGGGCATAGTCGTCCTTTTTAAGATATAAATTCTAGACTTATCATATAACCTACCAAACAACATGACCAAAAGGTATAACTTATAAGGGTTATACCTCATATTAATATGGTCACAAAATCAGTTCTAAACAAGTCTTAACATTGACCAAAGGGGTCAGAATCGAAAGTCAAAGCAAAAGTCAAACTGTTTGACTTTCGATATAGAATTTAACTCTAAACAAGAAATGATGAGTTGGAAATGTTTAGACATGTCCTAATATGTTTTATAAACTGATATAATGTCAAAACTTAAGGTTTTGATAGTTAAAAACTTAATTAGTGCAATTCGCAAAGTTTACGTTTTTTTACCATTTATTTAATATAAATGCGACTCGTCATTTCGCCTACTTAACGTGATCTTTAGAAGGTATGATCCCAGGGGATTATTACCCTCATCGTTACGATCACGTAGCCATGTTCGGATCGAATATTGGCTTGACCATAATGGTCATAACCGAAAGTGAAACAGAAAGTCAAATTGTTTGACTTTTGGCTAATAACTAGCCTATAAAATGAAATAGACTATGAAAGAACACTTACTTATGTTCTAGGAGAAGATTAACTTCAGTAGGAGTCTTCCTTGAATCAGGAAACAACTCCAAGAAGATAGAGAGATAGAATGGAGGAAATGAGCAATGGAAATGGATGAACTCATGGGCTATTTATAGTTGCAAGCTCACCACAAGATCATGCCAAGTGTTAAGGATAGTTCTAGTATGGTCCCATGTGTGCAATGTTGTGTTTAAACTAGGTGAAAGAGTGGCAAAACGAAGCTAGGTGTCAAGATATGCAAACTGCCTTGGAGACCAAGCATAAAACTACCAGCATGGTCTCTTACGGACCATAATGGTTTATCGCTTATGGTCCGTAAGTACCTCAGCGCACCCATTTTCTTTCCAGCTTACGGTCCGTAAGCTCAATGGTCTTACGGTCCGTATGGAGTTGCCAGGAAAAGTTACTTAGTGATTTTACATCTTTAGTCCCTGGACTTTGATTCTTTCGCCATTTGGCATAAATAATCCCTCTCCTTCCCAGAGTTTGGATCAGTCAGGAACATGTTTCAATGAACCTAGAATGTAATTCCTTCCTCCTTCCACATAATCGGGATAAATTGGAGGATTAGATATATATCATTACATAGTTGAACGATAAATTCCCTCTCCTTAGTTGGAGATTCGAGACACGTGTCGTCTCATAGTTGGACGGAAATTTACGGGTGTTACAGACTAGCACATGCCATTTAATTTGATTATCTTACATAACTTATGCAGATAAAAGACATGACAAAGGAAGAATTTGTCCATATTCTTCGCCGTTAGAGCACTGGATTCTCTAAAGGAAGCTCAAAATACATTCTCTAAAGGAAGCTTAAAATACAGAGGTGTTACCCTGCATAAATGCGGTCGGTTGGAAGCTCGGATGGGGCAGTTTCTTAGGAAAAATTAAGTATTTTAAGAACTAATTATGAAACTTATATTAACACTAAATTTAGGATGCAAGAAATATGAAGGAATATGTGTCTATTCTGTATTCCTAGGTTACATCGTTTTTTTATTAAATTAGGGCTTATGACAAGGCTGCTATAAAATGTAATGGAAGAGAAGCAGTCACTAACTTCGAACCCAACTCATATGAGGAGCAGTTAAGCCCCGAGACCGAAAATGGAGGTACTAATAAACTAATATTCGATAGTTTCAATGCATGTGTTTTTCGAGTATTGATCTTGATTATTGTCTTCAACTACATAGCCTTTAGCCAATCCATAGATTTGAATTTGGGTATTAGTATTAACACAAATGACACGTTAGGGAGCTTGCACCAAATCAATCGTCTCGTAGTTGGCATGCCTGAGGATCAAAGAACAAGGGTAATTTAAAACGTTACTAATAACAATTCTGTCATCATTTTTTCCCCACACTTGAGCTTCGTTATCTGTTTAAGCCATATTTATTGCACAATTGCAGACTAAACACCTTGCACCTATGACTAACACACTGGCAACTCAAATGCCCCAGGCCCACCCTCCTAACTGGAGTGGTGTTCCGACTTCCCGGTTTTTTCCCTCTTTACCAGGTATCCACAATGTTTATTTTAAAGGTGTATCAACTCAAAAGCATATACATTTGATAGCATTTATTGCCGCTTCACCATGATCAGGGAACAACAATGGAGAAGAGTATGGGGCCTGCACCTAATTGGGCATATGTAGCTCCACTCTTCTCTGCTGCTGCAACATCATCATCAGGATTCGGTAATTCAACAAACACTGCTTCATCATCACCAGCTGCTTGTGCTCATCATCAACCGCCATTTCTCCATCAGTTCATACCCCATATCAAACACTTGTAGGAAGGTGATGATTCATTTTTATTAGTCGTTAGATTGGCATATTCTTGTATACAATTCTCTTGATCTTTTAATAATATCATCAGACCATGCCAATGAAACCTGTTTATCTTTGCACGTTGATAGGTTGTTGCCAATAAATTCATATCGTTGTTAAAAGAAATAAACTAATTGTAGGATTGAAGCATATGTAAATGTGTGGTAGTAACATCTGCTTGAATTGTTAACTACTCGAAAAACCACAACTAACCAATTAGACAATAACCAACGACTCGATTTTGTTTTTTTAACCGAATATTACAGTTCAGTTTTGTTTATATCATTCCACACGAAAAAGGGCAATTACAAAGCAATGGCAGGTAGTCGGGCAACAAGTTGCGCCGCCGCCCCCTTTTGAATAGAAAAACCAATTCTACTAAATACAAAGTTTGAAACCTTTAGCGACGAAGAATTACTATTAACGACTTTTTGAACCCGATTCAAAAGTCGCACAGCGTCAGGAGCGAGACCACCAAAGGCATCAAACGCAAACGGGACAAACACATGTTGATTCTCCAGGCAGACTTTCTCATGTTTTGCCTCGCTTCAAAACCAAACTGAATGTAACAAAACTCCATAACCGGACGAAACAATACAAAACAAACCCGCCGAACTTGTTTGACTGTTCGTTATTGGATATGTGGCCTACAATCATTATTTTGGGCCAAAACTTTTACGTCTAAATTTATCAATAAACGACTAACAAATAAAATTAGACAACTTTTAGGCCTAAGTTTATGATTTTTAACCAATATCAAGCTTAGATGTAGAAACCGTAAACTAACCGATAACCGAACCAAATCTATTTTGGAAAACTGAAAAACCGAAATTTTGGTTTTGATTCGGTTCAGTTCAGTTCGAGCCCAAAACTACCTATCCACACCTGTACAGTACAGAGTACATGTACGGTTGATTAGGGCCAGGTGGAGAAAGGCCTGGTCTATTCGCACACGGCCTTTGTCTTTTTGCACACTCGAAGCGCCCCGCTTTGGCCATAGCGGGGCGCTTTGGCCAAGGTCAACAGACAAGGACTGACTAAGGACTGACTTTGTCAGTCCTTGTCTGTTGACCTTGGTCAAAGCGCCCCGCTATGGCCAAAGCGGGGCGCTTCGAGTGTGCAAAAAGACAAAAAGCATTGGCTGGAATTTGTGTTGTTTTTTTTTTTTTAAATAGGTGGGATGTGGGTTAGTTTGGTAGTGTTTTTTGGAGGAAAAAATTGTATTTGAGTAAAATTAATGGGTGGCCTTTATAATACGTTGTTTTATAATTACGTTTTTTTACGTCATTATTTTTATAGAACGTATATAATATAAGTGCGTCTTTATAAACTGTTAACCTAGTTTATTTTGTTAAATTAAACGAACACGTTAAATAATATAAGAGCTTGCACCGTAGGCTCTCAACCCGTCTTCCTTACGTTTTAGTTCCCTACTCAAAAGCTCAATCGCATATATTGAAACCTTTCTGAGAATATATGCAAGCATGGGCTGCTTCTTGTGGTGCGTCATCACTTTTCGGAGGCTTGTTTCAAAGCTTGTACTAATCTCGGTGTATTGTCTATCAACAACATGATCAACATACAGTACAAGTTTATCCAGTGTGTTGCGATGACTTGGAAAGTGACTTTTTAGTGTTGCATGCATGCCCTCAACCCTGTTGGTCGTAGTTTGGTGAAAGTTGATAGTTTTGTTAATCCAGCATGATACAAACTTTTCACGGTACGGATCCAACCAGGATTTCTTCATATAATCAAAAACCTCTAAAATTAAAAAAAACGTAAATAGTCAGTTTTTGTTATTATATAAAATTTGAACATAATTATGTAAGAAATACCTACGTTCACGGTCATCTTCTTTCAGCTGTGCTTCAAGGTTTTCCAAGTTATACCTGTATATTTCCTCGGTCGTAGACTCGCACAATAACCAAAAACTACGTACGAATTCTTTCCAATCCTTGTCAGAGAATTTCTTTTTGCTGTTCTTATTAATATTTTGTTGAATATGGAACCGACAAAGATACTTATGCGCTTTTGGAAAAACTTGTTCACACGCGTTCATCAGCGCAAAATCCCTGTCTGTTAAAATCACGCGCGGTTCCATACATCCTACCAGCATAGACTTGATCCTCTGCAACACCCATAGGTAGTTCTCTGACTTCTCAGCGGAAATTACCGCACAAGCAGCCGTAAACGATTTGTTTGTCGACGTCATGCCTACGACCTGAACAAATGGCAGGTTGTACATGTTCGTTTTGTAGGTGGCGTCAATAATTAGCACATGCGGGAAGGCACACCACATATTGAATGATCTTTCGTGAACAAAGAAGACATCTTCAACTTCGTTTGATATCTCATTCGTGCGCATGTAATAAGTGTAATTTTTTTCGAGAAGAATGCTTTCAAGTTTTTGCATCGGAGACTTACCGACATTTTTTTCGGCGTTGATCTTCTGAACAGCGTTGTGTATATCTTTCGGAATAAGCTTTCTAGCCGGATTGTTTTTTGTCAGCGTTCGCCAGATACTTTGGTTGGGAATGTCTTGCTCTGCCAGCTCCTTAACCAGTTTTGTATCCTCCGAAGAAAGCCTTCTCGCATACGCGTGACCCTCTAAGTTTTCAATAGGAGTGTGGTTATGCTTCGCCTTCGTCACCTCGATCCTCCAAACACTTCCGGATGATTCCGAAAACCCGATCATCTCGAACGGGCAGCCTATTTTCTTGCTACCCGTTTTCCTCTGTGTAGCTATACTCTTATGCTCCCCACCAAAAGTACATTGAAACCAAATCTTGTAATTCTCTCCTCTTTTATTCGACCTCTTAGTCACAATGAGGTAACCGTTGTCTTTTGCCGTGTCTTGTACCCAACGCACCAACTCTTTACGTGACGAAAAGGTCTGCGTCGTATCAAACGAAAACGTAACCAGGTAACAGCCTTCCTCGTCAACAGACACATCCCCCGGCTCACCATCGTCACCGAGGTCCGAATATACTTGATGTTCAAAGTTGTGCTCGCCACCGTAACCGAAATTCGAATAACCTTGTAAGCTCTGTTGACAACCGTAACTGTCGTTTGGACCACACTCCTGCTGTACAAAGTTGTACTCGCCACCGTAACCGAAATTCGAATAACCTTGTTGTGCGTAAGGGTCCTCCACAGGGGTATTCAAATCCAGCGTCACCGTGTTATCACGATAACGAATGCCAGATACAACCTCTGCCTCCCTCAAGTTGGACGAGACCGGTTTCTCATATGAGTCAGAAATAGCGGTCCCCTCGTAAGAATCAGGAACAACTGTCTCGTCAGAATATTGACCGAAAATATAGTTGTTTAACCACGACATCGTTTTTTGTAAACAACAAACAACAAAACACTCGAATACCCACGTATGTTTGTAAACAACGTGAAGAAGAAGAAGACCGAGCTTTGAAGCAGAACCTCAATCAGTAGTTTGCTTTTTAAAAGTGAAAATTTGGGTCGAAGCGCCGCGCTATGGCCAAAGCGCGGCGCTTAGGGTTAACGACAAAACATGTCAATCAGCTTTATGTCTGTCAAACAGTAGGGAATGTCTCAAACGTCAATCGAAGCACTTTTGTCGATCATAGCGCGGCGCTATGGCCAAAGCGCGGCGCTTTGAGGTGTGAAAATAATTTTGGGCGTGTGTGAATAGCATGACCCGTGGAGAAAAGTCAAAAGCGGCCATTTTGCTTGTTTTTTGACGTACAATACTTTTGGTTGACATGTGTGGCTAAGTAGATACTATTTATCATGGGCTTTGGAAACTACATTAAAAGCCCAATCGAATCAAACACACACTGATCATGTACTTGTTTGTAACATGGGTGCCAGTAAAAGTTGTTTTCGTTTGTGTTTCTATGTTTAGTCAGAACTATTGTGACTGTTGAGTATACTGCGGATAGTTTAGTGGATAAAATTCTAAAGTTAAAAAGTTTTACACTATAGTTTTTTCCACCGTTTGATCAACATGACTAGTAATATTTTTTTTTTAAGAAATGTTACATTATATTTTTTTTATGTTTAATTACTATAGTATTATGACACAAAGTACTTAGAATCTGACATACATGAATACACTTTATCTTTTACATGGATCTTTTTAAAATGACACCATGCATATTTAGAGGAAACAATGTGTATGGGAAGAGATGTACATTCACACTGGTTCGGGATCCGAAACCGTTTGGGTGAAACTGGTCCCGATCCGATCTGGTCCCTTAGCTTGAAAATATATTGTTGAAACATGTTAAATCCCAACCAAAACAGTTTCAAACCGAACTGTTTGGATAGATGCATTTTTTACCTAGTTTGACTCAACCCGGGTCGGTATGCATTTTGACCTAGTTTGACTCGACATGGGTTGGTTTCGGTTTGGCCCAAAATCCGGCAACTTTAACTGTTGGGGTCGTAAAAGAAGAGTTGACATTGACCTGGGCTCTTTTGTCATCTCCAAACCTAAGGCTTTATGCTAATTGGCCCATTAACAATGCAACAAAGGATCGGCCACTAACAATACGGAAAGGGGGTGGTTAATGCCTTAATGGCAACCCATTTACATTTTTTTTCAAAATATTTCGTTTTTGGTATTTTGAGCGGCCCATGCTATGTAAAGACGATTATAAAATATCGTTTTTTATGTATGTATATCATGGCCCAACAATTAACCAAAAAAAGAGATTGAGATTTGAGATACGTAATCTATCAATATAAAAAATTATACAATTTAACAAAACTTTGAAACGCAACAAAATTATATCATAAAAAAGTATATATGTTTTTTTATCTTATTATTAATTGATGGTCAGTTATTTCTCAAAATGCAATTTTTTTTCTATTTCGATTTGAAATTGCACCTTCAGGTGGATCATCGTGTATGTGCACATATTGGTTTCTGGTCAAAATCGGTCCGGAGGCAGCATTGGGTTTCGGCTCAAGCTAGTTTGGTTTGAAACCATTTTTAGAGTGGAAATGATCAATTCGCTTTAAAATCGGGTTTTATCTGGTTCAGTCTAGTTGCAATCGAGGGGGTTACAAACCGATTTCAACCCTACGATTCCAAACTGGTTTTCAAAACGATTTTGATTTAGATTAAAAACCGGTTTCAATTTCGAAATCGGTTTTTTTATGCACGTCTTTAACTTCAGGACATAATGTTTCTCCCACTTGAAGATAATTGATTGAAAGGCCCTTTTTTGAGTTTTTGTTTCATCTTCGATTTCATAAATGTAATTCATTTTCAAATATTACAATGAGCTTTTCACTACTTTTTTAATTTTTTTAGGGTTTTTTTTTTTTGGTAAACGGGTATATATTGGTGTTGTTTCCTGCCTAGCTAAGTTTTCTTCCATCCATTTAAAGAGGTGATATAGATATGTCATATGAACAACACCTAGTAATTGTGATCCAGAGAATTAGAATAAAATATAAGGATGATACATGACAAGTCAAAACTTTATATTAGACTCCAAATTTTGAGAAATTATATATATATATAAGGTTCCCATTAAGTCTAACCGCTTTCTAAATCGATATCCACCGTCGGATCATGCTGAGATGAAATCTCAGCCGTTTAAACTCCCAAAAATAACCGCTCCCATGGCAGTTTAGAGCGGTTGTTTGCGGTTTCTCAAGTAGGTGGTTACCTCCACCTTTTCCTGCCCATCATCTCCATGACTCAACCTTCTTCTAAGGCGGTTCTTACGGTTTTTCTAATTGGTGGTTAGGTCCACCTTTTCCTGTCCATGATCTCCTCAACTCAAAGTCTCCTACAATCCTGGTAAACTGTCAACCGCCCATTAAATTCAACATTTTATTCTTGAAGAGCAGTTGGAAGTCCCCAATTTTTAATCTTAAATCGTTTAAATTAAACATTTTATTCTTGAAGAGTAGTTGAAGTTACTAGCACATGTTCTCTCCCCACCCACGTTTGTCACCTATAACCTCCTTGATTTCTCTAAATAAAAACCCTTATCACCGCAAGAACTTGATCGTCTGCCTCCTTTCCACTCTCCAGCCATCCATCTTCGTCTTCATCTTATCTCTGTAGTGCCGGTTCTCTCATTTTTCATCGATTTATATGTTTTGCTTGTGTATACATCATAGTTATTTATCGTTTTGTGTTGATTTGCATATCTAGGGTTTTTTTAGTTCAGTGATATCAATTAGCCATTAATCATGTGACAGAGGCCTAGCGCATGGAACGAGGTCCGGTGGAACCGTTACAAAGTGGTCGTCGTTCATAATCATCACTGGTGAGTATCATTCGTTACTGCTTTTTTATTCAAATATTGTTTCTAAGTATTTTTTTAATCATTTTAGATAAATTGCAAATTTCCATGGGCTTAAAGCAAATATATTGATACCACCAGTTTTATATGGATATCTGTAAATCATAATTGATACCAGCAATTGTAATAATGTAACTTCTGCAAGTCATTATGTAGTTTCATCACGCATGACTAACGTCTAACTACAGTGTTAAGATTTGGTAGCATCTAGCCTGAGCATATTGTAAGTCATTTATGATCATATGATTCTATTATATTAATGTGTGGCTCAAATATATTTACGGGTAGAATGTTGTGCAACAATAGTATAAATTCATGGTTTAAATTTCAGTATGTGACTGGGACGTGACATAAGAATTTACTGTTAGAACTTTCTGAAAATGTCAACAATCTGATCAAGACGATGCTTCTAAAAATGTGAGTGGTTAGGCTGGAGAAAGGATATTCTAAAAAACTAGTATTTGTGTTTGAATGAATGTCTTGGATCATAGAATATACTTCTTTTATTGTCAACTGGAGCTAGGGCTGCAAACGAACCAAACGAACACGAACAAGACCTTGTTCGTGTTCGTTTGTTAAGAAATATATGTGTTCGCGAACCGTTCACGAACATTTATCAAACGAGATTTTATGTTCGTGTTCGTTTGTTAAGGAAATGAACTTGTTCGTGTTCGTTTGTGTTTGTTTGTTAATTTTAGGCAACGAACATTGACAAACACAAATGAGCACAAACTAATCTTCATGAACACACATGGAAACAAACGAACACAAACAATCGTTCATGAACAGAATATATAATACACCGACACTTATTAGATATTTAATTCGTCGTAATTTTGAAGTATTTAATTAAATATAAAAACTAAAAACACTAATGAAGTATCGAATACAAACGAACACGTTACCGAACGTTCACGAACATAAACAAACGAACACGACCTATGTTTATGTTTGTTCATTTAACTAAACGAACGAAATTTCTTGTTCGTGTTCGTTTGTTTAGTAAACGAACGAACACAAACGAACTTCCCGCCGAACGGTTCACAAACAGTTCGCCGAACATTTGGTTCGTTTGCAGCCCTAACTGGAACACAACATGAAAACAAAAACTAATGTTCAGTTGTTTTTTTTTTTTTTGCATCATATTCATTTATTCACTATAAAGCATCATGGCCACATTTTCTAATTTGTGAGGCAGAGAATTTTAACTGTTGTAAATAACATCTTTCTAGCTTCTATATATTGATATTTTTGCACACGAATATATGTTGGAATTGAGGATGAACATGTAAAATAGTTTGATTTAGCTGCATCTCACAGAGGTTGCCTTCAATAGTTTCACTTGACTATGAAACTATGCAAAATCTTGATTCCTTTTGAGGTAGAGACCATTTTATTCCCTGATATTCATCATCATATTTTATTGATAGCATTGGTTTTGAGGCATGGTTTATATTAGATATCTATTTTATTGATAGCATTGGTTTTGAGGCTAGCGATGATGTTTTGTGAAACACACTTATATGAGTTACATTATTTGCAGATCATTAATGTTTGTTCCAACCAATATCTGCTCAAGTGTGGTTATCCGTTTCCGATTCATCCAGATCGACTCAACAGAAAACATTAGAAATATTCTTATGGTTTTTTTTTAATTTCTTTAATCATTTCATTTTTCAAAATGCACTTTTTCACCAGCAAAATATGGGATATGTACTATAAAGATCTTCTCCCTAGATTGGTAGATGATTGAAATGATGGTACTTGTGGGTTAGCAGCTGCATGTAACAATCTGATTGCGAATAATTTCAGATTTTTGTTTTCATGTTTATCAGCTCAAACTCCATGTTTGTGCATGAATTTTGTTTATAAAAATGCAATATATACATTGCAGGTCCTCTAAAGTCTAAACGAATCCACTATGGTAAATTGTGGTAGAAGCATAGTTTAGAGCTTTACCAAATGATTTTGAAACTGCCATTTGAGCACAAGTAAGGATTCTCTCATCTCTGGATATATTTTTAGTAGAACTATTTCAGGTTCGCAAAATCGTTTGGTCTTCTAATGATTTTTAACAACATACAGGATAGTAAGAAGTTGGTGGATTTGTTGACTTATTCAGTTGTGGAGGAGGCAGTCTAGAGAAGGGTTGAAACAATAGCAAAGACTTACGGGCAACTAGGGGTTATTAATGGGTCGGAACTGGTGCGAAACCAGCACGTTAAACTCTAAGTATCATAACCTATAACCGGACTGAATGAAGTAGTCGGTCTTGGGTTTCATGGGTCAGATGTATTAGACTGTTTAAGGTTATGGCTGTCATTTTTAATACAATTAATAATTATTTGATGCAGTTCCCGTTTCTTTTGTGTGAAACTTTCTATGATTTCATAACTAAAGGTGAGTTTCCAATGGAGTTCCATGCTAAGTTTCCAAATACCCTTATATAATTAGTTTAGTATGTAGATAACGAAAATAAATTTGTGAATTCTAAAGCATGATTTTAGTGATTTAGATTTTGAAACTCAGCAAGATCTTAGGAATGATTTTGATTTTCAAACAAATATGAACCCTTTAATGAAGCATTACACACACTTTGGCTTTTTTATTAAACAAATAATGTTTTTATTTAAAATAAAAAGAAAATATGATACATTAAATACATATAATTTTTATTATAGATAAATAATATCGTTATATTTGTTTTATAACTAAAAGGATAAAAAACATAAATGTTTAAGCTATGAAAAAGTTACAGAGGTTTTTTTTTTCAAGCTCTACAATAACAAATATATGTTATCAAGTGTCCTAAAATGCCAAACTTAACTCAGCTAAAAATCATGGCGCACAAAATTAATGAGGATAATAAAAATAGAAGAAAGTGGCGTAAACTAGGGTTGTATGATGCTCGGGATAAAAATATGATTAACCTACTAAAATAAATCACTAATAGATAAGAATTAAGGTAAAATAAGAATAAAAAATAAATTATATTCGGGTATACGCTTCGGGTAAACGGGTATGTGATTTCGGGTAATCGGGTTGGGTATCATCTAATCCCATACCCGACTCATACCCGCGAAATTTTTTAAAACTAATCTCATACCCGGTCTCATACCCGTCGGGCTTCGGGTATACCAGTCCCAAATGTTTCGGATTTGGATATATCCGTCAGGCTTGGGTTTTTTTGGCATCCCTACCTACTAGCCAAAATTTGCTTGAAATTCATCCTTTTCCTGGTAATTAGAAAAGCTCAAGAGGGCTTTTGTTAGATGACAATCTTCAAACAAATTGTTCTTACTTTTTAAAGGTACTTTTAAGGAGTGTCGATTTTTTAATTTGTTCCAAAGGACTATGATTCACATTAGTTTTTATTCCGAAATGTCGCGGTTTCACACTTATAGTTGATTTTGGTGTGACTGTTGTAATCTACATATCTTAAGAACAACTTTTAACATGGAACAATGTTAAGATCAACTATATGTGTGAAAGAAAACACACCGATAGAGTTGAATTGCATGCATAAAGCTATACAGGCTGATTTTTGTGATACGAGCAGGTCTATATGAATTGACCCATACGGCAGGCCCTGAGATGATACGGGTCGTATGAACCAGGAGGCGTTTACAATACGGGTTAAATGAGTTTAACTAAATAAATAAAGACATGGACGGGTCAAAAGGTAAACTTTTCATTAACTTTCAAGAAGTAAACTAGGAAACATACGACATAACCTAAGATGATCTTCAGAAGAAAAGAGAGAGTACGGAGAACTCGAAGGGACACATGACTAAAGTAAAGTGTAACCTTATAGAATAGGCCATAAATCTTTTAGCAAATTCTAGAGCACTCACGTTAGGGACTTTTATGGACTGATCAGCACCCCTTTGGTCGACTTCTCTTGTCACAACAGCGTAAATGACCCCGATTTCTTTGCGTAAATGACCCCGATTTCTTTGCTCTCGCGCTCAAACTTATTCTTGGTGAGCAATTGGAGGCGCTTCTGTCTTTATCTTTAAAAGGAGGCCCTTTAGTTCGTCCGACATGCGCAAGAGCACTTTGCTCTCCTAAGATCGTCCACCGTAAAACGACGCGCGACCAGGAAGGTTAGGAAGCCACTCCACTTTCCTGATCAATACCCGCCTTCTTGTCCTTAGAGTTGTTCCCTTTGTTCCATCTACCTCTCCCGCCTACGATTGAATTGAAAAAACCTCTCCGGGCAAGGGAGGAAGGGGAACCCTTCCGAGCGATCTTCTCTGCCGTAGAATACTCCCGAAGGTGTATTCGGTTAAGGCAGCCCTTTCCAAAAAAATCGGAAATGTCATTAACTTTCATGTTTCGGTACTCTATCAGTTTTATTTTCTATGGATTTGTGGTTGTAAATTGTTGATGTTCGTTTTCCTTTTATAAATTAAAGAATGATGCTCGTGTGTAAAGTTGTTTAAATGTGTGTACACGTAAGTTAATATAAATGAGCTTTGTTTGTTAGGCTGTTCAACGTAACCCGTCCACTGGACGGGTATTAAACTAGTTATTTCTGGTACAAACTATTTACTCACCATCACCTTTTTGTCTATGAAATCGACATACACTTTGATTCAAAAAAAAAATATATCTAAATAGTCATTCATATTTATTTATTTATTTATGTTTTTATTCAAAAATTATCTAATTCGTCATTTCATATTTATTTATTTTTTTACCTTTAATAAAAGTTATACGTCTTGTAAAAGATAAGTCATTCTGACTCATGCCCAAAATCATAAATAAGTTTTTGACAATAGTGGTCGTTCCTTTTTCAACTTCTATAATAATAACTAGTGGATTATACCCGCGCTGTGTGGCGGGGCGACCCAATTTTCAATGGAAACGTAGACGCAATAGTAAAAATAACGTTAATGGCAGGAATTCGTTTGATATTGGTTCGGTTCATCACTTACCGAAAGAGAAACAAAAAAAAGTCATTATATGACCAAAAAAATACCAAGATGTGTTTACATCGATCAAAACAATAGAAACGAATATCAATTTCGGTACTAATGTTGTTCGATCAGCATTAGACCGTTCGTTTTGTTACATGTATAACACCAGGTACGATTGAAACTTAAAAGAGAATAAGAAAAGCCAAAAAATAGAAGAAGAAAAAAGGAAAGATGAAAAAAAAAATTCACAGAAGACAAAAATCATAAAAGGACAAAAATAGATATTGCTAAGAAATTCATAAATTATTTATAATAATAGCTAAAACTAATAATAAATTATGTGATTCGTCAACTTCTACAGTAATAATAGCTAAAACTAATCATAAGGGTGAGAGGGGCACTCCCCTAAGAGGGGAGTCCCCTCTCTTACGCACACCCAATTACGTTATGCCACGTCAACTCCCCTCTTAAACTCCCCTCACACCCTAATTTGATGGCGGCACTCCCCTCTTAGGGGACTTGGTTTTTAAAATTTTTTTTTTGTTTTTTTATTTGTTGTAATTATGCATGTTTATAAAAAAATATTAATAAAAATTAATTTTTTTTTAACAAAATACATTTCAAAGTAGAAAATAAAAATAAAAATTAAATTCAAACTAGAAAATTATACATATTAAAACAAAGTTTCTATGAACAATACACAAATTATTTTTATAATATTATTTATCATTTTGATTATTTCATTATTTTATTACTTAATTGATTTCGTTAACCCTATTACATTTATGAAATTTGTTGAAGAGTAGTTCACCTGCTTTAGGTCAAATTAAATTATGATTTTGTCCCCGCTTTAAAATTACGATTTTGCCATCAGTTTAAAATTACGTTTTTACCTCGAGTTCAAAATAAAATTATGCTTTTGCCCCAGTTAAAAATTATAATTTTGCCCTCGGTTCAAAATTACGATTTTGCCCCGTTTAAATTTACAGTTTCGCCATTAGTTTTGTTCTGTTCCTCCCAGCTAAATTACCATTTTGCCCTCAATTTAAATTTACATTTTTGTAATCGTTTTTGTTTGCTTTCCCAGTAAAATTACGATTTTGCCCCCAGTGTATAACTACAGACACAAGATGGGGGGATAGTGTCAGGAAGCTGCATGACACTCCCCCATTGGCCCAACCAAGTTACGATTTTATCACCGATTTAAAATTACGATTTTGGCATCAGTTCAAAATTACGTTTTTACCCCCAGTTCAATATAAAATTATGCTTCCGCCTCCAACTAAAAATTACCATTTTGACCTCGATTCAAAATTACGATTTTGACCCGTTTAAATTTACAGTTTTGCCATTAGTTTTGTTTTTTCCTCACTCAACCAAATTACAATTTTGCCCTCAATCTAAATTTACATTTTTGCTATCATTTTCCCAGTCAAATTACGATTTTGACCCCATTGTAAAATTACAGTCATGCCATTGTTTTAGGGTTTTTTTTTTTTTACAAAACTATAGTAGTGCTTTGTTTTAATTGTTTGACTCGGTGTAATTTATATTTTTCCCCCAGTTTAAAAATATTGTTTTTCTATCGTTTTCGTTTTTCTTAAGCAAAAGTATGATAGTGTTTTAATTTAATTTGTTTACTCAATGTAATTTTTTTTAGAGCGTGTTATGAGTAGTATGTATAAGTAATCGAAACACAGACGGACATATTATGAGAGAGAAATATTCGACTTAGTGCCCCGCAACGCGGGCGGGGCAAAATCTAGTTAAAATTACATTCAAACTAGAAAATAAAAATTACATTAAAACTAGAAAATAAAAATTTTAGAAATCGCACAGCCACCCGTACTTGTTAGCGATGTCGCGCTTTTGGGCGAGGATGAACGGCAACATATTTGGCGGAGCATCGTCGTGCGGCTTGAGGAATGTTTCCATATCTCGATCGTAATTGTAGTTTTTCATCGTCTCGCGTTGTTCCGATATGAGCTCGAGAGCCTGTGACTCTCTTTTCTTCCTCAATTCAATCGCCTCCAATTCAATCGCGTGCTTCTTTTCTTTCATGGCGGTGTACTCTTTGAATTGTGCCGCCAACTCGGCCGAGCTTCCCTCGGACGATGTCGCTTGACGCTTGTCTCGCCGTTGTGTTCTTTGTGGCGAGGGGTCTTCGTTCATATCGGGTATGGAAGGGTCCACCTCAACGGGCTTTCTTTTTTGTCCCGAACCTTCCCCTTCCTCACCCAACAATGGGACTTGGGCCCATTTGTCGTGTTTTCGAACGACCTCCCATGCCTCGACATGTTGAAAACCGTTCGGTATAGGCCGTTGAACAAGTTTATTTTCGTCATCATCGGGCCCCATTTAGACTGTACTTGATGCACGGTCCGGTTACTTCCACCAACGGTGTCGTTAAAATGATTTAAAATCTTACGCCAAAAACTATCGCGGTTTTGTTGATTGCCCTTTTTTTGTTGGTAGAGCAATGTACCCACGCTTTCGCCAACGCCTCTTCTTAGACCTTTGTCCATTTTTGGCTCTCCATTTTTCGCGTTGGTAGAGCGTCATCTTCTTCGTTGCCAGCGTCTTGATCCACATTATATTCATCGTCGCCGGTGTCATTTTCATAGTCGCCCAAATTTTGAGTTTCGGGCACTACTTCCTCGTCCTCGTCATCGTGAATAGGTAGAGGACGTTCAACATTTTCTCGTGTATATGGAACTTGTGGGGAACGAAAACCATACGGGTCGAAGGCGGGGGATTGAGGTGGATCCATTGATAACAAATTTTGATAATAGCCGAAAGGGGGTTGTGCTTGGGTGTTGTAAAAGGAGGGGTGTGAAGGTTGTTGGTAAAAAAAAACGGGGGTGGTTGTGAAGTATATCCGAAAGGGGGTTGTGGTTGTGCACTTGCACCGCTCGAACCACCACGAGACGGTTGCGAGCCTCGTCCCTTAGTTTTTTTCTTGGCTTCGCGGGGTTGGTTCTCCATTGCTCGGTTTGAGAGTATAAAAGTTTGAGAGTGGTGGGTGTGGTAAAAGTTTGAGAGTGGTGGGTGTTGTAAAAAATTAGTGAAGTGGGTGTGGTTTGAGAGTATAAAAAATTAGTGGTGGGTGTGGTTATTTATATTTGTTTAAAAATTGATTTTTTTTATTAATTTGACCGTTTAAAAAATAGCCGTTCCTCAATATTTGTGCCATTTCATCGCGGTGAACAAGCCCCGAAACCCCTCCCCGAATCGGGTCCCCGCGGTGATGGCGGTGGTGTTCCCGATCGGGGAATGGGGTCACCGAAACCCCTCCCCGCTGGTGCCCCTCTCACCCTAAATTATGTGATTCGTACATGAAAGTTTTTTTTGTTCTTCCACATGTTTTATATATTATTAAATTAAAGGATGTATAATAGCGTTTTCTCTTTGTTCTTCCACATGTTATATATTAAATAAAAGAGAGAGTTACATGTATCTTTTATTTTAAAACCTAAAATAATTACATATATTCCCAACCCAAACTTAAATTACATATTTTTGTTTTTATAAAATTAATTATGACAAATTTTTTCTTCTAAATACAAGAAAAAAACACCCCACGTCCCTTCTGATTCTTCATTACACTGTACTAACTACTGAGAGCATTCATATCCATGGCATCAAATTCTGTATCTGGTGTTTTTAAAATATAAAGAGTATAAAAAGTGGTTGTAATGCCAGAGTCGAGCGTGGAGATTAAAGAGTGACAGGAAGCAGAGAGACCTTAAATAAGGTAACTCTTAACAATTCTAGGGATAGGTGGGTCTGGAATGAAGATAGCCAAGACGATTTCTCAGTGAAGAAGGTTAAAAAGGCTATAATTGACGAAAGGGGAAACAGTCAGCTCCCAAATTTTGAGTTGTGTAAGTGGGTGCCTATTAAATGCAACATTGTGGCTTGGAGAGGTAATCTGGATAGACTTGCTACGAGAGCAAATTTAAGAAGAAGGAATGCTGACATTACATCGGTTATGTGCCCATTTTGTAATGAGTTTGAGGAAACGGTGGAGCATTTATTCACTGCTTGTGATATAGCGACGCGGGTTTGGTCGGAGATAAGTGTGTGGTGTAAAATACCACCGATATTTATTTTCGAATTCAAAGATATATTGGAAATTCATAATTATTCTCAAGTTGGAAAAAAAGCTAAGAAAATCATTCAAGGTTTGATTATTATTTCCTGTTGGTGTATTTGGAAAAGTAGGAACGATCTGGTTTTCAAGCAAATCAGCCGAAACACGGAGGAGTTGGTTAGGGAGATTAAGTCGAGAGGGTACGAATGGTATAAAAATAGAACGGTTTGTAATAGTATAAGTTGGGGTGATTGGTGTAAATATCCGTTGTATATGTTGTAATTTCTTGCTCTTTGCCTGTTTGGGTCGGGGGTGTTTGTTGTGTGTAACCATTTGCCCGTTTGGGTCGGATGTGTGTTTTTAATGAAGTTCTCGTTTCAAAAAAAATAAAAATAAAAAGTGGTTGTGAGTGGAGGAGGGAGAAAATGTTACTGTTCATCTGTATATTGGGGGGACACTGTTCACCCCCTATAATTTTTTAATATATATTTGAAAGTGGTTGTAAGTGGGTGAGAAAGAAAATGTAATGATAAAGGTATAAAAATATTATTTAATTGAAAGGAGAGAGAAAATATAGTATTTTTTTAGTGTAATTTAGGGTGAAAAAATGATGGGATGGATGTGAATGCTCTAAGGGGTTGTTTGGTAACTTCTAAATTGATAAGTGCTCAACCAATTAAAGGTCTGAACCATTAAGTGTTGAAGCAGTAAGATGTCTGAACCATTAAGAGCCAATATAATGCTTAATCGTTCAAAGACAAATGTCTGAACAATTCAAACAAGAGATTTTAACCATTCAGAGGCAAATGTCTGAATTATTCAGATATCTGCTCGCGAAACAAACAGCCTGAACCATTAAGTGTTGAACTGGTAAGAGGTCTGAACCATTAGGAATCTTGTTAAGAGCTAAACAAACAACCTCTAAGACATTGAGGCTATAAACCTAATCGTCGATTAATTGTCGGCATTGATCCCAGATTCCAAACCACTTATTTCTTTCCATATTAACACCCCATCTTCTACTAATTGTGGAAGTAAGCTGATCTCCTTTCTTCTTAGTTGAAATATAACTTATGAATATATACCGAGATAGAGATTTACTGTAAAATATTAACCATCATTACCAACATGAAGGACGACTACACACTCGACATCAATCAATAGTATAATAATCAACTACGCACCTAAGGTTGTGGGAGTCGGGTTAAGGAGGCTCAATTACCAGCATTCACCAACTATTAATGCACCCTTCCACAATGAGGTTTGATTTCAGTCTTTCACCAACTATTACATTAAGTTCTCGATTTATTCTCACATGAGAGTTTGATAAGGAGTATAACATCTAGTTAAAAGGTTCCTGCAATGACAGATCTAAGAACTTTTTTCACTGGGTTCATTTTGGTAGATTCTCACTAATTATCACTATTTTTTTTGTCAAATCATACGAGGTTCTTACTATTTTTTTGGGGGGAAATCACGAAAATGGCCACTGCAACGCCGTTTTTTCAATTTTGGCCAATGGACACCCCTCGCCGAGCCGTTTCAGCATGCTGAAACGGCACAAGATTTCCTTTAAACGGCCAGCCAACCGTTGAGTGCCACGTGTCCGACAAAGCCTGTAACGGCTTGAGCTTGCTGCAGTCCATGCCACGTGTCCGACCAAGGTTGAAAGATCTTAGCCAAGTCGTTACCACCAGCTCCTGTTGAAAGATCTTAGCCGAGTTCCTTCAACGAGCCAAGCCGTGTTCTTAGGTTGTAGCCGAGCCGATACCGTACGCACGTGGACCCCACTTCTACCAGCCAAGCCGTTACAGCTGGCTCCAAGCCGTTTCGCTTAACTGTTTGTGCCGTCTCAACTGCTCCGAGCCGTTTCAGCTGTCTAATGCCGGGTCAACGTGTTGTTCGAGCCGTTTGACCGTCTGTTCCCACTATATATTTACCCACTTGTTTTTTTTTTGTGTGCTTGTTAAACGAATCCCTCAACCACACTTAAATCTCATAGAAAATGTTACCCTCCTTTCTTCATTTGATTGTCATAGATGTTTTCGTTTATCAAAGGCAAGAAATATTTATGAAATCTCACGTATCTGTTAGTGTAAAAGACGTGTTCCTGGGCTTTAATTGTCAAATTAGTTTTTGATATCGTTTCTCATATTGGAGTGTCCTTCTCTTCAGAAATTCCACGTCTACTTACCCAGTGAGTGTGGATGGAACATTCGAGTTCAAGACGCATCTTTATCATTGCTACAAGCGTTTTGACTCGAATTCCAGAAGAAGAGATTTGAATCACTCCTAACTTTCAATTTGCTCTCGGTTATCTGCCGATTCAGAAGCAGCGGTTTGGCGAAGTTATGTTGTTATCTGAAAACTGCTTGCTTGGAGACCGAGCTTTTTTCTCTACTAGCCGTTTCAGCGGTTTGGCGAAGTTATGTTTGTATTTTTACATGTTATCCCCTATCTTTTATGTAATTTGTATTAAATAATAATAAAAGTTACTTGTTTAGGCTGTTTTTTGGGCTTTTCATTTTAAATAATTATAAATTTGTTTGGGCTGTTTATGTGTTGGGGCCGTTGACTTTTAATAATTTTAATTCTGTTTTGGGCTGTTTATATGTTTGGGATGTTCTCTTAACAAGTTAACGGAAAAAAAATAAATAAATAAATTCAACTTCCTTTTTTACCCACAAAAATAAATAAATAAACCCGTTGCCGTTCCAAGTTCCCACGTAAAATTTACCCGTTGCCTTTCCAAGTTCCCACGTTTACCCACTATATAAACACCCTCACCACTCCATTTCACCACGCCGTCCCCATTCAAAAATCTTCACCGTTTTCAACAGAAATCTTATCCGACTCCGTTAACGACTCACATGGCAACTTCTTGGACAGACGTTGAAGACATCGCTTTGTGCGAAGCATGGGAGGAGGCGATGACCGATCCTCCACGACGCGGACAGGGGGGCTGTGGGTTCGGGTTCAACAGATTTTTGGGCAGCTTAGTGGTCCGGACCATAACCGGACCGTCGACGCCTTATCGTCCAGGTTTCGTGTGCTGCGGTTGGAATGTGAGAGGTTTGACCGCTATTTCAAGAAGGTGGAGAGAGAAATGCCGGACCTTGTTGAGGACGATTAGAAGGAGGTGGCGCTGATCAACTACCGTCATGACGAGGGACATGAATTCAAGCATGTCTCGGAGTGGGAAGCTATTAGGATTTGGTTTTAGATTTTTTTTATTATGTTTTGTTTACTTTTTTTATGTTTATGTTTATGTTATTAATATAAAAAAAATTGTCTCCTTTAAATTTTTTTGGCTCCTATAAAAAATAACTTAAAAAAATATCTTATAAAATAAAGTCTACAAACGGTTTGGGCCGTTCATTTAAAACGCAGTGGGCTGTTTGGGCCGAATATGTTTTATAAAACAGGCCCAAGTTTTATATATGTTTTGTAATAATTAATCTTTATAACGCAGTGGGCTGTTTGGGCCGTTAATTTAAAACGTTGTTGCCTGTTTGGGCCCAAACATTAGAAAAATAATCTGTTTGGGTCGTCCATACAAAACAGGCCCACGTATTACAAAATAAAAGTGGCCCAAGTATTAGAAAAAAAACGGGCCGTTCATTTTATAAAACAGGCCCAAGTTATAGTTTTAGAAAATATTTTTTATAAAAGTGGCCCAAATATCACTAGAAATATAATTTTAAAAATAAAATGGGCCGTTCATTTAAAACGCAGTGGGCTGTTTGGGCCGTTAATTTAAATCACAGTGTTTGACCAAATATTATAAAATAAAACGTTGTATAAAACGTTGTGGGCTGTTTGGGCCCAAACATTAGAAAAATAATCTGTTTGGGCCGTCCATACAAAACAGGCCCACGTATTACAAAATAAAAGTGGCCCAAGTATTAGGAAAACAACGGGCCGTTCATTTTATAAAACAGGCCCAAGTTTTAGTTTTAGAAAATATTTTTTATAAAAGTGGCCCAAATATCATTAGAAATATAATTTTAAAAATAAATTGGGCCGTTCATTTAAAACGCAGTGGGCTGTTTGGGCCGTTAATTTAAATCACAGTGTTGGACCAAATATTATAAAATAAAACGTTGTATAAAACGTTGTGGGCTCTTTGGCCCAAACATTAGTCTCATTAAACTGTTTGGGCCGTCCATACAAAACAGGCCCACGTATTACAAAATAAAAGTGGCCCAAGTATTAAGAAAAAAACGGGTCGTTCATTTTATAAAACAGGCCCAAGTTTTAGAATTTTTTTTTTATAAAAGTGGCCCAAATATAACTAGAAATATAATTTAAAAAATAAATTGGGCCGTTCATTTAAAACGCAGTGGGCTGTTTGGGCCGTTGATTTAAATCACAGTGTTGGACCAAATATTATAAAATAAAACGTTGTATAGAACGTTGTGGGCTCTTTGGCCCAAACATTAGTCTCATTAAATTGTTTGGGCCGTCCATATATAGCGTGTGGGCTGTTTAGTCCCGAATATGTTGTATAAAACGTTGTGGGCTCTTTGGGCCCAAACACTAGATATTTTTGTTGTTTTGAGCTGTTTTGGCCCAAACACTAAAAAAAGTAAAATCACGGTTCACATAGACAAACGGGTTAAAAATCATACATTTAAGTTGCACGATACAACCTAAATATTACAAATTCATTTCGTGAATTACAGATAATTTTTTAAAGTTTCAAACACTGAAAGGTGTTCAAAGTCCTCGTCGTAAAGTATTGCGTAGTCGAGCAGGGCCTCTTCAACGACCTCTTTTTCTTCCATGTTCGGATTAGTTTTTTTAACAATTTTGCACCTTCCTAAAAAACGGTTACATTTAAAGCGTAGAAAAGCAAGACGAGTCGTCAAGGCATCGACACTTCGGGACGTCTCTTGTAGGTGAATGCAAAAGTAGTTGAAAACCTGCCCCCAGAAAGCAGCATCGGAAACTGAATAAGTGCCCAGATCACGAGCGGCAGCGTACGAAACGACAGCAACAATATCTTCCTCGTCGGTCCAAGAATCCTTTTTTTTTTGTTAGTGGGAACTTTGAGATGAGAATGGGGTTAAATGGGAGGAGTAATCTATGTATTTATAGCTTTGAAATGAGAATGGGGTTAAATGGGAGTATATAATATTAAATATTAAAACATATTAAAAAAGAGTTATTTTATTTAACAACATTTGGGCGTGGCAAACACCGCCAAAAATACAGTTTATCAGCCATGAATCGTCTATATGACAAACATATTTGTTTTACATCTCCAGTAATGTTAATTGGTTTGTCCGTAACGAGATGCTCCATAAGCATACACAGATAGACAGCTTCATTGCCTACGATTGACCTGTTAGAAATCACGTAGTTATCGTTTAGCTCATGAGTTATGCAGCATTCTGGTTTGCCTGTCTTTTTCCAATACTGCAAATGCACCAGCAAACCAGTTAAATACACCTTAAGCTTCGTCAACCGTGGAATAATAACTGCTCTAAATTTGTCTAGTCGTCCACAAAAGTCTTCAAAAGGGTACAAAACTAATTCCTGGGATGCCAACTCTAATCGTACCAACAGCCATTCGTTATTGTCAATCGGCAGTGGGATAAACACAAAATCCACGTCAAAAAAGGAAGGAAATGGGTTTTCTTTACCATTTCCATAACCAACCACGCTCTTAGGAACGAATTGTAGTAACGTGTCATAGAATTGAGGTGTAAGAATTGTCCACCGCAAATTTAACGTGGGATCCTTTTGTAGGTTTCTGCTTCTCCAAGCCATTAGTCTTCCAGTCCATCCCTCAATATGCTGTTTAATGAATATTATATTAATACAAGTTACATGTAATAAACAGTAAAAATACAAATTTTGTTAATAAAAAAGTTCTAATGAAATTACCGTTGATGTTAGGTAGCCATTACAACGATAGCCTAACAGAGTGCCCCAAAATTTTTTGTCCAACTCCACATAACGACTGAAAACAGCTAAATAACAGAATGGGGCGTCCCCATTACTGTAAAATGTTGCAACATCTTTTGACCAATTCTCATATTCGTCGTCTGGAATTGCCCATCTTCCGCCTCTGTTCGGGTGTAAGCTTTGACGATTAGTTACAAAGTTGTTTTCTTCCGGCACCTGCGGCACAACCGTTTCAGACGATGAAGTTTCACCTGACTGTCTGGGTGCTCTCCATTTCTTAAGAATCCACGTTGATGATTTACTAACTGGTTGAGAGCAGTATACGTCACTCTTGTTTTTGTCAGCCATTATTTGTTTCAAAGGAGTTGTAGGATCGTTTTGACGACCTAATGAGTCAATCAGAATCAATACACAACTGTTTGAGAGGCGGAAACAAACAAACAGCCTAGAATCAGTGTAAGAAATGAGTAGAAACAGAGTATGATACTTAAAACAAGCTTCTCATTAATATTTGACTTGAAAATCGGGCAGCACTTCGTTACACCTCAGCTAATTCCGTGCCAAATGAGAAGCTACACCTGTCTATATATAGGCTTCTAATTTCGTTTGAAATGACCACCTGTCATTTCAAGGGAAATTAACAATTCTAATTTCGTTTGAAATGACCACATGTCATTTCAAGGGAAATTAACAATTCTAATTTCGTTTGAAATGACCACATGTCATTTCAAGCGAAATTACTACAAAAACAACATAAAATTACATTTTTGACCCCTTTACAAACTACCGACATGACCTAGACTTTAGACGTAGGCTATAGACAATATGCACCAACAAACTCCCCCTTGGATATTGCCGGAGTCTTCAGTCAGGTCTTCAGTGCTTTCTTCACAATGACTCGAACGAAGACGAAGTCGACAGACGTATGCACCAACAGACTCCCCCTCAGATGTTGACGAAGTCTTCGGTACGAGTCTTCAGCATGTCAATTCTTCAGTCTTGATCGGTCTTCTCTTTTTCACAGAATTTGACGCTAAAAAGAATCCACAAACTCTATCTTCTGTTCTTCAGAATCAACACTCCATCTTGAATAATGTTCCAGGATTTATCTCTGGCTCTAACCTCGTCAGACTCCCCCTTTCATCAAGCTAGGATCGCCGTCTGGAATTAGCTATCGCCTTGAGATCGAATCCTGGCTCAAACTCTGTTCAGCTCTTCGCAGGTTCTGAATTGTATCCTGGCTCTCCGTAGTATCAGGATCAGGAACCTGGTCTTTAACCTGCACAAATCTCAACCACTTTTAAGATAAACAGATTTGACGCTAATAAGCTCTAGTTAACCTCTTGAATTAGTAACATTCAAATTTTGATTCAAATTAATGAACCATTTAAACTTGTCAAAAATTATTTCACATCTTCAACAAATTCTCCCAAACCATTTGTTCATCATGATTAGCACTTGGAATTTTGAAAATGAACTCTTCAACATCAGTTGTCGAAAATAAGATGAAGTAAAATCTTTTTGATTCTTCAAAATTTTATGCTAAAACAAACATAAAATCTTTTTGGATTTTTGTTTAAAGAAAAGCAGAATTAAAATGCAATAAAGAAATATTTACAGACAATATTTTTGTGAGTTTGCGATAGAGGATCATATCAGTTTAATGAGACATATCAGCTGCACCGTTGATCTAAAAATTTACCACTTAAAGCTTTTAAATAATTCACCCTAGATCATCGATATTGTGATCCACTTAAACTCCTCTAAGATGTTCGTAATGCTTACTGATACGATTAAGGTACATTAGATAGCACTAAAGTCTTATGCGCCCCACGATCTTAGCATATCCCCTCATCATGCAATACACTAACTCACGTAATGCCTTTAAACTTTCATCAACTGTGATTTGTGCAAAAATAACACAGAATGTTTAAACATTAACAATCAGGTCGATACTTCCGTATACGCAGAGAAAGTCCAATGTTTAAACAAAATAAGAAATAAAAAACAAGTTGAAGTTGTTTAGGCTTTAACCACCAGGTCGATACTCCCGTATACGCAGAGATGATCCAAAGCTTAAACGAAACACCAAAGAAAATAAAGCAGAACGTTTAGGCAATAACATCCAGGTCGATACTCACGTATACGCAGAGGATGTCCAATGCTTAAACAAAATAAAGAAATAAAACAAGTTTAAATCTTTGCAAAAAGAAAACACAGAATCACAGTGACTTTTCAGCAAAGTTGTGAAAACTCACAAACTTAACCGGTTTTATGTCCTAAGACAATCAGCGATTACCGAGCAGGCACACAGTCAAGAAGGACAAAACTAAGTACTATGCGTTCGATCGTGTTTCCCACCAGAGTTAGGCATTTTGCTTTATGTTTGTATCATTTTCGCAAAACTACTAGTCTTAGCTGAGCCTATCGACACATCCCTAGTGAGACTGTTTAAAACTTTATAAAACTTCACATTTCTCTAGCGTGCACTGATAGATCATTTCCTCTTGTCTCAACAAAACTCATTTTTGAATTTTTCAATGTTTTTGACATTTTCAAATTTTCAAATTTTTTTTAAAATTTTTCTCCCCCTAAAATCAAAATATGTTTCAATTTTGATTTTCTGGGAAAATTTGAAAACAAACTGTACAAATAAAGTGACAACTGTTGTGATTAGCTTCAATTCGCCATCCACTTGGCGTAAACAATCAAAACTGCCCCTGACAACAAACTATTTTCCCATTATGATTTCAAAACACTTAAGTTTGTATTAATCAAAATGGTTTTTCCTGAAAATTAGTTTTGTTTGTCGTTTCACAAACATGGGGTTTTCATCACATTGTCCTTTCACAATCCACTTGTAAAAACTTTAACACTTTTCGGTTTTTCAAAAAAAAAAAACAATACCACTTGTAAGAAAGTTAAATCAAGTACAACTTAATGTCCTTGATTAACCACTTGTAAGACGAAATATCACAGTTAACAACCTGTGAATTTCTCAAGAAAGATGCCGATTCCTACTCCCCAATTACCAACCTAGGAGTTCCGGCAAGTCAGGATTTTAAGCAACGAATGCAGGCACCCAAGCCTGACTAGCCTTGGGTACATCTGAATTATTTTCACTCGGGGTTTGAACATATCTTTTTGATTCATAAAATTCTTTAACCCCTTTTACCTTACCCTCGACCATTTTTCCAAAAATATTTTTCACTTTTCCATTGAACGCCTTTTCGACATCAAATTCTTCCTTTTCAGAATAGAATTGATCCGAAATTCCTACTTTCCCAACTTTTTGTTTAAAATTTTCAGTCCGCAATGGTGGAAATCATCCATTGGCGGAACTGAATTTTCTCCTTTTTGCTCAACTGGTGGCTCTTCTGACTTTGACGAGTCAGATTCATCGCCAGGAAGTGAAAATCTCACTTTCTTTGATTTGTTAATCTTTTGATTAACCACTTTTTCTTTCTTTACTCTCTCTTCTGTCCTCAGATTTGTATCTGATGAATTCATTTTACTTGACTGATCATTCTTTGGAGAGCAAAACGATTTATCAGAACTGTTATCCGATTTTCTGGTTGTATTCGAGGACAAAATCCTTTCGAGATACTCACTTGCTTTCTTTCTTTTCTTCCTCAGTCTGTCTTTCTGCCCTTGCGAAAGTTTCACTTTCTGTTCTTTCTCTTTCTGTGTTTTGGGCTTTTCTTCACTTTTGACTGAGTTTCTCTTCACTGTTCTTTGAGATTCAGCCCTTGATCTTCCCTTTGATCTCATTGGGCAATGTCTTGCAATGTGACCTTTGATTTGACATTCATAGCATCTTCTTGTTTCAAAACTCTGACTCTGGCAGTTAACAGCAATGTGTCCTTCAAAACCACATTTGTAACACACCCTGTTATCATACCGTTCTCTATTTTCAAACCAAACACTCAAATCATAACACTGATTTGATTTGTAGTACTCAACATTCTTCAGTTTTCTATCATTGTAATGATTTGACTTTGAAGAGTTTTCATCCCATCTTCTCCTATAAGCTTGATTTGACTTTTGAGCACTGTGGTCAAACCTGCACCACTTATTACCAACTTTTTGTGAGTTTTGATTTTCAACTTTTTGTGATTTTTTATAATGATTGGATGACTGAACTGATGAGCTTTTATTGTAATTTTGAAGATTTTTCGGCTTTTTAACATTTTGTTTTTGTTCCACATTCTTCTTTACAGGTTTTTGCGTTGAGCATTCACCTTTTTCAGTAGAATGTAAAACAGTTTCTTGAAACTTTTCTTTTAATTTCAAAAATATTTTCTTTTTCTCATTTTCATCCTCAGTTTTATCATCACAATCCTCAATTATGACTTTATCATAATTTGTGACATTGTCATTTATTGGAATTTCATTGATCGGTTTTGGACATATATGATCTAGTAATGCAGACGAGGTCACAAAACCTTTCAATGTCTTTTCTAACTCAGCAATTTTATTTCTAGCACTCTCAACTTCTTTTTCAAGTTGAGAGATTTTCCCAAGATGAGAATTTATTACTTTTTCATTTTCAATTTTATTCTTTTCAAGAACAGATTTTTCACTTTCTAAAACTCTTATTTGACTTTCAAATTTTGTTTCTTTTTCTTTTAAATTTTTATTTTCCAATTTTATCCAAAAATCTTCATTTTCTGAAATTTTTATTTTGTTTTCAAAATCTTTTTCAATTTTTAACTTTTCATTTTCTAAAAATGTTATTTTATTTTGAAAAACTTTTTCATTTTCTTTTAACTTTTTGTTTTCCAATGTCAAACTCTCCACATCTTTCAAGAGTTTGACATTGTTTACTCCAGATTTATCACAGTTTAAGCACTTCTCAGACATCATTTCAGCTTCAGCTTCCTTCTTAACCTTGATAGTTGAAACTTCTTTAACCTGCTTATTTACCACTTGAACATTTTCCTCAGATTTAACTTTTACTTCAACAGTTGCTGCTTTCTGATTCTTCTCTCTTGCAGCTTGTCTTTCTTTGATCTCTTCCATCCTACCTGCAAAATAAAAATTATAACTTTCAGGCGATAATTCTCTTTGATAATTTTCAAGTATTCGAATTTTTTCACTGTCATCATCGCTTTCTTCATCTGATAATTTCTCTCCTGAATCAGACTTCAATTTTTTAATCTTATGGAGTTCAAGTTCTTGAGCTTCAATCTTCTCAATGAACGTGCTCAAATTGAAGCCAACATATTCCATGTTTTTCTTCCAAATCAACAAATATATGTCCCACTCATCACACGGTAAAGCATTTGCCAACTTGTCAACCCACTCGTCATCTCTTTTGCTAATGTTCAAACGCTTCATCTCTACATATAACTTGCAATACCTTTCGATCAACTCTTTTGTAGATTCTCCCCTGATAGCTGTAAAACTATCAAACTTCTGTTTGATACTTGCTGGAGTCTGAACAAACATACCATTTCCGAAAAACGAGTTATAAAACTCAGAATCCATGTTTCAGTATTGAAAGATTCACGAAGACAGATTTTCAAACGATACGAAAATTCACTCAATCTAAGATTAGTTCAATCACTTTATCAAACCACTGAAACAGATGAATATCCGATTGAGTGACAAAAATAGGTGACAAAGACGGATCGAGTGGGGATTCGCTCGGCCGGGTATCCGATGCTTGACAAATTACATGCAAACTAATATCGATGAACTTTAATGAATCTTATCGACTGACCTCGATCACATGGAACACTTGAATCACAACCTGACAATCACAACACTAAAAACAAATTTGATTGGACCGATTCCTTGATGCAATATGTATAGCAGATAAGAGATAATGAGATCACATGCAAAATTGAACTCGATTGATTTCTATTTGACCAAACTAACTGATGACATGCAATTATTTAATGATCTTTTTTTTTAAACAGTAGCCGCCAAATTTTTTTTTTAATACATTTCATGCAAACTGACAAGTACTGATAATATCACATGCAATCAATACATAAAGCATTGATTGGGCCGATTGATTTAATGGATCTGTTAACAATTGATTAATGAGGTGACAAAATTGATATTGTTCAATTGATGATTGGACCTAAAAAACCACTAGGCCGATTAATAGTCTGATTAAGTATAGCACATGCAAACTGACACAAAACACTTGATTTCTTTTCCCAACTAACTGACAACCTCGTTTGATGTTTCACACGAATTTATGCACTTTCACGCGAAATAGACCTTTCACGCGAAACACATTCACACGAAATAAAGGACTTTTCAAACGAAATACTTAATTCCGTGCGAAATATCCAAACGGAATTACTTTTTCAAACGGAATTAGATGTAATTCAAACGAAATTAGTAATTTCGTGTGTGAAATTACCTCAATTTTTCAAACGGAATAAGGTGTTTTCAAGCGGAATCAGTAATTCCGTGTGAAATTGCCTCAACTTTTCAAACGAAATCAGAGGCTCGTTCAAACGGAATTAACTGTTTGGCCCATTTTTGTCACTTTTAAACTGAATTTTGATCTGATTCTTTCAAGGGTTTGTTAAAACTGTATTTTACACACAATATCAAAAGATCAGTCCATTTTGTCCATGAATTTGTCCAGAAGTTCAAAATTTAGTAGAAAAAGCACTGATTCAAGTGTATTGACTCATCCTGAGCTCTGATACCACTTGTAGGATCGTTTTGACGACCTAATGAGTCAATCAGAATCAATACACAACTGTTTGAGAGGCGGAAACAAACAAACAACCTAGAATCAGTGTAAGAAATGAGTAGAAACAGAGTATGATACTTAAAACAAGCTTCTCATTAATATTTGACTTGAAAATCGGGCAGCACTTCGTTACACCTCAGCTAATTCCGTGCCAAATGAGAAGCTACACCCGTCTATATATAGGCTTCTAATTTCGTTTGAAATGACCACCTGTCATTTCAAGGGAAATTAACAATTCTAATTTCGTTTGAAATGACCACATGTCATTTCAAGGGAAATTAACAATTCTAATTTCGTTTGAAATGACCACATGTCATTTCAAGGGAAATTAACAATTCTAATTTCGTTTGAAATGACCACATGTCATTTCAAGCGAAATTACTACAAAAACAACATAAAATTACATTTTTGACCCCTTTACAAACTACCGAAATGACCTAGACTTTAGACGTAGGTTATAGACAATATGCACCAACAAACTCCCCCCTTGGATATTGCCGGAGTCTTCAGTCAGGTCTTCAATGCTTTCTTTACAATGACTCGAACGAAGACGAAGTCGACAGACGTATGCACCAACAGGAGTTTCAAGGCTTCTCAATGGAGCTGTAAGAATATTTTGCGATCTTATTTAACATGAATTTTTTTTTTGAAAAAAATATTTTTTTAAGCGGTTAACACACTCCTTTCAATAAAGCTACTGCCCGAGCCGTTTCAAGTAACAGCCCGAGCCGTTTCAAGGCACGTGCTCCAATAAAGTAAAAAGTCAAGCCTTTACCACACCATGCATGTGCCGTTTCAACGCACGTGCTCCAATAAAGTAAAAAGCAACTCCCCGAGCCGTTTCATGTAACTGCCCGAGCCGTTTCAGTGCACGAGCTCCAACTTAATAAAAAGTCAAGCCTTTACCGTTTCATACTTGTGCCGTTTCCGCTGCAATGCCGAGCTGTTTCCGCTGCATGCCCGAGCCGGTTTCGCTGCAATTCCGAGCCGTTACCGCTGCAATGCCGAGCCGTTTCAGTTGCTTTTTATGCCGTTTCCAACATATGGCCAAGCCCTTTGACTGCGCGTGTTCCAATAAAGTACTGTTCCCCGTCAGACGACATTGAATTCGGGTCAACAAGAACGAGGTCGTTTCCTCCCATGTGACAAACACCAAAACACTTTGAACCCACACACTTTGAAACTTTTCTCCACTTTGGAGCAAAGCAAAGCACCTGAACCCACACACTTTGAAGATCCGAAAGATCGTTGACCCGTCTGGGACCACTAATCACACTTCTTCGACATTAGTTGTGGGCCCCCCACTATGGACTTCAATCGACACGTGAACATGCCAAATGATTTCGGGAACATGCCAAACGACCAAGAGATGGAAGAAGCTTTCATGGCCCCCCTTGTAACACCCCGAAATCGGGATTGGTAATTAAACCATGTTAATAATAATGAACGGGTAAAATACCGTTAGTGGTAAAAGTAAACCCGGTGAATATTAGGAATTTTATAAATAAACCTAATATTAAATAAAAAGTGAATAAAAGCTTTTGAGGAAATAAAGACAATAAGAGGCCCGAGTTAACGAGACTTAAAATAATACAAGTAGTATCTCCCCCGAACCCGCTAAGTAAACTAGAAATGTTTAACCTAGTTAAAAAGGGGTAAATATTATTGAAAATAAGTAAGTTATAGCCTACTTAATAACTAACTAAACATAAGGGACCAAAATGGAAAACTTGGAAGTTTAGTTATAAAAAAAAAGAAACAAAACAAAACACACACTAAGTGTGTGTTCTGGAATGAATGACCAGGAGAAAGCAAAGGGTGCCAAACCCTAGTTCATCAAGATTCAACAAATTGAAAGGCAAATTAGAGCCAAATCGTATGGATTAACACAAATTCATGATCACCAAGCTTAGGGGATCACAAGGTATGTTAGATTTTTATGTTTAGTGAAGTTGAGATTCTTGATGAACCTATGAAAATCGAAATTTAAGCTTGAATGATTGATGTTTTGGTGAAACTAGGATGAATCCATGTTTAGGAACGAACCCTAGTCAATAAATTTATGAATTGGTGTTCATAATTATGAACTTCATAATCACCCACTTAGGTGTTAAATGGGTTTTGTAGAATGAGGAAGAACACTAGAATCTTGATTATGAAATAGGTGTTGTTTGAATTCCTTGAAGTGAATCTAGGTGTTGTTTTGCATGCTAGATATAATGAAATTGAAAATGATGTTAAACTTGGTAGAAATAACTAGTTATGAACTAGTTTGTAAATTGTAAAAAAAGTATGCCCATTAGGTGTGTGTTAAAATGCCTAAATGAAAGCTAAAATGTTGAAATTTCGTGTGAAACGCATATTTGAATAATATGACAAATTATGCGAAGTATGAACCGATAAGGTAACGTTGATTTAGACTTAATTGTGTAAATCATGTGATCAAAAGTAGTTAACTTTTGATAAGTTGAATTAAAAAATGATGAAGTCGAATAGTAGTTTCGACATAGAATTCGTAAGATGAAATAGTCGTATGTGATAATGACTAATCTAACCGTCTTACGAATTATGATGATAGTTTGACGCCTAACAAGCTTGGTGAAAGCTTGGGGAGAAAGCGGGTCAAGAGAATCAAGTATGAGGAGAAAAGCATAAAACTTGGACGAGAGGTAAGTAAAGCTTACACTTTACTATTAGATCATCTACTTGTTGTAGTTGTTATGAATAAAATGAGATGGTAGATTGATCACGGTGCCCGAGGCGTAACAATACGGGTCAGAATAAGTAACGATAGTAAAACGATGATTCGGTCATGTGTAGACCGAATAAACAAAGAGTTTTAAGAAACGACATATTATGGCGTAAATTAAATGAGTAAAAAAGGGTAATACGATGATTTGGCTACGAGCTAACGAACAAACAATTGTCTTTGAAAAAGGTGCTCAAAAGCGTAAAACAAGATGTGTCAAGTGAATCAAGAAAAGATTTTTAAGCAATATGATTGAGCGGTGTAAACCGGAACGGATTACATAGACGAGATGGTAAATAAATACCATCTCATGAGAATAAAATGGTCATGAGACCAAATGGGTTGAATGCTGATAATATCACCATTTGACATATTCGACTAATGATTTTGGTCAAGTATTATGATCACAGGGTGCATAGCATAAGGAATTGTAGTGCTATTAATTTTGCAATTTAATTGATGTGGTATAAAAACGGGTTTTTAGCATTGAACCGAGCCAGGTACGCATGTTAGAATTATAGCTAAAAGCGATATTTTGGTCAAATATTAGCGAAAGTCCTTTGTCTCATAATGCAGGACTAAAATTGACCAAAAAGCCCTTGAGGGGTAAACAGGGCAAACAACCTTTAAGAGTTGTTTAGAAGTAAGCGTTTTGTTAAATTGAGTCCTTGCGATACGCTTAAAAATGGAGATAGGATGTAAACTAAAAAGAAGCGCGATTTAAGCTTGAAAATGTTAATTACCCTTAACGGGTCAAAATGAGTAGATATGCAAAACGGGTTAAGATTTGCATAAGAACCCGTAATTAGAATCTTGAATATTAGTAAACTGATATAATGTGATTTGCATGACATTTTAAAGGTAACCAACAAGTTTGTTTGATCAGATCACAAATGGGTCAAAAAAAGTGTAAAAATTGAATTTCAAGCCGAGATCTTGAAATCTAAAATTTTGTGAATTTAGATGTCGGGTTTTTATTCCATGAGATGGAGAATTAAATTACAAACGCGTAGGAAAAAGAATCGCGTAAAACGGATAAGTAGATAAAAAGTTATGACACTTTGAAGTTCGTGTTCGATTAAAACTATAGCTGGGCAACTGCAGCTGCAAACAAGCAACATTCTGTCAAAAATGGGGCTAGGCGTAGCGCGAAGCCCCTTAGCGTACGGCGACGCCCCTTGGCGTAGCGCGACGCCCCTTAGCGTACGGCGGCGCCCTAAATTTCGAAAATTGTTTGAATTTTATTGTTTTGACCCATATGTCTTGTTAAAACATGTTATTTAACTACCAAAGTTAACTTTAAAGTTGGTTTTGGTCATAGGTGAATGTAAAGAGTTTTCGGATGAAGATCAAGCGACGTACAAGAACCGAACACACGAGATTGAAGCTTCCGCACGGTGTTGCGTCGTAACTTTTAAACGACAAACTCAATTACATCATGTTATATTATTTTTAAATTGTAAAAGTTTTAATTTAACCGTATTTTACAATGTATATGTAATCATAATTACATGTTTGTTTTCGTATTTTATACGAAAACATTAAAATAATAGTAAGGGTGTTACACCCATTCATGCCCGGTAAAATGTTTGCGGATTATTGAATAAAAGTTAAGATTTTTATTTGAATTCGTAGACTGTTTTTATTTTTTTTTCTTCTTATATAGCAAATAACCATTAAAGTACGAGAAAAGTTGTTGGTTTTACAATCTTTGTGTGACGTGATGACTCCGGCGATTGAAACAACTATTAGGCAGATGTGTTTCGGTCCATATTTAGACAATAGGTGCACCATATGTGATAGCCTTCTTTTATATGGCGTTGCACAACTACAAATATCGACTCCTTTTCCTCGTCTTGGTATTTCGTATAGATTACGAGGGCAGCTATTTACATTCACCCCTAAACAATTTTGTTTAATAACGGGGCTACGTTTTGGGCACACTTCTTGGTCACCTATAGACCATCCGAACTCATTTAAGAACAAATATTTTGAACCTGGATCAACTGTTAATTTTGGGAGAATAATGACTTTGTTCGAGACCATTAGCCAGATTAACGAAGCTGACGGCACGAGGATATGTCTCCTCATGCTAATCGGTCAAGGTTTTTTGGGTTTCCAAAAAACCAATGTTGTTGATAATATGCTTTTAGACCTTGTGGATAATTTAGAAGAATTCAGACAATATCCATGGGGTAATTATTTTTGGGAAAGTACTTATAATGCCATATACAATTTGCACAATCGGCAAAAAGAAGACGCTAAAGGTTTTTCTTTGGCTGGATTTGTCTGGCCCTTCAAGGTACCTGTGAATGTCAATTAATATAGTTATTTCGAAAACCATATAAAATTTCAATAAATTCTCTTGTGTAGATGTGGGTGTTGGAGATTTTTCCTCAATTTAAGAATTCAAGGGAATGGTTTCAAGGTGATACGATTCCAAGATTTTTGGGATGGAAAGAAGGCAAGAAGTTTATGAGGGCCAGTGTGGACGGATTGCTTCAACTAGCTGCAAAGGTAAAAATCTTTATCTTTAAATATAGATAATTTCGTATATTATATTTTAAAGTATAATGGGTAGGCTGTTTAGGGTGTTCATATTCCGTTAACAGGAAACCCAAAAAAATTTAAAATTGAACTATTTAGGGTGTTAAACTTATAAAAATTAAAATTGAACTATTTAGGGTGCTAAACTTATAAAATTTATAAGTTTACTGTTTTTAAAACTCATATTCCAAAGTAATAAAGTTTAAAAAATAAACATAAACATAAACATTTTTATTGTTTATATTAATAAGAGTAAACTGCCATTTTGCAAAAAAAATGAGTTTTGGACTAAAGTTGCAAAATTGACCAATCCACAGGGACCAAAATGGTAGAGAGAGATATTAATATTATATTAATGGTTTTTTTTTGTTTTAATTGCAAAGACGTGAATTTAGGCCGTCTTTGGGTATATTGCCCACTGAAAATGAGTTGCAAGGCGCGTGGTATTTGTCTAGTTCAGATTATTTAGACGCTGAACGTCGGATGTATGCCAGTGCAATGCCGGGCGAGAATCCGGTTCAAATGCCCACGGAAATACCCGTTCAAATGCCCACAGGGTTCACGGGTCAAATTCGACCCGAAATGCAGGCTGGCCCCGGTGTCGGCACACAAGAACAGTTGGCGTCTGTAATGAACACTTTGTTTGGTGACGATGGCGCGAATGAAGGTTATAATTCGGCACCGGATCACCAGGAGATTCCATAACAGAATTTTGTTCCCCCTACGTCCACGTTTCAATCAAATTACAAGAATGAGCTGATTTCACAATTTAAATCACTCATGGACGAGAGGCTGCACGAGAACAACCGGAGACTGACCGATATGTTCATGTCAGAGTTTTCGCAAACATATCGGTGGTCACCAAAACAAAAAACTGTCAGGACTCCGGCGACCGTACAAACGCCAAAAGAACAGGCACACACTCAGAGTGATAATTTAATGTGCTTTGTGAATAATTTTTTTTATAATAACAGTTAATTTAACCGTCATGCTTTCTTGTAGGCTGTTGCTGATTCATTTATCAACTACAATAATGCCGATAATGCCTACCACGTCTCTATGAGCCCGATGGAGAATGTTTTTGTAAGTTTTTCCATTTTATATATTTAATTACTGGTCACATTTTATAAAGTTAATAAAAATATATTTTAGAAAGTGAAATTAATACATATATACAATATTTGTAGAATGAGGATCCTGAAATAGTAAAATTGAGACGATCCGAAAGGCTTGTAAAGCCTACAGCAGCTTTGCTATCCCCGTATGTGGCTTACAAAAGATTGAAAGATAAACAAGCCAAAAAGTTAAGGAATGAGGATAGACAAATTGCGTCCATCAAGCTGTGGTATCCAGATAGCGGCAGTAAACATCTTTCCCTAATAATGGGGAATTCTGTCGGTCCAAATTTTTGGGGGTCATTGCTGGGCGCGGACGGTAGCGGCTGGTTAAGCGATGATGTAAGTAATGGCGTCTGTATATAACAACCATAAATAAATAAATTTATATTTTTTGTATATTGTTTTCAAACAAACTTTAAAATGTTTAACAACATATATGTGGGTGGATGATTCATATGTATCATTCAAGAAATGAAAGTGATCGCTGGAGTATTCTACCCCCATATTTTCAGAATTCTTTTCGATCGCCGGTCATCGACCAGAACTTCAAAGGTTACTTCACTGGGCATGTTGAACCTTTTCCACCAATACATACTGTTGATGAGGTAATGTGGAACGAACGTATTGATTACTGGATAAATGTATTTCGTATTGAATTAATTTAATATTTTGCGTAATAATTATATAGGTTTACGTACCGTTGTTTATACAAGGCCTCCACTGGTTTTTAGGCGTTTTCAACCTTGTCGATTACACGCTGAAGATATACGACAGGTATTAGCCCGATTTAACTTATTAGTACTCCAAAATACATGTTGCTAGCTTTGTTAATTTGTTGCTGTTTTAGCCTTTTAAATGCTTTGGGAAGGGAAAGAACGGATGTGGTGTGTCATATAAATTTTGCGTTTGACAATTGGCTACGAATTTATGGTTATAATGCCCACAGATAATTACCGTTATATTATCCCTTCAAAGTTATTTATGCAACCGATGCTCCTCAGCATTCCGGACCTTTGGGAGACAGTGGAGTTTGGGTTTGCATATTTCTTGACAGGTTGATAAATAAAAAACCGTTGAACGATGGTGAAGATACTCAGAAAACAGCGGAACGAATGAGACGTCAACTAGCTTTACTATTTTATGATTCTTTGTTACCCGATAGTACAAGTGACAACGTCTATGATGATGATGATGAACCCGTAATTGTAAGATAATTGTATTGTTTTGGTTTAAAAAAATTAAATACAATTGTACTAGGGATCCCTTTGTACTACTATCTATGTGTATATATATATTTGTGTTCCACCTTCATAGAAAGAAATGTGTTAAAACATTACCAATGACAAGCATTCCTCCTTTCGTACAAAACACAGTTTGCATCAATCAACAGGATTGGGATCGCCAGTGGTCTTCAAATCTTCTTGAATTTTACTACGATGGCGATAATCCTACTTGCTATTCTTCATACACGGGGATAACACCACTAGGAAAAGCTTGGTGGGGGGACTGCTTGGATTTACTGGAGCGGGTTTTATTCAAAAAACGGTAACTTAATAATAAATAATTAATAATTAATTTCGTCTTAAAAATCAGTTTCGTTATTTTTGTAACAAATAAATTACCGTTATTTTTTAGCATGTAAAAGCATGGTGTAACAAACTCATGTATCAACGAGAGATTGAAATAAATGCAAGGACGATGTCGTCAAACGATTATCGTTGGACAGTTATACCGCCTAATTTCTTCGACATGTTAAATGAACAAGATATTGATGCAACCTGATACGCAGATGGTTCTACAGCAACATATCCTCCATTCTGGGAAATTGATACGGTAGGCTTAATCAATTTTTTTATTTTATTATATCCGTTTTTTATTAAGGTTTTATATTTATTGTTCTTTTACCTTGTAAATACTTATACCGTATATAGCGAAGCACAAGTCTCATTCTTACTCCACACCTATTTAAACACATGTTGGTCCACTACTCAACTGGCATCCCCCTTTTTTCTACCTCATGGCAAATCAACAAGACAACATTCATATACACATTCATATCAACGTCAACATTTCCCAAACGGTTAACCACCCAAACCCACCCTCAGATAACCCTGAACCAAATAATTCCCAAACTCGTAACCCCCCAAACCCGGTGCAACAGCCAACACGTGAAGCACAAATTAGCGGTTCAGGTCAGTGTCAGGCGCTTGTGCCGTTACCTAACACCGATGAACGACAACGTCCTTTGGACCAGATTATTCCACAACAATGTTTGACAGTTACTGCTGACGAAGACTCAGACGAGGAAATGGATTTCGAAAGACTGTACGATGAAGTCCGTTTTGAAGCTTATCGTGCGGAAATGGAAGAAGGAGTAGAGTATGATTCTGAAGCGGAAGACCATTCCGGTTATTAGTTAAATGTCAGGGTTTTTTTTTTTGGAATAAGAACTTAAACGTGTTTGATGTAATATTTTTTTTGCTAAGAATTTTTGTTTTTTATTTACAACATTGATTTAGAACGTAAGATTTGTCAATTTTCTCACACAAGCCCACTAACAGCCCACGAGTCCACGAGCAGCCCACGAGCCTATGCTTCCTGTTCGACAACAGCAGCCCACGAGCCTCTATGCTTCCAGCCCACTAACAGCCCACGAGTCCATGCTTCTAGTTTAGCCCATTTCCTCATTATTAAATAAAACAAACAAATATAAGATATAAAAGAAATAATAACTATAAAAGTGAAAAGATATGTTTATTTTTAACAAGATTATTCACTTTTTGCGGGTATACATTCCTATAACGGATAAGGTTCAAAATTGGTTGCTTTTTAAAATAAATCTAAAGTCACTAGAATTAAGAATTTTTTTTGCCAATAGTTGTGACACGATTAATTGCGGAGATTCATTTTGCGTACACAGAAGAGTACATCAAATTGTGCTAGAATTTGAGTCTCTATTTTTGTGGTTTCTCGGACGTATATCGTACTGGCAAAACTCATAAATATATGAGACGCGTGCCATGCAAATAGTAGGAGATTTCGTGTGGCCTGATCAAACAGATCGTATTGGCAGAAATTCGGGAGTCATCATATGTATGCTAATGGAAAAGTTGTTCGGGATCTTTCTTTAACATGGAACGAAGGAAACCTTCAGGATGCTTGTTTCAGATACAGACGGTACATGGCAGATGAACTCTACGTCGGGCGCTTCACACCTGTTAATGTTTAATGGTTCTATGTATGCATGTAATATAAAAAAAATAACATATTGTAATGAAATGATTTTCAATATTAATTATTTGCAACTAAATAGACTTACTACGTTATTTGAGAAATTAAAATACACAAAATAAATTAAAGTATTAAAAGTCTCCCAAGTTAAAAGACGGATACATATAATTAGACGGAGATTGTGTAAAATGATCAGGATCATCGGTTTCTTTCCCTTTCCCTTTGTCCGGACCTTTGCGAGTACGAATTTCTAACGACATGGGCTGCCGACAGACATCCCGATGATGACCGTATGAGTTACACCGGGAACAATACAGGGGAGTAGATTCTTCCCCGCGGGATAAGATCCGGTGGTTTTCTCGAGGACGACCGGCCTGGCGTTTTGTCATATGCGGCGGTTGAAGATTGATAAGGTCTTCTGGAGTCTCCCATTCAGATCTATGAGGAAGAGGATTAATCGCTTCTTCATAAGTTTTTTTATAGACTTCGTTTGAGTAACACTGGAAGTAATACTTATTGCAATCGGTTTCACCTAAAAATTTTGACACGGCAATAACATGCCCGCACGGTAAACCAGAAACCTGCCAAACTCGGCAACTACAGCTTCCATTAACAAAGTCAACTAAACCCCCATTTCCACTGTCTGCGACAGAATAATTGTTTAACCCAATCCCAGCAACCGTCCAGGTTCTAGACCCTTCAATTTTTTTAAAAATTTTCTTCTGTGCCCATTGTGTAAGTAAATGTTTTTCATGAATACCTTGCAAACGGCGATCGTAAAACCATTTCTGTACAGATTGCCGGAAGAACTCTAAGAGTTGCGTTACCGGCATTTTACGCGAGTGTGTCACACCCCGATATTTCCACGTATTTCCGGTGGGCCTGGTTGGGAGTATCGTGACGTAGTTGATATCATCATAGTCAAACAACATAATTTTTAAATGCATAGTGGAAGCAAAAGGTGAATCACATTACAAACTGAATAAATAGTAATATCAAAGTATCACAACGGACTGTAACGGATCCACAGGCGGATCAAATAAAAAGGAAACATAGTTCATCAGATTTAAAATGCATCCAAGCTTGCGAGACTCTTATTGATGCTAAGGAGAGGCCAGCCTATTTCGATTAGTACCTGCACTTAACCTTTTTGGGAAAATACGTCAGTTTACACTGGTAAATACAATTAACTGACTCATTTTTAAAATGTTTAAAAAATTGATTTAAATGCACAAGGCACAAAACATTCTATAACTTGGGATAATTACTTATATATAAACTTGTAAAAGAATTACATGTTCGTTATACGTTCAGTAGCCCGGATTGACACCGGGTTAAAGATTAATAGACACACCACATGATATAGTCCCGCGGCGAGTTATTCCCGAAACCGGCGGTTATACCTTATTATTTATATATGCACTATCGGGTGTACGCCTACACCCCGTGCTTAGATCGTGGCCATTTCGTAAAATGATGCCAAGGATATCCGGGACATGGTCATTTAACCCCCAAGGGCCATACACCAAATAATACAGAATAAAACGAGTTATGTAAATACATTAATCACAATCCGATTTAAATGACTACATACCCGACCAAGCGGTATTATTATAATACCGTATCCCAAGCCCGTATAGGGAAAATAAGTTAAGAGTATTTACCAGTGTAAACTGACGTATTTTCCCAAAAAGGTTAAGTGCAGGCACTAATCGAAATAGGCTGGCCTCTCCTTAGCATCAATAAGAGTCTCGCAAGCTTGGATGCATTTTAAATCTGATGAACTATGATTCCTTTTTATTTGATCCGCCTGTGGATCCGTTACAGTCCGTTGTGATACTTTGATATTACTATTTATTCGGTTTGTAATGTGATTCACCTTTTGCTTCCGCTGTGCATTTAAAAATTGTGTTGTTTGACTATGATGATATCAACTACGTCACGATACTCCCCACCGGGCCCACTGGTAATACGTGGAAATATCGGGGTGTGACAGGTTGGTATCAGAGCCAACATTGAGTGAATTAAACACTAGCCTTTATGTGTTTAATCTCAATGACACAATAACACATTCCTTGACCTTCTGAGTCTAGACTTAACATAGGAATACTCTCATCTCTATTCGGAGAATTATTGCTTTCAATTCTATATAGTTTTAATATGTCGCCAAGCAAAGAAGCCGTAATGGAAATTCTCCCCATTTGAAGCCTAGGAAAGGCCGAGCTTCGTACTGTGACTAGGATTAACGTGCAACCAAGGAGAAAACATTCAGAAATAAAATGAAGAAGAAACTCCTTATGCTGAAGATCGTTTCCTTAGTAGTCCTTATAAGGACATATTTATCTTTCCGTCCCTTCGAGGACAAAATTATTCCTTTCAAGTCCCGCTTAGGGCAAACCTGTACTTTTAATTTTTGTAATGGAATGATTAAATTTAAAATTTCATTTTTAAACATGAAATGTGAAATAAATGAGAAAAATAACATTCCTTTTATAAGATCTACCATTATAATAAAATGGAAAAATCTAAAAAAAAGGACAAGACCTAGCCCATGTGTCATCTTAAGACAGGGCCAAGATGGCAGTTCCTCAATTAGATTCAGATCCTTATTAACATCTCGATCTAGGATTGTTCTGCGTTAAATATTAAAAAGAATCTTAAAGGTAAAACCTAGCCACATGTCATTTTAGACATGGCCAAGATGGTAAAACCTATTCAAAAGATTCAAATCCTTGTTAACATTCCTGGCAAATGTGATTCAATCACATAAATCATCCTTATACTGGATTCTCCCGAAATCCATTCTTATTTGGTGAATTAAGCATCCATTAGGGATGTAATGCTTACGGGCCGTATTCATTGTCATATAAGACAAAAGACAGTCGTAGCCTACAACTCCCTGTCAAGAAAAGGCATGAACAACGTTCAAGCCTAAATACCTTGATTCTACAAAATCATGGTTTATAATTTAAAGTTGCCCTTGTAACCTGGCCTTTTGTGCCATAGTTATATTTTAATTAAGTTTAGGATAATTATAATGAAAATCCTGAATAAAATATATGAAATAAATCAAAATATCATTCCTGTTCTGCCAGTATACATACTAAAAAGAATCTTAAAAGGTATAACCTAGCTTGAATGTCATTAAAGACCTGGCTATGATGGTAAAACCTGTTTAAATGAGATTCAGATCCTTGTTAACATCTGAAAACATGTTAACACTACCGACAACAGTGATGCGATAAAATCACACTTGTCATCTTTATATTAGGAATTTTTCCAAACCCCTTATTTAGCGTAAATGCTCAAGAGGAATCATGGCTAATAAACGTCGAACATGATGAACACATCAAAACATCCATTGGGATGAATACCTTCGGGCAAAGATGATACATGAAAAAGATAGTTTTATTTCATAACTTCTTGTCAAGACAATGAACTATGAAATTTTTCGATCCAAAGGAATCATCGATTATGTTTTAAAATTTCCCTAGTGACAAGGCATCTATGCCATCAAAAAGTCCTTTGGAACAAGCCTTTGTGCTATATAAGATGTCATTACGACATTGACAGTCGTGACTTATGTCCCCTGTCTAATAAATATGAAGGAATATACTCCGTTTAAACGCCAAAGATGGTTTATTTAAAAACCTAGGCAAAACATAATCAAATAAATTAAATACTATCTGTTGGCCTATATGGTTTATTTGCACCATGGCTATTTAATCATCAAATTCGACAATTCACTATATAATTAAACAAATTATTACTACTTGGTTTGTAGCCTTCAAAGTTTCACCATGGCTGACTCATCTGAAGCTCACAATCATCTAGTTGATCAGAATAATAATGCAAGACTGAACCTAATGGGCACCGAGTTACAGGCTATGTTGCATACAGACGTAAACAAAGCCGTGGACCGTGTATTAAAGGATCATAAGCGAAAGTGCGATAATACCCCAAATAAAGGTTACAAAAAGGGTAAGACCGGTTCAAACTATGACCAGTCCAAGCCAAAGGAGGCAAAACCCAAATGTAAAACCTGCGGGAAGAAGCACTTCGGAAAATGTTTCTATGAGCAGACAAGGGGATGTGTCATCTGTAAAGAGATGGATCACAAGACCCATGAATGCAAGGACTTGAAGGACGCCACATGCTATGGTTGTGGCGAGAAGGGGCACATAAAGAACCGCTGCCCAAAGAAGGCAACTAAAGGGAAATGCAATTTGGAGTCACAATCTAGGCCTTGTGTGATTTGTAATAAAGAAGGGCACAAGACCTTGGAGTGCCAAGACATAAAGGACGCAACCTGCTATGGTTGCAATGAAATAGGGCACATCAAGACAAATTGCCCAAATAAAACCAAGAAGCCTGGGGAGGCTAAGAAGACCAAAGCTGAAAGCTCTCAAATGGATGCTCAAGAGGCTATTCAGGATGACAATGTCACAACATGTACTTTCTTTATCAATAACGCTCATGCTAGAGTATTATTTGATTCAGGTTCAGATAAGTCTTTCGTAGACAATAGATTTTGTAAATCATTAAAACTGCCTGTTAAAACTCTAATCGTTGAGTATAAAGTAGAATTGGCCGATAGTACCTCAGAGACTGCTTCAGCAATATTAGATGGATGTTTTATATCCATTAGAAATCATTCTTTTCCGCTGTCCTTGTTTCCATTAAAATAAGAGGGACTCGATATAGTGATAGGAATGATTTGGTCGTCTTAAAAATCAAGCCCATATTGTGTGTGATAAGAAGCAAGTAGTTATCAAGACTCCTTATGGTGAGCCTTTGACAATTCAAGGAGACACTGGGTATGGATTGCCTAAGAACTTGTTGAATATGGTATTTAATACCAAAGATTCGAGTATGGAAAACTCAGAAGAAACAAACAACAGTCGCGATGCTGGAGATGCGACAAATGTTAATGGTGCATCCAATGTGAACCTCAATGTTAATGGAGTTAATCTCCAAAACTGTAATTAACGCAGCTATTAGAAAGGCTATGAGAAAAGTCATGAAAAGGTTCAAGAAGCCAAATGCTGCTCACTCTAAAACACACGCCGCTGCTCATGAGAAGAGCTTTATTCATACTTCAAATGCGAAGAATAACCCAAACAAAATCATATGTGGCAAGGAGCCCATTCCTTTTAGGATATACTTAAAAGTACTTCGTCTCTTGGAAGTCAAGAGACTTCAATAGTAAAAAGGGGCCATCGATTGCAGGAAATCGTTGGATGAAGTAGAAACCATTAGGTGTATCAGCGGTTATGTTGGAAAGGACACGGTGAGGTATGCATCACCATCATTCGATGGCAATACCCTTAATTAGTGAGGACATTAATGAAGTCCACAAGAAAGATCCTCTTATACATTATGGGATGGTCCAAGTTTTAAGGACCTTATTAGAAAAACCTATTATCCGCTTCACGAACTGGAAAAAGATGGAATAAGAATTTTCTGACTCTCACCATAAAAGTTATAGACTGTTGACAGTATGTTACAAATTTTAATTCATTGGCTGAGATAGTACCCTATTCCATTTACCCAAAATCTAAGCTTAATGCAAATAATTATTGGTGGTTAGCAACGGCAATAAGAGGGCACATTAAGGTTTCAAAGCCTGCTCATTATAAATCCATTATGGATCTACCTCAGCTACTCACGTTATATAGATTAAGAAACAACCAGTCAAAGCTGAGTCTGCCCTAAAATTTGTCATAGATTCTACAGCTAAGTTTAAAAGGATTAAAAATGGAGGCGTTTAACCCTCCTGATGAATGATTAGAGGCAGTTCACATTAATAATGACACCAGATAAATCCCTTATTGTGATTTTATTGCTAAGAGTTACGTTTGGGTTCAGGTGCTGCTAAGTCTCTCATAAAATCATAAGCTTAGCAAACTTTTAGAAATTTTCCCGTAAGAACCCCAGATATTAAGTGTAAGATAAAACTTACAGGCGAAATCATAAGAACCATTTCTTCTGTTTCTGTCAGAAACCTTCAGTCGTAGAACTTTAGAAGTATCCTCTCTCTAGAGGAAGTGCATCAGCATATATAGTTGATATCTCCTTAATCACTATCGATTACGAACACCAGATGGTATGATAAAAGCGCCACATGAGGATTGGTGTATCTTAATATGTCCCATAGATTGCTTCCATGCCTGATCAGTATGGAGGTTTAATGCATGGGACCACAAAGATATTCCGATGGTCATATGGTACTAAAGTCAGCTAATGGTATTCAAAGAAGATATCCAGAATGGAATTGTCCAAGTAAAGGTCTTCGATTAAGAAATTCGTGGACTCGTAACATAAATGTGTCACTCATTTGACACAAGCAAGGATGGATGAGCTGGAGCCTGAGATTTGGAAAATCTCTGTAACCTCCTTGTATCTTGATTATCTTCTCCTAAGATTACCCTGTTTACCTCCTGAGAGGCAAGTAAAGTTAAGATTTATATCCCATTTAGGGCTGTATTATTATGAAATCTCCAAGATTGGAAGAATCGAAACCCTGATTAAGTAAGTTTTAAGATAAAGGATTCTTATAGCCTAACTCAATATTCTGAGAATTCGGTATTGTTAATAAAGAAAGACGGTTCATTTTGCTTATGCATTATTTACCGCAATCCTATTTAGACAACAAATAAGAATCGCTATCAGCTGCCCAGGATCGTCGACTTGTTCGACTAACTGTAAGGATTAGCTATTCCTTAAGGTTGGGTTTAAGCAGTAGTTGGAATAACCACCTCACCTTAAATAAATTTTTCTAAAATAGCCAATACATAAGTATCAAGGTTGCTCCTTTGGAGACCTTGTATAGATGAAATATCAAAACGTCCGTTTAATGAACGGGACTTTGGGAAGTCCAATTACCAGGATTTGAAAGTTGCATTGGAAACAACGAATAAGATCATTCGATTTCGTAATCATCTAAAAGTTGCCAGTAATCGGCAGAAAATTAAGGATTGATGCAAAGTCGCAACCCTCTTAAGTCCTTAGTAAGGAATAAGGTTCAATCGAAGGTATCGCCCTAAGAAGGGTGTGCTGAATCTAAATTGATCAGGGTAAGTTAAGCCCTGGATATATAGGAACATTCGGGGAAATCGAATACAACAAAGGTCTATAGTTTATAAGCTAAAACCTATATAAGGAGCTTAGTGGAGCTCGCAATGTGACACACACTAGTGATTTAAAGAAATGTTTCACCGATAAGTCGAAATGCATTATCACATAACGATATGCAGATTTATGATGTGATAAGAAACCTGTATCGATTAAGGATTGACAGGTTAAGAAACATACAGCTCTGATAAGTTAGCTCAGCTGTACGTGGATGAGATTGTATCTCTCCACGGGGTGCCAGTGTCTATTATCTCTGATAGGAATACTAGGTGTACGTCCCATTTCTGGAAAAGCTTTCAGCAATCCTTAGGCACCCGACTAAACCTCAGCACTGCATATCATCCGCAAACGGATGGTCAAAGCAAGCGAACAATTCAAACACTGGAAGATATGTTAAGAGCTTGTGTTATTGATCTAGGTGGAAGTTGGGTTAATCATCTTCCATTGATCAAATTTTCATATAATAATAGTTATCATTCCAGTATTCAAGCCGCACCATTCGAAGCCTTATAAGGAAAGAAGTGCAGAACGCCCGTTTGTCGAGCAGAAGTTGGAGATGTCCAGCTAACAGGACCGGATATAGTCCTGGAGACGACAGACAAGATTATACAGATAAGAGATCGTCTCAAAACTGCCAGAGATAGGCAAAAAAGCTACGCAGATAAAAGGCGTAAACCTCTAAAGTTCGAGGTTGGTGACAAAGTGTTACTGAAAGTATCACCCTGGAAATGGGTAATGCGGTTTGGCAAGAAAGGTAAGTTAAGCCCAAGATATATAGGACCATTCGAGATCATCGAATGTGTCAGAACAGTGGCTTATAAGTTAAAATTGCCTGAAGAGCTCAGTGGTGTTCATAATGTATCCCACATCTGCAATCTGAAGAAATGTCTAGCTGATGAATCACTAGTCATACCGCATACGGATGTGCACATAGATGAGAACCTGAAATTTGTTGGGAAACCTTTGTCAATTGAAGATCGACAGGTTAAGAAGCTTCGAAGGAAGCATGTGCCGATTGTAAAGGTTAAATGGGATGCCCGTAGAGGTCCCGAGTATACATGGGAGGTAGAGTCCACAATGAAAGAGAAGTACCTCATTTATTTCAGTAAATCTCGAGGTCAAGATTTCTTTTAAGGGGGTGAGGATGTAACACCTCGCAAAATCATGTCCAATATAGTATCAACACGTGTCATGGACTTTAAACGTGTAACAGATTGATTATGAAGGACTAAAGTTGACAAACAAAGAAAGTATATGTATATAAGGATACAAAGTGTCAACATTTGATAATTCTATCTTTTAACAACCCTACATGATGTTTATGCCCTAAAACGAATGTATCATGAAGCGTGTGAAACCGTTTGTGGAAGAAAGTGAAAGTTTACAAGACGCGAGGGTTAAATGTGTCAACATGTTTAAGTTATACCTCAGAGTGATCTTTTAGCGAACCCGGAGCCTTGTAACGATTAATTATACTCCCAAGAATAAGTGGTAAAAATTTCACAAGGTTTCGATATCGTATGAGAAAGATATGTTAACTTTCGTAATTAAGGGGTTAAAAGCGTCAATGAGGCAAAACTTGTGTTTTCGGTTATCGATTAACAAAACCGGACCTAATGATGATTGGTTTTATGTCACACCCTGATTTCCACGTGTCACCGGTGGGCCCGGTGGGGGAGTATCGTGACGTCATGGTTGGCAACGTAATAGTCAAACAACACAATATCAATATGCACAGCGGAAGCAGATTTAAAAAGATATAATACAACCGAATTTATTATTGTAATATCAAGTATCACAACGTTCGATTGTTTAACCACAGAATGGATCGAAATAAAATAGAAACAATGGTTCAACAGACTTCAGGCATCCTAAGCTTGCGAGACTTTTATTGATGCTAAGGAGACAATCCAGCCAATTTCGTTTAGTACCTGCATTCAGTCTTTTTGGGAAAATACGTCAGTTTACACTGGTAAATACAATCAACTGACTCATTTTGAAAAATGATTTAAAATTGGTTTGGATGCACATGGCATAAACATTTTTATAACTTGGGAGAATTATTTAATATTATAATCTTGTGAACGGATTACATGTTCCTTGTGCGTTCAGTAGCCCGGATCTTGTCCGGGTTAAAGATCAATAGACACACCACATCATAGAGTTATACACTGACGGGTGTATGCCTACACCACGTGCTCAGGTCGTGGCCATCTCGTAAGATGATGCCATGGATATCCGGGACATGGTCATTAACCCCCCAAAGGCTTTAAGTAACAAGACTGTTTAAACGAGCCGATCAAATTATTCAACTACCCACTTTAACGGTGGAGATTTGATGCCCGATCAAGCGGTATGCTATATACCGTAACCCAAGCCCGTATAGGGAAAATAAGTTAAAAGTATTTACCTGAGCAAGTATTAATCACAACAAGCAAAATGCACGTAGCTTTTACTGGTTCTCCTAATCTGGAACGAAGGTTTAATATAACCTATTAGAATCCTAACGGGTCTTTAATTAAGCTTAAGCTTAGACCGGCTAGTTTTCAAGATACGGTTCGTACGCACGATTAAGAGAAAAGACCGGATAGAATGTGATTTAGACCCGACAAGTTCAGAGACTTGTTTAATATGGGTTTATTATTCACATTCTGGATTTTGAGATAAAACCGATAAGGTTTGACCCGTTTCGGCTAATTTATGTAAACTTGTTACATAAACCGAACCGAACGCGTAATAAGCGTAACGGGTATCCGTAAGAGCCATATACAGGTTTCCTAAGTTAATATGCTTCAAATATGTTGTGACATCAGTAAGATGTCTTTCATTATGCCCGAAACGTGTTTAAACACAAACTAGGCCCCGTAGGGGTAGTTTGGTCATTTTAAAGGTTGTAAAAGGGTTTAAGTGTTTAACTGAGTTACAGGTCTGATGTAATCAGTAAACATACTCAAGTTAATGAGTTATAACAGTAAGATAAAGCATATATGTGAAATTTATCATTTTTAACCAAACTATGCCCCGTAGGGGTATTTTGGTAATTTCACATAAGCCGAAAAGCTCAAAACTGAAGTCTGAGTTTATCAACCTTTGCTTACTGTTAAAATATTATAATTTGCCTCATATATCAGTAGGTATCAACCCGGGTATGCTCAATATAATTTTAATACATACTTTGCGCTAAAAACGCTTAATAAGGTGATTAAAGGCCATTTCCGGGTTCGATACTTAAATCTGATATTTTTATATTTCCAGAAGGCTAAAAATAATTTATTTATCGTATGTGATCAGTAGCAAAAGGTTTGGAGTCGTTTAGATATGTAAAACTCATTTTATGGCCCGTAAGGGCAAAACCGACAATTACCGGATTAAGCCTACGACTACTAGTTATGCTCAGCCTAAAATTTATTAAAAATCTTTAAAAATCCCAAAATAATATATTACATCAGTGGGTATTAAGTTTGATACCAAAAAGTAGGCTTAACTAGGCTATACGCTAATTACGCCGTTTTATTAACATAAAGCTTTAAATTTGCGATATTGAGCATAACTCTTAATCTACAAGTCAAACTGATGTCAAACTTTGCATACAAGTTTATATATCAGTAACTAAGGTTTCTACACTTTTACATTTTCATAAATCACGTTTTAAGGTGATAAGGGCATAATGGTCAACATATGAGCAATTAACGGAAACATGCATATTAATTGGATAACTAATGAACCAAGGTGTATAATCACAGAGGGTTGTACTAACATGTAACCTAGTCCAATTAAAGCTCTGAGGCATTTCTAAACCATGCCTAAACGGGTCAGAACTGAAAGTCAAACTATGCGACTTTCGGTTCCGAACCGGGTCTAAACAGGAAATTGTCGGGTTGAACATGTTTAGACATGTTCTTACACTTATTACTAAGTTATAACAATGATCAAACAGGTTGTATATGGTCTATAATGTTAATTATGCAAAAATGACATTTTAAGCTTCCTGTTGACTTTTTCTAAACTAGTTTGACCCGACTTTTGACCTGGTTAGAGTGGTGATCAGGGGAAACCCTTTTGAGGTTTTATTACCCACATAAATACCAAGCTATAACTACTTTTAATTCGAGATATGACTGAGCCATTGTTGACTAATCTCGAAGTCAAACCGTAATTACGACGGTTTGACTTTTAGCTAATTAAACAAGCTAAACTCAATTAAAGAAGGACTAGCAGACTTACAAGGGTCCTATGCACGAGATAAGATCAGTTGGACCTGCTTGAGAGCTCCAGAATTGATCAGATTGCAAGAAGGAAGTGTGAAGAACTTGTTTGCATAGCAAGGCCTTTTATAGTGAATCAACCCACCACAATTCCTTGACACATAGCTCTATGATCGACCACAACCATCCAACATGTGTCTCTAGTGCTTAGGGGGTGTTTTAGGGGCCAGGAGATGTGAAAAATCGGGTAAAGGTCGCGCACAAAGCTCATGGCAGACAACAGCCTTGTTTCTCGGTTCTGGGAGGCTGACGCGGCCCGCCTCACGATTAGCCGAACACCAAGCGGGCAGCCTGGGCCTTAACTTCAGATTTTACATTTTCTTTTGTTTTGTTACTTGACCTTTGGCTTCACGAAGGGGCAATCAAGGTTATTTCTTGCATTTTGACCCCCTTATAATTACCCACAAGGGCTTTAGGACCTATACCCACTTTTCCAAGTCCCTAAACACTTCCGGTTAACCCGAAAAGTCTTAACTTTCAACGTTTGCACTTTAACCCCTCGCACACGAATTTGATCATAACTTTCTCATACGATAACGAAACTTTATGAAATTTATATCGTGCATTCTAGTGAGCATATTTAACATTTACAAAGCTTCAGGTTTGTCAAAAGGTCACTCAGAGGTATATCTTTAAACATGTTGACACATTTAACCCCTGTAGTTTGTAATCTCTCACTTTTTGCTTCGTATGATCCATGATTTATTCGTTTGATGTTATAAACATCATGTAGGGTTATTATGAAGTATATTTATTCACTGTTGACATTCAGAACCCGTAAAATCACATACTTTCCATGTTTGTCAACTTTAGTCCTTTTATAACATTCTTTCACACGTTCAAACTTTATGATACGTGTCAACACATTATAGGACGTGAATTTTCAAGGTGTTACATTTTATCTCATGGATCATAGAAATATAAAGTTCAAGGGTTAAAAGTGCCTAAAATGGAAGAAATTACGCATTAGAAAGTCCAGGGGGTGAAAGTGTCACTTTTTGAAACATGAATGCTGATCCTGGGGTTGCTGGCGCCGCGCCACCACATAGGCACTCGTCCGTGGCGCCACGCAATGGACTGCCAGTTCAGCAAAATTCTCCTTAACGTGGCAGCTTGCATGTGTGCTCGATTCCGCGAGTTTGCCACCCTCTAGCTCCTTGAAACACGTCCCTAGGCACTTGTCTTCATCCCTGGAGTTGCCATAACACTTGTGCCCATCTCCTTGATCCTCCTTGGCTATATATAGGACCAAATGTTGCAACTTATGAACACACATTGAGCACTTCACTTGGAAAGCTTCCAAACTCTTGTTCTGAAGATTTCTGGAGCTCAAGAGCACTTCTCAAGGATTCTTAGTCGTGCATAGGACTTCAGTAAGTGTCCTTAACCTTCCTTAATTCAGTTTTACTTTGTTTATTAGCCTAAAGTCAAACCGTCGTAATTAAGGTTTGACTTCGTGATTAGTTAAAGTTTGTCCAGTCAAATCACGAATTGAAAGTAGCTTTGAGTTGGTAATTATGTGGGTAATAAACCCTTAAAAGGGCACCCTCTGATTCCCACTCTAACTAGGTCAATTGTCGGGTCAAAGTTAATTTTAAAAAGTCAACAGAAAGCTAATTTTTGCATAAACACATAATTAATGATGTAGAAGCTATGAAACCTGTTTTATCACTCATATAACTTGGTAATCAATGTAAGAACATGTCTAGGCATGTTTAACCCGACAATTTTCTGTTTAAGCTCGGTTCGGAACCGAAAGTCGCAAAAGTAGACTTTTGCTTTGACTTTCAGTTCTGACCCATTAGAGCATGTTTTAGAAATGTCTTTTATTAATTAAACGGCGTAATTAGTGTATAGCCTATCTAAACCTAATTTTTGATACCAAAATTTTTACCTACTGATATAAAATAATATTTTGGGATTTTTGAAGATTTTTATTTAATTTTAGGCTGAGCATAACATAGAGTTCTAAGCTTGATTCGGTAATTGCCGGTTTTGCTCTTTTGGCCTATAAAATGTGTTTTACAAATCATTTTGATACCAAAACTTTTTCTACTGATTTTATATGATAGATAAATTATTTAAGCCTTCTGGAATGATAAAAATATCAGCTTTCTTTATTTAACCCGGTAATCGCTTAAAATCGCATTTTTACGCGTTTTAAACGCATAGTATGTACTAAAACTATTTTAAATATATAAGACTTGTTACCTACTGATATTTTTAGTAAATTTTTATACTTTAACAGTAAGCAAAATTTTTAAACTTAGATTTCCATATTTGACCCTTAAACCTTATGTGAAATTACCAAAATACCCCTTCGGTGCATAGTTGATTATAAAAGGTAAATTTCACATATATGTAATACCCTACTGATATAACTTATTAAATTGAGTATTTTTACTGATTATATCAGACCTAAACCTCAGATTAATATTTAACCTCTCTTATAACCTTTAAAATGACCAAAATACCCCTACGGGGCATAAATTGGTTTTAAATTCGTTTTGGGCATAATGGAAGGTATCCTACCGATATCACAACATATTAAAGGCATATTAACTTAGGAAACCTGTTCATAACTCATGTGGTTACCCGTTACGCACTTTTCGCGTTCGGATCGGCTTATGTAACTAGTTTGAATAAATTAGCCGAAACGGGTCAAACCTTATCATTTGTAAGGATCGTTTTCGCAACCTAAACGAGTCGGTTCAGAGGAATTCCATCAAATACAGGTGCGGAAAACAAGTATTTGACTTGTAAACAGCTGAATCTTCACTTTAACACTGATTATATTGATAATCAATCACGAATACAATCAGTTCTCACACCGGCAGCACCTCGGTATGTAATCACTCAAATGTTACTTCTGATTTCGCTTGACCTAGACCTCCTATATATAGAGATTGGGATTTCGCTTCAGCATGACTCAAGCGAAATCTTAACATGTTGATTTCGCTTGAGCTGCTTCAAGCGAAATCCTTTACATACACAAATCTTCAAGCGAAATCTTACTAAATCTATCACATTTTCTCGTTCTACGTGCCCTGATCTCATCTATCTAGAGTAAGACTCGATACAAGACGAAGTCGACAGATGTAGTGCACCAACAGACTCCCCCTCAGATGTTGACGAGTCGACTATCGAATCACACCAATGCTGTGTCTTCACATCTTCATTCTTGATCAGTCTTTGGGCTTTTCTCTCTCAATCTTCTTTTCCAAAATCACCTTGCTCTATCAGACTCCCCCTCACAATTTGCTGGTATTCATTTGTTCTTCAGCAATATCTGCTTTAGGATCAATGTCTGACTCCAATGTTGTTTACAAGATCATTGCCTGGCTTTTATCTAATTCTCTTGATCAGATCTCTTGATTCCTTAAGTTCATCAGCATCAGCAGCTAGCAAACTTTAGATTCATGATCAGAGTCTGACTTTTGTAAACTTTGAATGAATTAACCTGGCTCACCTGTAACAATCTTAACCCAGAAATAAATTTTCTAAATTTAACAATTTAAATGCACTAACAATCTGATATAATCAGATAACTCTCTTTCATATCACAAACCAATGATGAACCAAATGTAGATTTTAAAATATCAAATTGTAAAAATTTTAACAAACCTTTTTATACTTTAAGATTCACTCCCCCTCACAACCAAGTCATCATGTTTAGCACTTGAAATTTTGACAATCAGCTTTCCAATATCAGTTATCGAAAATCTTTTTGAATGTTTCAAAATTTTATGCTAAAACACACTAAAAATCTTTTTGTAATTTTTGATTATAAAGGAATGCACTAAAGAAATATTTACAAACAATATTTTTGTGAGTTTGTGCAAGAGGATCATATCAGTTTATGAAACATATCACTAACACCGTTAAGCTTCATTTCATTTTAAGTTCTAAACAATTTACCTAGATTGTCAGTATGTTTGTCCACTTAAATTTTCACACAAAGTTCAATTGATCCGAGATACGATATTAATGTTTTAAACACTTGAACTTATTCGTGTGTCCCACTACTTGAATATACTCCCGTATCCAGATCCCAATATTCAGTCTTACAGGTGAGTATACCACAGATGATATCTGTCAGGGGAATAAATTATAGTACGAGGGCCGTGAGAGCTCAGGTCGATACTCCCGTATACGCAGAGAGATGACGGCTTCGACTTTCGGTGTGTCCCCTTTAGAGGATCTTTTGCATTACAACAGCAGCGACTATCAATTTTATTGTTTCATCAGCTTGCTGAGGGCGATGCTATGTTTCAAGCATTTGCAGAAAGCATTATCCGGGGACTAGGTCAGAAATTTCTTTCAGCAGAAGTCCCGGGATAATACCCCAGATATCACTGAGCATAAAGACCTAGTATCTCAGAATAAGGGACCTTTCAAACAAGATTTCAGGGGTTACCTATATATCCAAGTTTGTGTTAACCCACAGAACAAGCAAGTTTGAAATTTAGGTTTATATCTCGTCACAATCTACTAAATGTGCAAAAACCTACTGACATATCCACAGTAAGATTGTTTATTACATTTTACTTTACAATTCTTTAGCGTGCCGTGATAGTCCACTGATGTACTATCATTTCCTCTTATTCGCAACAAAAACTCATTTTGAATTTTATCATGTTTTTGTCTTTTTCAAATTTTCAAATGTTTTTGGATTTTCTGAAATTCTACTCCCCCTAAAATGCAAACACATTTTAGAAAATTTGAAAATAAACTGTACAATAAAGTGACAACTGATATCGAATCGCATCAAATCGCCATTCACTAGGCATAAACAATCAGAACTCCCCCTATCACAAAACTATTATCTCATTTAGATTTCAAAACACTTAAGTTTGTTTTAATCAAAATGATTTTTCCGGAAAATAAGTTTTGATGATATAATCGTTTATAAATTCGGGGTGTGGTTCATCACATTGTCTTTCAAAATACCAATTGTAAGTATGGTCCAATCAAGTTCAACTTAATGACCTTGATTAACCTTTTTCATGTAAGCATTTTCTATACCAATTGTAAAAATTACCACATGTAGGAATGTTACGTCTACATCACCATTTTACCAATCATAATGCCGATTCCTGCTTCGCACTTACCAACCTGGAAGCTCCGGCGTAGTCCTTCAACCTGTAAACATTCAAACACTATCAAAATCTTTCAACCAAAATCTTCAAACATTTGAAAGATGCCGATTCCTGATCCACGATATAAACTTGGGATCTCCGGCAAGTCCTAAGACTTTAAGGAAAGCAAACTTCCACCCAAGTCTTCTTAGACTTGGTGGCTTCCAATTCTTGTGCAGTAGGGTTGTAAGTTGCCTTTTTAGTTGCATAAAAATCTTTAACCCCCTTTACTTTCCCATCAAGCATTTTCTTGAAAATTTTCTTAACATTTTCATTGAATGTTTTTTCAATATCAAAATCTGAGCTTTCAACTTTATCAACCATTTGTTTAATCTCTTCCACACTCAATGATTTAATATCAACATCATTCATCAAATCTTTGATCTCATCTTGTGACTCCTCTGATTTTGTGGAATCAGAATCATCGCCAGATTGTACATCGGATTTTTTAACAATCCATTTTTGATTGTCTTTTGCACTCTTTTTGTACAATTTTTTAGAATTTTCACCAACTTCATTCTTTGAATTTTCAAAAATTTTGAAGTTTGTAGTTGGTGAATCATTCTTTTCAACCACTTTTTCTTTAATTTTTTCAGAGACTCCCTGTTTTTTGTTGACTTTGTTTGGACAATTGTGAGCAATGTGTCCAATAACTTGACATTGAAAACAAGTTCTTGTATCTCTGGTTTGAAAAACTCCAGTTGGATGAAAAACTCCAGTTCCTATCCTTTTCCTTTCAGCAAGGAACTCTTGATTTGATTTTTCCAAAGATAAGCTATTTGACTCCTCTTCATAGCTTTTTCCTGCAACATATGTCATTTTTGATTTAAAATCTCTAACATATTTTTCATTTTTACGATTTTCAGGTGGAGTAAAACCAAGACCTTTCTTTTTGTAACTACAATTTTGATTTGTTTTCTTTTGAAAACTAGAATCAGAATTGTAATTCTTTTTTCCTTTTTTCTTGTTTAACCTTTGTTGAACTCTAGAAGTGTATTTTTTAGGTTTTTCAATAGATTTTAGATCCTTAATTTCAGAAAAATTAATTTCTGTCATTTTGAAAACCTTTTTAATCATGTCAAAACGAACACTTCCAATCGGAAACTCTTTGTCAGAGTATAATTTGTCCGAATCATTTAAAGTATATGCAACTTCAAATGTTTCATCATCCAAATTTGCTTTTGATAACAAAAATTCTTTACTATAAGACCGTTTTTCCGATGACTTTGAACTGTTGACTGACGAACTTGAACTCCCAGACTCAAACTTTGACTCAGACACCTCCTCAGTATCCAACACCTGATCGACCACCTTTTTGATTAACTCAGACTCATGATCAGTATCAGACGAGGTAAACGTGATATCAATGTTATCTGGTAAGACGTCAGTTGTCTCGGATTTTAACTTTATATTGACTGCTTTTTCGACTTGCTCCTCATTTGGTTTTCTAGGAGAATACCCTTCCCAGATAGGAGGCGGACACTTGTTATATTTAATAGTCGATTTCTTACCAGTCTCATTCTTTTGCTTCTCATCCTGAAATGCTTCAAAACCTGCAACAGTAGGATAAACTCGATCAATAACATAATCAGAACAAGAATAACTCAGTAATAACCTTCTGATCCTTTCATTCTCGATCTTTTCTTTCTCCAACTCTTGCTTTAGACTAGCATTTTCTTCGATGTAATGATTAATTGCCTTTTGCTTTGTCATCAATGTAGCATTAGTCATCGTTAAAGCCTTTTCTCTTTCAGAATTCGTTGTTTGAAGACTTGTCACTGTTCTGTTCAACACGCTATACGATTCTTTCACATAGCTGATGTCAGATAGTAACTTTTCTATCAGTCTTTCTCTATCAAACAGAATCACATCTTTTTCTTCACAACTTTTGCAAATTTCCAAACATTTTTTGCAAGGCTTTTCAACTTCAACAATTTTCTCAATCTCAATTGTTTTTACCACTTCAATTACTTTTTCTTCACCAGTTACCTTCTCAGTTTCAGTCACTTTTTCTTCATCTACAATTTTAACTTCTTCAGTTTGAACAACAGTTTCAATCTTTTCATCTTGTTGTTGTTCTTTTGCAGCTTGTTTCTCCTTCAGTTTCTCCATGTGATCTGCAAAATAGAAATGAAAACTTTCAGGAGAAAGATGATTTTTAGCAATATTAATATGTTTCTCTTCTTCATCTATTTGGTCGTAATCCTCTTTAGTAAGCATAGGATTTCCAATTCGACCAGCCACTAAACCTTCATATGAGATAAGCACAGAACCAAGTAATGCCATATGATCTTTCGCAATGTCTTCAGAAAAACTTTGACCTTCTGGAAGATTTAGAGCTATGTTACATTGAATCACACAACCATTTCCCATCTTTGTGCTTTGAGACTGAAAACTTTCTGATGGGCTTTTCGGATTAACACTCGGATACAATGAAAAACCACTGTTGCTTTTGTTTGAGTTTTGATCAGTCTTTTCTGTAGAATCTCCAACACTATAAGCAGTCTGAATTTTCGGACTTCTCTCAGCTTCTGAAGTCGGAACACTACCCTTGTAATACATCTTTACATCTTGTTGACCACTTGGATTATTCATCCTTGCGATCTTCTGCTGTTCTAAATCCTGACTTTCAATCTTTTCAATGAACTGAGAGATTGACAACCCTTCATAAACTCCGGTATTTTTCAGTATCATCAAATATGTTCCCCACTCTTTCTGAGGTAAAGCATCGGCTAGCTTATCCACCCATTCCTCATCTTCTTTGTTGATGTTCATCATTGACATTGTTCGAACTAAGTGACAATAACGTTCAATTAGTTTCTTTGTATCTTCTCCGGGCAAACTTGTGAACAAGTCAAACTCCTTTTTTAGCAATGCCTTTTTGCTTTTAATCATGTTTGCACTACCTTCAACTTTGACTTTCAAAGCATCCCAGATTGACTTTGATGTTTTGTCATGTTGAAGTAGTATAAAGATGTCTTCTTTGATAGCTTGTTGAAGCAAACTGATCATCATTTTTTCAGCTCGATACATTTCCCGTTCTTCATTACCAAACTCTGAAATCTGTTTTACTGTCTCCATTTCAGTACGTGGTAGCATATATTTTTTCAGAATACATTCCCATGATCTCAAATGATTTGCTTGCACCCAGTTTTCGAAACGATCTTTCCATCCATAGTATTCTTCAATGCACATTAGCTTCGGGGGTTTCTGAGTAGTCCCCGTTTCATTTTCTGAATTCATGTTCTGAGCAATGGAAGATGAACTAGGTGATGTTGCAAATGCGTTGTGGAAATCGTTATCCATGTTTCAATTACTTTCAAGCGAACTGGTCAATTCGTAGCTTTCAAGCGAACTGATCAACTGAACTTTCTTCAAGCAAAATAATCTGTCAAACTGGTTGAAGCGAGACCTTTGAAGCGAAATTGTTCAAGCGAAACTTTCAAGTAAACACTTTCTGAAACGAAATCCTGAAGCGAAATACTTGAAGCGAATAAGAACCCTGAAGCGAGATCCTTGAAGCGAAAACAGATAAACTTTGAAGCGAACTGAAAGGTGTCGCTTGAAAGTTCAAGCGAAATCGTCCAACACAAACTTTGTTCTTCAAGCGAAATCCATTCGGATGTCAATTTTGATCACTTTTAGGTTGAATTTAGCTGTGAAATTTTCAAGGGTTTGTTATCTTGTACTATTAAACAATCCGTGAGAAATTGAATAGTTTTTGACCGTGAAAAAAATTCTGAACTGATGAAAAGAAGGTGTAGAAATACGAGAATGATGTCAATTTCAGCTGAAATCCTGCAGAACTCCTCAACTGGCTCTGATACCAATTGTAAGGATCGTGTTCGCAACCTAAACGAGTCGGTTCAGAGGAATTCCATCAAATACAGGTGCGGAAAACAAGTATTTGACTTGTAAACAGCTGAATCTTCACTTTAACACTGATTATATTGATAATCAATCACGAATACAATCAGTTCTCACACCGGCAGCACCTCGGTATGTAATCACTCAAATGTTACTTCTGATTTCGCTTGACCTAGACCTCCTATATATAGAGATTGGGATTTCGCTTCAGCATGACTCAAGCGAAATCTTAACATGTTGATTTCGCTTGAGCTGCTTCAAGCGAAATCCTTTACATACACAAATCTTCAAGCGAAATCTTACTAAATCTATCACATTTTCTCGTTCTACGTGCCCTGATCTCATCTATCTAGAGTAAGACTCGATACAAGACGAAGTCGACAGATGTAGTGCACCAACATCATTTATATCTCAAAATCCAGAATGTGTTTAGTTTACCCATACTAAACAAGTATACAAGCTTGTCGGGTCTAAACCACATTCTAATCCGGTCTTCGCATAATCATGCTTTTTGAACCGTATCTTCTTTTTAAAACTAACCGGTCTAAGTTTAGGCTTAATTAAAGACCCGTTAGGAATCTAATAGGTTATTAAAAACCTTCGTTCCAGATTTAGGAGCCCAGTAAAAGCTATCTGTACTTGCTGATTTGATATACGGCTGGGATTGAATTTATATTTAGCTCAGGTAAATACTTTTAACTTATTTTCCCTATACGGGCTTGGGGTACGGTATATAAAATACCGCTTTGTCGGGCATTGAATTTTTGATCGTATGAAGGTTAATTTATTGATATGACCCGTTTAAATTGTTTTGTTTGCTTAAAGCCTTTGGGGGGTTAATTACCATGTCCCGGATATCCTTGGCATCATTTTACGAAATGGCCACGACCTAAGCACGGGGTGTAGGCGTACACCCGACAGTGCATATATAAATAATAAGGTATAACCGCCGGTTTCGGGAATAACTCGCCGCGGGACTATATCATGTGGTGTGTCTATTAATCTTTAACCCGGTGTCAATCCGGGCTACTGAACGTATAACGAACATGTAATTCTTTTACAAGTTTATATATAAATAATTATCCCAAGTTATAAAATGTTTTGTGCCTTGTGCATTTAAATCAATTTTTTTTAAACCTTTTCAAAATGAGTGAGTTAATTGTATTTACCAGTGTAAACTGACGTATTTTCCCAAAAAGGTTAAGTGCAGGTACTAATCGAAATAGGCTGGCCTCTCCTTAGCATCAATAAGAGTCTCGCAAGCTTGGATGCATTTTAAATCTGATGAACTATGTTTCCTTTTTATTTGATCCGCCTGTGGATCCGTTACAGTCCGTTGTGATACTTTGATATTACTATTTATTCGGTTTGTAATGTGATTCACCTTTTGCTTCCACTGTGCATTTAAAAATTGTGTTGTTTGACTATGATGATATCAACTACGTCACGATACTCCCCACCGGGCCCACCGGTAATACGTGGAAATATCGGGGTGTGACAGAGTGTCTAGATAAAGCGTTAATAGACTCCGCGCTGTTAGATGTCATATAATGATATTGATTGCCTGGACAATGCGCCCTTGCCCATCTACCAAACCCAATACTTGTCAGAGTGTGACGTAGTCTAGGAACGGCAATACAAAGAGCATTGAATGACTCGTTAAAATCAGACAATCGGTACGATTTGCATGTCTTCCACCACAGCTTCTCATTTTCTTTTTTTTAATCAGAGGGTAAACGTAGGTTCATCATTAAATGACGACAGCATAACCCGTGATAAGCATGTGGAAAGACGTTTCTAACAGCTAGGTGTATAGAATTCGCTCTATCCGATATTATCGCCATGTCAGGTATTTCACCGATGCATTCTTTAAGCTTTGACAGAAACCATGTCCAAGATTCACCATCCTCTGATTTTCCTATTCCATAGGAAATAGGTAAAATTTGGTTGTTTCCATCCATCCCAACTGCTATAAATAACGTCCCTTTAAATTCACCCTTTAGGTGTGCAGCATCAATGATCACCACCGGTCTTAGATTACAGATAAAGGTACGAATCTGAAACAAAATTATTTAAAAAACGTCAACAAGATGTACTTTGACGAAAAAAAACAGAGACTGCTGTAACTTACCGCAGCACCAATCGCGACAAAGACCATTTCAAACCGACGCTCGTCATCAGTCTTGATATGAGTGACATAACCTGGATTTGCCCGCTCTAGATTGTAACAGTAAAATGGTAGTTCTGCAAACGAATTTCTGCTTGTTCCTTGTAAAACCTCTAGTGCCAGACTTTTCCACGCCAAGCTTGACTAGTGGTTATCTCAACTTGGAATCTTTGTCTAAAATCTTTCACTATTTCATTACAACGATATATTCTACCACTGTCTTTTAAAGGTTCTTTTAAATAGTGAGCAACAACCTTTGGGTTTGCCTGACGAAGATGTGGGTACGTTAGCGTCTTCGAGCACGTGTGTTTATCGTTAAAACTCTTAACAAAAAACACCCCACTATCCCCAAAACTGTATGCACGAAAACGCCAAACGCAACCATCCACCAAACATGACACTTCGTACCGAATTTTAGAAGATCTATCTACTTTAAACTCAAAGTGTTCTAACAAACATTTTTTCCCAACTCAAGTTTCATGTCTTCTTTGTTATTAAATACGTGCCCTTGTTCAAAAGTAATTGATGAAGATGGCAAACAATTTTCAAATGAATTATCAGGATTTGGCTGGTAGTCGTTTAAAACATCATAATTTTCTTCATTAGTACAGAAATTCAAATCAGGAACTTTAAATTTTTTGGAGGTGAAAAACTAGATGACCCAGCACAAAACCCTTCAACGACATATAATTTATAAATTTCAAAAATATTTTCCAGAGCAAAATTATAAAGCATTGCAAGATCTTCATCGTTTATTATATCGATTGGATCACTAAAGGAAGACAACCGATACGATAACTTCGTGATGTTTGTAGAACTACACATGTTTGACACTTTACTTAGAAGAGAAGTGTATGAAAGGTTGGGTTCAATTTCTAAACCACGTCTACTTGAATCAGCATCAGCAACATACTCCAACTTTCCGTTAACGATTTCCCACTTTCCGCCGCTGTATACAATCAAACGAATCTTCATAATTTTAAGTTGGTAAGTTCCTTCTACAAAAGCTAAATGTTTTGATAACTTTAGATGAATCTGTTGCACAAACACACAGAAAAAAACATACAAATATAAATCTATAAACTAAAGCATTGAAACGGCTCGGAGCCAGTGGAAACGGCTCGAACCATAGGTTGAAACGGCTCGGAGCAGCTGTACCGGCTCGGAGCCAGCTGAAACGGCTCGGAGCAGTTGAGACGGCACAAACATTGGGGCGAACCGGCTCGGAGCCAACTGAAACGGCTTGGCTTGCAGAAGTGGGGTCCACGTGTATACGGTATCGGCTCGGCTACAACCTAAGAACACGGCTTGGCTCGTTGAAGGAACTCGGCTAAGATCTTTCAACATGAGCCGATTGTAACGGCTTGGCTAAGATCTTTCAACATTTGTCGGACACGTGACGTTGACTCCAGGATTCTCAAGCCGTTACAGGCTTTGTCGGACACGTGTCAATCAATGGTTGGCTGGCCGTTTAAAGGAAATCTTGTGCCGTTTCAGCTGCTGAAACGGCTCGGCGAGGGGTGTCCATTGGCCAAAATTGAAAAAACGGCGTTGCAGTGGCCATTTTCGTGATTTCCCCATTTTTTTCCATCTTTTCTAAACCAAATGGGTTTCTGCAAACCCACAAAAGTGGCCTCAATCTACCTCTAGGTAAGGTTAGTGGTGTTTCTAAGTTTCCTTATGGACAAATTTAATGTTTGAATAAGATGAGTCCCAGTTAGGGGTGTGCACGGTTCGGTTCGGTTATTAGCATTATTCGTAACCGTAACCGAAGTCATCGGTTAATCGGTTCGGTTAATTCGGTTAATTTGTCAGTTTACGGTTCGGTTCGGTTAATTTTCGGTTAATAGCCAATTCAAACAAGGGCTAATTTTTTTTATTAGAAATACTTGTAATGGAGGTATAAATAAATGAAATATTTTTATAAATATATAAAACTGATGTATAAATAAATGAAATGGAGGTATAAATGCATTAATAGATGTTTAAATAAATGAAATGAAGGCATAAATAAATAAAATAGATGTATTATTACATGAAATGAAAGTATAAAATATGAAATACATGAAATAGATGTATAAAAGCTAGAAATTTATAAAAAAAAAATGATTCGGTTCGGTTCGGTTAATTTCGGTTAACCGATGGTAAAAACATATCCATTAACCGACTTTCGGTTAATTCGGTATCGATTAATTTCGGTTCGGTTTTGTCAGTTTTCGGTTCGATTTCGGTTAACGGTTCGGTTATTGCACACCCCTGTCCCGGTGAACATGTCCTGTAGCGATAGTATAAAAACTATTTAATAGTCTGAATTTCTATTTTTCTTAACAATACGAGGGATTTGTTTCCATCCTAGCTTGGAACTCATGAATTTTGGTTTTATGCTTAAAGTTGAAGCTATTCTATTTCTATCTAATTATTTATATGCTGTTCGAAAAAAAAAAAATCTAATTATTTATATATTTTAGATAGTTTTCTTAAGGATTTTTTTTTTTCAATATTTTCAAAAGTTGGTTGGTTAGTGAAAAGAGTTTTAAATTATCTTGAATGCTTTATAACGTAAAACAAAATACGAATTTAAATGTGACCTACTATACTTGGCCTTTGTGATAACTGATAACTAAGTTGTAGGCCACGTAGATAACGTTAAGTCGTTGACTCATTTGTTTATTAATCTTAGGGTGTAAGGAGTGGTTAAACACTTGAGAGTGACAAGCTAAAAAATCAACCAATGAGAGTGTCATGTCAAAGTGGTAAACAATGCTCAAAAGTGTTGGTAATGTTTAGACACTTGGTGAAGTGGCAAACTACTTTTTTTTTTAAAAGAAGGAAAAATGTGTGATTGGTTGAGATTGGAATGGACCACACCCCACACTACCCTCTCTCTCTCATGATTCCCGAGCGGCAATATGTCACCGAGCGACAACCAAACCGACGCGGCAAAGGGGTTGGCGGCGGTGTTGTCGCGCGGCAAACTACTTTGCCACTTCCCTTTGCCGCACCACACCGTATACCCTTATATATTTATTTTTATAATGAATGTTAACTTGTAATATTAGATTTTAATATTAAAACATTAAATAGAAATATAAAGTAATGTATTAAGCTGAAATATAAATGTTGATATAAAAACTCAAATCTTCATGAATTTCAGATCTCTCACCATACATTATAACATTCAATCTAAACAAATAAATAAATAACATCACTAAATCATAAACTTTTGAAGTCATGTTGAAACATTTTGAATAAAATAATAATAGTTCGAACCATGAGCTAGAGTTTTGTAAAATTTGAAGTCATGTTGGAACTTTTGAATAAAATAATAATAGTTCGAACCATGAGCTAGAGTTTTGTAAAACAACAATTCGAACCAGTTGGGTAGTTGGGTTGGTTAGCTCGGCCAGACAACCTCAACGGTAGGGGTATTCAATATTCAGCTATAAACCGATAAAATCAAAAACCAAACTAAACCAAAAGCGTTTATAATCAAACCAAATTATGGTTTTTGTTTGGTTATAAGAAATTTGATTCAGTTAAATCGAGAATAACATATTCATGTATATTTGGCTATGAATTTTCCAATTGTACAACCCATTAACATTTCGCTCAATACAAAACCAAGGACCCGAAGCCCATACCAATGAACACCTATCTTGTTAACGTTCAGTTTTAAACCGAAATGAGTTGAACTGTATATATGGGTGAAGCCAACGTAAATGAGCCGACTCAGTCCATTGGCATAAACTGATACATTTGGGTCAAACCGAAGTTATTGAGTCTAGTGGAGGACATACGTGAGTTCCCCTTTAAAGACATCTCATTCAACCGACGCACTTACACAACAATATTTATAAAGATTGATAAAGATAGTGAGTTTTAAAGATTGATAATAATAATATTTATACAGTTTATACAGAATAATAATAATAATATTTATAAAGATTGATAAAGATAGTGAGTCCAAACTCAACTCCAGTGCTTAGTAGGCCCCACATGTTTCTTGTTGATGGGCCTTTTTTCCTCAGCCTGAATCACAGAATCATTCTTCTGACTCACTCACCTTGTTTAATACTCATTTCCTCCACCATTAATTCATCATTATCTTTTTCTTTACTGTTTTTTTTACCCTCTCAATACAATCAATATATACTTGTTTTGCTATTTTTAGGGTTTTAAAGATTCACTTGTTTACATATATTCTTCTTCTCAATGCACTCAAGCTTTCAATGAGTTAAGTGCTTTGATTGATATTCTCCTAAACCCAAATGGGGTTTCATCATTTATTGTTCTTCTCTGTTCTTCTTCTTCTTCACAGTTTCACGGTGTTCACCAAAGCCCAGTTGCCAGGTTCACTCTTAAGTCTTATCTTCATTAATTGTGCTTATGCATGTATATAACTATATAAGCCATTTATGTTATTTCTTTATAATAATAATAATAATAAATTTGCTTCCCTGGTGAATTTTGAGGTGGGTTCCTTGATTTGTTAATTAAAAATGATGATACAGATTTTCATGTCTCTTTAGGGTTCTTAAAGTTTATGACTTTATTAGGATTGTAAATTTTTCTCCTTTTTTGCTATAAACACTTTTCAGAACCTTTTCTTTATGGTGATTCATTGTTGCTTTGCTGTCAACATTTCCTTTCATTTCCCCTATGAATATTCACCAAATTGTGTTATCACCTATGATTCTTAAAAATAAGCAAAGTATTAAAAATTCTAAATTGTGTTATCACCTATGAATCTTGATTATCTCCACATGCCCTAAGTTAATTGTCTAGGAAAAGTTAGTTGTCCTTGTGAATGCTGGGATCATAACCACATGTAATAATATAAAAAAGTACAAAATGAAAAAGTTGTTGTATTGCATTCTTTTGAAATATGATATATGTACCACATGGTATATGGTCAAAAATCGTGGATCCGCCATTGGTTCGGATAGATATCGATGAATGACCATTAACAAGCTAAAAGTCAAAATAATAACCTGTGTACTGCATATAGTCAACTTCACTAAAGATTAGGTGAACTTCATTAGTTCATTTAGATCATTGAATATTTTCATTTAGTGGGTTGGTATTAAGATGTGACAATGTGTCCCATTTTCTTGATCAAACCTAAGACTTCATATTAATTGTTTAACATTTACTTTATGAGGATAACATTTTTATGGTGTTGAAAGAATTAAAGATACAACTGTCTGTCCCAGTTACAAGAACTTAAGATGGGACCCACAATGCACATGTTGTTTTTGTTAACCTAAGTAGTTATTACCAAAATATTTGACAATATTTTTTTTCAGGTTTTATAAGTTTAGATTGTGGTGGCGAAAAGAATCACACAGACAACCTCGGGCTCGAGTGGACTCCTGATGATCAAATCATATACGGAACAACGAGTAAAATATCTATTGAAAACGAGACCAGACAACAATATCAAACACTCCGATATTTCCCTGCAGATAACCGCAAGTATTGTTACTCACTTAATGTGAAAAGTAGGACTAGATACCTCATAAGAGCCACATTCTTATACGGCAATTTTGATAACAACAATGTATACCCGAAATTTGATATTTCCCTTGGCCCCACTCATTGGGCAACTATTGTCATTTCAGATGCTAATACTATAGAGTCTCAAGAACTCATCTTTTTGGCTTCTGATCCAACGTTCAGTATGTGTTTATCAAATTCTACAACCGGGCAACCGTTCATTTCTACACTTGAGCTTAGACAATTCAACGGTTCGGTCTATCTTACACCGTTTGAGGACCAATTCTTTTTAAGTGTTTCGGCCCGCATCAATTTTGGGGCTGATAATGATGATCCAGTCAGGTATGTTTATGCACTAATTGTTTAATATTAAGAATTAGAGTAAAATGCCATTTTCGTCCCTGACATTTGGCTACTTTTGCGACTTTCGTCCAAAGGTTTGTTTTTCACTTTTTCCGTATTTGGATCCAAAAGGTTTAAACTCTTGCCATTTTCATCCGACTCGTTAACTCCATCCATTTTTTAATGTTAAGTCAGGGGTATTTTCATCTTTTCAAAACATTTTTTGTGATGATTAAAGGGTTTGGGTGGGGAGAAAGTCAACAGAGGTGGATCTTTATTTCTTATAGTGTTTTTTTTTAATAAAAATGTCTAGAAGACGGAAATGACCCTCATTTAATGGAGAAAATGGATGGAGTTAACGAGTCGGATGAAAATGGCAAAATTTCAAACCTTTTGGATTCAGATGCGGAAAAAAAACCTTTGGATGAAAGTCGCAAAAGTGGCCAAACCTCAGGGACGAAAATGGCGTTTTACTCTATTAATAATTAAATTCTGTACTTTTTGGTTCGGTTTGACAGTCAAACCAAGTAATTTTTGACTTTATAATTAATATGGGATTGTAAAGGTTGTTACCTTTTCATTTCAGATATCCAGATGATCCATTTGATAGAATATGGCAGTCTGATTCGATTAAAAAAGCAAATTACCTTGTTGATGTAGCAGCGGGGACTCAAAAAGTTTCAACCAAATTACCGATCGATATCGGGAAGGACGAATTGCCACCTCAGAAAGTTATGCAGACAGCTGTCGTGGGCCGAACCGGATCTTTAACTTACCGTTTGAATTTGGATGGGTTCCCGGGCTTTGGTTGGGCTTACACTTATTTTGCAGAAATCGAAGATTTAAACCTCGATCAAACCCGAAAATTCCGTCTTGTTCTTCCTGGAGCACCGGATTTGAGTAAAGCTATTGTCAACATACAAGAAAACGCTCAGGGAAATTATCGTGTATATGAGCCCGGATTTTATAACATATCGCTACCTTTTGTTTTATCGTTTAAATTCACAAAAACAGATGATTCAACCGAGGGTCCTCTTGTTAATGCAATGGAGATCAGTAAATATATTAGAATAAGTGACGGTTCTTTTGATGGTAAGTGTGGCCCGTTTTACACTTATGTTGTTCGGGTATAAATGTATAATGATTAAAAAGTAATGATCTTTTGGGTGTTTTCGTCTTTTTGGTTTTAGGGGCTGTGGCTGCTAGCTTAGTATCGGGTTACAAGTCTCTAGATTGGGCTCAAGAAGGCGGTGATCCGTGCTTGCCGGTTCCTTGGTCTTGGTTGGAGTGTAATTCAGACCCGCAGCCGAAGATTATCTCAGTGTAAACATCATAACTAAAAGTCTAAAAATCATTTTTATGAATTTTTCTTAAAATACTTCTGCACATCTATACTTGAGATCAAGATTAATCTATACGAATTTTATTGCTATAGTTTATGTGCATCCAGCACCCTATGATCTAAAGAAAATGAGTGAAGTACATGGATGGTCCCTATGGTTAACCAAAACTTGGGATCGTCCCTAGTTTTTGAAAAGTACACGGATGGTCCATGTTAATTAACGCCGTTTTCCCATTCTATAGTTTTACAATAAGCAAGTTAATGAAACCTAAAATTTTATGCAGCAAATTATCAAGTAAAAACATTAGCGGAAGCATTCCTTCAGAATTGACCAAATTGAGCAGCTTAGAAGAGTTGTAAGTTTCATCATGCATCTTTTTATAATACACTTGTATGACTGTATCATAACAAAATAAGATGATATTTTATTCTCTTTACGATAGGTGGCTCGATGGAAATGCATTTACTGGTTCAATCCTCGATTTTACTGGATGCCCAAACTTAAAGATCATGTAAACAGATTATTTTACCCTTGTTTTTTTTTTTTAAATCTGGGAGTATATCTGCTAGACGGTTGCATATGCTAATCATAATAATCGCTTCCTATGCAGACATCTTGAAAACAATCAGTTGACAGGTGGCATACCCTCCTCCTTAGCAGACTTACCTAATTTACACAAATTGTAAGTACTCAAAACCTTTATACGGAAGAGCATAGAGTCAACATCTGACTTTAGAAAGTCAAACACGATACATAAGTCTCTTGACAAACATATTCTACGCAGGTATGTGCAGAATAACTTGTTATCCGGACACGTGCCACCGGGCCTTCTGAACAAGAACATAGTCTTAAAGTCGGTATTATTTTTTATTTCTTGAAATAAAAAATAATGAATTTTCCAATCTCAAGTTCTTGTTATTTTTTGTTTTATCAGCTACACCGGAAACAATAATCTTCACAAGAAAACTAGTGGCGGGAGGCTCAATAAATACATTATCTTCGGATTAGCAATTGGGGCCGGTGCTTTGTTAATAGGATGTATAAGCTCATGCCTGATCATTCGCCAACGAAAAAAAGATCACAAGAAAGGTATATAAAACAAAAGGCCAAGTTTGACGGTTCAATAATTCAATCACGTATTAATCATTTGGTGCTTGATATAAGCTTTTAATAATTCTTATTTTAATTATTTTTTCAGAGCCTGAAGTCAGCTTCCATGCTTCTTCTATGAGTAATGCAACAACTTCAGAAGGTGCCCAAAGTTTTACGCTATCTGAACTTAGATCCGCGACAGATAATTTCCAGAAAAAAGTCGGTTCCGGAGGCTTTGGCACCGTATACTATGGTAAATTAAACGACGGAAAGGAAATCGCAGTCAAAATTTTGGGAAATAGCAACATCCAACAAGGAAAAAAGGAATTTGCAAATGAGGTAACTGTTCATCAACAAATTTTTATTCAAATTTCCGGAACGTAAGTATTCATCGGAATGAATTAATGAAGGTGAGTCTTCTGTCAAGAATACATCATAGAAACTTGGTAAAATTTTATGGATTTTGTCAAGAAGAAGGGAAGGATATACTTGTTTACGAGTTTATGCACAATGGAACTCTTAAAGAACATCTTTATGGTATGTGGTAACATCTTGATTTCATTTTTTAAATTGAATAATCAATTCGTATGTTTTAATTAACAAAAGGTTGTATTCAAAATAGGACCTTTAGCAAAAGAAAATAGACTCAAATGGATCAAACGGCTTGAGATTGCAGAAGAGTCTGCCAAAGGTTTGCGTAACCATTTTCTTACAAAATTCTAGTGTCTGGCTTCGTGTCTAACTATAAATATTGTAACGTTGTCTTCGTTTGTTTTAGGAATCGAGTACCTTCATACCGGTTGTGTCCCTTCTATTATACATAGAGACTTGAAAACAAGCAACATTCTTCTCGATAACAACATGAAAGCCAAAGTTTCTGATTTCGGCCTCTCGAAACTTGCAATTGACGGGATTTCACATGTATCGAGTATAGTTCGAGGCACTGTCGGCTATCTTGATCCCGAGTAAGTCATTATTTGCCATCTTTTGTTTTCTCAAATTAACAACTAATATGAAGTTAATCTTCTCATAGTAACACTCGTGTTACTTGTGGTCTGCAGATACTATATCTCCAATCATTTGACAGAAAAGAGTGATATCTATAGTTTCGGGGTGATTCTTCTTGAACTGATATCCGGTAAAGAAGCAATTTCAAATGAAAGTTTTGGTATAAACTGTCGCAACATCGTTCAATGGGTAAGTTTGTTCGGGTCACGCACGTTCTCTTCGAGTCTGAAGCCCGTCTACTTTTAATTGTTATGTTTTTTTTGTAGGCGAAAGTGCATATAGAGAACGGGGACATCCAAGGGATCATTGATCCGTCATTAGGAGACGAATATGATATACAATCAATGTGGAAAGTAGCAGAGAAAGCATTAATGTGTGTGCAGCCTCACGCAAACACGAGGCCTTCAATGTCTGAAATTATAAAAGAAATACAGGATGCAATCTTGATTGAAAGGGGAGCAGGTAGCTCGGAAGAAATATCACGGAACTCGTTTAATTCTTCGTTAAATATGGGTGTGGGTGTCGATCCTTATGTGTCGTTTCATGAATCTATTGCACTCCCCTCGGCTCGTTAGTAGGTTGATTGTTTTTTTCAATGATTGTCTTGTATGTATTAAGGTTCTTGTTAGTATATGGTTTTGAGAATATATTTGTTTGCTTCCCTTTCTAAGCCAGTCGGTCCGGTTTAGAAAGATTGGTTTATGGTAAAACATATGACCAAAGATTGGGCCGGTTGCGGTTCATCCGGTCTGGACCGGTTGTTGACCACCCATGCACATACATTACATAAAAATGTTAAAAGTTGATGATAGCTTAAAATGTTGGAATTTAGGTCTGCTAAATCACTTATGGAAATTTGTTTAGATACTATGCATCATCAAATCTGATTGTATAAATGTTATACAAGATTGTAATTTGTAACCATGCTATGTGATGATTTATTGTCTTATATGATTGTAGTTTATGAAAGTATAAATTGAATAAGTAGTATCATGTATGGGCGTATGGCAAATATATCAAGCTAAAAATTTGAGATATTAAAATTGGCAAATTGGATTTAAATAATCACAACTTTCTCAATCGGCCGATAATAATCCAAACTCAGTTATTTGCTGATAATAATCCGAACTGATCCACTTTTGGCTGATAATAGTCCACTGTTAAAAATAGCTTAACGAAGTTAAGTTTTTTTTGGAATTACAAACCGATGTTTTAGGGATTTTGATCAGAACGAGGATACGAGTCGATTTATGTAAAACTTACCTCGAAACGGTGCTCCAAATGGCTTGATTTTTGTTAATATGTAGTTTAAATACCCGAATTGAAGCACCGTTTTCGTCGTTTGAGGCAGTATTTCAAGGTAAATTTTACATCAATCAACTCGTATCCTCGCTCCAATCAAAAGCCCTAAAACATCGGTTTGTAATTAAGAAAAAAACTTAACTCCGTTAAGTTATTTTTAACGTGGACTATTATCGGCCAAAAGTGGACTAGTTCAAATTATTATCGACAAATAATTGAGTTATGATTATTATCGACCAAATTAAGAAACTTAGGATTATTTAAATCCAATTTTCCATTAAAATTTCATCCTGTAAATTGGTAGTTTTTTTTTTTTTTTTTTTTAACGGCCAACAAACTCAATCCCGAGCACTCTCGGGGCACCCACTGGACAAACGGAGTACTCCGAGAGTAACCCGAGTCCACCACCAATTCCGGGGAAAACCCGGTAACCCACCCGCCCGTAGGCACGACGGTGAAATTACCAGTAAAACCCGTTTGGCTCAAAGATCCAACCCAGGTTTCCCTGGGTCTATCATTGCCCACCAGTGTCTCACTCTGCACCAAGTGGGAGTCGAACTTGCATCTCTCAAGAGAAATGCAAGCCCTCCACCACTTGATCTAGAGATCATTGGCCCTGTAAATTGGTAGTATTCAAATAAATTTCACACACATACACACATTTGTTAAATCTGTGAATGTGGACATTGGATTTTATGTTATTTTGTCTTTTATCATAGTGAAATATCCAATTCACTCGGATATTTCCGTTTGGATATTTAGGCGTCACTATTTTCAGTTAAGCCACTTAACTATCCGTATATCATCGTTGTGGCAGAAAAACTTTGCAAATATACACAAGTTGTGGACAACTCTAATTGTGTTTGTAATTTCAATTGTTTAGTTTTATATAACTGACTTGATTTATATTAATCTTTTTTTATTAGCAATCGTTACTTATATATTTATTGGATTTTTGTTTATCTGCAAATAATTGTTTTAAAGTGTTTGTAATTTCAAATCTTTTATTTAACTGACTTGATTTATGTTAATCTTTTTCTATTTCAATCGTTACTTATATATTTATTTGATTTTTGTTTATCTGCAAATAATTGTTTTAAATACTTATTAAATAAAGTAAATTACTTTTTGAGTCATTGTGTTCGTTTGTGTTCCTTTATGTTTGTTTGTATTTGGTTGTGTGGGGTTTTGTAACTTCTTTTAAGCATGTATATACAATTAGCTTGGTAAACATTGGCGGGATCTGCTTAATGTGTGTGATGCCGATTTAGTCAAAATTTAATATGTTTGTTTATGTCTATTAGCGTTTGTTTGTGTTCATTTTTATTCACGAACATTTGTTTGTGTTCACTTATGTTCATGAACACTCGTGTGTGTTCGGTGCCTAAAATTAACAAACGAACACGAACAAGCTCATTTATTCATTTCCTTAATGAGCGAACACGAACATGAATCTCGTTCGATAAATGTTCATAAACTATTTGTGAACACATGCATTTTCTTAACAAACGAACACAAACAAATTGTTCGTATTCGTTCGGGTCGTTGGCACCCCTACCTTTTGGTGATGGAAATGTAACATTGTAGAGTTTAGTGGCCAAAGTAAGAAGATAAAAACTTTAGATGCCAAAAGCCTCAAAATACTGTATTTAGCTTTTATGATCCACAAGAAAAACAAGAGGACAATACGTAGTCGACGTGGTACATTCTGCACAATATCTTGTACTTTTCTTTCACCCACTCAAATACACCCTCCATCTTCTCCGTACCTTATCTCAAAACATAACTTCCAACATAATGACCGTTAAACCACCACCACCACCACCGTCACCGTCCTCCTCCGCCACCTTCTCCCGTTCCCACCGCCACCACAGTCACCCCCTCAACTCAATCTCCAATCTTCATTTCCTCTCCTCCTCACCTCCCTCCGCCAAAATCTTCACCTCCACCACCACCACCGCAACTAACCCCTCCACCTCCATCACCACCACCACCACCAACACTGTCACACCTCCACGTCGAAACTCCGACGAAGCTCTTCTAAACCTTCTCCGGCAACGAAAAACCGACGATGCTTGGGTTATCTACACACAATCTCCCCACTTACCAAACCCTACATGCCTCAGTAGATTAATCTCCCAATTATCCTACCAAAACACTCCATCTGCACTCACCAGAGCTCAATCCATCATCCGTCGTCTCCGCCATGAACGCCAGCTCCACCGCCTGGACTCCAACTCCCTCGGCCTCCTCGCCGTCGCCGCCGCTAAGTCCGGCGACACACTCTACGCCAACTCCATCCTCAAGTCCATGCTCAGATCCGGTTATTTGCCCCATGTGAAGGCCTGGAGTGCCGTAGTAAGTCGCCTTGCAGCATCCGGTGATGACGGGCCCAAAGAGGCGGTTAAATTGTTCAGTCAGGTTACTAGAACGATCAGGAGGTTCACCGAGCCGAATTTGGTGATGAATTCTCGGCCGGATACTGCGGCGTATAATGCGGTTTTGAATGCGTGTGCGAATTTGGGGTGGACTGAGAAGTTCCTCCAACTGTTTGATGAAATGCCTGAGAGTGAATGTGAGCCGGATATTTTGACGTACAATGTTATGATTAAGCTTTGTGCTAGGACTGAGAGGAAAGACTTGCTTGTGTTTGTGTTGGAAAGGATTATTGAAAAGGGGATTCCGTTGTGTATGACGACGTTGCAGTCGTTAGTGGCGTCTTATATAGGGTTTGGGGATTTGGAAACCGCGGAGAAAGTTGTGCAAGCGATGAGGGAAGGGAGGCGGGATCTTTGTAGGATTTTAAGGGAGGCGAATTTGCAGGAGTTTCCGAATGAAAATGAGAGTGAAGTGTTTGAAAAATTGCTTCCGAATATGAAGTATCCAACTGATTATGAACCGCCATTGTTAGAAAAGGTGTTTGCACCGAACACTAGAATGTACACTACGTTGATGAAGGGTTACATGAAAGCAGGCCGGATTAAAGACACCGTGAGGATGCTTGAAGCTATGAGAAACCAAGAAGATAGTTCTAGTCATCCGGATCATGTTTCATACACGACTGTTGTTTCTGCATTGGTCAATGTCGGGTCAATGGAAAAAGCAAGGCAGGTTTTGACCGAAATGACAAGATCTGGAATTCAAGCAAATCGAATAACTTACAACATCCTCCTGAAAGGTTATTGCCAACAGCTTCAGTTAGATAACGCAAGGGAGACGATTAAGGAAATGATCAATGCAGGGATAGAACCCGATGCTGTATCATACAATACGCTAATCGATGGATGTATATTAATCGATGATTGTGCAGGAGCTCTTGCGTTCTTCAATGAAATGAGAGCTAGAGGCATTGCTCCCACAAAGATAAGTTACACAACTCTCATGAAAGCTTTTTCAGTATCGGGCCAACCGAAGCTAGCCCATGATGTTTTTAGTGAAATGGAGAAAGACCCACGAGTGAAAGTCGATTTAATTGCTTGGAATATGTTAATTGAAGCTTATAGCCGAGCGGGTATGCTTGATCCTGCAAAAGAACTAGTTGAGAAAATGAAAAAGAAAGGGGTTTATCCAGATGTAGCTACATATGGCAGTCTTGCAAGTTGTATAGCATTAGCAAAAAAGCCCGGTGAAGCGTTATTACTTTGGAACGAGATTAAGGAACGCTGTGGTTTAATAATCACCGATGAAGTTAAGGTTTCTAAATCTGTGTCAAAGGTTCCAATCTTGAAGCCTGATGAAGGGTTGTTGGATACTTTAGCAGATATATGTGTGAGGGCTGCTTTCTTTAAGAAAGCTTTAGAAATAGTGGCTTTCATGGAGGAATTAGGTATCGCACCAAATAAGATCAAGTATACGAGAATCTATGTAGAGATGCATTCAAGAATGTTTACGAGCAAACATGCTTCAAGAGCAAGGCAAGATAGGAGGATCGAGAGGAAGAGAGCTGCGGAAGCTTTTAAATTTTGGCTCGGTTTGCCGAATTCTTATTATGGAAGCGAGTGGAGACTCGAAGGAGAAGGAGGTGAAGATGATGAATACGCGATTTGATATACAAATTATCTGTATTTGTATGTAAAAGTACATAAAATTTGGCCAGGCATCACCCAAGTTGTGATATGGTATATTCACCTTGGGAGCTTCTTGTACAATTTTTTTTTATAAAATCTGTGTATAGATTATTTACAGATGTGTATTATTTAGTCATATAATCATATGATGAAATAGATCAAGGTTGTGATGAATAATGAATATATTCACTTTGGGTGTTTCTTGAACATTTTTTATAAAATCGGATAGATAATTTACAGGAGTGTATTTTCAGTCCTACAATCATATGATGAAATATATCAAGGTTGTAATGAATCATGAAGGTAGAAATTCCTTTCTATTATATGAATTTAAGTTGTAATATATTTGTAATTTTCCGTCATGGTTATGGTTGTGAAATATAGATTAATGGACTGTAATAATTATCTACGACTTTAGTGTATAATATTACATATCCCCAATTTTGCAAAACCGATCAAGCATAGCATTACACGAAACAATACAAGGTTCACACTTGGTTTAAACATAAGTAGGAATACATATAAGATAGCACACCATAACAATAGTTACCACAAACAACATATCAAAGATACCAAATCCAACTTAGTCGATGATCAGTATGGCCACAAGTGAGGCATGAGCAACAAAAGCTGAGGCGGAAAACACGATCTTTATGATCCTGGCCAGCACTGGAGACGACAAGGGTTTCCTGGTGGGGCTGGTAATGTAATACTGAAGCGAAAGTGTAAGCGTTAACCCCGCGATTAAAAACGCAGTGATTGAGGTGTTGATCAAGACTTTCTGAGTTTCAAAACAAGTTTGAGTTTTTCCTCTGTACTTCCATCGAAGCACCTGGACCAACAGATTGTAGATCACAAGGAGTGAAAAGGCAAATGTAACATACCACAGTTTTGTGCGATCACCCCTGACATAAAAAAAAAATAAAAAATCTGAATATAAGAATAAAAAACAGATAATATAAAAGATGATCATCGAATAAAACAAAGAGATGTCATTATCTAAAAAGTTAAAAAAAAAAAAACCTAGATTTACGGTATCTTCGAGAGAAAGAGATAAGGGAAATCCTAAATCAGGGTTTCTAAAACAGAGATGTATGTTGGATGATCAGTGAATAACAAACAGAATCATGGAGAACATAGAAAAAGAAAACCCTAAATTTAAGGGAATCATAGCGAAATTGATGTATAACCAGTGGAAACATATATGAAGAAATAAAGAGGGAGAAATGATTACAACTCACGTAGGAGGAGGGGGACGATTACTGGTTGCAGATTTTTCATTGAGAGCAGTCTCTCCACCTTGACTTTTTAGAAGACGCGAATCTTCCTCCAAATTACTCATCGCTTTCGCGTTTGGGAAAGCAAGTGTTAGGAGTTTTAAATACCCAAAAAAAATATTACTTTAAATTGCTCTGTTAAAGCAGAATATTGCTTTAGTCCTCCACTAGGGTATAAATAGGGTGATACTATTCCCACCCCCCTAATTCCTGATTACACCCCCCCTATAAAAACATCACATCCATCAATCAATCATTTGCTTTTAGTTTTTTTTGTCTTTTTGTTGTCTTTTTAGTATATTTTAGTGTTTTTTTGTTATTATTATTATTATTATTATTATTATTAAAATTGAAAAAAAAAACGTGTAAAAGGGATCATATAATTGGTGCTATATTAAAATTGAAAAAAAAAACGTGTAAAAGGGATCATATAATTGGTGCTACATGGTGCCTCAAATTATTGTTTGTATGTAGTACCGTGAACCTGTATGTAGTAAATAATAATATAGTTGGTGCTAGGTAAAAAGTATCAGCCTCAAATTATTGGTGCTACATATAATTGGTGCAATGTTTCGTAAGCTTCATTTCTATCGGTGCTACAACTAATGATAATGAAGATGATCATATTCTCATACTATCGGTGATATTATTGTTTTCACTTCAGTGCATTCGCTTCATATACTTGAGAAAGCTATTCAAAGAGCTGCATAAATTTACTTGTTCAAAGAGTAATCTATTTATGCTTCATCATAGCATTCAGAAAAGTTAAAGAGATGTCTGGATTTTCAACAGATCAGGTATAGTTTTTAATTCCCATGTTTCAAGTTTCAACTTAGTTATATAATCTAGCTAGGTTAAGGGTCTTGTTTTAGTTTAAATGAGTTTGTTTGGATAATATATATTTTGTAACTACTCAAGCTTGTTCACCTAATATTTTGTAACTAATATTAGTTCACTTTTAGGTGTTCAAGTCTCGTGAAGAGTTGATGGAATGGGTTAGAAACACCGGACGTAGTCTTGGTTACGCTATGGTGACTAAAAGATCGAAAGCTAAAAATGGCTACGTGTCTAAAGTTGTACTTATGTGTGATCGTGGTGGTGTGTATAAATCAGATAAAGATTCAAGTAGAGAGACCGGCACTAGAAAGATAAATTGCCCGTTTGAAATGGTAGGGAAATTTTCAAAAAAGAATGGTTCTTGGACGTTAAAAGTAAAACCTGGTGAGCAAACCATCCACCCGGAGAATATATGGAGGGACACCCAATCCTCAAACGACTGACACCTAATGAACACCAATTGGTGGCAGAGTTGACGGGGAAGGGTGTGTTCCCAAAAGATATTTTAGGTGTTATGAAGGAGCGTGATGAAAATAATGTCTCTACAATTAAAAACATATATAACGCACGTGATAAAATTCGAGCAACGGATCATAAAGGGAAATCTTTGATGGAGGTGCTAATGTCTCATTTAAATGATAAAGGGTATACTTTTGAAATTTCTACCAATAGAGTTTCAAACATGTTGGAAGACTTATTCTTTGTTCCTAAAATATCATACTCGTGGACGACCAACTACAAAATCCAAACAACAAACAATACCGAACCCTGCAATTGCTAAACCGCCCCTTCAACGAACCTACTCTCAGAAGCCTCCAAGGCACAGTCCGTTTGGGAACTCCCAAGATCATGATTACACTCAAGAGCCTGCAAGGCATAGTTCATTTACGAACTATCAAGAGCAGGATTACACTCAAGAACCTGCAAGGCATAGTTCATTTGTGAACTCCCAAGATCATGATTACACTCAAGAGCCTTGGAGACATAGTTCATTTACGAACTATCAAGAGCAGGATTACACTCAAGAACCTGCAAGGCATAGTTCATTTGTGAACTCCCAAGATCATGATTACACTCAAGAGCCTTGGAGACATAGTTCATTTACGAACTATCAAGAGCAGGATTACACTCAAGAACCTGCAAGGCATAGTTCATTTGTGAACTCCCAAGATCATGATTACACTCAAGAGCCTTGGAGACATAGTTCATTCGGGTATCTAGAGACTGATGATTATGTTGGTTACATCAGTCCAGGTGTGAACTATCAAGTGCCTGGTGAAACAAGTCCGTTCATAAATCAAGATATTTACGGAAAAAAACCATTCAAGGACGATCCTGGTGAACCAAGTCCGTTCGGACAAAGTTCTTTCGCCAACTCTACAAGTGCGCCAGGCTATGACTTCATGGGGTTGAACCAAGATCAAGCATCACAGGTGATACACAACTATATTAATCTAATTCCAAAAATCTTCCATGCGTATGTTACACGCATACATAACGTGTTAGGTGATGGAAATTGTGGGTTTCGGGCGACAGCTTCTGCTCTCGGGTACGGTGAAGATGAATGGTTATTTATCCGGAGATCACTGATGGAAGAGCTACTCGAGTTTAGAAATAAGTACACTAAGGCTTTCTTAGGCTCATTCAAAGATGTGTTCACGTCCTTGGCTTGGTCAGGATCGGGGTTTGCACCTGAAAAACACTGGATGATTATGCCAGAGGCAGGATTCTTGATTGCGAACAAGTTTAATGTGATCGTTCATTTTTTATCTCAAGAAAAAAGAAACAGTTCTACTTGTTTTTCGCTTTGGAGAGGCCCTCACGAGTTCCCAGAAAAAAATAATAATTACAATTGCACACGTGAATGGTAACCATTTTATAATGGTAGAATTGCAAGGAGAGTATCCAATTGCCAGCACAAACAACCTATGGAAATTAATGAGAGAAAATGATGCAGCTGGCTGGGAGAATATATTTGAATCACGTCAAAATATGTATAAGTCTTGGATAGCACAACCTGCTACATTTGGGGGGTGTATAGATTAAACCTCGGTATGTAAATTATTAAATGATAATAATTTTGTAAAAAAGTACTTATTTTTATATAGCTTTTGTTACAGCTATAAATATAATTTGATAAATTATAACAATAAAAACTAATAATAAATAATATATCATTACTACTACTACTACTACTACTACTACTACTAATAATAATAATAATAATAATAATAATAATAATAATAATAATAATAATAATAATAATAATACTAACTAATTAAATAATAAACAAATACTAAATAACTAATAATTAAATAAAAGAATAAAAAAAAGACAACAAAAAGACAAAACAGGCTAAAAACAAAAACCAAATGATTGATGGATGTGACATTTTTGATAGGGGGTGTAATAAGGAATTAGGGGGGGTGGGAATAGAATGAGCCTATAAATACCCAAAAATTAATGCTTTTTCGCTCTCGAATTTAGTGTTTTTAATACCGCGGCTTTAGTGGTTTCAACGTATGAAATTCTCTCAAGGGTCAAGTAGAACCGAGCGGATCTTTGCTTATGCTTGTCTCGTTTACAAACCGAAGCGAACGGAGCGGCTCATTTAAAACCGAGCCTCAAATCAAGCGAGCATTTTCGAGCAGTAAATATTCCGAGCGAGCGTCGAGCGATTTGGACAATCGTGTCGCTCTATTTAAATTTGCTGAGAGAGATAGTGACAACGTTGGGTATCAAGTTTTTATGTCTTTAAATACAAGCACAGTTCATGGCATAATTTTTTCTTATGAATAACGATGTTGTGGCCGACAAGACAATAATCATATTGCAAGAACAATGACATCGAGAGCAGGAGACGATCAACTTAGGGTAACGGCATGAAACATTGAGGTAAGCATACTGTCGTTTATCAGTTTAGGGTTTAACTTTTAGATTTGATATTATTTTTTTATTGGTGTGATTGGGCTAGTACGTATAGATATAGTTGTAAATTTGTATATAGTGGACCAAAATCTAATAGAGTGACATATATAAAACTATAAATTTAATTTATACTATAGGTAGAGGATCCTGTACATTAATTCAGAAGTGTGAGAAGTGTATTATAACACTATATAACATCATATAAACACAATATAACACTATGTAACACCAGATAACACCATGTAATACTATGTAACACTATATAACAAATATAACACTATATTTTGTCTGATAGCATGTCTATGATAGTTGTATAGTGTTATATATTGTTATATAGTGTTATATAGGGTTACATAGTATTATATGGTGTTACATAGTATTATACGATGTTTATATGGTGTTATATATTGTTATATATAGTGTTATAATACACTTCTTACACTTCTGAATTAATGTACACTATCCCTACCCACTAAGTATATATGTATAATTTATTTGTGTGTGTGTGTGTATATATATATATATATATATATGGGTAAGATCAAATAAAAAGTTTATTTTGCCTAAGTAGGATGGAAAGGAATCTTAACCATTCATTTTTCAAATCAATGGTTAAGATGAAAGTGTAGGAGAAAGGAGGAGTGCAAGGGTATCTAGGGAAAATTCTATTTATGACAACTATAAATTCGGGCCGCCATCTCCGCCGCCTGTGACAATCACCATCAGATTTGAGCAACCAGATGTATAGTTAGAGAGAGAGACAGAGAATAATGAAGTTTTTAAGTTTATTGTTTTAGTAGTTATTAGTAGTTAATGAGAGGAGTCACTGGAAATCGGGGGGGGAGATGAAAGAGGTAGTCACCGGAAATTCGAGATAGACTAGAGGAATACTCACCTGAAAGTCGATGGAGAGAGAGGAGAAGGTCTTCTAATTGAATGATGCGGCGGTCGTCCTTAAATTAGGGCAACACATGTTGAGGAGACCATCTGTTTCCATTTTGTTTTTAGTTTACAGTCCATTGCCAACTGTTTCTTTATTCTCTTGTTTTGGGGGATTTGGTGTTTTACACAGTATTTTCTAGGGACAATTGCATATATTCCCCTCTAAATCTATTTAATTGCATATTTACCCAACCAATAAATAATATTGCATATAGGTAGAGGATCCTGTAAAAAGTGCTCAAAGTGTGAGAAGTGTATTATAACACTATATATAATACTATATAACACCATATAAACACCGTATAACAATATGTAACACCATATAATACCATATAACACTATGTAACACTATATATCATTATATAACAAATATAACACTATAGGTTGTCTGAGAGCATGTCTATGATAGATGTATAGTGTTATATTTGTTATATAATGATATATAGTGTTACATAGTGTTATATGGTATTATATGGTGTTACATATTGTTATACGGTGTTTATATGGTGTTATATAGTATTATATATAGTGTTATAATACACTTCTCACACTTTAGGCCCTTTTTACACTATCCTTACCCATTGCATATATCCCCTCTATTAATGAAAAAAATGCAAATATCCCCCTCTAAATTTACTTTATTGCATATTTACCCAACCAATAAATAATATTGCATGTATCCCCTTTCTTAATGATAAAAAAAAGCAAATTTACCCATTATGATTTATTTTAATAAAAATATATTATAGAATGACAATTTTACTCTTCTTTCTATTAAAACCTTTAAAAAATTTATGTATTCATATTTATCCAATTTTAACTAGTTTTTTTTTTTATTTTTTATTTTTACCAAATTGTGTTTTTTTAATGGTTGGCTACTTAGATTTTAGTTTTTTACTAAGTTTCTCTTTTATATTTTTTTTCATTAAATAAAAGACATTAAATATTTGTAATTCTTTTAAGCTATGAGAAAACCTAAAGACCCCAGCTGTCTTCTTTCCAATATCCAACCAGTGTCAAAACTCAAAGCCTAGAACAACAACACTTTCGTAAAAAGCAAAACACAATTTAGTTAAAAAAATAGTTAAAAATAGATAAATATAAAAATATAGACAAATTTTAAAGGTTTTAAAAGAAATAAGGGTGAGATAGTCATTCTACAATACATTTTAAGAAAATAAGTTATAATGGGTAAATTTGCAAATTTTTTCCACTAAAGAAGGGGATGTATGCAATTTTATTTTTAGGTTAGGTAAATATGCAATTAAGGAGGTTTATAAAGGGAAAATATGCAATTCTCCCTATCTTCCTAATATAATAAAGCAAATGGGTTTTGGCTGAGATGTCAACACCACAAGCCATCCCCTTGCTCTCTTTCCTACTTAGCAACTTCTGCCTTATTCAAGATCCAGGTGTAATTTTTCTAGATTTTGTATTTTTAGTTAAATTTTATGCTAAAGAAGAAGGGTTAAAGCTGACCACATACCTATCCCTGTCTAAATATCTGATTGAATCACTAGCAAGGAAAATGGGCGCCCAATTAACTTTCATAGAGAAGATTCAAATTTTGAATCCTTTCTATTTCCTCAAACACGCTAACAAAAACAAAGGAGATAATTTTAGGGTTACTTACACGTGGATGATCTAAACCCCTTTACTCTTCTTGCTTCCTCACTTCTCCATTTTGCTTCCTTCACCGCCATTCCATCGCTCTCTCTCCGTTTGTCCAAAATGTGCACGGAACTAGCACCAACCACCGCCACCGCCGCCGCTACAGTCACCGACGGACCGGATAACCAAACTCCGACCGAAAATTCTAGGGTTAAGTTGAAGCTAGAAGACATAAATTGGGATCATTCATTCGTTCGTGAGTTGCCAGGCGATCCGTTAACCGATATCACTTCTCGCGAGGTTATTATTCATCATTTTAAATTAAGAATTCACAATTTTCATTTGTTGATTTGAGATATATTAGGAACTGTGTGATTTGGATCTCAGTTTTGGTACTTTATGTGAACTTAGGGCTTGAATAGTATTAATAATATTCAATTAAAGTTTGCGTTTGTGGATTTAACTGTATATGTTGTGAGATGATCATGATATTGTATGACCTATGAGTTATGACTGTTTTAGTGGATCCTTGATGTTTCATGTTATAGGGTTTTTTAGTGAACTGCTACTGTATTGATGTGAAATTAGGTCTGAAATGATAATAGAATAATAAACACTGATATTTTAGAGAGGTTTACTGTATGTTCAAAAGGCTTAGTGTTTTAGAGAGGTTTCGTTTCGATCAGTGGTGCTTTGTTCGATTTGATGCCAGTAGATGTTTTTTTCAATGTTTTTATGTCATATACTGATATTATTCAATTTGAATATAATGTAGTGTATTAATCATTGTATATTTCAAATTTTGAAGTGTTTATGTGTAATATTTCATCTAGCGTACACATTATTTTAGCATACAGATTGTTTAATCGAATAATATGTAGTGTATTGATCAGTTTCAAGTTTCAGAGAGGGATAGATAATCGCATAATATGTAGTGTATTGATCAGTTTCAGAGAGAGATAGAACAGATTTGATCGCCAGAGAAAGATAGAACATATTTGATCACCGGTTGATGAAACAGTGATTAACCGAGGTGGTCAATTCACTAGTCTCGTCAAGTAGGGTTAATCCCTTCTTTCCGAGGATCGCTGGCTGGATCGTCCGCTGGTTGATCTCCTGCACAAGGAAACGAACCGTGACTCGTAACAAGGAGGATGGGGTGGGGGGTGCTCCTTGTTACCACTCTCCGACGTGAGAATCAGTAAATTGCTTGGGAAGCAAGGTATGATAGTAGTAGTAGTGAGAGAGTTGTGAAGAGATACCTCAAACCTGGTTTGGGGTAGGTATTTATAGCCGAGGAGTGAATGAGGGTAGTTGAGTGGCTAGTCTGACACCGCACAGCCTACTGCAGGTGTGTTAGGCCTGTCGGTTAGGGTGGTGATGCCACGTCCTGCTGTGGTGTCAGTCTATCGCTTACATGTGGGCTGCCACTTGCACCGTGGTGTTAGTCCCACTTGCTTTGTAGGCAGGATGCGGTGCCGGGCCGCATCGCTGCTTGCAGTAACTGATGTTATTCCCGCGTTCTTATTCTGGCCAAGATATATACGGGATGCGGCGTCGTGCCGCATCCCCGCTTGGTGACTGTTACTGTTGTCCAGATCCTTTGTCGTGATGAAAATGTTCATAGGATGCGGTGCCAGGCCGCATCGCTATGTATACACCCATTTTCATACATAAGGTATGTATTCCCATCATTTGACAGATTGGATTCGACCGTTGTGTTCGCGCGTGCCCGCACGAACACAGATAAGTTCTTGCTGGTGGGGGTTTTTGATAAGGGTAATGGTCGTTCGCGGTCATGCTGACGCGAGATCTGGGACCATACCCCTTCAAGTCCCCCCCAGTCTAGTGTTGCTTCCTTATGCAAGTTGCATGTGGGAGGAATACTTGACTATGGTGTCTAGAAGGTAGAATATGGAGCAGATTCAAGGCCATGCAGATGGCTCCTGCTTCAAGTTAATAAAGCCGGGGTTCGGTAGAGTCGTGTGACGTCTCTTCCGTACCGGTGAGCAAGTTCCGTCTGATGCGGAATTCTCAGCCAAGGATTTGATCCGGTAATATGGTCTACCTTTTTTTGATGTCATCAGCCACCTGTTGGTGTTTCGAACCAACCTTTGAGACGGTGACTAAAGATGTTAGCAGGGTTCGAACCAACCTTTGAGATAGTGACGGAAGATGTCCGTTATCGCAACTCTAGTTGTAACCTCTGCGTCAGCGGATGCAATGTTTGTAAGTGTTTTGTTCAAGCTCTATGTTTATCAACTGGACATTCATCGATGATCCCTGCTTTGTGGGGTGTACGTGTTCTCCAGTTTAGCTCTCAAGTAACCGCACGTCCTTTGCGGTTACCTCGTTGCCGCACGTCGTTGGCCATGTGTGGTCGAACAATGTGGGGTACTTGCGTCATTGTTGGCCGTGTTTGGTCGAACAATGTGAATCTGTACTATGGGCAAATAAACATGGTCATAGGCATGGTAGTGCCCACCATTGTTTATTCTATGCGGTCCATAGGTAGGCAAACAGAGTCATAAGCAGACTTGTTACCACTGTTCCGTAACTACTTTCCTTCACGCTTAGGTGGAAAGTAGTTTTCCTTGAAGTAGTTTTGCTTCAACCGTGTGACGGCTTAGTCGTGGCTCTTCCGTAGCTACCGTCTGCGTAGTTGTATTTCGCCGCTGCTACTCGTGAGTGTCTGCGGTTTGTTACAGAAAACTCGCTTTAAAAGAGCTTGAAACTTGGATGTGGCTCTTGAAGGATCAGGAGTCAGGGTTGCTGGTGTGCGGTTGCCCAGCATACTCATCATTTTTCCTAAGGAGAAGCTGTTTGCGTCCCCTCTGTGGTTGTGAACCGGACACGAGGGATTTGAAGCTTGAAGAAGGTTGCATGGAATGCGGTTTACCGCATCCTGAGAAGCGGTTTTCGCAGTCCAAAGAACAACGCTGGTTCTGGGTATCTGACACACCTGTACGGGCTCGTGTGTGTCATCTCCGCATATTCCATGTGTGCTCGTGGGTATATGCTGATGTTGGTTATACCCCTTTACATAATGTAGAGATATTTATTTTTCCTTTTTTGAGGGGTATGTAAAAAACGACATGCGGTATGGGTTATGGTGCGGTATACCAGAGAAACCGCATGCCGCTTATATTTGGATAGTGTAGTCACTTTTTTGTTGCATATGTGGTTGAACGCACGTGTGAGTTGGTGAAAGTTGGTAGGATTTTCTGGCATGTGCTGAAATGAAAAGACGTTTGCACTGCCCAATGCCATAAATGCACTGTAGCAGGAGTGTAAAAGTCTCCTTTGTCAGGCGCGTGGGCGGCCACTTGTGCGTGGTAACCGTCAGCGGAACCGTCGCTGAACACGTGTCGTCGCGTAACTCGCTGTTTTCAAACGTGATGATTCGGTTACTGCCTTGCATTAATTGCGATGGGTATATAAGGGAAAACCGTTTGTGGTTTCCCCTCACTTGTTTGAAATTTCAAAAAATCTCCGGTGAAAGAAAGAGAGAACTCCTTCGTCTTCTCCGATCATTCGTTTGATTTTCCGGTGAGGTGTGAGTTTTTGAACTCATCTTTTAGATTTTGTCTTCGTTATCTCAATGGCTAAACCATAAAATCCTCATAATGCTGAGGGTGAAAACCCGTATCCTTCATCGCCGGCAGCGGCGGAAGAAGAATAAGAAGGTGGTGGTGCCCCCGGCGGGGGCCTACCAGTACTGAAGTGGTCTAAGGGTCAGTTTGACACCCTGATGACCAGTATTCAGATGCCCCAGGAGTATGGGGCTGTCCACCCACATGAAGGTGAGACCGGTGCCGATGCTCCGGCCGGTTACGTCACCATGTGGGCTGATTTCTTCGGTGATGGTAATCTCCGGTTACTGATATGTGCAAAAAGCAACATATAAATTACATCAATTGTGGCATAAAACTAACCCTTTTTTAGTACTAATGTTGGAAAAAGTGTTCTTTTGTCTTCCTTTTGTATTTTCAGGATTAAATGAGCTCAAATTAACAAAAGAAGCAAAAAGACAGCAAAATCTAACATAAATACAGGAAAAGGAACGAACGTGACATGCCCGACCCCAAGACAACATCTTCCCAAGCAAAACAAGAAGACAGAAGACTGAACACGCCCCGTGCTCAGCCAGCACGGGGGCGTGCCCAAGTGTCAGCAGAAAAGACAAAGTGGTAGAAGCTTCTATTGCCCACCACGGGGCCGTGCTCAGCGGACACGGGGCCGTGGTCAACTATAAGATTCACACAATCCAGGCAAATCTTCATAGTACAAAGATTCTTCTGCACACGGGGTCGTGCTCAGCGGACACGGGGGCGTGGTCAACTAATAAGACAAGCTGCATTAAATGAAGAAAGAGAAGGATGTGGACACGGGGCCGTGCTCACTGGACACGGGGCCGTGCCCGAGCTTCTGTTCAGCCTATAAATAGGAGTGCTTGGCTCAAGCTCAAACCATCCCTTGGCACACCACCTCTCTCACACTTCACCCACCACCCACCACCACCATAACACCATCATCCATTGTCCATCATAGAGTGTGTGAGTCGTCTCGGGATTCAAGATTGATCGTAAGAGTTCTTGACAATCAAGGCCATGTTTGCCTAAGTCTCTTACATCACTTGGTGAAGACAAGTGTCTAGTGTAATACTTTTTATTTCTAATCTTTTCGCACTTTTTACTTGGTTTTGTATTAATGACTTTAATAACTAGTTTCTTATGTTGAAGGTGATTCTTCCTTATCGTTTGTCCGTGGTGTCTTGGCATTATTTTACTGTCTACATAAAATAAAAGATTTTCACCATTCATATCTCCACGGTCTATATGGAGGTATGTTGGCTACCTGGTCGGGGGTTAAGGGAACGGTTTGGTAAGAGTCTTGCCATTGTTCAGCGTTTAGAGGTCCTGCAATGGACCTGGGTCAAATTTAGTAGGACCTCCTTCAATACTTAACGGTATTGGATGGCGGGGGTCCAAACTCTTTGATCCCCTCATAAGTTAACTACTACTAATACTATAACCCGGCTATTTAGGACTGTATCCCTACTGACTCAGACTACTTAGTCGAGGGTAACGTCACCTCCAAAAGAGGGGCCTACCATAATTTGCATTAATAACTTAATTCATTATCTTTCAATAATCCGACCCTTTAGGATTGTATCCTTGCTGACTCAAACTACTGGGTTGAGGGTAACGTCACCTTCAAAAGAGGGGCATACTGCAATAACTAAGATAATCTCTTAAATAAGTGCAAAAGTGCGGAAATAATCAAAGGTTACACTATACACGAGTCGGAACCAAGTGATTCATCTTGTCTATCTGTTTTTATTTTTTTAATTTTATTTTTCAGCATTTTAATTAGTTTTTATTTTTCTTAGCTTAAAACATTTTTCTAAACTTTTTGATTTGATTAGACGTTGAGGATAAACCGGTACTAAAAGCTCTTGTGTTCTTGGACGACCTCGGTATCTTACCAACACTATACTATGCTCACGATGGGTGCACTTGCCCATATGTGTGTTTAGTGTTAGTAAATATCGTGTTTTATAAATTTAAAACTTGGCTAAAGAAAGTGTAAAAGGGATTAAAATAAACATTAAAACCATAACACACTTCACGCTCATCAAGTTTTTTGGCGCCGTTGCCGGGGACACAAGGATTTTAAGAAAGCTTAAAATCGACGGCCTAATCAGTTTTTCAAAACCTTTTTAAAACGCGCGCACATTTTTCTGCATTTTAGTTTAGTTTTGCATTTACAGTAACATGAACACGGGCCGTGCTCACTGAACACGGGGCCGTGCTGCACATCTTTCATAAAACACCCAGTAACAGTAGCTTGAACACGGGCCGTGCTCACTGAACACGCCCCGTGCTCAACGAAATCAGTAAATTTAATTAAAATGCCCAGATACAGATTCTGTACACGGGGCCGTGTCCACTGAACACGGGGCCGTGTCCAGCCTCTGTTTCCGTTTTTATTTTTGTTTTCTGATCTCGAGACTTGGTTGTGGTCTGCTGAGTGATTCTTATGGATCAATACTCAGGAGGTTACAACTACACCTATGAGGAGGATGATTATAGGAGTAATTATTGCACTAATTATAGTAATCCGCACTCGGTTCAATATAGTCACTCATATCAACCATCCACTTCATACACCTACTATGAGGAACCCAGGTACGAGCCATCAACTTCATACACATCCTATGAAGACCAAAGGTATGAACCTCCTCCCTCATACTCATATTTTGATGAACCAAGGTATGAGCCTTCTTACTCATACTTTGAGGAACCAAGATATGAGCCACCACCTTCGTACGCTTATTATGAGGAACCATGGCGTGAACAACCCACCTCATATGAGTATTATGAAGAACAAAATTACGACCCTTATCCATCATATGCTTACAATGAAGAACAATGGTGTGAACCACCTACTTCATATGGGTATTATGAGGAACAAAGGATCGAACAACCGGATTCAAGCTTTGAAAATCCCGATTATTTTTCTATAACCGAAGTGACCGATAGGATATTAGAACACCTTAGAGTTATCGATCGCTATATAAAAGAATCTCACGCAAGGGAAGAGGAATCCCGCGCAAGAGAAGAATTAAAAAAGGATGAGATAACCGAAAGTGTAAAAATGGAAGAACAAATAAGTGAAAAGCCGACACATGAGTTAAACAACGAAAAAGGTGAGTCCGACAACGTTAAAATTCAAGAAGAGTCTAATTTTGAAGAAATTAATCTCTTGTCACCTTCTTTCGAAAATCATTGTTTAGTACCCACTCATGCTAAGTTTTTAAAAGAGTTAAACACTAACACTAAAATTGACGAAACGGTAAGTGTTAAGTTAACTAATGATAAAACGTCGATAATAAAAGAAGACCCATTTGAAATTAACATTACACCGGTTCCATGTTTCTTTCAAAATTCGTTTATTAGTAATGTCACAATTGATAAAGATCTTTGTGTTAACATAATGCCTAACTACATTTTCGAAAAATTAAGTATTAGTGATTTTTCTCCACTTCAAATACCCATTTTTCTATCCAATCGGAGAGTAATAAAATCAATCGGTATAGTTGAAGATGTCTTGGTTCAAACAAATCAAATGGTAATCCCGACCGACTTTGTCATCCTCGATGACGCTCCTCTAGTGTTGGGACGACCATTTGTAAAAACTCACGAAGCTTTGAGAAACCGGAAGTTCAACAATCTACCTCTTCAATTAGGGGTATTTAAAAGAAGTGTCGATCTTGAACGGTCAATGAAATATCCATTCGGCAATAATGACCCCCTAATTGAAGATGAAGATGAACCACCCGATACAAGTGAAAAGATTGACCACTTTGTTGAAGAAGAGGTCGCCATAGAACAAACTTTTAAAGTTCTTGATCGAAATGAGCAACCAAATAAGGAGTCTCCTAAAGACCCACCTCTTGAGCTCAAAGAACTTCCAAAAGGTTTGGAATATGCTTTTCTAGACAAAGATGGTAATTTACCTGTAATTATTTCGTCTAAATTAGATAGCTTAGAAAAAGAAAAATTAATCAGTCTTTTGAAAAAAACACAAAAACGCGATCGCTTGGAAACTTGTAGACATAAAAGGAATTAGCCCTTCCATGTGTACGCACAAAATTTTAATGAATGATGACTACAAATCGGTAATACAACCACAACGACGAGTAAATCCAAATGTTCAAGAAGTGGTTAAAAACGAAGTCATCAAATTACTTGACGTCGGACTTATCTATCCTATCTCCGATAGTCCTTGGGTAAGTCACGTCCAGTTGTGGGTGCTGCGGATGATGTTGACCTGGCCTGATAGGAAAGCAAGGCCCGTTGTGCGGGAGAAGAGTGGTGGTAAGTATTTTTACACTTGTGCGGTTTCCTTACTTTCTTGTGTGTTACCGATTTGTAAGTGTACTATCAGAGGACGCTGCCCTATGGAGGATATTCGATCCGAACTTCAAGGGCAAGGTTGAGATTCTTCGGTGTGAGGAAGGTGAAAAAGGTTTTAATTTGACCATTCGTGACAACTTCCGCGTTCCTGATCGCGAGGGGCTGAAGGCACCCCTGCCGCAAGGCAAAGGTATAGTCTATAATCTTCTTACTTGTTTTGTAAAGAAGTTCACCTTTCTGACTTTCTTGTTTGATGATTTAAATGCAGGTACCCTTGGGGCCCTGGGCGATTTTGAGGTGAAGGGTGCTCCCAAGAAGCATGTGGAGAAAGTTGTGCGGGGTCGCCAAAAGAAAAAAACCTGAACCCGCAGTTGTTCCTCCTTTGGTTCCGCACGCGGCAAGTATCTCTTGTTCTCGTTTCCGCAGATATACCGATTACGTGGTAGTGTCTGACACCCTTGAGGGTTTGGGTGTTCCAGGTGGTGGTGCGGTGGCAGGTTGATCCTCTGCGGATTCCAAGCCTGCTGATGAGAAGAAGAAAAGGAAGGCAGAGGATAAGGCTGCTGGTGCCGGTGAGAAAAAAACGTCCGAGGTTGCAAACGAAACGGACAACTGTTATTTCTCAGGCGAAGCCTGTGGTTGTGTCTGGTATGTGAATCATCACCTTACAATTGTTTGTCATTGCACTTGTAATTGATAGTTATTTTTGCTTTGTTTGCAGAACCGCGAGATGAAGGGTTCTCCTTATTTGATGCTCCTCTTCCCCCCCGCATGACACGGCTGTGGATGCGGGGGTTAATAAAGAATTTACCAGAAGCCCTTCCATCGAAGTGGTGACTGAGCCCTCTGCGCAGGCAGAGGATGCTGGGAAGAAAACCGCGGCTCAGATCTTTGACACGGTGGATTCCCATGATAATATGATCTCCCCGCAGGATACTGATTGATCTGAACCTGAAGTTTGCTGATGCGGAAAAGAAAAAATCTCCTGCTGCTGAGAAGGCTTCCGGTTCTGCTTCTGTGGGTGCGGGTTTTGAAGGACCTCCTATTCAGCCTGAAGAGTCTGAATTGGAGTTCTACTACTGTACCTATATGGAAGACCGGGCTGTGAACTATCATCGTCCCCCTTGGAGCATTATGCAAGGGGATGATATTTTAAGTGATCCTTCAGCTTGTAAGGAGATTTTGGGTGGTTTGGGCACCCCGTTTGAAGTTAATCGGGCCCGCGCTTTGCCCCACGAGCTCCGGATCAACCAACTCTCCTCCATGCTTGTTGGGAGTTCCATAATGGCGAATGCCATTATGGAAGACTACAAGGTGTTGGGGCGCAAGGAGGAGGAAAATGATCGCTTGCGGGCTGAGGTTGAAGCGTTGGTGACAGCTGCTCGTGAGGGTGCGGAGCATCTCAAAAGGGAGAAGGCTGCCTTCGAGCAGTATAAGCAGACTGAGGAGTGGGCTGCAACTGCTGGCCTTAAACAGGTGCGTACTCTCACCAAATTGCTTTCTGATGAGCGCAAGAGTTGGAAAGAAACACTTTCTAATGAACGCAAGACTTGGAAAGAATCTTGGGCCAAACAGAATGAAACGCTGTTTCGTGTTCGTCAGGAGCTGAATAATGTCAAGGCAGCGAATGCTGCTTTGGTCAAGGAGAAAGCCGCAGCTGAGGTGGTTGCCAAAGAGGCCAAGGAGGCGGGGGCCCGCGCTGCCAAGGCTCTGGAAGAGGCAAATGCTGACCGCACCAACTTAAACAAGACTGTTAAGGGCCTCCAGGTATGAGTTTCTTTTGCTCTTGAATTTGTATATTTGTTCCACAAGTATGATTTATTATCTTTGTATACTTGAGTTTTCCTTGTTGAAAGGCTGAAGTGCAGAGCCGGGTGACTATTATTGAGGAGGTCACTGCCCGCGCTGCTGAAGCTGAAGTGCGGGCAAGGGAGGCTGCTGAGGCTAGAGACAGCCTGACTGCTTCCTTTGAGCAGTTGAAGGCTGATCGTGAGTGGATGCGTTGTCACGGTATCGGGCATATAAGTACCCGTTGCCTTTGCTATCTTTTTAGGTTTGCCTTTGCTAACCTTATTGCTTGTATTTTGCAGATTGTTAGTGCTATCCTTGACGCACCTGAGAACACAGCTGCTGTAGAGGAGATTAGGCTGCGCGCGTGGGAGGCTGGTTTTAAAGCTGGCTACAACCGATGTATCAGTCATATGAACCTTTTATCCCAAGGCAAATTTACCGATGAAAGGTCTGGGTTCCATGGCGTGGATACTGAAGCGCGTCTTGTTGCCGCTCTCGCATCGTACAACGACATGTCCATTTCGGCCCTTGAGGAAGTTGATAAATGCTTGGACGCGGAAGACTATGTGGACCGCTTGCGGTTGTTGTATGTTGAGGAGGAAGAGGAGGAAGAGATCGCTGGTGATGGCAAGGGTGGTGCGGGTTCCAGCGGTACAAAGAAGGACTAGGTTGGCCTGTGTGCCCTTTTTTGTTTCCTCGATGTAAATGTTAGAAACTTTATGTAAATCTCTTGTGCACCGCGTAGGTGTAGAAATTTTTTGAATATAAAGTTTAGCCGTTTTGTCCAAGTTGTACAAGTTTTTTTACTACTTGCATGTTTGAACTTGTATGAGTTAATGTTATTGTGAATAGCACTAAGTCTGAATTTGCCTTTTGCATATCTAGGTGATATGCAAGTATGAAGAACTCTACCGGCTGTAAAGCGCGGTTGAGTATACTCTATACCTTTGTCGTATGAGCATTAGTCAATTCCTGTTTTTATCCCGTTAGAGTTTGGGAATTGTGTAGACTTTGTGAAAACCGTATGTGCGTATCCAGCCGGATAGACATTTAACGTTTTGCCTTTGCTGGCCTATTACAATATTTGTGTGTGGTTACCACTTTGTGTGGGTATCGCGAATGAAGATTTTGCCAATATGTTTTTGCAGATACCGCAAAGTGGAACATGCATTTGTAATAGAAGGAAATAAACAATATTGCATTGAATCGTTCATTTATTTATTTGCAAATGGCCTGTGGCCCGATAGGTTACATGGAAAATGTAAAAACATGGCTTACATGTAACAGCGTCGAAGCTGAAGTGCATTCCATGTGCGTGCGATAGGTTCGCCTTCTAATGTTTGTAGTTTATACGCGCCTTTGCCCAGGACCTCTTTGATGAGGTAGGGTCCTTCCCACTTGGGGGCAAGTTTCCCTGGGCGCTCAGCGTTAGATGCTTCGTTATCGCGAAGGACGTAGTCTCCCGGGTTGAAAGTACAAACGCGGACGCATGAATTGTAGTACTTTTCAAGCTTGGTTTTGTACTTGGCCTCGTTGATGGCAGCGTTTTCACGCCTTTCTTCTAGGAGGTCCAAGTCAAACCTGCGTTCCTCACTGTTGTCTATCCTGTCGACAACCAACATTCGAGGTGAGCGGAGACCTACTTCCGCAGGGATCACCGCTTCCGAGCCATAGACTAGGCTGAAGGGTGTCTCACCGTGACTTGTCTTTGGGCTTGTCCTGTGGCCCATAAGATACTTGGGAGTTCATCGACCCAGCCACGTCTGGCTGTTCCCAATCGTGCTTTGATGCCTTCGACTAGACTTTTATTAATACTCTCGACTTGGCCATTCCCTTGCGGATGCGCCACTGAGGAGAATATGTGTTCAATGTTTAGTTCCTTTAGCCATTTTTGAAAGTCATCAGCAGCGAAGTTGGTGCCATTGTCGGTAACGATGCACATCGGTAGACCGAAACGGCAGATGATATGTTCCCAGACGAAATTCCTTGTTATCATAGCGGTGGTTGAGGCGAGCGGTTTTGCCTCTACCCATTTTGTGAAGTAATCGACAGCCACTATGATAAATTTCACCGCACCTGGTGTGTCCGGAAATGGTCCTACCACATCGATTGCCCATTTTTGTAATGGCCATGCGGTGGTGACGGGGATCAGGTTGTTCTTGGGGCGCAAGGTTTTGGGAGCATGCCGCTGACAATTAAAACACTTGTGCAAGACCTTGACCGCATCCAGGTGCATACCGGGCCAGTAGTACCCGTCGTTCATAATTTTGGCCACCACCATGCGTGGGCCCGCGTGTATGCCACATATTCCCTCGTGTATTTCTCTGATAAGGTACATGGCATCTTGGGGGTCGACGCATCGTAAGAGTGGCCCTAGGTATGATTTACGGTATAAGATACCGTCTCCCATTTGATAATGACAAGCTTTGTATTGCAACTTACGTGCCTCTGCCTTGCTTTCGGGAGTAACACCTGATTGCAAGTATGCAATGATTTGTGTCATCCAGGATGTTGTACCGTACCGGATGACATTGAGTTGGCGCAGGGGTACTGAGGGATTTTGCAGAACCTCGATGCGTATCTCCTTTGCCAGGTGTTGGAAGCTGGTGGATGCGAGTTTTGACAGTGCATCCGCGGGTTTGTTTTCACTCCTGTTGATATGGCGGATATTGAAGGAAGTGAACTTTGATTTCAGTTGCAAGTCTTGTTCGAGGTAGAGGATCATGATATCCCCTTTTGCGGCATAGTCGCCGCGCACCTGCCCTGCAACCAATAGTGAGTCGACGTGTACTTCCAAATGTTGGACGCCGAGTTTGACTGCCAGACGTAGCCCTGCCAGTAGAGCCTCATACTCTGCCTCGTTATTTGTGCTTTTGAAATCGAGGCGGATTGCATAGGTAAGCTCTTGGCCATCGGGGCTGACAAGTCGCAGACCCGCACCTGCACCATCCTCGTTGGATGCACCATCAGTATATAGTTCCCAGGTTTCTGAGGAGGATGGTGGTGGTGTAGGGTTTTGTTCTTCTTTGCATTCCTGAATGTGATTTGCCGGTACTTCGGCAACGAAATCAGCTAGAACTTGGCCTTTGATTGCGGGGCGCGGCTTATAGATCAGCGTGTACGCGCCTAGTTCAATGGCCCATTTTGCTAATCTCCCATAAATGTCGGGTTTCGATAGGATCGGCCCGATCCTATAGTTGGTTAACATCGTGATGACATGATTTGTAAAATAACGTCGTAATCGTCTTGATGCGTGCACTAGTGCCAGTACCAACTTCTCCATGATGGAGTATCTTGTCTCTGGGTCGTTGAGCATTTTGCTGATATAGTAGATGTGTGTTTGAACTCTCTCTCGTTCCACTATGAGTACCGCGCCTACTGCGTTGTCTGCGGCAGACAGGTATAAAATAAGTGGCTCACCCTTGCGTGGTGCGGTTAGAGTTGGGAGTTGAATCAAACACTCTTTCATCTCCCGAAAAGCGCTTTGGGCCTCTACGGTCCATTGGAATTGCTCCTTTTTTAAACAGTTCTGCAGGGTCTTGAAGAAAGGATAAGACTTAGCTGCATGGTTGGCTAAGAATCTATTCAGTGCGGCTAGCCTGCCGGCTAGTCGTTGCATTTCTTTCATCGTGGAAGGCGATGGCATGCGCTCGATCGCCTGAACTTTTTTTGGGTTCACCTTGAATCCATCTTTGGTCACGATGAATCCAAGGAACTTGCCTTCTTCCATTCCAAACGAGCACTTCCCTGGGTTGAGCTTCATATCGACGCTTCGCAGAGTTTGGAATGTTTTTTCAATATCGGTGAGCATGGTATCCTCTTCCATGCTCATGACGACCAGGTCGTCCATATAGATTTCGACACTTTTGCTGATTTGACCGCGAAAAGTGTCGTTCATCAACTTTTGATAGGTTGCGCCAGCGTTGCGCAACCCAAACGACATTTTTGTATAACAGTAATTCCCGGTAGGCGTGTGGAATGCCGTTTTATCTTTGTCCTCGATTGCCATCTGTACCTGGTGATAGCCTTTGTAACAATCGAGGAAACACTTCCATCGAAATGGTGCGAGGTTATCGACTTTCTCGTCGATCTCCAGAAGTGCGTAACAATCCTTGGGGCAAGCTTTGTTGAGATCTTTATAATCGACGCACATGCGCCAGCCCCCAGTTGGTTTTTCTACCATGACTGGGTTGGATAACCAAGTCTGGTACTTGACTTCCCGCAGGATGCCTGCGGAGAGCAGTTCTTGGACCTGCTCATGCATCGCCTCGTTCTTTGCGGATCCAAAGTGGCGTTGGCCTTGGATCACCGGCTTGATACCTGGCAAGGTATTCAAGAAATGCTGCGCAATTTCGCGTGGCACCCCTGTCATGTCTGCGGGTGTCCACGCAAAAATATCCTGGTTCCTGAAGAGGAGCTGCTTCAGGCGTGCTTTGATGCTCTGGGACAAGGCGTGGCCCAACGTGACCGTTTGCTCTGGGTGTCTTGCGTTAAGAACCCATTTTTCTGGTTGGGTGTTGGGGGTAGGCCTTGCTATCTTGGTCGGACGCAGTTCGTCCGACGACATGACCTCTCTGTGTGCGTAGATTATCGCGACCCCCGTTTCGGTTGGGAAACCGACAGCAGAGTGGGGTACGGACGTAACCATGTTGAAGTCGCCTTGGGACTCCCTCCCGAGAAGCACGTCGTATTTGGAGGTGTGAGGTAAAACCATGAAGTTTACCTCCTCCGTTCATGTGTGCCTTCCGTTGGTGAGGCGCACGGGAAAAGTGATTTGGCCTAGGGGGAATACGATTTCCCTCGCAAATACGGCCAAAGGGTAGTCTACCGGCTGCAACCGATCCTTGTCTTCTTGATCGAACTGGTTGAAGCACTGCTCGTATATGATGTCAGATGTACTGCCCGGGTCGATGAATAGTCGCTCGGTGCAGTAGTGAGCCAGGTAGCCTGTGATAACGACGGGCGCGCCTGTCGCGCGGTCCGCCTTGGACTTTTGGAAAGACAACCTGCTCGTCTTTCCAGTCATTGTCCAGTCTTCTTGCCGCCTTACGCGGCTTTCCTCGTCCTCCATTGATCATGTGGGTTGAGGCCATGTACATGGTCCTCTTACCCGTGGAGGGGACCTCGTTGTAGGGGGTGATGCGCTTGTTTGTTTTTGCGCGGATGGCAACAGATGTTGCAGCTTCCCCTCTTTTAGGGCACGCTCAATCTCCAGTCGGAGACTGATGTAGTTGTTTGTTGTGTGGCCCGAGTCCTTATGATACTCACAGTAGAGTGTGAGATCCTGGTTCTTCTTGGACTTCATCGGTTGGGCCGGTCGCAGGAATTGCGCGTCCGTAAGGAGGACGTCGCTTAGCGACTGGTTGATCTCGGTCCAGTTACGGTCCCAAGATTCCTTCTTCGACGCCCGGTTTTCACGTTGGGCGTTGATTGTTTCCCTTGCGTCGGGCTGGTTATTACGCGGGTCATATGGTTTGGGATCGCTGCCACGATTCCATGTGTCCCGGTTGCGCTTGTTGTTGCGCTTGTTGTTGCACTTGGGCTCTTGGCGGGAGGACTGGCATTCCGCTTGGGGCTGTGCCTTTGTGACGTGCGGCTTGAGGGACCGCTGAGTCTGGGCGTACGTTTTGACTGCGACCATGACGTCTTCCCATTTCTTCGTCCTTGACGGCTCGAATGAAATGGTTGCGTGCCATTTAGTCTACAACGCCGCCTATCTCCAGGCACTCTTTGTTGTAACGGACGACAAACGACTCGTGAGATTCGTTGTCTCCGCGCCAGATGTTAATGACGTCCATAGAATCACGTTCGTGACGTCGCTGCTGGCTAAAATGTGCGAGGAACTTTGCTTGCAAGTCCTCAAATGAGGCTAGTGATCCCACTGGCAAAGAATCGAACCAAGCCCTCGCCAGACCCATGAGGGTCTGGGGGAAAAATGACACCAGGTGGGCTTGTCCCACCTGCCGTTGCACCCTGCGCCGGTGAAGATGTTCATGTGATCGTCCGGGTCGGACGAACCATTGTATTTCCCAATGTTTAATGGTAATTTAGTGGTGGTGACATCGGCGTGGGCAATCTCTGGGGTGAACTTGGAGTTTTCGGCCGCAGATTTTGGCCTGTAGGGTTGGCTCTGGTTGCGATTTGCAGCGCGGAGGTATGTGGTGCGGGGTTGAGTGGGAGGAACATAATTGCGTCCTCCTGGTCTACTGCTAGTAGCATGGGACTCCCCGCGGTATGTATGGTCATCTGGATCGGTACGACCATATCCTTCATGGTGGGACTGAGGTCCTAGCCGGCTATATATGCCGGAGCCGCGATGGGCTGTGGATTGCCGCCTGTTTTCGCCATGAGTGCCCAGGCGGCTATGTATTGGGCCCCTGCTGCGGGATCCGTATGAGGAATCATCCTCATTAATTGTGCGGACCTCACAGTAAGAGGAGCCGCGATCTTCATGCCTACTTCGGGAGGCTGGGTGTGTGTGGGCCCTGCCGTCGTATTGTAAAATACGACCCGCAGGTGTATGCGGTGCCGGGGTAGGCCAGACAGGTACTTGCGCTTCTACGCAAGCTCTGTTGTATGCTGCGGCCAGCAGAGCTTGTTGTTGGTCATACCAGGCATGGAGGTTCATGCCTGGAGGTATCACAGAAGCATACTGTGAAAGATCTTGTGCGAACGTAAGGGATGCGCCCCATTGCATTGATTTGCCAATGTGGCCAGCATTTGGGGTTGGGGGGGGGGGGGTGTTCCATGTGTGTTTGGCCCGGTTTGACCCGGTTCAGGAGCCGCGGGACAGAAAATCCCGTGGTATTTATTTAATTAATGCGACAGCGGAAGGTTTTCACAGAATCTTTAAAATGCCCGATTAATTTAATTCATAATTCGGGATAAAACCCTGGTAACTACAATAAGGTGATTTCACTGGGAAATCTTTATTTTACAAAACATGTTTCTTTATTTATATTGAGCCACTTCTTTAAGCTTGTAGTGCTTCGCGGCACTTTTCCTGGATCCCAACAGATCACCTGAAACATGTTTGAAAAATATTTTGTCAGCGGGAAATACTGGTGAATCATTATTTTTACTAAAATGACGCGTTGTTATAATTTACAGTATTAAGAGCGATTACAATGTTTCTATATCAACCAACTACCCACGGTATTTATCACTCGACCACCTATTGGCTATCCAATGGTGTCTGTGATTATGGTCATATCACCCCTTGGCTAACTCGTTGTCCAATGGTGACGGTTATCAAGTATTGTATACAAAACCCCACATACCGGCTGTAAATTGGAGATTACAAAGACTTAATCCCTGTAATTATAACTTTGAAAATAACACGATTTTATAAAATACTTAGATAAAAAGAGAATGACTCTCATTGCAGATTTAAGTGGACAGAGCTTAGCCTACTGATTAGCCTTTTAACCTAAATTTAAACAACATGCACACGAACTAGGTTAGTAACTAATACAGCATTTACGATAACTCACGAGATTAAACCCTCACAACGAATGACAAAGTGCGATACTTAAACATCCATCGAATTCACGACGAATGACAAAGCATAACCCTAATGTGGGCAGCACTTAAACATCCATTGGATAGTTTCAATCGATCGGACAATGAATCGTAGCAACGATTGAGTTAATACCCTGTATCGAAGCAGCGCCTCGACAATATAATTGTAATTTCTACTTTAGAGCAGCCAAACTTCGTTTTTGAAAGTTTGTTTCGACAACAGATGAAAGCTCCTGAGACAAGCTATTTATAGTTGAAATATGGGGCTCTCGCGGCCCGCGTGAGCCATAGGCTCACCCTTACGCGGCCCGCGTGGCCACCTATTCTACGTATAGGGTTGCATGGTCATGAGTAGGGTTGCCAGATGGGTTATACGTGGATCCGGAATACTTATCTGGTCAACCCATGTTTGACGCGGCCCGCGTAAGGTTAAGCTAACCCTTACGTGGCCCGCCTGAAACCCACAAATTTTGATTTCTTGGTTTTTCATGTGCAGTAAGGTTTCAGGGGTCAGGGTTTTTACTTACGAGTCGTATTGGGACATTTTTGAGAGTCCTTACATCCTCCCCACCTTATTTAGAATCTCGTCCTCGAGATTCACTGAAATAAGTGAGGATACTTTCGCTTCATTTCCGATTCCAGCTCCCAAGTGTAATCGGGTCCTCTTCTGGAATCCCACTTGACCTTGACTATCACCAATCTTTTTTGCTTAAGAAACTTGATCTTTCGATCTTCAATTTGAAGTGGTTTTTCAACGAACTTCAATTTCTCATTTTCCTCTATGTCTTGGAGAGGTACTACCAGTGATTCGTCTGATAAACATTTCTTGAGATTGGATACATGGAATACATCATGTACTCCTGTTAACTCTTCTGGTAGTTGTAAACGATAGGCAACTGGTCCTATACGTTGGATTACTGGGAATGGTCCTATGTATTTTGGACTTAGCTTTCCTTTCTTTCCGAATCGGATTACTCCTTTCTAAGGAGAAACTTTCAAAAGTACCTTGTCTCCAACTTGGAACTCTAGTGGTTTGCGTCGATTATCGGCAAAGCTTTTCTGGCGATCTCGAGCCGTCTTCAGTCTTTCCTTGATTTGAGTAATCTTGTCGGTAGTTTCTTGCACAATCTCTGGTCCTGATAATTGACTTTCTCCGATTTCTGCCCAACAAACTGGAGTTCTGCACTTTCGTCCATACAGTGCTTCGAATGGGGCAGCTTCGATGCTTGAATGATAACTATTGTTATAGGAGAATTCAATTAAAGGTAAATGGTTGTCTCAATTTCCACCAAAATCTATCACACATGCTCGAAGCATGTCTTCCAGGGTTTGGATTGTTCTTTCACTTTGTCCGTCTGTTTGAGGATGATATGCAGTACTTAAATTTAATCGAGTTCCCATTGCTTCCTGGAAACTTTTCTAGAAATGAGAAGTGAAACGACTATCCCTATCTGATACAATGGAGAGTGGAACTCCATGTAAGGATACTACTTCATCTACATACAACTTGGCTAACCTTTCCATGCTAAAGGTTTCTTTCATGGGTAGAAAATGAGCTGACTTGGTTAATCGATCCACGATTACCCAAATCGCATCATTACCTTTTCTGGTTTTAGGTAACTTAGTAACAAAATCCATTGTTATAAGTTCCCATTTCCATACAGGCATTTCTAATTGTTGTAATAGGCCTGCGGGTTTCTGGTGTTCTGCCTTAACTTGCGAACAAGTAAGACACTTAGAAACATATCTAGCTATGTCCTTTTTCATACCTATCCACCAGAAGTTATTTCTTAAATCTTGGTACATCTTGTTGTTTCCTGGATGCATGGTATACCTAGATTTATGAGCTTCTTCTAAAATTTTATCTCTTAATTCTCCTTGTTTAGGTACCCAAATTCGTTTCTTATGGAATCTCCAAATTCCATCACTACCTTGCTCTAATTCCTTTATTCTTCCTTTCATTCCTTCAGCATCATCCTTGATTGTTGTTTCCTGAGTATTTTTCAATTGTTCCATTAAGTCTAATTGTAGACTTAATCTAAGAGCACGAACCCGTCGTTGTTTCTCATGATACTTACGACTTAAGGCATCTGCAACTACGTTTGCTTTTCCTTCGTGATACCGAATATCACAGTCGTAGTCGCTTAGTATTTCCATCCATCTCCTTTGTCTCATATTTAACTCTTTTTGCCCAAATATGTACTTTAAGCTCTTATGATCCGTATAGACAGTAAACTTACTTCCATACAGATAATGTCTCCAATTCTTAAGGGCAAAAATTATAGCTCCTAACTCTAAATCATGAGTTGTATAGTTTTCCTCATGCTTTTTCAATTGTCTTGATGCATATGCAATCACCTTTTTGCGTTGCATTAGCACACATCATAATCCTAACTTAGAGGCATCACAATAAATTTCAAAATCTTCAGTTCCTTCTGGTAAGGCTAGAATTGGAGCATTAGTTAACTTTTGCTTTAAAATCTAAAAAGCCTCTTCTTGCTTAGTTCCCCATTCAAACTTAACCGCTTTACAGGTTAGCTTAGTTAATGGCACTGCTATCTTGGAAAAATCCTTAATAAACCGTCTATAGTAACCAGCTAATCCTAAAAAGCTTCTAATTTCCATAGCTGTTTGTGGAACCTTCCATTTGATGATTGCTTCTATTTTAGCAGGATCTACATGAATACCTTCATGATTCACCATGTGTCCTAAAAATTGCACTTCCTGTAGCCAAAATTCACACTTCGAGAATTTGGCGTAAAGCTTTTCTTTTCTTAACAAAGTTAAGAGTGCATGCAAGTGCTGACAATGCTCGTCCTGACTTTTGGAATAAATAAGTATATCGTCGATGAAGACAATTACAAACTTATCCAAATACGGTTTACAGATTCTATTCATCATGTCCATAAATGCTACAGGTGCATTCGTTAATCCGAAGGGCATGACTGTAAACTCGTAATGACCATACCTAGTTCTGAAAGCAGTTTTAGGTATGTCTTCTTCTTGTACCTTTAATTGATGATATCCGGAGCGTAAATCGATCTTAGAAAAGTATCTAGCTCCTTGAAGTTGATCGAAAAGATCATCTATCCTAGGTAATGGGTATCTATTCTAAATTGTAACTTTATTTAGTTCCCTATAATCAATACACATTCTCATTGAACCATCATTTTTCTTTACAAACAACACTGGAGCTCCCCAAGGGAATGAGCTAGGTTGTATGAATCCTTTGCTTAGTAATTCATCTAACTGCTTTTTCAATTCTAACATTTCGGTGGGTGCTAACCGATAAGGTGCCTTGGCTATCGGTGTAGTTCCAGGAATTAAATGAATTCTAAATTCTACCTCCCTATCAGGTGGTAATCCAGGTAGTTCTTTTGGGAATACATCCGAGTATTCTGATACTACTGGAATTTCCTTAAGTTCCTTGCTCTTAGTGTTAATGATTACCGAAATAATATACACCATTTCTTGTTTTCTTGAATAACTGGCCAATTTCATTACTGAAATGAATTTCAATGGCTTTCGAGGCTTATCTCCTGTAATTACTACTAATTCTCCCGTGGGCGTATGAATTTCTATGGAATTCTTATCACAAAGAATTCGAGCATGGTTGGCTACTAACCAATCCATTCCTAACACAACATCGAATTCAGCTAATTTCATAGGTAACAGATTTGCAGAAAAGTTATGACCTGAAAGTTCTATATTTCCTTCTTGCAAAACCTTATCTATTTTAACAGAATTCTCATTTGCCGTTTCAACTGTACAAATCTGCCTAAGGTTGGTTAAGGGTAAATTAAGAGCTTGGCAGAATGAAGTATTTATAAAACTTTGGTTTGCACCAGAGTCAAATAATACTTTTGCATAGACGTTGTGAACTAGGAACGTACCAGCTATCACATCTGGAATGAGTTCTGCCTCCTGAGTAGTTAATTGGAAGGCTCGAACATTCTTCTTGGTAGCTCCGTCGGCTGGTTTGCTTTTATTGTCTGCTGGTTTGACCAATTTAGGGCATTCTGTTTTGAAATGTCCCACTTCTCCATAGTTATAGCAGATCCTTGTTTTCTTTCTGCAGTCTTCTTCATGATGTCCTACAACTTTGCAAAAGTTGCAGGTTATATTGCATTTTCCAAAATGTTTCTTTCTGCAATTTTTGCAGAACGGCGGAGTTGAGGATTGTCCTGTTCCTCTTTTCTTGAAATTGTTATTATTACCCACACGAAATCCTTGGGTAATTTTATGAGCCAGTTCCTTCTTCCTATTTTCATCTCTTGTGCGTACCAGCTCATCAGTTAGGGTGTTAGCTAATTCTACCGCATCGTCAATAGTGCGAGGTCTCGCAGCTTTAACGATATTACGGATTTCGCTAATTAATCCCCAAATATAGCGAGAAATAAGTACCGGTTCTGGCGAAGCCAGTGTTGGTACCACTCTAGCATATTCGAAGAATGTCGAAGTATACCCTCGACAGTCTACTTCCATCATTCGATGGGTCAAGAATTTATTTGTCATTTGTTCCTTTTCGTATTTGGGATATAATTTTCTTTCTACAAGATTCTTAAATTCTTCCCAGTGCATGGCATACGCCACAGTTCTTCTTCTAGCTTGTAGAACTGTATTCCACCATTCTAACGCCCCTTCTTTAAAAAGATTCGACGCATACATGACTTGATCTTCTTCAGCACATTTACTTATGGTAATTACTGCCTTGGTTTTCTCTAACCAACGTAGTGCCGCAGTCGCCCCTTCATTGCCTGCAAATTCAACTGGTTTATAAGCAAGGAATTCTTTATACGTGCAACTAGGCGTTGAAACTTTCATCTTCTTAGGGAGTGGGGCCTGCCGTGGATCATTATCGTGATTAGTATGATTGCCACCTCCGTTTACACTATTACTGAAGTTATCTTCTTGAGTACGTTTACTAGGAATGATTTGTTGAGGTTCAACAGGTTTCTGAGCAGCAACAAGAATTGCTGGAATAGCATTGGCTATTCCCTGAGCAACGATATTCTCGATATCTTGCCTATTCAGAAATTGATCTTGTTGCCCAGATTGGTTAACCTCGTTCACTGGTTCATTATTAGCGTTTTCCATCTGATAATTAATATATATATATATATATATATATATAATTCATTAGTATAGAGTAAATATTTATACAAAATAATCATGCAAATTTCACAACACACATATAGTCAAAATTATCGATTTCTCGATTCCCATTTTATATTATTATGCGTCATTACACACCGTTATCTTACAAAGGTTTTATTTGTAGGTTATTTTACAAACTTTATTTTATAATTATTATTACTATTATACAATCACAGTTTTACCACCATTCTCTCCCTGGGCATTTTAGTAGCGACGTTCCCTCTCGTCGTACTTCCAGGAGATTTGCTCTCCCACCTCCCGAATCCTATTCCCTGCACCTATCAGCTCCTCGCCAAAATGACAGAGTTCAGCTAAATTTTCATTGCTCATTGGTGGGTTTGGTATAGGTTCTGGGTCGAACTGAGGGGAAAAGGTATAAGGGTTATTTAGGAGGTTTTGAAACTGCCAGTCATTAGTCCACCACTCGTCCATTCCTAAAGGTTGTGTATGGATTAAAGGTTCTGGAATGGCTGGTTCCAAATTTATTGGAAGTTGAGTTTCAGCAGGATAAGGGTAAAGGTTGGTATTGATTGGGCTAATGATATCACAACTTGCCAGTAAGCGATCTAATTCCTCCTGTAATGGCAACTCCTCAACTTGCTTAGAACTTTCCCCAATTTCCATTTCTACTTTCCTGGAATCTTCCCCAATTGCAATTCCTTTTCCTTTATCTATGGGATTCTCTATTTTGGGAATTCTCCTAGTTGCTGGTTTCCTTCTGCGTACACGTCTCCAATCTACGAATCTTCTCCTTTTCTTAGGCTTTGGTTTCTCCAAAGGTGGAGCGTTGAATTCCATAGGTTCTTCCACATCGGGTATGTAACCCGTAAAGTCTTTAGAAACTTCTATTTTCACCAGATAAATGTAGGATCGTTTGCACGACCAAACGAGTCGTTCAGAAGAGATCTCGTCCAATACGAGAGGCGGAAACAAACGTATCGGTGTTATTTCAGCTGTATACACACTAGAATCACTTAATCTATCTCTTGTATTGATTTGATGACGATTACAGACCTGGAGATACTTCAGCAGAGCTTCGCTACCGGAATGACCAAGTTACACATGAAAATTACAAGTCACCTATTTATACTATTTCTAGTTCGTTTGAACAAACCTTTCCAGTTCGTTTGAACTGTCCACTTCGTTTGAACTGACCACTTCGTTTGAACTGGCCACTTCGTTTGAACTGGCTTGTTCACCTCTGTTTCCTACTTATCTCGAACTGCGTGACTTGTTTTATCTATTCTATTACAAGACTCGATACAAGACGAAGTCGACAGACGTATGCACCAACAGACTCCCCCTCGAATGTTGACGAGTCTTCAGTGTCGAGTCTTCGCATCTTCAGTCTTTATCAGTCCTCTCGAACTCTCTGAAGTATCTGACACTGTAAGTATCCTCAAATCTCTCTCTTCTCTTTTCACCAGCACCAACATACTCCTTCCTTTAGGTGTCTTCAGACTCCCCCTTTAGATATGCTGGGATCGCAGCCTGGCTTGTTAAAATCACAGAATCCTCAGGTATCGGAACCTGACTCTCTATCATCTACCAAGATCACCTAGCTTTTATCCTGCACATTCTCTACCCAAAAATAAATTTTCTGATGATAACTTGTAAAAACAATCTCACCATCTAATGAATCACTTGCAGGAATTATACAATCAAAGAATGATTTTACAACGTTAATCTTTGATAAAACATTTGAAGAAATATCGTTTTTCTTATTAAAACAACACACTCTCCCAAACCATCTGTTCATCATGTTTAGCACTCGGAATTTTGAAAATTAGCTCTCCAACACCAGTTGTCGAAAATCTTTTTGGATTTTTAAAAATTTATGTTAAAACACATCGAAAATATTTTTGGATTTTTGAATGTAACGAAATGCAGAGAAGAAATATTTACAAACAATATTTTTGTGAGTTTGTGTAAGAGGATCATATCAGATTATGAGACAAATCACCAACACCGTTAGGCTTTAAACATTTTAAATTCTAAACGATTCACTTAGATTGTCAGTATACTGATCCACTTAAATTTTCACACAAAGTTCAACTGCTTCGAGATACGAGATTAATGTCTTAAGCACTTAGACTTAATCGCGTGTCCCACCTCATAATATACTCCCGTATCCAGATCCCAATATTCAGTCTTACAGGTGAGTATACCACAGATGATATCTGTAAGGAAATAAATTATGAATCAGTACGAAACCGTGAGAGCTCAGGTCAGAACTTCCGTTCAGCAGAGAGATGACGGTTCGACTTGGGTGGGTCCCCTTTAGAGGATCTTTTTTACAACAGCAATGATTATCAATTTTATTGTTTCATCATTTTTGCTGAGGGCGGGGCTATATTACAAGCAAGCAGAAAATATTCTCCGGGGACTAGGCCATTGCTTCCGCAAAATCAGAAGTCCCGGGATAATACTCCAGATATCACTGAGTATAAAGACCTAGTATCTGAGAAAGAGGGACCTTTAAAACAAGATTTTGGGGGTTACCCATATATCCGAGAGATGTTTCTCCACGATATAAGCAAGTTTGAAATTTAGGTTTATATCTCGTCACAATCTACTAAATGTGCAAAAACCTACTGGCACATCATCAGTGAGACCGTTTATCACATTTTAACTTTCCATTTCTTTAGCATGCTGTGATCGTCCACTGATGTACTATCATTTCCTCTTCTTTGACACAAAACTCAATTTTTGAATTTATCATGTTTTTGACTTTTTCAAATTTTTAAATGTTTTTGGATTTTCTGAAATCTTACTCCCCCTAAAATGCAAACACATTTTAGGAAATTTGAAAACAAACTGTACAAGCAAATTGACAACCGGTATCAAATCACTTCAAATCGCCATCCTCTTGGCATAAACAATCAGAACTCCCCCTCACAACAAACTATTTTCCCACTGATTTCAAAACACTTAAGTTTGTTTTAATCAAATGGTTTTTCCGGAAAATAAGTTTTGTTGATTGATTTTAAAGGGGTGTGGTTCATCACATTGTCCTTCAAATACCACTTGTAAGTATGGTCCAATCAAGTTCAACCTAATGACCTTGATTAACCACTTGTAGGAAAAAACAAGTACAACTTAATGTCCTTGATTTACCACTTGTAAGTGAAAACCTTCATCAACCACTTGAAAAATATAACAATTTAAAGTATCACCTGTACTTTACCAACTGTACCACTTGTAAAATTACCAACCAAGAAAGATGAATGCCGATTCCTGCTCCACTCTTACCAACCTAGGAGCTCCGGCAAGTCCAGAGACTTACTGTTCGTAATATGTACCATCCCAGTCACAAACCAGGGATGGTTCAACTTTATCTTTCTTCGTCTTCTTCTCGTAAAACTCCTTCACTCCTTTGACCTTCCTGTCAACCATTTTTCCAAAAATGTTATGGACTTTGTGTCACACCCTGGCTTTGCGGAAGCGTGGTTATTTTGGTGTGACTTCTTAATACCATAGCTTAACCATAACAAAGCTATATGAAATAAAACCATGCAAGATCATCCATAGATTTAAGTTTTAAAAACTGAAGTAACATAACATTGTCTTAGGGACTTACAACCTCATAACATAAAACATTGTTTTGAAAGACATAAACATCAACATGAATAAAACGCAGTTTAAGATTTGTGACTCGTCCAGGAAAAACTCACATTTCCTAAACCCGGATGACCTCGGAACCCATATGCAGCGGGAAAACATAACATACCGCGCCAGATCTTTAATTCCCTGAAATACATGTAAGTTGAAAAATCAATAATAATGTTGAGCGAGTTCATGTGTAAGTGAGTAAATAAACCTTGGTAAGTATAAAAATCCTGGTATGTAGCAAATAAGGAAAAAGAGATCACCAATGGTTTGCAAGGCCATTGATATGTGTGAAGTGCAAGTAGGAAGACTCAAACCTAGCAGATTTCGCGATGGGTACAAAGTCACCCCGAGGTCCGTTCTGGTTGGGCCTGGGGTTGGGCTCGCTACACCCAGATAGATCTACCGCTTACGTCCCTCGGTCCTACAATGAGGATTAATGGCCTCCAGTTTCTGCCTACCCACTCACATGATCTAAGTAGTAAACCTCCTTACGCTAACCATACCATGTATAAAGTACTTGTAATCAAAGTAACATGTATTTCACCACCGCAGTTTAGAAAACTGAAAACAGTTAAGAGAAAAGGGGGACATGAACTCACAGTGGTGCGTCTCTACCAAGTATGCCTCCAAATCAAGCAGCTGTGTGACGACCTACACGTACTAACTCTATTAGACGGACGGCCGTGCCTTAGCTTTAAGGTTTAAGTTTTGGGAAATAGTTAGGCAACTATTTCGTGCTTACATTCTGTATATACTTGGTAGTCATTTTCCTTCCCAAGGATGGGGGATTTAATACATGTGTGTTCGAAATATATTATTAAGTCTCACTTAACATATATTTTATTTCTAACTCCAAAATATAATTATTCTTCTCAAAAATATTATATTTTCTATTACATAATTTTCCCAAAATGTGTAAGTTACGTTTTAATGATCGAGTGGTAATAATAATTACCGGTGTAACTTATATACTTATCGTAGAGACGTTCGTATTATTTGGATTCGTTAACATTCGATAGTATTATTTTTACCCTAAGAATAATACTAGTATTTTCACAAAATAATCATAAACACCTGACAAGTGTCGTTAAGAAAAATATATACTAAATATATATTTACCAAGTTTTATTTTGTGAAAATCCCACCTCCGATGTTTTGTAAATATAGTCGTGGCGAAACTCATATTTTGAAATCATGTCGAAAAGTATTTCTAACACTTATAGCGAAAATATTTCTAAGTGTTAGGTTGTTGGAAAAATTTCGCCAGAGTTTCCTCTGTAACTGGAGGTGGCCACGCTTTCGAGCGTATCATTTTCTTTTACAAATCAAACCAACAATTTTCCCAATCATCAATAAGCATTATTCAAACCATCAAACTAGTCAAAATAGATGTAAATCGCAAAAATACATAAACTTGTGGTTTTTCCAAAATATGTAGTATCTTTCCATTACTTTTAGTGGATCTTTTGTATAAATCAACCCGGTTTCGTAAAAACCCCGTTTTTAAAGAAATTCCATCTTTACAACTTCTCGTCATCTTTTTCAAAAGTAGTTATTGTTTTGGTCAAAAATTACCGAAGCAATTTAGTGATCAAATTAGTAATGTGAGGTAGTGTGCTAGAAAGTGTGTAGAAAATATGCTTGTTGAGTTATTTAGAAAATCAGTATTCAGGATACGGCTCAGGATATTGAGCTGTATCTGCGATCAAACAATGAGCAAATAATGAGCAAAAAGTAAAAGAAATGACACGAGATGTACGAGGAAAGCCCTTGATCAATCTAGATCGCCGGCATAAAACCTCGGGAGCTGACAATCGCAGCTGCCTTGTTCTTCTTATTGCTTAAACTTCAGGATACAGTGCAGGATATAGACCAGATCGCTAAGTGTTACAATGCCTGTGTATGAAAGTGAGAATTGCTCGAGAGCAAGTGTTAGAGTGTAGCGAGTGTGATCGTGATGTCCTATTTGATCTGGTATACCCACCTATTTATAGTAATGAATTATAAACAATAATCCCTACAAATATGGGGTACTCCGAATATTCCATTATGAACGTTATTGACCGAGTAATATGGCTTCAACGTCTTCATTTGAACGACTTGGACCGAGTCTTCCGCGGAATAAGTCTTATGAACGTTGCCAGCTTCCATCCCACGTACCTGCACATAATCCATTAGTAATCCTGAGGATACCATTCAGGATATTACCAATATCCTGAACCAGCATCCCGGATATAAACAGATACTGCATAACCAAGATATAAACCAAGATATTTTCCAGGATACAGGGGTTCGGAATTTCACCCATAACAATTGTCCCCAAAAATGTTACCGTTTGATATCCTGCACTAACGGTTACATTTTTTCACGGTGGCCGAGGTAATTAAGAGATAAGACCATTGATGTGACAGCTTTCAACCACCCGGCCTATATTTACTCATCATGCCCTATATCTTCTCATCATCCTCATCTTCTTTTTTAACCACAATCGACAAGAAAAAAGTAATATTCTCTCCCTCATCTTCATATTCATCTTTTATCTTTCTCCGGCGAGAATTCAGGCGACCAAATGCCTAGGCAAACAAGGTCCAGTTCAGGTGACTCGGCTCCCACATTCATCCAACAGAATCTTCTTCAAGAACCGGAGAATGAAACATGCACCTTTGACAGTGCCCATCTGTCAGCCTTGAAATCCTCCGGTATCTTTCCGGAAGGAACTATATTCCGACCCTTTGATAGAGAAATCCGGTCAGATATGGTTTCCAACGAGTGGATTTGTTTCAATGCTTTCCCCTTTACCTTAGGGTTACGATTCCCCTTTCCGGACTTCATCACCGAGTTCTTTAATATCACCAAAATTTCTTTCAGCCAAACCATGCCAATGCTCTGGCGTGTTTTGTCTGTTCTTGACCAAATCAAGAGAAACCACATACCTGACCTTTCCGTCCATGATCTCCCTTTAGCCTACAAGCTTAGATGCCATGGCTCATCTAGGTTCCTATTTTATTCTACTTCCGGTGACCCATTGATACTTCGTGCCACCAGGAACGAGGATGGTTGGCAATCCAAGTTTTTCTTTGTGAAAAGGGATTCAGTCCCTGGTGGAACGGATTATCCGATGAGATGGTTAAGAAAGGGTAGGACTTAGGGTTTAAGAATGATCCTGTCTCTCATCCTGTCTCATATCCTAAGCTAATGAATTTTATTTCTTCTGTTTGTGTATGCAGCTGATTTCAGAAAGATCGCACCTCCCCTTGCTGATTCTCAAAAGAGAATAGACGCCATCAGACTGCTTTCAGAAACAGAGAGAAGCTTTAATCCATCTCCACCAACTCCAAGCCCTCTTTCAAGCGCAAACATGTCTGGTAAGAATCCTGCACACACATGTTTTTATTTGATATTCTTAGGAGAGATTTAGAATTTTACTCCCTGTGTGCAGATTCCAGCAAAGTACCAGTCTATCTAGACCTTGATGAACTCGACAGCTATCCAACTCCAGCCACAGTCAAGAAGGAAACTCCTGCTGCTACCAGCTCCAAGCCACTCCCGGCTCCCAAAGCCAATCCAAGAACCCGTGCTTCCACAGCGAAAAAGAGGAAGGGTCTTGAAGTCAGTGCTCCAGGCTCAGAAGGGTTCTCCTATGACGAACTCAGCTTCTCTGATTCCTTAGAGCCAATGACAACCTTCCTTAACAAGGTAATATCCTGACGCATATCCTTCATGTATATCCTGCACATATATCCTGCACGTATATCCTAACAGGATATCCTGGTAGGATATCTTGGTCAACATATATTCTAATTTTATACCTGTAATTGACGTGCAGGGCCTCCAGCATTTGCTCCACTTGTACAATGACGCTTGCGGTACCGTGGCACTCCATGAAACCAGGATCAAACAGCTCGAAAGCACCGTTGCTGACCAAGGTGCCATTGCTGAAGCGAAGACTCGGCACTACGAAAGCCTGCTGAAGAAGGTCACCCAAGACGCTGAGGTCAAACTTTCCACCGTTCAAATGGATCACGATCAGGCCTTGATCAATTTCCGGGAGGGAATCAAGGCTTCTGCTATCGTCTCCCTGTTACAGGCACGCATCAAGATGGCCTATGAGGCCAAGGAGACGGGCCTTGTTTGTCCATCTTGGCCAGTTGACTCCTGGGTGGCCAAGTTAAAGGAGCTCGGAGGCAAAGCTGTGCCGTTTCCTGCTGAAGCCGGTGAGTCTTCCAAGTCAGCAGAGGTGGTGGTCCAGGCTGGAGACAAGAAGGATGCTGGAGCTGATGCTGGAATGGACATAGGTCAGGATGCCGCGCAGGATGCTGGTCAGGATGCTGGTGCGGAGAAGTCTGAGAAGGTTGTAGGAGATGCCGTTGTGTGAGGGCATTTAGGTGGGCGATGACGGATATACGTGCCAAGGCCAGAGCCCACCTTTTTGAATTTGAATGTTGGTTTGTAGTCCCATAAACAATTTTACTTTTCTGCACTTTACTTTCCTGCACCTGAACAATTTACATTTCCTGCATGCTTTTGAACAATACAACAGTTGAAGGTGGATGGGTCTCGGTTTGAGATGAAGCCTTCAACCGTTGGGTAAATATGGCAATGAACTATTAGTGCTCTTAGTGGATGGGCCTTGTTTTGAGGTGAAACTAAGAGCACATCTTTTGATATGTTAATAATATAACTTCTCTTTTGACCTTAATATTGTTGTCATTCCTATACCAATTTTACTTGCGAAAATTGTTTGGTTTGTACATTTTTAGGAATGAATTATAGATGTATCCTGGAAGGTATCCTGAAAGATATCTTGATAAGGATATTAAAATATAACCTATAAATTGTCCAAATAAAAAGGAAAGATCATACCAGAGATTCTCACAGAATCAATTTTAATTCTCCATTATAAGTTTTGTCCCCAGTGCATACTTGTGAACTTGGATCCATCCTTTGAGCAATATAATTTATGTCCCCTGTGTTTGACACAGAAACGCAAATGCATTTATACATTGATTTAAGTAAACTCCGCATACCCTGGGGCAAAACCCATGCTATCCTGAAATGAATCTTTAGTATACTCGGGATAAACCCTTAATACCCTGGGGATAAACCCTGATATCTGGGGATAAACCCTAAATTTCATGCGCTACAGGCGAGAGTGTATAAACTCCAATCCTTAGAAAGGTGAAAACCTTTAAACCTTTGAGAGTATGAAAATACTCTTTCGTGAGAGAGGGTGATCAATCCTCATATACCTTTAGGATCCAGGATATAGCCAACAGTAACGAAATTGTCAGCCACTTTTACATGAACTGGTCCCGCTACCTTGAACTATACCTAGATAACTTGCACTCCAGGCGAGGTGTTTAAACCCAATTCGAAAGAAAGGTGAATACCTTTAAACCTTTGAAGGGACCAGGATCCCTTGAACGTGAGAGAGGGGGCCAATCCTCTAATCTTTCGACTTATCCTGAGTATATATCCTGGAGCTATATCCTGAAACATATCCTGCAAAACAATTGTAAACTAAGGTGGGTGTTAGCTTGGCTAACACCCCTCCGATGCTTAAGTCAGTATTGGGTTTAAGACAATAAACAAATATATTTAAAAATAGAATACATACCATTCCGAGATAGAAAATAAATTCTACTCTTACTTGAAATAGAGCTTCAAATGTATTGCATTCCAGGATCTTGGTAGCATATCCCCTTCCATATTCCTGAGTCGATATGCTCCTTTCCCTGCTTCTGACTCGACTTTATAAGGTCCTTCCCATTTCGGAGCTAGCTTGCCATCGGCAGGATTAGTGGTATTTTGAAAAGCCTTTCTTAGCACCCAATCACCAACTCGAAATCTTCTAGTCCTTATGTTCTTATTATATGCTCTTGATATTCTTTGTTGATATGCTGCTATCCTTAGCCTTGCTGCATCTCTTTTTTCGTCTATAGTATCCAAATCCTGACATAAGACTTCAGGATTCTGTTCAGGATTCTGCAGCATAGATCTTGCAGTAGGTATCGTCATTTCTATTGGAATCATCGCCTCTGCTCCAAATACCAAGGAAAACGGGGTTTGGCCGGTTGCATTCTTTACCGTTGTCCTATCAGCCCACAAAACAAAGGGTAACTCTTCCGCCCATCTTCCTTTTTTGGCCCCAAGTCTCTTCTTTAAGTTATTGACTATTATCTTGTTTGAAGATTCAGCTTGTCCATTCGCTTGAGGATGTACTGGAGTAGATGTGATCATTTTGATTCCCCAACTTTTGCAAAAGTCAGTAGTCCTTTTGCTTATAAACTGGGACCCATTATCACAAATGATCTCAGCCGGTACTCCAAACCTAGTCAGGATATTCCTCTTTATGAAGGATACTACTTCTTGGTCTCTAACTTGGACAAATGCTTCAGCCTCAACCCACTTGGAGAAATAATCTGTCATAGCTAACATAAAGACTTTTCCTCCCGGAGCTTTTGGTAACTTCCCTACTATATCCATCCCCCACTTCATGAATGGCCAAGGGGAAACTACAGGATATAATGGTTCAGCTGGTTGATGTAGTATGTTACTATGTCTTTGACATGCATCACATCTTCGAGCATATTCTGCAGCATCTTTCCTCATCGTTGGCCAATAATATCCTGTCCTTAATACTTTCGAGAACAATGATCTGCCCCCGGTGTGATTACCACAATCCCCTTCATGTATATCCTGAAGTACTTCCTTGGCTTCAGGATCCTCCAAGCATCTTAAATACGGTCCTGCAAGAGATTTCTTGTATAAAACGTTATTTATAATAGTGAATCGTGATACCTTCATCCTAAACGCCTTAGGATTTTCATTTCCGGGGATGTGTCCTTCTTTGAGATATTTCACAATTGGAGCCGTCCAGGATTTAGGATCCTCTTTAGGATATTCCGCCCCAGGATCCTGAATACCCGCTACTTCTTTATCCTGAGGATTCGTTGCAGGATATAAGACATGTAATACTGGTATTTGGGTCCCTTCCGGTATCCTGATTGATGATCCCAGATTTGCTAAGGCATCCGCTTCAGCATTATCCTCCCTTGGTACCTGTTCAAGTGTAAAAACATCGAAATATCCTGCTAATTTTTTGAGAATATCAAGATATTCTATTAATTTCTCACCCTTAACTGCATAGGATCCATTAAAATGGTTAGTAATTAACAAAGAGTCAACATATACTTGTAAATTTTTGATACTCATGCTCTTAGCCAACTCTAATCCTGCGATTAAAGCCTCATATTCTGCTTCATTATTGGTAGCAGGAAATTCACACCTAATAGCCTGGGGTAATATGTCCCCCTGTGGCGATTTTAGTAGTATTCCTAGTCCTACTCCTCTTATATTAGATGCACCATCAGTATATAATGTCCAGGATCCTGAGGATTCTCCTAACTGTTGAACTTCTAGGTCTACCTCATCCTGAATGTCACTACTAAAATCAGCCACAAAGTCAGCTAAAGCCTGAGACTTTATGGCACTCCTAGGTTCATATACTAAATCATAAGCACTTAACTTTACCGACCACTTAGCCATTCTACCTGACATTTCCGGTTTCCTAAGTACATTTTTGACAGGATAATTTGTTTTAACGTGTATCCTATGTGTCTCAAAGTAATGTCTAAGTTTTGTTGATGCCATAACTAATGCTAGTATTAATTTTTCAAAATGAGAGTACCTAGTTTCAGCATCTAACAAACTTTTACTAACATAATAAACAGGATATTGCTGACCTTCATGGTCTTTTATGAGAATGGCACTTACAGCATTCCCTGATACAGCAAGGTATAGGGATAGTGGTTCACCATTTTCAGGTTTCATCAATAGAGGTGCGGTTGAGAGATATCGTTTCAAATCCTGTAGGGCTGCTTCATGCTTCTCACCCCATTCGAATTTTTTGTTCTTCTTCAGGATATCATAAAAATCTTTGCATTTTTCTGAAGATCTTGAGATAAATCTATTCAATGCTGCCACTCGCCCTGTTAATCGTTGAACATCCTTCATATTTGAGGGCGATTTAATATCCAAGATGGCTTTAATCTGCTCCGGGCTTGCTTCTATTCCTCTTTTGGTCACCATATATCCTAGGAATTTCCCTGCCCCTACTCCAAAATGGCACTTAGCAGGATTCAGCTTCATGTTATACTGATCCAAGATATCAAATGCTCCTTTAATATCCTGGAGGTGATCCTGAGCTTTCTTTGACTTTACCACCATATCGTCGATGTACACCTCCATGGTGTCCCCCAGTTTGTCTTTGAACATCATGTTTACCAATCTTTGGTATGTTGCACCTGCATTTTTCAAACCAAAAGGCATAGCTGTATAACAATAAATACCTGTTGGTGTCATGAAGGCAGTATCCTCCTGGTCAGAAGGCTCCATTTGGATCTGTTGAAATCCTGAGGATGCGTCCATGAAGGTCAGCATTTCATGCCCGGCAGTGGCATCTACCATTGCATCAATGTGGGGAAGAGGAAATGGGTCTTTAGGACAAGCTTTGTTCAAGTCTGTGTAGTCTACACACACTCTCCATTTCCCATTTTTCTTCTGTACCACAACCACGTTTGCTAGCCACCTCGGGAACTTAACCTCTCTGATCATCCTGGACTTCAATAATCTCTCAACTTCCTCCTGAATAATCGTATTCCGCTCAGGAGCAAACTTCCTTCTTTTTTGTTGAACAGGCTTGAATGATTTATCAATTCCAAGCTTGTGAGTGATGGCGTCTTTGGATATGCCTGTCATATCCTCATGCTTCCATGCAAACGTTGACATCCTGCATTTCAAAAAGTTAATTAACTGTCCTTCAATATCCTGAGGGATATTGGTTCCTACGAGCACCGAAATATCAGGGTTATCCTGGTCCAAGATAATTTTCTTTACATCCTGCTCCGGATCCTCCATGATATCCTGGGCCCGCGTCTTTAATTGCTATGCTGCACTAGGTTTGGTTGAGGATTTCATCGAGGATGAGTAGCATTCTTTCGCCTCCTGCTGATCACTATCAACTTTGACGACTCCCCAAGGGGTAGGTATCTTGATGCATTGGTGATATGTTGATGGCACAGCCTTCATATCGTGAATCCACGGTCTTCCCAGTATGATGTTATAGCAGGATAGAGAATCCATCACACAGAAACGTTGTATCGAGTTGACTCCTTCAACGTACACTGGCAACTTTATCTCTCCCACTGTGTTTCTAGCCTCTCCACTGAACCCAACAAGCACGGTAGACTTTGAAGTGATATCCATTGGAGATACATTCATTTTTTTCAGCGTCTCTAGTTGGATTATGTTGACGGAGCTGCCATTATCAACCAATATCCTGCGTACAAAATGGTTAGCCACATATAACGTTATTACCAGAGCATCATGGTGAGGATCCTGGACAGTATCCCTGTCATCAGCATCAAATGTGATCACTTTGTCAGTTGTGAGCGTAGTCATCCTGACAGGTTTATCTCCCCTTTCGGCCTTAGCTTCTTTTGCATGCCTCTTTGCTGCCGAATACGAAGTCCCACAAATGTCGGATCCTCCCGAAATGAAGTTGATTATCTTGGCATCCGCGGGAGGTGATGCTGCTCGCTCAGGATCCTTCTCAGTATCCTGACCCTTATTCTTCTTTCTTCCTAAGAGATCTTTCAAATATCCCTTGCTTAGAAGATAGCTTATTTCTTTCCTTAGAGCGATGCAATCCTCAGTCATATGTCCGAAATCTTCGTGGAAAGCACACCATTTTGATTTGTCTTTCCAATCGGCTTTTTGTTGATTCTTTCGAGGCCATCTAGCCTTGTCCCCTAGACCCTGCATGGCATACATCAATTCAGGAATGTTAACAGAAAAGCAATATTCAGATAATTCAGGATACTCTTCAGGATCCTCATCTTCGACAGCATTCACTCTCTTGTTTTCATTTCTACCATATGGCTTAGGCCGATATGACTTGAATGAGGATTCTGACTTCCTGTTAGTTGACTCATAAGTGTTAGATGAGTTCATCCTTTCTTGCATCTTTCTGTCATCCTCCAACCGAATATATCTTAGGGCCCTGTTCCGAGCTTCATCCAAGTTCCTGCATGGGTTCATTACAAGGTCTTGATAAAATTGAGAATCTTTTTGCAGCCCCATCTTGAAAGCTTGCACAGTTGTTGCAACATCAAGATGAGGAATGTCTAGTGATTCCCGGCTGAACTTGTTCACATAATCCCTAAGGGATTCCTGAGGCCCCTGTGTTATCCTGTAGAGATCACTTGTTAATTTTTCAAAACTTCTACTACAAGAAAACTGACTATTAAATAAATTTACTAAGTGAGCAAAAGATGTAATCGAATGTGGAGGAACATTCAAGAGCCATTTCAAGGCTGATCCTGTCAAGGTTGAACCAAAACCCTTGCACAAGCATGCTTCCTTGAGATCCGGAGGGATAGGGTTAATCTCCATCCTTTCCCTATACTGAGCAATATGCTCCTCAGGATCCGTTGTTCCGTCGTAAAGCTTCATGTTGGGGGTTTGGAATCTCTTTGGGATCTCAGCATCACAGATAGGATATGCAAAACGAGATATCTTGTGGCTGTCTTGAGACACTTCCGGGATCGGCTGGACCACCCCGGGTACACTTGATATCATGTCCTTCAACTTCTGAAGTTCCCTAGTAAGTGCTGATGTCACACCTGTATCCTGCAAAGATGCACTATTGTTAGTAGTATGAGTATTATTATTATTTGACACGTTACCCGTTGGAGGATTTTGCCCATATCCTGAAGCATATCCTGAGCTCCATATGGTCGACATCCTGACCGAGGAGGGTATTTCAGGAGTATGATTCTGAGGAAGGCTGGGCACAATATTCCCCCTGTTATCCTCAGTATACACAGCTGAACTGAAGTTCAACGTTCTGGGGTGTAATGGAGTGACAATATCCTCAGCAGATCTGCTCGAGCCGGACTCCAGGAGTTGTATTTCCCTAAAAAGCATTTGGTTTGTTTCCTGTTGCTGCCTCATTTGTTCCTGCACACTTTCAAATAAGGTTAAAATTTCATTGTTAGAAGCTAAAACAGGAGCAGATTCCTGAACACTGCGGGTAGGGATAATATCCTGAGGTCGTGTAGAGGCTGGCATCCTTGGAGGAGGTGGTGGAAGCACCGGATCGGTAGTAGCAGAAGTCATAGCAGACACAGTAGAGGAACTCATGTTTGATCTTGAGGCCATTATGGACAATGTGGCAAAAAGTTTTGAAAATAGAAAACCGATTAGCGATTTGACAAAAAATTTTAGTAAAGAGAGCACCACTTGCCCCACGGTGGGCGCCAAATTGTTTTGGTCAAAAATTACCGAAGCAATTTAGTGATCAAATTAGTAATGTGAGGTAGTGTGCTAGAAAGTGTGTAGAAAATATGCTTGTTGAGTTATTTAGAAAATCAGTATTCAGGATACGGCTCAGGATATTGAGCTGTATCTGCAATCAAACAATGAGCAAACAATGAGCAAAAAGTAAAAGAAATGACACGAGATGTACGAGGAAAGCCCTTGATCAATCTAGATCGCCGGCATAAAACCTCGGGAGCTGACAATCGCAGCTGCCTTGTTCTTCTTATTGCTTAAACTTCAGGATACAGTGCAGGATATAGACCAGATCGCTAAGTGTTACAATGCCTGTGTATGAAAGTGAGAATTGCTCGAGAGCAAGTGTTAGAGTGTAGCGAGTGTGATCGTGATGTCCTATTTGATCTGGTATACCCACCTATTTATAGTAATGAATTACAAACAATAATCCCTACAAATATGGGGTACTCCGAATATTCCATTATGAACGTTATTGACCGAGTAATATGGCTTCAACGTCTTCATTTGAACGACTTGGACCGAGTCTTCCGCGGAATAAGTCTTATGAACGTTGCCAGCTTCCATCCCACGTACCTGCACATAATCCATTAGTAATCCTGAGGATACCATTCAGGATATTACCAATATCCTGAACCAGCATCCCGGATATAAACAGATACTGCATAACCAAGATATAAACCAAGATATTTTCCAGGATACAGGGGTTCGGAATTTCACCCATAACAGTTATTTTGTTGAAAGTGTGTGCTACACAAGTGTTCACACACTTGTGTGTTCTAAAAATCATTCGCGTTAGTGTAAGATCCGTCTTTAAAAGTACGTTTTCTCTTGACACGTGGTCCTTTGAAAATACCGCTTGTAGATCCGTAGATCTACTAGTTTTAAACACTATTTCACAAGTAAAATCGCTTTTACACAAGTTCATGATTCGTGTGTGGTAGAGTTTCATCCTTTAACCCTTGTTACTTCCAAAACAACCTTATGTCATGATCCATGATCATGACCGACCCGGGTTAAATGACGATCCGAGCTACCACAACATCGATCGGGTCCAAATAATCACACAAATCAATTACTACAAGTTTTACACAACATATGAGCTTTTAACCAACATTCTTAGTATTTTTAGTAGACTTTTAAGCTTCAACTTGTATGTTCACGAGTTTTAACCGTTACAAATTATATTAACCACTTTAAAATAGTTCGAGAAGGTGATTTAAGCAACTTACCACTAGCTCGAGGCTAGGGAAGAATCTAAGCGAAAAACGCGTGGATAAAAGCAATGTAGTGAGGTCCTTCGCCTTCCGATTGCACCAAGGTTCCTTATACGCGATCCTTAACACTTGCATGAGCTTGGAAAGTGATGATTAAAAATCGAAAATGGTGGATGGGGGTGGGGTGTGTTCGGCCGAGAGCTCTAGGAGAGGGAGAGAGTGTGTGTGAGTTGTGGTGTTAAGTGTGTGTTATGTTGGATTAAGCTCATTACTTATAGACAACACTCAAGGATATTAACCATAGGATCATGTGCCTAATAGATATTAGACATGGTTGATTAAAATAATCAACATGGTACAAGGGTGTCCCCTTGGGGACGGTTTCGTTGGAAAGGGGGGGGGGGGTCTATGGTTCCATTCCAACTAAGTGTTTAGGTTATAGTTAGAAAGTGTTGGAGGTTAAACCATTTACTAGTGTGTAGTGTGTTATGACGGGTGTTAGGGTATTTAGGGACCCTAACTGGCTCAGAAAAAGATAAACAATAAAAATGACAATATTTTCGTGTTCCGGGTAAAATCCGGTTGTTCGGTTGGATGGTAATCCGTTAAAGTGCTTAACAAAGCTTTAAAGTGTCGTTAATACCCTTTTTAGTGACACAACTCATTTCTGACACTTTGGAAAGTGTCTAGTAATATTGTTCTCATGTTTTGGCACTTTATTAGGTAGCTAAATGCTGAATTATTATGTAAAGTGCTGAATTTTGTGTTTAGAGCACGTTTTAGGCACATCCAGTCATTGTACTTATTCCTATAGACGCAGTTCTACAACCCTTGTATCCCTACACTCACCACTAGTGTAGTAAAATATTTCTGGCTCCTACGGGCCTTAGAGGCAGTGTCTGCCTGATGCTGGCTCTATCAGCATGTTCAATAGGTTATCCGTTCATTGTGCTACTGTGCTTTTGTGCATCATGTTTGTCACTAAGGTTCAGCATGTAAATAATGTAGTGACAGTAAGTAAAGTATGATGCAAGTAAGTACATGTATCAGTAATCAAGTAGCAGTTCATCAGTAATTTCAAACAAGCACAGTAATTAAGCAGTAATTAATTATTAATTAAGTCGTACGGATACCTGGTTTGGTGAGGGTTGTCACATTCTCCCCCCGTTAGAAAAATTTCGTCCCGAAATTTTAAGTTCTGCTTGTCGATGCAGGGTTCTTAGGAAATAGGTGGGGGTATTTCTCTTTCATCCGGTCCTCACGCTCCCAGGTGTATTCAGGACCATGTCTGGCATTCCAACGAACTTTGACGAGCTTGACACTGCTCCGGCGGGTCTTGTTTACTTTCCAATCCGTAACCTCAACCGGTTCTTCAACGAAATGGAGCGTGTCGTCAACATGAATCTCGTCGATGGGAATGGCAATGGTATCTTGAGTTGGACTTTTCTTCAGGTTGGATACATGAAAAGTATCGTGGACTGAATGGAGTTCAGCAGGTAAGTCCAGCTTATATGCTACTAGTCCTATTCTTTCCAGAATTCTGAAGGGACCAATGTAGCGCGGATTTAACTTTCCACGCTTTCCGAAGCGTGCCACACCCTTCCAGGGTGAAACTTTCAATAACACCATTTCTCCCACTTGAAATTCCAAGTGTTTCCGGTTTGGATCCGCATAGGCTTTCTGTCTGTGGCGAGCTGCTTCGATGCGTTTTAGAATCTGCGCAATCTTGTCTGTCGTCTCTTGGACGATTTTGGGACCAGCAAGCTGCCTATCACCTGCGTCAGCCCAGCATAGGGGTGATCGGCACTTGCGTCCGTAAAGGGCTTCAAATGGCGCGACACCAATACTGGTGTGGTAGTTGTTGTTGTATGAAAATTCGACCAAAGGCAAATGCTTATCCCAGCTACCGCCAAAATCCATAACACACGCTCTCAGCATGTCTTCCAAATACTGTATCGTTCGCTCGCTTTGACCGTCAGTTTGCGGATGAAACGCAGTGCTCAGATTTAATTGTGAGCCAAAAGCTTCTTGGAAGGATTGCCATATCCTTGACACAAACCTCCCGTCTCTATCAGAGATGATTGAGAGAGGTACTCCATGGCGCGTAACGATCTCTCTCATGTAAATTTCGGCCAACTTGCTCGTATTATCCTTCTCTCTGATAGGTAAGAAGTGTGCTGACTTTGTTAATCGATCCACTATTACCCAAATAGTGTCATGGCCTCTCGGCGTTCTTGGCAACTTTGTAATAAAATCCATTGAGATTTGTTCCCATTTCCACTTGGGAATCTCAGGTTGTTGCAGAAGTCCTGAAGTTCTGATACTCGGCTTTAACCTTAGCGCATGTTAGACATTTGCTCACATAAACAGCAACATCGCCTTTCATCCTAGGCCACCAATAATAATCTTTGAGATCCTGGTACATCTTATCCGCTCCAGGGTGGATAGAGTACCGCGACTTGTGAGCTTCATCAAAAATAACCTTCCTTAAACCTCCAAACAAAGGAACCCAAATCCTTTTCTCAAAACATAACGTTCCTTCCTCGTTTGGTACCAGTAGCTTCTCCATCCCACGGAGATATTCTTCTTCAAGGTTTCCTTCCTTGAGAGCTTCTTTCTGCGCGGGACGAATGCGCAAGGAAAGATCGGTCCGGATAATCATTTCTAAGGCTCTAACCCTTATGGGCTTGATCCTCTCCTTCCGACTTAGGGCATCGGCGACCACATTCTCCTTCCCTGGATGATACTTTATCTCGCAGTCGTAATCGTTCAGCAACTCAACCCAACGTCTTTGCCTCATATTCAGCTCCTTCTGATTGAATATGTGTTGTAGGCTCTTGTGATCTGTAAAGATTGTACACTTTGTACCATAAAGGTAGTGTCTCCAGATCTTTAATGCAAATACCACTGCGCCAAGTTCCAAATCATGTGTGGTATAGTTCTTTTCGTGCACTTTCAATTGACGCGATGCGTAAGCAATAACCTTTTGGCGTTGCATCAACACACAACCCAATCCTAGACGCGAAGCGTCGCAGTATACCACAAAATCATCTGTACCTTCCGGTAGTGCTAAGATTGGCGCATTGTAGAGCTTATCCTTCAATATCTGGAACGCTTCTTCCTGTTTGATTCCCCAATCAAACTTCTTATCTTTCTGCGTGAGGAGTGTCAAAGGTTGAGCGATTTTTGAAAAATCCTCAATGAACCTTCGATAGTAGCCAGCCAAACCCAAGAATTGTCGAATCTCGGTTGGCGTCTTTGGCGTTTCCCAATTCTTAATCGCTTCGATCTTGGTTGGATCCACATGGATTCCATCTCCATTCACCACATGTCCAAGAAATTGGACTTCACGTAGCCAAAACTCGCACTTAGAGAACTTGGCATACAACTGTTCCTTCTTTAGCAGCTCCAAAATAGCTCTTAGATGCTGCTCGTGCCCAGCCTTTGTTCTTGAATAAATCAAGATGTCGTCGATAAACACAATCACGAACTTGTCCAAGTACGGCTTGCAAACTCTATTCATCAAGTCCATAAAGACTGCAGGTGCGTTTGTCAAACCAAACGGCATAACTAGGAACTCGTAGTGTCCATAACGAGTTCTGAAGGCTGTCTTTGGGATACTCTCCTCTTGTATCCTTAACTGATGGTATCCAGATCGAAGATCGATCTTTGAATAAAAGCTTGAGCCTTGCAGTTGGTCGAATAGATCATCAATTCTTGGCAGAGGATATCTATTCTTGATCGTCAGCTTGTTCAATTCTCTGTAGTCGATGCACATACGAAAACTACCGTCCTTTTTCCTGACAAACAGGACCGGAGCTCCCCAAGGCGAGAAGCTTGGTCGGATAAAACCCTTGTCTAACAACTCTTGAAGTTGTGTCGACAGTTCCTGCATCTCAGACGGAGCAAGTCTATAAGGTGCCTTAGCCACAGGCGCGGCGCCTGGACCTAAGTCAATGCGGAACTCTACTTGTCTCTGAGGTGGCAGTCCAGGTAAGTCCTCTGGGAAGACTTCTGGATATTCCATCACGACAGGGATGTCTTCTATTCTTGGCTCAGCAGCCTTCTTATCCACAATGTGTGCCAGGAAGGCAACACATCCCTTCTGCAAACACTTTCGCGCTTTCAGGCAGCTGATAATTCTTAACGGCGTATCACGCTTCTCCCCGTGAACCATAATTGTTTTGCTATCTTCGGTTGGGATACGAACGACCTTTTCGTGACAAACTATCTCAGCCTTGTTGCCTGATAACCAATCCATTCCTACTACTACGTCAAAGCTCCCCAGCTGGACTGGTAGTAGATCCAAAGCAAACTCACGCTCTCCCAATTCGATCACACAGCCTCTGATAACTTCATTGGCTTCTACTAACTTCCCATTAGCCAATTCGATTGAGTACGGAATATCTAATTTACTAGCGGCTAAACCAAGCATATTCTTAAACTCTAACGACACGAAGCTATAATCGGCACCAGTATCAAATAAAACGGATGCATAGCGTTGGTTTACAGGGAACGTACCAGTAACGACATTGGGGTCCTGGCGCGCTTCCCTCGCTTCGATTTGGAACACTCTTCCACGGGCTTGGTTTAACTCTGGGCAGTTCCTCTTAAAGTGCCCGATATCACCACAGTTAAAGCATCCAAGTCTTTGCCCGTTTCCACCTCCATTTCCAGCTTGGTTGTTGTTTTGGTTCACATTACCAGCTTGATTTGCATTGTTGCCTCGATTCCCGTTTCCTCCATTGTTCCCTTGTGGGCGATTTCCAATACCACCACGATTAATATTTCTATTCCCAACTCCTCCTTGGCCTCCCCGGCCAGCACTAGCCCAGCAAGAATCCTTCAAGTGTCCAGTCTTTCCACAAGCTTCATATACTTTTGGCCCGCATCGGTCAGAATGGTGACGCTGGCAGGTGTTGCACTTGGGCTGGGTGCCCATATATCCCTTCCCTTTCTTTCCACTACCAGCTGTACCCTGAGCTGGCGTGCTTGGCTCTCCTTTCTTAACAACCACACTGGCGCCCTGCTTGAAGTTCGAGAACTTCCGTTTGTTACCTCCTGATGACTCGACGTGAGTCTCTTTCTTCTTAGGCTCGGCATCATCGAACTTGTTCAGGCGAATGGCCTCCTCTGTGAGAGCCACGCTCAAATCAATTGCCTCAGTAATTGTCGCAGGCTTGGATGAGGTCACCATGCTTATGATTTGAGGAGCTAATCCCCAAATGAAACGTTCAATCCGCTTGAACTCTGGAGTGACCATGTAGGGTACCACATGCAATAAGTCATGGAACCTTTGAACGTATTCTGCGATCTTTGGACCGTCCATTTTCAAATGCCAGAACTCGGTTTCCAATCTTTGGATTTCCCCGCGAGAGCAGTACTTTTTGCGCATAAGTTCCTTCAGTTCGGTCCAGGTTAGCGCGTAGGCAGCAGCTTCACCAAGTGTCTGTACTTGCAAATTCCACCAAGAGAGGGCTCCATCCAAGAATAGCCCTGAGATATAGGTGACTTGCTGATCTAGTGCGCATTTGCTCATGCGAAGAACAGATTCAGTTTTCTCGGCCCAACGAACAAAGGCGACAGCACCTCCTGTGCCATCAAAGTTGACCGGTTTGTAGTCTAGAAACTGCTTGTAGGTGCACCCTGCACATACGTTATAACATACGATCGGCATTAGCATCATTGCTAAAGATATCCAATTAGGTCATGGTATGTCTAAATGTCTTAGTATTACCATGAGGTGGATTATTGTTGCCATTGTTGTTTGAGCTGCTTCCGCTGGGTCCTCCTTGCGAAGCGGCGTATTGTGCGATGGCAGCAGCGATGACTTGTTGGAGTTCTGCCTCATTGGTAGGCATGCGTGTCTCACGTCTCGGCGGCATCTTCTAAAAGATGTGTTTACGTCGGTCAGGCCATAGTAAAGATTCCATGTTATAATACATACGCTTTATTATGATAGTAATAGTACATAACATCTCATGTTATAATCATATTAATCACACAACATCCCATGTTACAAACATCAATCACACAACATCCCATGTCATAGAATATAAATAACCAAATCAAGCATCAAATATGATGAGAATACTGCGATTGCCATATAATGAGACCACATAGTAAGCGTACAAGTACAGTGTCATACAACATCAGTCGACTAAGGGCTACATCACCCTAGTCCAAAAACTATATCAAATCAGTGTCAATACATCAAATACATGTCAACAAAAGTCAGAATCAAAATGTAGTCTCTAAAAATGCTGTGCAGTCAAAAGCATTCGCCGTCTTCTCACCAGCGTCTACCTATACGATACTGAAGAGCTCTACACAGATGGCGGTGGAGGAGGGGGAAAGTGAGTGTAGAACAATCGGCGCAAATGGAGCTAGTCCTCCTCCATGGCTCTCTGGGTACGCAAGAAAGAAGCAACCTGCTGCTCTAGGGCAAGAAGGCGTGCAACATAGTCTGGTGGTACAGGTCGAGAGGGCTGCAAAGGAGAGTGGGTCTGACCCTGGCACTGACACGGCGGCGGCTGGGCTCTCTCAAGCTCCTGAATGCACTGCGTGTGTGCCTCGTGCTGAGCGACAAAAGACATCAAAACGTCCTCAATAGTATACCCCATGTGGAAAGAATGGTAGGGGTCAGTCGGTGGCATAGCAGAAGGTGATGTCCAAAGAAACGGCTCACTGGTGGGATCAAAAGGTGCCACATGAAATGGAGAAACAGGGGGAAAAGTAGCAGTCGGTGGTATAGCAGGGATAGATACTGGTACATGTCCAAAAGGGTGAGCCGAAGAACCCTCTCCAGGTCGTGCTGGAGGTGTAAACCGAGGAAATGAAAAAGAGGTATCAATGTGACGGGTATCAGTGATCTGAGGGGGAATAGGTGGAACCTCGTCATCAGCAGGAATCCACCCATGCTGAGCGTGCTCGTCTCGTGGGTCCACCTGTGCCTCAAAAAGTGCACGATCAAACTGAACTGGCATAGGATCATGGTGAGGTGCAACAAGAGGGTCAACTGGTGCATCATCAATAAGTGGGGGATCAACATGATCAGCAGCAATGACATGATCGCCCTCCAACAACGGGGCATCTACTGGGTGATCATCAATAGGTGGGTCAGCAATGACAGGCTCAATAATAGGTGCGTCAGCATGAACTGCGTCGTGCTCAAACGCAGGGTCTAGAGCGGCTACTTGCTCAGGGGCCATGGCAAGCTCGGGGTCATCAAAGGCCATCTCAAAATCAAACTCAGGGTCGATGGGATCAACTGGGTCTACTGGGTCGACTGGATCCTCCATAGGCTGATCCATGGGTATAAACTCTATATCCTGATCTGGGTCGAATCCTGGGGGAAAGACAGGATCGGAATCCTCCACATCATCGTGGTCGAAAGTAAAACTAGGAATAGGGGCAACAGAGGATGCCTAGTCGGGATCTGATCCATGTGAGAAGTGCTGCGCACTATGGGTGTGTGAAGGTGCGGAGGCCACAGACTCGAAAGAGTCTGGGACCGGTGAGTGAGCAGGTGACTCCTCAGCGGGAGCATCTGCGATCAACAAAAGATCTCCAGCAGGAAGAAGGGCCTCGCCCTGAACCTCATCCTCTAAGGGCTCGTCATCAAACAGATCGACGTCACCATCATCGTCGGCGTCGGGAAGCAAATCGTAAGCAGGATATGAAGCAAGCGGTATGGGAGCAGGGATCTCCACTAACGGTAGGTCCCCGGCCAAAGGGCCATCCGCGAGCTCATCAGCACCATCAGGTAAAGCAAAGGGCTGAAAATCATCCTCGTCTGTGCTAGTAACGTCGGATGTGTGGACCTCGTGCTCTGAAGGCTCTAGGTCATCTGATACTATAGGTCTAGGTCCTGTGGTGTATGAGTCACCTGTGCCAGAGGTGTCCATAGTGTCTGTAACATAAACACAAACAGTCAATCATACAATCAAATAATCACATAAGTCACCAAGTAAGCATTCAAATAATTCTCCTAGTCCCACTAGCCTCCCAGCCTCTCAGACTGCTTTTCCTAGTCCCACTAGCCAATTCTCCTAGTCCCACTAGCCAATTCCCCTAGTCCCACTAGCCAATTCTCCTAGTCCCACTAGCCAATTCTCCTAGTCCCACTAGCCAATTACCCTAGTCCCACTAGCCAATTCTCCTAGTCCCACTAGCCAACTACCTCGATCTCCCAGACCGAGCCTCGGCCTCCAAGACCGAGCCTCAGCCTTTCTAGACTGAGCCTATAAATAATAAAATGTGCTCAACATTTGTTTATAAAAAGTTTTGGATCTGGACTTAAGTGGTATGCAGTAAAAATGTTTTCGTGAGAGCCCTAGTGATCATAGTCTAGACTCGAGAAAGAATCCTAGTTCGCTATGATCAGACCTCTGATACCAAGCTGTCACTCCCTGGCTTTGCGGAAGCGTGGTTATTTTGGTGTGACTTCTTAATACCATAGCTTAACCATAACAAAGCTATATGAAATAAAACCATGCAAGATCATCCATAGATTTAAGTTTTAAAAATTGAAGTAACATAACATTGTCTTAGGGACTTACAACCTCATAACATAAAACATTGTTTTGAAAGACATAAACATCAACATGAATAAAACGCAGTTTAAGATTTGTGACTCGTCCAGGAAAAAGTCACATTTCCTAAACCCGGATGACCTCGGAACCCATATGCAGCGGGAAAACATAACATACCACGCCAGATCTTTAATTCCCTGAAATACATGTAAGTTGAAAAATCAACAATAATGTTGAGCGAGTTCATGTGTAAGTGAGTAAATAAACCTTGGTAAGTATAAAAATCCTGGTATGTAGCAAATAAGGAAAAAAAGATCACCAATGGTTTGCAAGGCCATTGATATGTGTGAAGTGCAAGTAGGAAGACTCAAACCTAGCAGATTTCGCGATGGGTACAAAGTCACCCCGAGGTCCATTCTGGTTGGGCCTGGGGTTGGGCTCGCTACACCCAGATAGATCTACCGCTTACGTCCCTCGGTCCTACAATGAGGATTAATGGCCTCCAGTTTCTGCCTACCCACTCACATGATCTAAGTAGTAAACCTCCTTACGCTAACCATACCATGTATAAAGTACTTGTAATCAAAGTAACATGTATTTCACCACCGCAGTTTAGAAAACTGAAAACAGTTAAGAGAAAAGGGGGACATGAACTCACAGTGGTGCGTCTCTACCAAGTATGCCTCCAAATCAAGCAGCTGTGTGACGACCTACACGTACTAACTCTATTAGACGGACGGCCGTGCCTTAGCTTTAAGGTTTAAGTTTTGGGAAATAGTTAGGCAACTATTTCGTGCTTACATTCTGTATATACTTGGTAGTCATTTTCCTTCCCAAGGATGGGGGATTTAATACATGTGTGTTCGAAATATATTATTAAGTCTCACTTAACATATATTTTATTTCTAACTCCAAAATATAATTATTCTTCTCAAAAATATTATATTTTCTATTACATAATTTTCCCAAAATGTGTAAGTTACGTTTTAATGATCGAGTGGTAATAATAATTACCGGTGTAACTTATATACTTATCGTAGAGACGTTCGTATTATTTGGATTCGTTAACATTCGATAGTATTATTTTTACCCTAAGAATAATACTAGTATTTTCACAAAATAATCATAAACACCTGACAAGTGTCGTTAAGAAAAATATATACTAAATATATATTTACCAAGTTTTATTTTGTGAAAATCCCACCTCCGATGTTTTGTAAATATAGTCGTGGCGAAACTTATATTTTGAAATCATGTCGAAAAGTATTTCTAACACTTATAGCGAAAATATTTCTAAGTGTTAGGTTGTTGGAAAAATTTCGCCAGAGTTTCCTCTGTAACTGGAGGTGGCCACGCTTTCGAGCGTATCATTTTCTTTTACAAATCAAACCAACAATTTTCCCAATCATCAATAAGCATTATTCAAACCATCAAACTAGTCAAAATAGATGTAAATCGCAAAAATACATGAACTTGTGGTTTTTCCAAAATATGTAGTATCTTTCCATTACTTTTAGTGGATCTTTTGTATAAATCAACCCGGTTTCGTAAAAACCCCGTTTTTAAAGAAATTCCATCTTTACAACTGCTCGTCATCTTTTTCAAAAGTAGTTATTTTGTTGAAAGTGTGTGCTACACAAGTGTTTACACACTTGTGTGTTCTAAAAATCATTCGCGTTAGTGTAAGATCCGTCTTTAAAAGTACGTTTTCTCTTGACACGTGGTCCTTTGAAAATACCGCTTGTAGATCCGTAGATCTACTAGTTTTAAACACTATTTCACAAGTAAAATCGCTTTTACACAAGTTCATGATTCGTGTGTGGTAGAGTTTCATCCTTTAACCCTTGTTACTTCCAAAACAACCTTATGTCATGATCCATGATCATGACCGACCCGGGTTAAATGACGATCCGAACTACCACAACATAGATCGGGTCCAAATAATCACACAAATCAATTACTACAAGTTTTACACAACATATGAGCTTTTAACCAACATTCTTAGTATTTTTAGTAGACTTTTAAGCTTCAACTTGTATGTTCACGAGTTTTAACCGTTACAAATTATATTAACCACTTTAAAATAGTTCGAGAAGGTGATTTAAGCAACTTACCACTAGCTCGAGGCTAGGGAAGAATCTAAGCGAAAAACGCGTGGATAAAAGCAATGTAGTGAGTTCCTTCGCCTTCCGATTGCACCAAGGTTCCTTATACGCGATCCTTAACACTTGTATGAGCTTGGAAAGTGATGATTAAAAATCGAAAATGGTGGATGGGGGTGGGGTGTGTTCGGCCGAGAGCTCTAGGAGAGGGAGAGAGTGTGTGTGAGTTGTGGTGTTAAGTGTGTGTTATGTTGGATTAAGCTCATTACTTATAGACAACACTCAAGGATATTAACCATAGGATCATGTGCCTAATAGATATTAGACATGGTTGATTAAAATAATCAACATGGTACAAGGGTGTCCCCTTGGGGATGGTTTCGTTGGAAAGGGGGGGGGGGTCTATGGTTCCATTCCAACTAAGTGTTTAGGTTATAGTTAGAAAGTGTTGGAGGTTAAACCATTTACTAGTGTGTAGTGTGTTATGACGGGTGTTAGGGTATTTAGGGACCCTAACTGGCTCAGAAAAAGATAAACAATAAAAATGACAATATTTTCGTGTTCCGGGTAAAATCCGGTTGTTCGGTTGGATGGTAATCCGTTAAAGTGCTTAACAAAGCTTTAAAGTGTCGTTAATACCCTTTTTAGTGACACAACTCATTTCTGACACTTTGGAAAGTGTCTAGTAATATTGTTCTCATGTTTTGGCACTTTATTAGGTAGCTAAATGCTGAATTATTATGTAAAGTGCTGAATTTTGTGTTTAGAGCACGTTTTAGGCACATCCAGTCATTGTACTTATTCCTAGAGACGCAGTTCTACAACCCTTGTATCCCTACACTCACCACTAGTGTAGTAAAATATTTCTGGCTCCTACGGGCCTTAGAGGCAGTGTCTGCCTGATGCTGGCTCTATCAGCATGTTCAATAGGTTATCCGTTCATTGTGCTACTGTGCTTTTGTGCATCATGTTTGTCACTAAGGTTCAGCATGTAAATAATGTAGTGACAGTAAGTAAAGTATGATGCAAGTAAGTACATGTATCAGTAATCAAGTAGCAGTTCATCAGTAATTTCAAACAAGCACAGTAATTAAGCAGTAATTAATTATTAATTAAGTCGTACGGATACCTGGTTTGGTGAGGGTTGTCACACTTTGGAGTTAAAAGCTCTTTCAATATCAAATTCTTTCTTTTCAGAGAAGAATTGATTTGAAATCTCAACTTTTCCAACTTTCTTTTTAAAATTTTCAGCCCGAAGTGGTGGAAAATTCACATCATCCATAGTCGGCACTGATTTTTCACCTTTTAATTCAACCTGTGGCTCCTCTGACTTTGTAGAATCAGATTCATCACCAGAATTACCATCAGACTTCTTAACAACCCATTTTTGGTTGTCAAGATTTCCCTTCTTCTTATAAAACCTGTTTGAACATTCACCAATCTCAAAAATCAAATTTTTGAACAATTTTGTTCTGTCAATTGGTGGTTCAAACTCAACCTTTTTATCTTTCAGTTTACGAGAAACTCCCTGTTTTGATTTTATTGCCTTGGAACAATCTTTGGCAATATGTCCAACATTGTTGCATTGGAAACAGGTTCTCGTTTCTTTTATTTGACCAGCAACCTTCATCTCTTCTTGCTTCTTTGCAAGGAATTCTCTGTTTGACTGGTTCCTGAACATATTTTCTTTTTCTTCTTCAGTAGACGTACCTGAAACAAATATCATTTTTGATTTAAAATCACGAACATATTTTTCATTTTTCTGCTTTTCTGATGGAATAAATCTCAATCCTTTCTTTTTGAAATTACCGTTATGGTTTGGTTTCTTTCGATAACCAGAACCAGAACTGTAACCCTTTTTCTTGTTTTCTCTTTGTTGAACTCTTGAGGTGTACTTTTTAGGTTTATCATTAAGATTTACATCTTTTATTTTAGAAATATTAATTTCTGTTAGTTTGAAAACCTTTTTTATCATTTTTGGTTTAACACCTCTTATTGGAAATTCCTCATCAAAATATAATTTGTCAGAATCATTCAAAGTATATGCAACTTTAAACGTTTCGTCATTCAAATTAGACTTTGATAACAGGAATTCTTTATTGTAAACCCTTTTGCCCTGTTTGTCGGTTTGACTCGGAATGCTCGACTCAGACTTTGACTCTGACATAGACTCCGACTTTGACTCCACGGATTCATCTTTATCCAACACCTGATCGACCACTTTCTTTATTAACTCGGACTCGTGATCAGTGTCAGATGATGTAAACGTGACATCAATATTATCTGGCAAATTGACTGTAGACTCCGACTCCCACTATAAATTTGTTGCCTTTTTGACTCTTTCTGAATTTGGATTTCTAGGAGAATATCCATTTTCAAGCGGGGGTGGACACTTGTTGTAACTGAAACCTTGTTTCTTACCAGATGTCTTTTCTTTGGTATCCTTCTTCTTTTCTTTCTTCACAGGAGTCTTTTCTTCAGAAACTTTCAGTTCTTCAGTTACTTCATCATCTTCAAATGCATTCATTCCCTCAACAGTTGGATAAATCCTGTCAATGACATAAGAAGTACATGAGTAACTTTTCAACAAACGATTAACTCTTTCAGTTTCAATTCTTTGAGTTTCGAGTTTCTGTTCTAGCACAGCATACTTCTCGATGTAGTTGTTCACAACTTTTTGCTTAATCATGAAAGCTCCTTGAAGTGTCTTCATTGTTGTTACTTGTTCTTCACTCGATTGATTATACTGATTCATGGTTTTATTCAAAACATCGTAAGATTCCTTCAACTGATTTAAGTTGTTAATCAGTTCACTGTTTTTCTTTTTGATAATCTCACAATTCTCACAAATCACCGGAATCTTTTTAGCATTCACTTCTTCATCAACCTTGAACTTTAGAACCTCCTTCACCTTTTTCTTTATCACTGGAACAGCTTCATCATCACTGCTGATAGGTGTTTTGACCTTTTTCTTAATCACGGGAACTTCCTCATCATCACTGTTGACTGGTGTTTTGACCTTTTTCTTTTTCTTTTTGATTTTTTCATCATCACTGTCACTTTCTGCTATCAATTTCAAATCTGCTGCCAATTTCCTTGACCAATATTCTGTATCATCATCACTATCCTCTTCAACTCGAGCAACATACGCTTTGTGATTTAAATCTTTGTTTGGATCATAATCATCCCAATTGAAATTTGCCCAACTAAAACCTTCAGGCAATTTTTCATCATCTTGGTTTGTCATACAAACTTTACTATCAGCTGGAATATAGTTATCCCAATTGAAACCTTCTGTTGGTTTTTGATCATCCTGATTTACCATACAAGCTCTCTTTGAAGATTCTTCAATCACTTTTCTTCCATGTGCCACTTGCGGTTCTTGTTGTTGTTGAGCGACTTGATGATAGATAGCCTTCCGGTAGTAATCATTGTTGTTGTTGAACGGATTTTGAGCTCCACTTGCTTCGCGGTTTTTGCACTCCCTCTTGAAGTGTCCTTTTTCCCTGCAACGAAAACAAGTGACTTTAGATTTATCAAAACCTAAAGTAGAAATATTAGCTTCACGTAAATCATCTCTTCCTGTGATCTTCGTCTCAATACACTTGCCAAACACCACTTTATGTCCATCAGTTCCATCTCTTCAGCATCAATCTGATCGTAATCCTCTTTTGTAAGCATTGGATTCCCGATCCGACCTGCAACAAAACTACCATAAGATTCCAATACAGTTCCCAACAAAGACATATGAATTTTGGCAATTTCTGCTGAATAATCCTCATCATTCTCCAGATTCAAAACAATGTTACATTGAAGCTTCTTGCCAATCTTGGTTGTTGAGATGTTCGGATCAAAAGATGGATACGATGAAAAACTTGTGTTGCTGTTAGATCCTTTTGAAGAACTTTCAGATGAGTTCTTTGCATTGAATGCAGTCTGAACCTTCGGTGACAGGTTTGTGGTTTTGTCACTAATACCTCCTTTGTAGTAAAGACCAATATCTTGTTCACCATCGAAATCTTTCATTCTCGAGACTTTCCTTTGTTCCATCTCCTGGGCTTCTAATTTCTCAATGAACTTGCTCAAAGTTAAATTTTTAAACCCTTTCTTGTTCCTCAACATCATGAGATATGTACCCCAAGTTTCATATGGTAAAGCATCAGATAATTTTTCAATCAACTCCTCATTATCTTTAGAGATTTTCAATCTTTTCATGTTTGCCAGCAGATTGCAGTATCTTTCAATAATTTGCTTTGTACTCTCATTCTTTAAACCACGAAGCAGATCAAACTATTTCTTCAACAATGACTTCTTGTTCTTTACCATTTCTTCACTTCCTTGAAACTTTGATTTTAACGCTTTCCAAATCGAATAAGAAGTTCCATTATGTTGCAAGAGAACCAAGATATCTTCTTTCACAGCTTGTTGAAGTAGACTTAGCATCATTTTTGTCACACCCCGATTTTTCCACATGTTACCGGTGGGCCCGGTAGGGGAGTATCGTGACGTGGTTGGCAACATAATAGTCAAACAACACAATATTTAAATGCACAGCGGAAGCAAAGTATAGATTCATTTCAACCAAACGATATTGTAATATTAAGTATCACAAGTAGTCGAATATAAATCCACAGGTAGATCAAAATAAAAGGAAACAGTGTTCAACAGTCTATGACACCCAAGCTTGCGAGACTTATTGTGGATGCTAGGAGACAAGCCAGCCTATTACGCATAGTACCTGCACTTAACCTTTTTTTAAGAAAAATACGTCAGTTTACACTGGTAAATACAATCAACCGACTCATTTTGAAAAGAGTTTAAGAAAATGCATTTAAGGCACAAGGCGCAAATAATATTTTATAACTTGGGATAATTATTTAAATATAATACTTGTAAACGAATTACATGTTTCTTATGCGTTCAGTAGCCTGATCCGTAGACCGGGTTAAAGATCAATAGACACACCACTTTATTTAATGAGACACTGACAGGTGTACGCCTACACCTGAGTGCTAAGGTCGTGGCCATTTCGTAAAATGATGCCAGGGATATCCGGGACATGGTCATTAACCCCCCAAAGGCTTTAAGCAAACAAAACATTTCAAAACGTAGCATATCAATGATTTAACCTCTATTCGATTAAAGATTCAATGCCGGACCAAGCGGTATTTTATATACCGTACCCAAAGCCCGTATAGGGAAAATAAGTTAAAAGTATTTACCTGAGCAAGTATAGATCAAAATCAGCGAGTGCAAGTATCTTTTACTGGTTCTCCTAATCTGGAACGAAGGTTTATAATAACCTATTAGAATCCTAACGGTCTTTAGTTAAGCTTAAGCTTAGACCGGTTAGTTTTAAAGATACGGTTCGTACGCACGATTAAGCGAAGACCGGATAGAATGTGATTTAGACCCGACAAGTTTGAATACTTTCTTAATATGGGTATATGATACACATTCTGGATTTTGAGATAAAACCGATAAGGTTTGACCCGTTTCGGCTAATTTATGTAAACTAGTTACATAAACCGAACCGAACGCGTATGAAGCGTAACGGGTAACCATAAGAGTCCTAAACAGGTTTCCTAAGTTAACATGCCTTAAATATATTGTGATATCAGTAGGATACCTTCCGTTATGCCCAAAACGAGTTTAATCTCATATTAAGCCCCTTAGGGGTATTTTGGTCATTTTAAAGATTATAAAAGGGATCAATTAAGCTTCTGTGATCCGGGTCTGAATAAATCAGTAAAATAGTTTATTTTAACTTGGTATATCAGTTGGTGTTAAGTCCTATGTGGCAAAATAGTTTTAAACCCTTACTATGTTCTTAATACGCGTATAACGCCATTTTAAGCGATTTACGGGTTAAAATAGTATTCTGAGTTTCCAGGTCAGTTTACAAGGTTCAAAACACTTTATTTATTATTTAAAATCAGTAGCAATTGGATTGGTAGCAAAAGGACTTGTAAAACTCATTTTATGGCCGAAAAGGGCATATTCGGTATTTACCGAATTAAAGCGATAATCCTAGCTTATGATCAGTTTAAAAATAATTAAAAATCTTCAAAAATCCCAGAATATTATATTACATCAGTGGGTAAAAGTTTTGGTGTCAAAAATGGGGTTTAGATAGGCTTTACGCTAATGACGCCGATTAATTACTAAGAAGCGTTATAATTACGTCATTAAGCATAACTCCTAATCTAGACCTCCGACTGATGTGAAAATTTACAGACATGTTTAAAAATCAGTAAATAAGATTATTGTACTTTCATATTTCCAAAATTCTCGTTTTATAGTCATAAGGGCATTACGGTCAATGTTTAGGCGATTAACGGAAACGTCGGACAATTAAGGATTTATGTGGTATAAACGCAGAGGGTTATACACACATGTAACTAGGTCCTAATGGAACTTTAAGGCATGTCTAAACCTATCTAAACCGGGTCAGAACTGAGGTCAAAGCAAAAGTCAAACTTTTGCGTCTTTCGGTTCCGAATCGGTTCAAAACAGAAAATTGTCGAATCAAACAAGCGTAGACAAGTTTTTATACTTATTATCAGGTTATATGAATGATAAAATAGGTTATACACCTTCTATATCACTAATTACATGTTTAACGATTCTGTTGACTTTTTCGTAAGAAGTTTGACTCGACAAACTACCTAGTTAGAACGGTTATCAGTGGGTGCCCTTTTAAGGGTTAATTACCCACATAAATACCAACTTATAACAACTTTCGTTTCGACAAAACTCTGGACCGATTGTGTTTTATCGCTAAGTCAAACCGTAGTTACGGCGGTTTGACTTCTAGGCTATAAACTAAGCATAACTTAATTTAGAAGGGTCAAGGATACTTACATGTGTCTAATGGATGATTTGGAAGTCTTGTATCAGCTCTTGTGCTCCTCAAAATGTTCAGAAATGAAGTGTGGTTGCATGTTGCCACTTTGTGACTTTTATATGAACTTTGATCATATTAGATGGATGCCAAATGAGTCTACCAATGTTCAAGGATCAGTACATATGTCCTCTATAGGCTATAAACCACTTTAGGCAGCCCATAGAATCGAAATCTTGAAGTTTAAGTCGGTTACAAGGCTGATACAGCCACCTGTGGGTTTTTTCTGCATTTGGCAGTCGGACGCGGCCCGCCTCCCGTTTGACAGATCTCAACGCGGGCCGCCTGGGACATGTCTTCAGGTTTCAAGTTTTCAGTTATTGCATTTTCAGTCCCCGGTCCTCCTAAACGTCGCTTTCACCTTGTTTCTTGCATTATAAACCCTCTAACTTGATTTATAAGGGCTTCAAGACTTATACCATCTTTGTGAAGTCCTCGGGTAACTTTGTGATCACCCGAAAAGCCCTAATTTTCAATGTTGACGATTCTAACCCTCACACACGAATTAAATCATAACTTTCTCATACGGTAACGAAACTTGGTGAAATTTTTATGGTGCATTCTAGTGAGCATAATTAATCGTTACAAGGCTTCGGGTTTGCTATAAGGTCACTCAGAGGTATATCTTAACATGTTGACACATTTAACCCCTGTAGTTTGTAATCTCTCACTTTCTTTCACAATTCGCTTCGTATGATCCATGATCCATTCGTTTAAGGTTATAAACATCATGTAGGGTTATTGTAAAGTATATTTATTCATTGTTGACACTTTGAACCCTTATATTCACATAGTTTCTTTGTTTGTCAACTTTAGTCCTTCAAGTATATTCTTTCACACGTTCAAAGGTTATGACACGTGTCAAGACATTATAGGACGTAAATTTTCGAGGTGTTACATCCTCACCCCCTTAAAAGAAATCTCGACCTCGAGATTTGCTAAAATGCTGGAAGTACTCTTTGTCGCATAATGGACTTAACTTTTATAGCATATCTGGAGTCTTTCCAAGCTCCCAAAATGACTCTTATATTAGGCGTATGTATCCTTTTTGGAGCTTCTTGACCTGTCGATCCTCAGTCGATACAGGATGCTCATCACATCATAATTCTGCATATCATTATGTGATAGTGCTTCTTGACTTATTGGCGGAACACATCCTCCAGTCACTAGTGTGCAATGTATTGCGAGCTCCTTCAAACTCCTTAAGTAGGTTTTAGCTTACAAGCTACTTGATCTTGATACATTCGATTTCCTTCGAATGATTTCCATATATTCAGAGCTTAACTAGCCTGATAATTTAACAAATTTGGTACACCCTTCCTGGGTGATATCTTTTGTTAAACCATATTCCTTAACAAGAACTTAGGAAGTTTGCTATTTTCATAACTCCTTGATTTCTTGCCGTATACTGGCAACCTACAATCGATTATGGATTTGTATAATCTTATTTGTTGTCCCCCAGGCAACTTTCAAATCTTGATAATTGGACTTACCAATTCTCTATCTAACACTAGACATTTAACATTCCATCTATACAAGGTCTCCAAAGGAGTAGCCTTAATACTTACATATCAATTATTATAGAAAAGCTTATTTTTAAGGTGAGATGGTTATTCCAACCACTGCTTAGCTAATGTTTAGGGAATAGCTAATCCTTGCCGTTAGTCGAACAGATCGACGATCCTGGGCAGTTGATGGCAAATTCTTAATCGTTGCCTAATTAGGGTTGCGGTGATAATGCATAAGCAAAATGAACCGTCTTTCTTAATTAACTATACCGGATTTCCAGGATATTGAGTTAAGCTATATGGACCCTTTATAAAAAAAAACTTAGTTAATCAGAGTTTCGATTCTTCCAATGATAGTACTAGCCATTTTGGAGATTTCATAATAACACCGCCTTAAACGGAATTTAAACCTTAACTCTACCTGCCTCTCAGGGGTAAACAGGGTATTAATAGGAGAAGATAATCAAGGTACAAGGAGGTTACAGAGATTTTTACAAAATCTCAGGCTCTAACTCATCCACCATTGTTTGTGTCAATTAAGTGACACATTTATGTTATGAGTCCAAGAACTCCTTAATCGGGAAGATTTACTTGGACAATTCCAACTTGGACATCTCCTTTGAATACCATTAGCTGACTTTAGTACTCTATGACCATCGGAATATCTTTGTGGTCCCATGTATTAAACCTCCATACTGATCAGGCATGGAAGCAATCTATGGAACTTATTAAGATACACCAATCCTCATATGATGCTTTTATCATACCATTTGGTATTCGGAATCGATAGAGATTAAAGAGATATCACTATATATGTTGACGCACTTCCTTTTAGAGAAAGGATACTTCTAAAATTTTATGCCTAAAGGTTTCTGATAAGAACAAAAGAAATGGTTCTTATGATTTGCCTGAAGGTTTTACCTTACACTTAACATCTGTGGTTCTCACAGGGAAAATTTCTAAAAGTTTGCTAAGTTTATGGTCTTATGAGAGACTTAACAGCACCTGAAACCACTTGTAATTTATAGCAATAAATTCACAAATAAGGGTTTATCTGGTGAGATTCCTAATGTGAGCTGTCTCTAATTATTCAACAGGAGGGCTAAACGCCTCTACTATTAATCCTTCTAAACTTAGCTGTAAAATCTTAGATAAATTTAGGGCAGTCTCAGCTTTGACTGATTACTTCTTAATCATTATAACGTGGGTAGCTGAGGTAGATCCATATTGGATTTTTAAATGAGTAGGTTTTGAAACCTTAGTATGCCCTCTTATTGCCAATGCTACTCACTAATAATTAGGTGCTTTAATAGGGTACTATCTCAGCCAATTAATTAAAATTTGCGACATACTGTCGACAGTCTAGAACTTTTATGGCGAGAGTCAGAAATTCTTATTCCGTCTTTTCCCTTTTCGTGAAACGGATATCAGGTTTTTCGAATAAGGTCCTTAAAAATTGGACCATTACACGATGTATAAGAGGATCCTTCTTGAGGATTTCATTAATGTCCTTACTAATTAAAAGTATTACCATCGAATGACTGTGATGTATACTTTACCATGTCCTTTCTAGCATAACCACTGATATACTTAATGGTTTCTACTTCATCCTTTCTAATGTTTAGTCAACTTAAGCAAGCCAAGAGTAATTAAAACATAGAGATAAAATCTTGGATTCTAATACTTAGTCAACATAAGGAGGATAAGTAGGTGACTTATAGTAAGAAGTAAGGAAGTTATTGTACATGTGCTTATATTTAATCAAAATGGAAATTTCACAAACTAGGCACCTAGCTTGGTTGGCTAGGCGCGCGAAAGGGTGCGGCCTAGACCCAGGTTCGATTCCGGGGACGGCCAATTCCACCATTTTTTTTGTTTAATATTAATTAATCGTACGGATGCATGTAATTATGAGGGTTGTCTCATAAGGAGTTTTGATAATTAATTGCTTCTTATCCCCCACAATATGGGCTTGATTTTCAAGACAAACCATCGATTTTTATTACTATATCGAGTCCTCTTATTAACGAAACAAGGACAGCGGAGAAAGGTAATTCCTAATGGATATAAAACATCCATTTAATATTGCTGGAGCAGTCTCTGAGGTATTATCGGTCAATTTTACTTCATACTTAACGCTTAGAGTTTTTTTTTTAACAGGCAGATTTAATGATTTACAATATCTATTTTCTACGAGAGACTTATCTGAACCTGAATCAATTAATACTCTAGCGTGAGCGTTATTGGTAAAGAAAGTACCTGTGGTGACATTGTCATCCTGAATAGCCTCTTGAGTATCCATTTGAGAGCTTCCAGCTTTGATCTTTTTAACTTCCTCAAGCTTTTTAGCATATTTAGGGCAGTTGGTCTTAATGTGCCCTCTTTCATTGCAACCATAGCAGGTTGCGTCCTCCATCTTCTTATAGTCCAAGGTCTTATGCCACTTGGACTTGCAGATCCCACATGCAAAAGTTCTCGACTGTGTATGCGAGTTCGATCCATACCTGCACTTCCCGAAGTGCTGTTTCTTGCAGGTTTTGCATTTGGGTTTTTCACCTGACTGCTGTTTGTCCTTTAAATACTTGCCATACTTAGCTGCTCCTTCCTTGGCAGCCTTAGGGCAATTAGTACTGATGTGGCCCTTTTCGCCGCAGCCATGACAGGTCGCATCTTCCAATTTCTTGCAATCCAAGGTCTTGTGACCCTTGGTTTTGAAAATTCCACATAAATTAGCACGTGGGTCGATGGTGCATTTTCCAGAATGTTGCTTCCTGCAGTTATTGCATTTAGGCTTTGCCCCCTTTGGCTTGGATGGTTTATGGTTTGAACCGGTCTTATCCTTTTTACGACCTTTATTTGGGGTATTATTGCACTTTCGCTTGTGATCCTTTAATGCTCGGTTCACTGCCTTGTTTACAGTTGTATCTAACATAGCCTGTAACTCGGCGCTCGTTAAATTCAGTCTTGTATCATCATTCTGATTAACTGGATGATTGTGAGCTTCTGAGGAGTCAGCCATGGTGAAGCTTTACAGGCTACTAACCAAGTAGAAACAATTTGTTTAGTCATATAGCGAATTGTCGAATTTTGATGAATAAATAGCCATGGTGCAATTAAACCATATAGGCCAATAGATAGTATTTTAATTTATTTGATTATGTTTTGCCTAAGTTTAAATAAACCATCTTTGGCATTTAAGCGGAATATAATCCTTCATATTTATTAGACAGGGGACATAAGTCACGACTGCCAATGTCATACTGACATCTTTTATATATAGCACAAGGCTTGTTCCAAAGGACTTATGATGGCCCAGAGGCCTTGTCACTAGGGAAATTTTAAAACATAATCGATGATTCCTTTGGATCGGAAAATTTCATAGTTCATTGTCTTGACAAGAATTTATGAAATAAAAACTATCTTTTCATGTATACACCTTTTCCCGTAGGTATACATCCCAAATGGATGTTTTGATGCGTACATCATTTTCGACGTCTACCAGCCAAGATTCCTATTGATCATTACGCTAACTAAGGGATTGGGAAAAAAATTCCTAATATAAGGATGACAAGTGTGATTTTTATCGCATCACGGTTGTCGGGAGTGTTAACACATTTTCAGATGTTAACAAGGATCTGAATCTCTTTTTAAACAGGTTTTACCATCTTAGCTAGGTCTTCAATGACATTTAAGCTAGGTCAAACCTTTTAAGATTCTCTTTTAATATCTATATTGGCAGGAAAGGAATGATATTTATTTTATTCAGGATTTTTATCATGAATCCTAATTTATAAGTTAGTAATAGCACAAATGGCCTAGTTGCGTAGACAAGTTTAATTTATAAGCCATGATTTCAGAGAATCAAGGCATGAAGGTATACTGGCACAACAGGCCTAGTCACAAGGACATTTATAAATTATAAGCTATGATTTCAGAGAATCAAAGCATGAAGGTTTACTGGCACAACAGGCCTAGTCACAAGGACATTTATAAATTATAAGCTATGATTTCAGAGAATCAAAGCATGAAGGTTTGAACCTAGTTCATTACCTTTATCTGACAGGGAGTCATTGCTACCACTGTCTTTTGGTTCATATGGAAATGAGCAGGGCCTGTAGGCGCTATATTACCACGTATGGTCAAAATATGATCATCTCAAGTGATGATCTAAACCCATGATTCAGAGATCATTACATTGGGTTAGGAATCTTTTGAAGAATCCAATAATAAGAATGACGTGTGTGATTTTAATGAATCACGTCTGCCAGGAGTGTTAACATATTTTCAGATGTTAACTGGGGTTTGAATCCTTGAATAGGTCCTACCATCTTGGCCTCGTCATATAGGCTAGGTTTACCTTTAAGATTCATTTTTAATAAAAACGCAGAACAATCCTAACTCAGGATGTTAATAAGGATCTGAATCTAGTTGAGGAACTACCATCTTTGCCCTGTCTCAAATTAATGCGTGGCTAGGTCTTGTTCTTTTTAGATTTTTCCATTTTATATAAAGGTAGATCTTATAAAAGGAATATTTGAATGAAATTTAAAGTTAATTATTCCATTATAAAATAAAAATACAGATGTGCCCTAGACGGGACTTGAAAGGAATAATGTTGTCCTCGAAGGAACTGAAAGGTAATTATGTCCTTATAAGGACTATTATGGAAACGATTTTTAGCAAAAGGAGTTTCTTCTTCAATTTATTTCTGAATGCTTTCCCCTTGGTTGCATGTTCCGTCCTAGCCGCTGTACGAAGGTCAGCAAATTAAGGCTCCGGGTGTGGAGAATTATTATTACGCAGAGGGTTATACACACATGTAACTAGGTCCTAATGGAACTTTAAGGCATGTCTAAACCTATCTAAACCGGGTCAGAACTGAGGTCAAAGCAAAAGTCAAACTTTTGCGTCTTTCGGTTCCGAATCGGTTCAAAACAGAAAATTGTCGAATCAAACAAGCGTAGACAAGTTTTATACTTATTATCAGGTTATATGAATGATAAAATAGGTTATACACCTTCTATATCACTAATTACATGTTTAACGATTCTGTTGACTTTTTCGTAAGAAGTTTGACTCGACAAACTACCTAGTTAGAACGGTTATCAGTGGGTGCCCTTTTAAGGGTTAATTACCCACATAAATACCAACTTATAACAACTTTCGTTTCGACAAAACTCTGGACCGATTGTGTTTTATCGCTAAGTCAAACCGTAGTTACGGCGGTTTGACTTCTAGGCTATAAACTAAGCATAACTTAATTTAGAAGGGTCAAGGATACTTACATGTGTCTAATGGATGATTTGGAAGTCTTGTATCAGCTCTTGTGCTCCTCAAAATGTTCAGAAATGAAGTGTGGTTGCATGTTGCCACTTTGTGACTTTTATATGAACTTTGATCATATTAGATGGATGCCAAATGAGTCTACCAATGTTCAAGGATCAGTACATATGTCCTCTATAGGCTATAAACCACTTTAGGCAGCCCATAGAATCGAAATCTTGAAGTTTAAGTCGGTTACAAGGCTGATACAGCCACCTGTGGGTTTTTTCTGCATTTGGCAGTCGGACGCGGCCCGCCTCCCGTTTGACAGATCTCAACGCGGGCCGCCTGGGACATGTCTTCAGGTTTCAAGTTTTCAGTTATTGCATTTTCAGTCCCCGGTCCTCCTAAACGTCGCTTTCACCTTGTTTCTTGCATTATAAACCCTCTAACTTGATTTATAAGGGCTTCAAGACTTATACCATCTTTGTGAAGTCCTCGGGTAACTTTGTGATCACCCGAAAAGCCCTAATTTTCAATGTTGACGATTCTAACCCTCACACACGAATTAAATCATAACTTTCTCATACGGTAACGAAACTTGGTGAAATTTTTATGGTGCATTCTAGTGAGCATAATTAATCGTTACAAGGCTTCGGGTTTGCTATAAGGTCACTCAGAGGTATATCTTAACATGTTGACACATTTAACCCCTGTAGTTTGTAATCTCTCACTTTCTTTCACAATTCGCTTCGTATGATCCATGATCCATTCGTTTAAGGTTATAAACATCATGTAGGGTTATTGTAAAGTATATTTATTCATTGTTGACACTTTGAACCCTTATATTCACATAGTTTCTTTGTTTGTCAACTTTAGTCCTTCAAGTATATTCTTTCACACGTTCAAAGGTTATGACACGTGTCAAGACATTATAGGACGTAAATTTTCGAGGTGTTACAATTTTCTCATCTTTATATTTCTTTCTATTATCGGCACTCAGATCTTTAATTGCAATTATCTCTTCGTCATCATTTATTGGTCTAACGTATTTCGTCTCAACATTCTCCCAAGCATCCAAATAATTGGCTTGTACCCTGTTTTCGAACTTTTCTTCCCAACTTTTATACTCGTCGATATTCATGAGTTTTGGAGGTTTCTGCATCGTTCCAGTTTCATTCTCCAACATCGTGTTCTGTGCAAGAGTAATCGGGGTAGCGAATGCGTTGTAAAAATCCTCGTCCATGTTTCGGTTTCGAAGGATTTCTCACACAAGCTTTCAAACGAACTTGTTCACCTAGTGAAACACCTGGAGATAAACAAACAAACAAAACACAATCATTTTAAAGACTTATCAATTAACAGAATAAGACTGATACTCGAACTGGTGATTATTCTGTGTGAACTGAGGTTTAAATTGTCAAACCGTGCAGACTGCTATGACCTGGATCCAATTCAAATGACCTGACCCTATTACATGCAAACTGATGGACTTTCAAACGACCTGATGAACTTTTGACAACTTGGAACTCCAAACCGTACGAACTGGAACTAACTTTCAAGCGAATTGGTGACTTTGATACGAACTGAATTTTCAAGCGAACTGAGTTATCTTTCAAATGAGTTGGACTTTTTCACGCGACCTGACCACACTAAACGACCATTTCGTGTGACGTATAACAAATTTGATGCGACCTCGTGAACAATACGCGTGAAGTGAATAACCTGTTTGGACCTTCAAACGTTGAACAGACAAATGCAATTTGATCGTTTTATTTTCAACACTTATTGTATCTGACACATGCAACCTTGATAGTTTTGATTATTCACTTATTCAAAACACTTTGATTGGGCCGATACCTTGAACAAAGATATTAATCACATGGGCCGTCAATATTAAATCTCAATTCACTTTCATTGGGCCAACCAATTTCCTCTTAATCGATAAAACAGCAATCAATTTCAATTTTTTATAGGGCTGCACAACAAAACACGAGATCTGATATATTTAACATATGATTGGGCCGCTGATACCTAGTGAGTCGGTGCTTTTTTTGTATCTTATGCAAATTGATGAGACTGATCAATTATGTGGCAGACAATAATCAGTTATAAACCAAATATAATTGGGCCACACATCTTTAATATCTCCTCTGATTTTAATAGGACCAACTTGTATAGTGAACTGAAATAATCACATGTAATGATGTTATATGGCCGACAACCCTTTTTGATTCAATTAATCTCATGCAATCGACATAATCAATTGGATTCAATTTGACCCCTAACCTGTAAACTGTAACTTGATTATTTTTTCAAGAGAAACTGATCAGAATTTCATGTGACTTGGCAATCTCAAACGACCTGATTTGTTTAAACGGACAGAAGTTCAGACGAACTGTGATTCAAACGACCTAATGTTCATACGATGTAAGTTCAGACGAACTAAACAACCTCAGACGAACTGTGATTATACAAACAACCTGATCAACTGTTTCAGACGACCTGAATGAAGAACAAACGAACTGAAAATATTAAACGAACTGACAACCTTCGTATGAACTGAGCTCTGCTGATTTCAAACGAACTAACACTTTACAAACGACCTGGAAGCACTTCGTGTGAAATGGATAAACCATTCATACGAACTGAAGTCATTTTCAAACGAACTGATGCGTTATTTGTTCAAACGATCTGATGTTTTTGTCCAATATTATCAAGTTTTCGGTTGGATTAGAGTCTGATATGTTCAAGGGTTGTGCTACACTGAATTCTGATCACAATGATGTGTATAACAATAAAAAACATCCACTAAATCATTGTAGATCTGATATCAAACTTCCTGTTCGTGTGATATGAAACAAACTACAAACGAACTGGCCAAATTTTTATCAAATTGAATGATTTTAAAACTGTTTTAAGATCTGATCCTTTCACAGATTATTCAAAACATCATTTCGCATAATATACTTAAAAATCAAGTCATTTTATCTTGAAAATCTAGGTTAATTTTGAAAAACGTGACAGAATGGAGTAGAAATCAGAATTTATCGGTGAATATCGGCTGAAATAGCAAGAGCTCTTCCTCCTGAGCTCTGATACCACTTGTAGGATCGTTTGCACGACCAAACGAGTCGTTCAGAAGAGATCTCGTCCAATACGAGAGGCGGAAACAAACGTATCGGTGTTATTTCAGCTGTATACACACTAGAATCACTTAATCTATCTCTTGTATTGATTTGATGACGATTACAGACCTGGAGATACTTCGGCAGAGATTCGCTACCGGAATGACCAAGTTACAAATGAAAATTACAAGTCACCTATTTATACTATTTCCAGTTCGTTTGAACAAACCTTTCCAGTTCGTTTGAACTGGCCACTTCGTTTGAACTGGCCACTTCGTTTGAACTGGCTTGTTGTAACACCTCGGATTCATGTCCAATAAAATAAAGACACGTGTCATGTTATGCAAACGTGTTATAAATATGGATCCAGATAAAGATGTACGGTAGGATTTAAAAACGTTGACATGTTAACTTATACCTCTGAGCGACCTATTAATAAATCCCTAACCAGGATATATTTTATCAACATCTGAATTATGGGTATAAATCTGGCCATTCAAAATAATGAATTTATTTTATAACTCTAGACATGGATCCTATGCAAGTTCTTAAGAATTTCCGTCAATTTAAACTTCCCACAAAGTGCCAAAGTGTGTAAGTGCATGCCTAGACATGCAATGGCTGAAAACATGGTCCCTATTCTGATTAAAGTGCATGAGATTCGGAGATGTAGAGGTTGCATGGTCATAGCCTGAATAAAAACAAAATTATGTTCTCTGGCGAAGGCTTGCGCACCTCAACAACCAGAACGCTGCGGTGCGCAAGTCTGCTTGCGCACCGCAACACTCAGAATGTTGCGGTGCGTAAGCAGTGTATCTGGGCGAATTTGATGACAGCTGCCTGTTAAAACGGTTACACCGCCTCTTTTAGGTGGTATTCGAAATTCAGGGGCTCTCTAGGCGGTTTTTAGCATCCTAGGTCCACCTGGAATGATCTTATAACATCACTAGACTATTTTGGCATGATCCTAAGCTCTTGGGTTCACTATATAAGAAGATGAAAGTTGCAACTTTTGGGCTTTTGCATTTGCAACATTCACAACTTACTCTCTGGAGCTCTCTGGTCAGCAAGCAATCTTCCTAGTGGTCCCTAATCATAATTAGGACATTTGTAAGTAGCCTTAACCCTTTCTAATTTAGTTTAGCTTAGTTAATTAGCTAAAAGTCAAACCATCGTAATTAAGGTTTGACTTCGTGATTAATTAATATGTGCTCAGTCTAATCACGAATTAAAAGTACCTTTAAGTAGGTATTTATATGGGTAATAAACCCTTAAAAGGGTACTTCCAGATTCCCACTCTAACTATGTTAATTGTCGAGTCAAAGCTTACTTTAAAAAGTCAACAGAATGTTAAATTTCAAATTAAAGCATAATTAGCAATGTAGGATACTTGCAACCTGTTTGATCATTATTATAACTTAGTAATTAATGTAAGAACATGCCCCAACATGTTCAACTCGACAATTTTCAGTTTAGGCTCGGTTTGGAACCGAAAGTCGCATAGTTTGACCTCTGCTTTGACTTTCAGTTCTGACCCGTTTAAGCATTTTTTAGAAATGCCTTAGAGCCTTAATTGGACCAGGTTTCATATTAGTGTAACCCCCTGAGGTCACACAACTTGGTTCATTAGTTATCCGATTCATATGCATGTTTCCATTAAACGCCTAATTGTTGACTATTATGCCCTTTTGACTATAAAACATGATTTTTGAAAATGTAAAAGAGTAGAAACCTTAGTTACTAATTTATAAACTTGCACCTAAAATTTGACATCAGTTTGAGGTCTAGGTTAAGAGTTATGCTCATTAGCGTATAGCCTATCAAAACCCACTTTTTGATATCAAACTTTTTACCCACTGATGTAAAATAATATTTTGGGATTTTTAAAGATTTTTATTTAATTTTTGGCTGAGCATAACATAGGTCTCTAAGTTTAAATCGGTTAATGTCGGTTTTGCCCTTTTTAGCCATAAAATGAGTTTTACAAATCCTTTTGACCCCAAACCTTTTTCTACTGATTTTATTTGATAAATAAAATATTTTGAGCTTTCTTGAATTATAAAAATATCAGCTTTCCTTTGAAAACCCAGAAATGGCTCCAAATCGCCTTTTTAAGCGTTTTTAACGCATAGTAGGTACTAAAACAATATTAAACATATAAGGTTGATACCTACTGATATTTCTAGTATATTTTTATATAATAACAGTAAGTAAAAGTTTATAAACTCAGGTTTCCAGTTTTGACCTTTTAAGCCTAAGTGAAATTACCAAAATACCCCTAAGGTGCATAGTCTGGTTTTAAATGATAAATTTCACATATAGGTCATACCCTACTGTTATAACTTATTGAATTAAGTGTAATTACTGTATAAACCAAACCTGTAACTCAGATTATTAATTAAACTCTTTTATAATCTTTTAATTGACCAAAATGCCCTTATGAGGCATAATTTGTGTTTAAATCCGTTTTGGGCATAATAGAAGATACCTTACTGATATCACAACATGTTTAAGGCATATTAACTCAGGGAACTTGCATATGACTCTTATGGTTACCCGTGACGCCCTTTTCGCATTCGGTCAGTTTATGTAACTAGTTTGCATAAATTGACCGAAACGGGTTAAACCTTATCATCTTAATCTCAAAATCCAGAATGTGTTTAGTATACCCATATTATACAAGTATTCAAACTTGTCGGGTCTAAATCACATTCTATCCGGTCTTCGCTTAATCATGCGTTGGAACCGTATCGTCCTTGAAAGCTAACCGGTCAAAGCTTAGGCTTAAATAAAGACCTGTTAGAAATCTAATGGGTTATTATAAACCTTTGTTCCAGAATAGAAGAACCAGTAAAAGCTACCTTCACTCGCTAATTGTGATTTATACTTACAAAGGTAAATACTTTTAACTTATTTTCCCTATACGGGCTTGGGGTACGGTATATAAAATACCGCTTGGTCCGGCATTGAATCTTTAATCGAATAGTGGTTAAATCCTTGATATGCTATGTTTTGAAATGTTTTGTTTGCTTAAAGCCTTTGGGGGGTTAATGACCATGTCCCGGATATCCTTGGCATCATCTTACGAGATGGCCACGACCTAAGCACGGGGTCTAGGCGTACACCCGTCAGTGCCGAACCAAATAATGTGGTGTGTCTATTAATCTTTAACCCGGTCTACGGATCGGGCTACTGAACGCATAAGTGACATGTAATTCATTTACAAGTATTATATTCATATAATTATCCCAAGTTATAAAATGTTTTTGTGCCACGTGCATTCAAATTAATTTTCAACCCTTTTCAAAATGAGTCAGTTAAATTGTATTTACCAGTGTAAACTGACGTATTTTCCAAAAGGTTAAGTGCAGGTACTACTCGTACTAGGCTGGTTGTCTTCTAGCGTCCACAATAAGTCTCGCGAGCTTGGATGTCAATAAAACTGTTGAACAATATCTTCTTTTATTTGATCCGCCTGTGGATCCGTTTCAACTATTCATGATATTTAATATTACATTTTATTAAAGTTGAAACGAATCTATCTTTGCTTCCGCTGTGCATTTATATAATTGTGTTGTTTGACTTATGATGATATCAACTACGTCACTACACTCCCCACCCGGCCCACCGGTGACACGTGGAAAATAGGGGTGTGACACTTGTTCACCTCTGTTTCCTACTTATCTCGAACTGCGTGACTTGTTTTATCTATTCTATTACAAGACTCGATACAAGACGAAGTCGACAGGCGTATGCACCAACAATAAAGATTGAGATTCTGAAGGGCTTCAGATAACTCATTCATGTTGTTTAGCATATATGCAAAATACTAAGTTAAAATGTTATAACAAAATTTCACAGATAACCTTCAAGTATTATTGCATACCATGTGATTAATTTAATTACAAAGGATTAACGAAAAATTAAAACATATTAAGGTTTATTGTAAACTTATTTATTTACTGGATAAAGTTTCTGGCTTGTAGGTGATAAAGGTGCTAAAACTGAGTTAGGGTATTTAAATATTTGTATTTACTGCTACAGTGGCTAGCATATAGAGATCTGTCCATTTTTCATCTAACTTGTCTTCCCATGGTGGGTTACTGACGAGATTCTGGGTTTCTTGATTAACTCTCCTTTCTTTTGATTGTAATTTCTTTATTTTCTTCTGACTTTTCCTAATAATTAAACTTCTTTTATTAGGAGAAAGTGGCTCCTCATATTGTGCCTTTTTAACAAATATTCCTTCTAAGTATTTACTGAGTATTTTGAAGAATTTGATTGGGATGAACTTCCCTTTTCTTTTGGTGAAGTATCTAATTTATGGTAGATATCCGAAAGTCTTTGCTTACCCATACTGTAAACAAATATTCAAATAATAAAACACATAATCCCAAAAATGGCAATCAGTAGAATTAAGTATTTTCTAAATACTTAATTGGCTTAAATCAGTGGCTCTGATACCACCTTTTCCTGTCATGGCCCCGGCCCGGTTTGACCCGGTCAGGAGCCGCGGGACAGGAACCCGTGGTATTTAATTTATGTGACAGCAGAAGATTTTATCAGGATTTTTTAAAACTGAAAATTTTCCGATTATTTTATTTCATCATTCGGGATAAAACCCTGGTAATTACAATAAGGTGATTTCACTGGGAAATCTTTATTTTACAAAACATGTTTCTTTATTTATATTGAGCCACTTCTTTAAGCTTGTAGTGCTTCGCGACACTTTTCCTGGATCACAACAGATCACCTGAAACATGTTTGAAAAATATTTTGTCAGCGGGAAATACTGGTGAATCATTCTTTTTACTAAAATGGCGCGTTGTTATAATTTACAGTATTAAGAGCGATTACAATGTTTCTATATCAACCAACTACCCACGGTATTTATCACTCGACCACCTATTGGCTATCCAATGGTGTCTGTGATTATGGTCATATCACCCCTTGGCTAACTCGTTGTCCAATGGTGACGGTTATCAAGTATTGTATACAAAACCTCACATACCGGCTGTAAATTGGAGATTACAAAGACTTAATCCCTGTAATTATAACTTTGAAAATAACATGATTTTGTAAAATACTTTGATAAAAAGAGAATGACTCACATTGCAGATTTAAGTGGACAGAGCTTAGCCTGTTGATTAGCCTTTTAACCTAAATTTAAACAACATGCACACGAACTAGGTTAGTAACTAATACAGTATTTACGATAACTCACGAGATTAAACCCTCACAACGAATGACAAAGTGCGATACTTAAACATCCATCGAATTCACGACGAATGACAAAGCATAACCCTAATGTGGGCAGCACTTAAACATCCATTGGATAGTTTCAATCGATCGGACATTGAATCGTAGCAGCGATTGAGTTAATACCCTGTATCGGAGCAGCGCCTCGCCAATATAATTGTAATTTCTACTTTAGAGCAGCCAAACTTCTTTTTTGAAAGTTTGTTTCGACAACAGATGAAAGCTCCTGAGACAAGCTATTTATAGCTGAAATATGGGGCTCTCGCGGCCCGCGTGAGCCATAGGCTCACCCTTACGTGGCCCGCGTGGCCACCTATTCTACGTATAGGGTTGCATGGGTCATGAGTAGGGTTGCCAGATGGGTTATACGTGGATCCGGAATACTTATCCGGTCAACCCATGTTTGACGCGGCCCGCGTAAGGTTAAGCTAACCCTTACGCGGCCCGCCTGAAACCCACAAATTTTGATTTCTTGGTTTTTCATGTGCAGTGAGGTTTCAGGGGTTAGGGTTTTTACTTACGAGTCGTATTGGGACATTTTTGAGAGTCCTTACACTGTGGGCCCTGGGTTTGCGGGGTTTAGGCTATCCCAGTAGTGTTTTTTAGACGATCAAACATGATCTTGGGAGAGAAAGGAATGTGGAAAAAAGTGCTAAGAGTAGCGGTGGGCGCCAATGATGAAACAGTGATTAACCGAGGTGGTTAATTCACTGGTCTCGTCAAGTAGGGTTAATCCCTTCTTTCCGAGGATCGCTGGCTGGATCGTCCGCTGGTTGATCTCCTGCACAAGGAAACAAACCGTGACTCGTAACAAGGAGGATGGGGTGGGGGGTGCTCCTTGTTACCACTCTCCGGTGTGAGAATCAGTAAATTGCTTGGGAAGCAAGGTATGGTAGTAGTAGTAGTGAGAGAGTTGTGAAGAGATACCTCAAACCTGGTTTGGGGTAAGTATTTATAGCCGTGGAGTGAAGGAGGGTAGTTGAGTGGCTAGTCTGACACCGCACAGCCTACTGCAGGTGTGTCAGGCCTGTCGGTTAGGGTGGTGATGCCACGTCCTGCTGTGGTGTCAGTCTGTCGCTTACATGTGGGCTGCCACTTGCACCGTGGTGTCAGTCCCACTTGCTTTGTAGGCAGGATGCGGTGCCGGGCCGCATCGCTGCTTGCGGTAACTGATGTTATTCCCGCGTTCTTATTCTGGCCAAGATATATACAGGATGCGGTGCCGTGCCGCATCGCTGCTTGGTGACTGTTACTGTTGTCCTGATCCTTTGTCGTGATGAAAATGTTCATAGGATGCGGTGCCAGGCCGTATCGCTATGTATACACCCATTTTCATACATAAGGTATGTATTCCCATCATTTGACAGATTGGATTCGACCGCTGTGTTCGCACGTGCCCGCACGGACACAGATAAGTTCTTGCTAGTGGGGGTTTTTGATAAGGGTAATGGTCGTTCGCGGTCATGCTGACGCGAGATCTGGGACCATACCCCTTCACCGGTGTAGGACCTTCGGCCAACGACTGTTTTAGAGGTACTTTTATTTACTTTGTAAACTTATATTATCAGAGTATGGGTAAATTGGAATTGTTTTATAGTTAACTGAATTTTACCTTTTTTCTAATCATTATATTCTAGATATATTTAAAAAATTGGGTCACCTGGAAGTTGTGATGGTGGATGCATCATATTTTTACTTGATTTTGTACTTTCATTGGCCAATCTACGATGGTATCTACAAAAATCTGGGTAGCAAAAAAAAACTACAAAATTTAATGGTTGGGTTATTGCTAAAAGTATGGTTTTTTATTGTGTTCATTCAGGTGCTATAACATTCAAAGAAGGTACAGGTCAAGTCAATTTTGGTTTGTGGAGAAAGTGGACCTGGTAAAACTAAAAACACAAAATAGATGACGCGTTATCTTGATTACATGGGATGTCAAGCTTCCACTGATAGGAGTGTTGATATGAAAGCTTTAGTCTTTTAGAGGTGTTTACTCTTCACATTAAGTTTTCCATTATTTGTATTTGCATTACTAAATATTGCGTATTAATCAAGATATTCTTATGCTTGCGTCATTTTGTAATCAAATCCTTTTTGGAAGCTTTTGCTAATAAGAAAATTGTGAGAACAACTCAAGGTGGGAATAAAATCCCTTTTGCTGTATGGTTCAAGTACCATTCATATGTTACTATGTTAGTGAAAAAACCAACATTGGTGACTTTCAAAGACCAATCAAACTTGATTCAAGCCATCTACTTGTGAGTTGTCTGTGGGAAAGGCGTTTATTTATTTATTTATTTTTGTTTTTTTATTTGATTTTTTTAAATTTTTTAATTTATTTATGTTTTTAGCATATTATGCCCAAATCCATCTTGACAAAAACACATCTTGACCTAAACTCATCCTAACCCATTTCTTAGAAAACCCAACCTAAACCAAACTCATCCTAACTCATACCCATTCTAACTCATTACTCAAACTTGTCAAACCCACCCATTTTGCCACCCCTATGCCTAGATAACTTAGTATAATTGACTCAACAAGAAAATTTTTAAAAACCGCATGTTCTATCAAATTTAAGGGTGGAAAGTTGTAACCTGGTTATGTTTGGTAGAAGAAAGTAGAATCATTTGGACATTATTATTATTATATTTATAAGCTACTGATAATTCCTTTTTTAATAGTCTCTTCTTCTCTTATGGATTAAGCTATTGTGCTCACTTGTGTTTAATATATATGAAAATATGTGTGGTGATGTCCTTGGCTCTTGTCTGTTGGTGAGATACCATATACCATCAACTACATTAAACTCGATAAATTAATAAAATACAAACTGTTTTGAAACATTACAAAAAAACCTATGTATCAAATCTTAATTCGGATAGTATCAGGTATGAATAGTTAGGTAAATGTGGATAACTGCCGCATATCCTTGCATATTAATGATTTTGTAATATGGTTATTCTAATATTGATTTTTGTTCTACAGGAAAGGGGATTATTGTAGATATATGGCAGAATTTAAGTCTAGTAATGACAAGAAAGAGGTTGCAGATCTTTCAATGAAAGCGTATGAGGTATAGGCATTTACTTTTTACCGGAAATGGCAACCCATTTCCCTTTAATGCGAGATACTTTTATTTTACTCATTTGACCAGTTAGAGCTAAAACATAACCGACATCAACCCATTCAAAAGTAAATATTGGTCCTTTCTCAATTATTTGAGGTTATGTCAAGTCTTTACGGGTTAGGCAATATTCTAAATTCAGCCGATAGGTTTGCTCAAGTTAAATTGATTCGTACCAACATTGTTTTTGAATATTAGTTAACATGCGCTTACTGCTTATTGTGCTTAGGGCCTGTCACCTAGCCAAATTGATTCGTATCGAGCCCATTTTCAAGCTAATTGTTTAGATTTTAGAGTTAATTAATGCATAAAATACTTATGTCATTATACCATTGATGTACCCGACAACACTGTTAAATAAGATATTTTTTTTTGTGAAGTAAATGCCCTAATTTATTCAATTTATGTTTTTTTGTCTCGGTAAGGTCTGTCAAACATGTCTTACTATGTGAAGTTATTATTTTATAGATATAGATTTTTTTAACACAACCCATAACCCGTGAAACTCACGGGTATATAACCTAGTTTCCTATGAATTTGTGATGGTGATGTTGGTTGGTGGAAGGAGGTTGTGGAGCTGGTGCATAGAGAGAGAAAGAGGGTTTTTAGAGAGAGAAAGAGAGAGAGAGAGAGAGAGTTAATATATAATATTTTTTTTTCTTTTAAGATATATATCTTTTAAATAATAGAGTAAAAAGACAATTATACCCTTATGTCACTTGAGTTAACAAGAAAATTTTAACTAGGTTGGGGCTAAAGGACGTAACGTGCAAGATTTTGTAACATAAAGTACAAAACCCATCAATTTTAAAGGTAAAGCACACCGTCTGCAATTTGATACAAACATAAAGGACAAAACTTGTAATTTACTATTTAATAAATTAAGGTTTCCATTATTCTCACTCCCTAAATCTTATTTTCACATCCTTATTCACTCTCACTCTCTCTCTCTATATATATCTATGTATGTAAAGAGAAAGATAGACGGAAGGGGTGTGTGAATAATAACTCTTATTATTAAATTACATTTAAGCTAGTATGTTTAACCTTTTATTAATACTAGGTGTACACCCGTGTGAACACACGGGTTTGTTCTAATAACAATCGGAATCAAATACTAAAAAACATATTATAATATGTCTTATTTGTATATCAACCATGTTTTATGAACAACATATTAGTTCATGTTTTCATTTTAGACAACATATTACCAAGTACTTAGCTTATTTGTATATCAACCATGTACACTAACACATAATTTCATTAACATTGTTTTATAAGGATATGTAACTAAATGCAAAGAATTTAAATCATATATTATAATCTGTTTTTAGTATTATTGAATTATACAATAACAATGGACCTTTACTGAGTTTTACACTAACAATGTGTCAAAAAAAATTAACATCATATATAAGAAGTTATTAGACAACATAAAATTAGGTTATGCTTTCATTTTCGACAAAATATTATCAATTATTTACCTTATTTCTATATCAAACATGTACACACAGACAAATTGTCTTTAACATTGTTTTATAATATGTAACTAAACATAAAGAATTTAAATAATATATTATAATATGTTTTTTAGTATTTGGTTCCGATCGTTATTAAAACAAACCCATGTGCTCACACGGGTGTACACCTAGTTATTTAATAAAGAAAACTCGAATTATATACGGAAGGGATCATGAGTCCCTGCTATGTGAAAAGTCCATAATACCCCCCACCCTTTAATATCTACACTTAAAGTCCATTCACCAGTTTCAATGTTTCATCATCATCGTCAACAGCTCCCAATATCATCATCATCATCAACAGCTATCATCATCATCAACATCGAAGAGATCAACAAATCATCTTCATCGAACATCGAACAGATCATCTTCATCTTCATCGAACAGATCAGGTTCATCTTCATCCTCATATTGGTCATTCGATGTGTTTATGTGTTTATATTGTGAAAAAAACAGAGCGATGATTCTGGGTTTGATTTTGGGTTCCATTAGATGATTTTGGGTTGATTTTGGGTTACATTCGATGATTTGGGTTGATTTTGAAAAAACAGAGGGTTGATTTCATTCGATATGTTTATGTGTTTATATTGTGAAAAAACAGAGGGTTGATTCTGGGTTTGATTTTGGGTTCCATTCGATGATTTTGGGTTGATTTTGGGTTACATTCGATGATTTGGGTTGATTTTGAAAAAACAGAGGGTTGATTTTGGGTTTGATTTTGGGTTCCATTCGATGTTTTTGGGTTTGATTTTGGGTTGATTTTGAAAAACAGAGGGTTGATTTTGGGTTCCTCATTTGAATGTGTTTGATCGGATCAGTTTCGGATTGAATGTGTTCCTCATTTTGATTCGATGATAACAGTTATTTGGGTATTTTGGATTTGATTTGATGATTTGAATGTGTTATTTGGGGTTAGGGTTTAGGGTTGAATGGATTTTTGGTTTGATTCTTGTGGGTTTAGGGTTGAATGGATTTTTGGTTTGATTCTTGTGGGTTTAGGGTTTAGGGTATCAACTGAGTGAGTATATTGTTAAAAATGCATCAAAACAGAGGTTTGCAATGTGTTTAGTTGTACAGAATGTGTTTTGGTTTGGTTTGGTTTGATTAGGTTTGATTCTTGTTTTGTTGGTTTGATTTGGTTTGATTCTTGTTTTGTTGTACAGAATGTGTTTTGGTTTGAATGTGTTTAGGGTTTAGGGTATCAACTGAGTGTTAAGAACTGATCGGATCAGATTCGAATGTGTTGCTCATTTGAATGTGTTTTGTTGTACAGAATGGCTGCGGATGTAAAGATACGCAAAACACCAACTACGAAGGCGAGAACACTTGACAACCTCCTAGAAGATGCGGTGCACATAAGGAAGTGATTGATATGAATGAATATAACCCCAGTGGAGCTCTTCGATTTTCCTTGAAATTCCAGAGCTCGCTAATTACATATCTACCACTGGGGTTATATTCATTCATATGAATAAATATAACCCAAGTGGCAGATATGTAATTAGATAGACTGGAGTTATATTCATTCATATCTGGATCAGACTTCCCGAAGTGCACCCGTCAGTAAATATCCACAATTGCTTGTGGTCGTATGACGTTTTGTCTATGTATTGTATGTTACGGTCTTTTGTTATCGAGTCTGTAAGTTCCCTCAACTCTACGAAGTTGGTATGACGGGTCTTTTGTTATCGAGTCTGTAAGTTCCATCAACTCTACGAAGTTGGTATGACGTTTTGTCTCTGTGTTGTATGTATAAAAAGTTTACATTTAATATACAATTTAGGCTTTGATAATTTGTTATACATTTAATATACAAGTTTACATTTAGGGACTCAGGTTGATATTTCACTCATACCATAGGGACGCAAATGTTTGACCTTCTCTATCAGATATTTGGACTAAAACAGATGTTTGGCCTTAAACAGATGTTTGGCCTTAAACCTCTGTTGACAAACCGGAGGGATTTAAACCTTTGTTGACTTATCAAACATCTGTTCAGTTTTACCATATGCAAAGACAATGTCATTTTATGGCCCACTGTGCCGCCGATCGCCTAAAACCACTTGGAATACCCTGCCAAACTATAGATACTATAATTGATATCGAGCAGCAAAGGCAAAGCTGATTTTAAGGAACCTTTGCTTTAGTTCATGCGTCATCTTTTATCTTTTATGAACTATAAACACACAGACATTCTAAGTAAAGCAAAACAATTATATTTCTTAAACTGAGTTTGTATTTTTTTTCATGTCTAGGTGGGATATAAGGTGTGGCCATAAACATCAGTATCACTAATAAGAAGAAAATGACAAAAATTGTGATAAAGTATAAAATTTCAAAATTTGTCCTCAAATCAAAACAAACTCTTAAATAATAAGTCAAGAAGTCGAACACATACAAAAGAGAAATATTGATCATGGTGTTTTCACTTCCATGTTTATAAACTTGAATATTTTTTTCTATTACATATCAAATTAGCCCCTGAATAAAACATGCAATAGAACTAACCTTTAACATACCCTAAAAATACCTTACGAACTCACAATTTGTAAACTATGATTCAACCCCAAAACCGACCCTGAATCATTTAGGCATGGCGTCCTGTTTCTGAACTGTTTTGGCAGCCGCAACCATCGCTTATAATGGTTGTTTAGACACCATTAGCAGCCCCAAAACTGCACCTAATTGCATGTTGTTGCTATTCCTTTTGTTGTTTTGTTATGGTACTCGTTACCCCTACTATCCAATGTTATTTGACCACTGTTTACAGCATCGAGGCACCACCCACGCAGCCACAAACAACCCAAATCGCTGCTGCCCCAACACAAGGATTTGCTCCAGAAACCGTAGGACGCATGACAATGTGGTCTGGTTCGCTGCACTTTTATAACAAAGTCCTTATGTTAGTTTTTCAATTATAATTAAATCTCCTTTTACTACACCATTACCTATAGAGTAAACTCAATAGGAAGTATCTAATCGTTAATACGAACTCAAGTTAGCATAGACTATCATAAATAAGCGGTTGTAAATTTACCAGTGTTAAATACGTTGATTTTTTTTGTCCAAATAAGCACCAAGCAATATCAAATCCATTCCACAATGACCATTTTTATGCACTTGATTTTTAAGTCCAGTTGAAAGTAAAAACACATCTGCATCAACATGAACATCATCAAATAAAGTCTAAGTTTTTAGCACATGAATGAATAAAAATTCGTTCGAAAAGTTCAAAATAATACACTTAACACTCCAATCAATTCTTAATGTTAAACTATGTTTATAATAATAACAAAGTATGTTAAAGCTATATATGGGGTATGTTACTCAAAATTCAATAATCTCAGTATGTACCCTATGATAGAGATTCATTATCATGAGCTAACTTATCAGTTTATATTCTACAAACTCTTAGCGACCAATTGGGATGAATTTCATTTTAGAATGAACATAACTAAAAGGTTTAACTTTATCACAATTATAATTAGCTCATGATTAATAACAGTTTTAAAATCTAACCATTACCTTGAACCTAATGACTTTCATGCCAAGATCCGGGGATGCTTGGTATACTTAGCAGCAACCTTTCGTACAATATCGTAGGAAAACCCAAACAGTGTTTCTGGCTTTGGTGCAGCCTTTCTTGCATTGTCAATTTCTGCAAAAAAAAACCTAAATCAAAAAGGTTGGAAATAAAATTTGAAATCGGTAAATATAATAAACCTGCCACTTACGTAGATTCAGGCCATCCTCATTCATAATGCTTTTTCCTAATGTTTTCTTTGCTTTTTTAGGGGGAAGATGGTTTCCATAGGGCATACAAAGCACAGATTATTGGCGGAAGCCCGCCACATTTAACATATAAAGTTTTTTTATATGTTAAATATGGCGGGCTACCGCCAATAACCTGTGTTTTGTATGCCCTAGGAGAGAAGCACCTATGTTCCCCTTAAAAAGCAAAGAAAAAATTTCATGTCTGATTTGATGTTTTTCGTTGCTGAAAGGTCATTAGTCATGACTGTGTGATCATGCTTTACCTGAGAACAAATGCAACAAGTTAAGCTCAAGGTTTTTTAACTTGATCAAATGTCACTTATACCCTTTAATAAAGACCTTGTTCGTTTTTTGCACGCCCTATTCGTTTTTTTTAATGTTGAAACAACGTTAAAACCTAAAACCCTATGCTTAAGCGTCGTTTTTTGCACCTGATTGGGCCGAGGCGTCGCCTCAAAACGCTTCACGTGTTTTGACGCTTCAGAGCAAATAAAGCATTTTGCCAAACGGTTAACGCTTTAAGCGAGCTTAAAGCGCGCTTTTTTAAACTAAGTTTCCAACACAAGAAAACTACACAATTGTTTAATTTTATTTTTTACTATTTTCTTCTTTAGCACATTAAATGTAATATTTGAATGTGATAACAAAAGCAGTGTGACTTACAGGAAGTGACTCCCATATGGCTTCTTCAGTCAAATGTTCTTCATTTACTGGCAGTAACGCCTTGCACATTCTGCACACATTAGGAGGAACGGTTATTAGAGATAAAGGAAGTAAATCAGTTCGGTAAATAAAGTATTATAAAACCTCAAAGTAACAAATCCCAAGTGTGGTTTTTGAAAAACATATATTAATAAACTTCATGAAGGCACTATGCAAGAACATATACAAATCATATAAAAGATTTGAAAATTTAGTCTTCATGTAAAACTCACAAGACACTTCACTGTTCTTTAACATTAACTCCAGTCTCTACTTCATTATTTTTTATAAGCGGTTCAAGATTACTAACCAATACCATGTGACTAAACCGTTCCTTGTCATCTTCTTTACCCATTGGCAGAAATAAATTAGACTTTAGGGACAAACTTGATGTGATCTTTGCCCCAGCTTCACTGTCATCGAAAGTAGAAATATTTTTAAGAAAACAAACAGAAAATTTTAACGAATCAACACGTCATAGAAAGTAACAAATTTTATATAAAACGAAAACAACTATGTAGAAATATTCTTAACGAAACAAACAGAAAAGTTTCCTTTGTACCCACCTCTCGGTCAACTTCCACTGCTTGTCCTGCATCAAAATTAATATCAGAAAAGTCAATCTTTATTAAATAAACCTGTAGCATGTTTGGGTTCCAAAATTATAATTAGGTCCATTGACATATTCATTAAAGCAACCAGTAGCAATCTTGGATAAAAAGAAATTTACAATAAGGGCATTGTACCAATCAGTAGCAATCTTGGATAAAAGAAACTGGTAAAACTGAAATTGCAAAATTCTGAAGCAGTGAAACTTTGAATATTCAATATTAAACCATAGTATTACAAAATTATAATTTTGAAAAATAATAAAAATTAAACATTATAATTAACACTTAATAGAATATCTCGTTCTCTCGCCTTCTTCCATGCAATTTCGTTTTTTGTTTTAATTTGTAGATCAGCTAGCATATCACAGATCTTCTGATCCTGTTTCAGCAAATTTGTAATAAACTCTTCTGCTTTTTCTTTAAACTTTGTTGGAGTAGAAGAGGCAACTTCATCCAGCAGTGCAATGCTACTCCAGGTTTGCTTATAATATTTATCACTAACAATAGCAACTTTTTGGTTGAGTTCTTCAGCGTTTCTCTGTTCTTGGAGTGACCAGGTTGAAAATTCGATTTTAAGATCAGTAGTATCGGACCAGTGGTAGAAGGTTTTCGTTGCCATTTAGGAAGAATGTAAGTGTTTTTGGACGATTTGTTTTAGGATGAACGTTTTTTTAAAACTGGAGTGTTGATGTTTTCAAGTAAAAAAATAATGATGTTTTATAGTGTTTAAAATCTTTGATAGGGTAAATGAAGAGACATCTCCTAATTATGATAACCTTTTTTTTGAAGGTTTCAATTTTGTTCCTTGGTTTTCTACATATTTAATTTTACTTGTTTTCCCATTAAAACTCCTTTTTCAAAGATTTTGCATTAAAATGCTTAATAGGATAACTGAACAGGCAATTCCCATATACACGTTTTTTACTCTTAAATCATTAAATGTACATGGTTTTTAAGTATAAATGTTAATTTAATGTTTGCCTTTAAAGCTGACCTTTGGCCAGTTACATATAGTATATAATAGCATTGCCAATATTTTTTTTTTCATCAAAACATATTCATTTAGTGAAACAGAAGCCCAACTATTATTGTTTTGCCTTAGTTCTTATAAATATATCAAAATGGAGTCATATACGTTTGCAAAATCTGACGATTTCAAGCAACGCTTTATTAAACAAATCAAAGACCAAGTTTTGGCTGATAGGTCTACTCTTCAAGAGTTGAAGAGGTGTTTTAACGGACTGGAAGTTGGTCTGCTGACAAGAGACCAAGTTTCGAGGGACTTGAGGGCGATGCCGAGTACTTCCGTTCGTGACCTGTGTGTTGCGAGTAATATAGAATGTGGAGAAAGAGATCTGGAGTTCATGAGAAAGATCAATGAGATACACCGAGAGGTTCAGTGCTCCATGGAGTTGAAATTAAAGTTCCTTGATTCTTGCAATTAGAGTTAGATGTGTCTGATTAGTTTTCTTTTTTTATATGTAATTGCTACTTTCTTAATACTTCATATTTTATAAGTATTAATTTTTTTTATCACAGTTTAGTTTTACATCTCTTCATGAGTTTGAAGATAAAGAGACGGTGTTCCATTTTCGATAAATTAGAAAATATTTCATTTAACTTTTTTTTCTTAAGATTGTTGTTTGGTACCATGGATGATCTGTTTAATGTTCATTTATGTGCTGACTTTAACAATTTTGAAAGCAAAACAGTTTCAACAAACACGGGTAAGTCTTTCCTTAATAAACAAAAACTAAAGTAACCATGACTTAAATACTATATCACCGCTGTGGACATGACCGACCACTAATACCAAAATAAACAAAAACTAAACTAACCATGACTTAAATAGTTAAAACTGACCTTAGCCAAGTTATTCCAACAAATGTCTTGTGAGTTGTAGCTGGTGATGCACTTTTGTTACATACCTTAGCCAAGTTATTCCAACAAATGTCTTAAAGGTGGATCTGAATCAGAATGAACCATATCATTCTACACAATAATAGACAAAACTTAAAATTCCAATCAAAATTTAAACCAATTACCACTACAAATGTATCTAAAATCAACCAGCATATTTTACCTGAAGTTTGCCATTGTTAAGCACCACTATAGTGGTGTACTCTGCAACAATACGACAACGTTTGCATCAATCCGGTCTCTTTTTCACGCTCTCATCAGTCAATATACTGAGTGTGAAACCAAAGAAGAACTGAATTAGACATGATAATGTTGCCACTAATGAGTAAAAATTAACAAAACATATACCATCAAACATCCGAACACGAATAGCTTTATCTAAAGATAACACTATGAGGGAGTTAGATGAACCTTTATAGTGGAATAAAGGCTCTTTCTTTACAATAAACTCTTCACTGATGAACGGCTCAACATTGAACGGCTCAACAATAAACTCGGTTTGAATTGTTTAACAAAATAATCAGATTTTTAAACATCTCAACTGATGAAATTGAAAACTTCATATAGTAAGAAATCGTGTTGTCTGGAATCTGCCACCACACTGCCTTAGACACTTGAAATCTCTAAACATAATCTAAAAAAACACTGTTATTAATAATTCTTGTAAGACATACACGTTACTAAAAATCACCCATTATGTGAAACATCTGTTTCAAACATCTGTTTCCTAACCTCTGTTTGAAACATCTGTATCCTAACCTCAGTTTCAAACATCTGTTTCGCCAAATCACTCCTAAACATCTGTTTCCTAACCTCTGTTTGAAACATATGTTTCCTAACCTCTGTTTGAAACATATGTTCCCTAACCTTTGCTTGAAACATCTGTTTCCTAACCTCTGTTTCAAACTATACTAATTCAAGGATGACTTAAGTAGACTTTTAAAGTCAAATTGCTCATCCTTTTAAAATCATTCTTGACAAACTCTTTGACTGAATACCCCACAATCTTAACTCAAATTCAACCAAAACCAATATCACAGAAACTCCAAATTCCTAAATTTCTACAAACATATGTTATGATCAACAACACAAACCCTAGAAGCAAAATCAGAATGAAATCAACAACAAAATCATTCTTGACATTCTAATATTCAACTTCAATCAATATATATGTAAGATTAACCACCGATGAAAATTCGTTTAATAATAATATCTCAAACTAAAACTTATCGGATTTTATTTAACTGTAAAGTTCATACATTCACGTGAGGAGACATAACAGTTGTTTAATGCTTTAGTTCAACTAAATAATTATTAGGTGAGAGAGTGAAACTGTGTAAAGGCATAAAGCGATGTATATCTACTTCATATACATTCAATAAACCATCTCAATTGCCAGTCAGATTCAAATTTTAGATCATTAATACTTAGATAATTATATGACCAGATAATCATAAGAGCAAAACACCTAGTCTCTGTCTCCTTTCAGAAAATACCAAACAATCTCATCAAATTTCAAACTTTAATAATAATTTCTAGGTCATGAAATTTCACAAGAATACAAGTTCTGTAACAATATCAAACTTCAAACTTTAATAATTTCTAGGTCATACAAATAGATATAACAACCAGATTTAGGGTTCATAATGTAAAGCAGAAAACACTAACCAGCAAATTCCAAAGTTGAGAGAGTTTTCTTGTAGGAAACCGGACAATACAAGCATCGATAAACCATGAGACCTGAAATGAAAATCAGTAGAATAAAACTGATATTAGCAATCAAATATCGTATTGTGTGATTAGTGAAATAGATAAGAAAAGAAGAAAACCTAAAACAGGGCCGTGACCGGCTTCATCGATGCCCAAGCTTCAAAGAACAAACATCAATCGCCATTGATTGAAGTTATAACTCTGTTTTTGTGAAGTGTTGTCTGAAATTCATAAAATTCGAACTTTTTTGTAACTCAGAAATGTTGATCTAAATGTCGATCTTGAAACCCTAGATGAATTTTGAAAGAACTCTGGATTTGAGAGAGAGAGATTGAAATTTGAAAATGGAGCCAGAAGTATATTTGAGGGAAAGAGGGATTGAAATTATGATTTGAATTTTGAAAATGGCTCCAAAACCATCATTATTATTATTATTAACTAAATGAAATGATTTTTTTAAATAAATAAATGGGATTTATGACATAAGCGGAATGACATAAGCATATCCTATGTGGCATCCTATGTGGCATGGCTGAGAGGCTGACACATAAGCAAAGTGAGGTCAGCAGTTAAGCTCCTTTTATAGATAGTATAGATTGTTCACGTAAACCTAACTTTTAGTTGATTTTTATGTTTTTTCAAATTTTTATTAACACATTTTCTTTTATAATATTTTGAAAATCATTTAATTTTTATATTAAAATTTGTTATTTCTTACAGGCAAGGAATAAGTCATTTAAAATTTAAAAACTTAACATTTAAGAATAAAACTAATAATTTCTAAATCAATATATAACAAACATTAAAAATGATTTTTTAAGTTACTCAGATCGGGTTTTTTTTCGGTTTTCATAAAATGCAAAACCGTAACTATACCGTAAATTTCTGTTTGGTTTTTTGTGGTTTGATTAAATCCGTTTTATCGATTTAGATTATGTTTTTTTAGTTTTCTGCTCACCTCTAGTTATGTGTATCCTCACGTGATTTTTGAAGTTGTTTACACAGAGTCTCACCTCATCATATGTCATTTAATTAAATTTAAAAGTTATATGTAGTTTAGTTTTATTTTTGTATTAAATTTCATCGAAAAAATTGTTACGTTTTGGTAAAATGATGATTTTACCCTTATGACAAACACACACACGTCAACATTCATCTATTCTATTGTCTCGTAATATGAACTAAAATGTCGAATGTTGGGTAAAAAGTGTAAACATCAAGTTATGAGATTCAAAAGCGATTTGTCAAAGTTATGAGATTCAAAAGCCAATTATCCAAGTTAAAGGGTTCAAGATCACCTCTTAAGACTATGGGGTGTGGCCGTGTGAGGAAGTAGAAAGAGGCATGTTCCGATGTGGTCTTTGAGCCATGACACGGAATACCATGCCACCCTTGGCGTTGCCACACCATGGTGATAGCAATGTGAAGAACTCCACTACGTGGGAGACATTAGGCAATAGCGTGGAGCAAGGAGGCATAGACACGTGGTAGTTTCTATAGGAGTGGAAAGTGAAACAACATGCCCGCCATATGTGAAAACCTTATGGGAATGATGTAGCGTCTATATGGTGGTTTCCACTTCGATTTTTCATTGACCATATAACACATAGTTAACAATTTTTGTTTAGTTTCCATCAATTCAACCTTTCTCCTGCAATTTTTGTTTAGTTTTCATCTCTTAATGATGATCAAACCCCCATATTGCTTAAAAAACACCCAACTTCTTAATATAATCATAATAGCTTCAAAACTCGGGTTCTAAATGTGTGAAAACTGCTTAAGAAAAGGTCATTCAAAATGTGAGATTTGGTAAGCCGGGATCCGAGGCATTCGATCAATAACACTAACATAACTATATAACATAAAACATCATAACTAACTGGTAGCAGTTATCTTTGTAACATCACTCAGAAAACCACAAGCAACCATAACAACATTTCATAGTCCCTAATCCAATTTAATCTACGATTAGTATCAACACGAGTGAGAGATGAGCAACAACAGCCGAGACGGGAAACACAATGTTAATGATCCTGTAGAGCAAAGGAGATAAGGGTTGTTTCCTGGTGGAGTTTGTTAGATAATAATGAAGCGAAAACGCTGACGTTAAACCCGCGATAAGAAATGCAAATACAGATGTATAGATGAGGAAACTCTGAGTTTCAAAAGGGGTTTCGTTTCTTCCTTGATACTTCCATCGAAGAATCTGAACCATGGGATTGTACATCATAAGAAGTACTCCAGCATATATCACAAACATCAGTTTTGGGCGTTTATCAACCCTGACATAAAGATCAAACAACACAAGATGATATAATCTGAACTTGAGTAAACGGATAAATATACAAGATTAAGAAAACCCTAAATGAGGATTCCTGAGATTAATTGTAAAACAGAGATATATATATTGGATTATCAGTGAATAACAAATAGAATCGTCAAAAGAAACAATGAAGACTTAAAAGAAGAAAACCCTAAACAAACGGCATCATAGCAAAATAACTAGTGGAAACAGTATTCACATATTCAAGATATAGAGAGAGAAAAAGGTAATAAAAACTCACAGAGAAAGGGGACGATTACTTGTTGCAGGTTTTTCATTCCGAACAGCAGAAGAATCTCCGTCCAAATTACCCATCGCTTTTGGTTTGGGATTTCAAGTGTTTTGAGTTCTAACCCAAATGGGGCGGGGCGTTAATTTTCTGGAAATAAGTTACATAACGAATCTCCGTCCAAAGTCCAAACTAGCATCTTGAGTTATTTGGTTTTTATTTTGTTGTAACAAGTTTCGAGTAAAATCACTATTTCACACTTGTGACAAAAAAAAAAAGTGTAACAAGATATGTTAAATTTTACAAGTTAGATTAACTATTTATGTAATTTAGTGAAAATAAAAATGAACACAAAATTATGTAACATCGCTATTTACAAGAATAACTTTTTTTGACGTGTTGACGTTCATTCATTTTTTAGTCTCGGACTAAAATGATGTATAAGGGTGTACGGTGTGGTCGCGGCAAGTGCTTGCGGGGAAAGGTTTTGCGGTACGGGGATGTGCCGCGGTGAAGTTTTGCCGTGTGGGGAAGGGAGAGGGTGGAGGTTGAGTGGTGAAGATATGCCTCATGCGGGGAATGGTGAGGGAGAGGAGGTAATAGTGGGGCCCACATCTAACCAATCATACCTTTTATTGTTTTTTTAAATAGTTTGAGAGAGACCACCTCTTGTGTTTTTTTGGGCAAGAGGGGAGAATAAGAGGGAAAATGACATGACATATTATGATTAGGTGTGTGAAATTTTCCCCCAAACTCATGAGAGGTGTACCGGTTACACCCTAATATCAAATGTTGGATCAAAAGCTGTAACTTCTTCATATACAAGACAAATTTAACGAGAATTAATAAAGCTGAGATAACTTATTGAAGTTGAACTAATTAATTATGTGATATATTAATTAATTATCTAATTATCTATTTAATCTCCTAATAACCGGCACTTTCATTTTTTTTTTCATATTTTGAACCTTATTTAAATTTTATTATCGCATTGGGATGAGTCATACCCAAAATCCTAAAATCCAAGTTGGAGAGACTAATTATGTACACTTGAAATCTTGCCACAACCTAGCTAATATAAGAATTAGCCATGTTTCCTTCACGATTTAAAATCAGAAACTTTTATGTTTGTGCATCTTGGTGAAAGAAGAATTCAAGGAGGATGACAAGTCGGTCAGTCATTCATGAAATTAAGACTTCAAGATCACTTCCCGGTCATCAATTCAATTTTTCGTGGAGATTTGTTTAACGAGTAACTCTCAGGTAAGCTTCAAATTCACATATCCTTTAATATTATATTAGAAAGTAAGAATAGATTAGAATAGTCACCAATTGTAATTAGAAGTTGTCATGTTGAATAAAAGTCATTTGTATTAAAAAAAAATTAAAGAGTTGGGTTTGTGAGTTATTAGCGTACTCGGGGCACCATTGTGAAACCCCTTTTGGTGGTCGTGATAGCTGTGGAACATAATCGCAGAGTTGTTTCACAATGGTGTTGAATTGGGTCGTGAAATACATCGAGGTCTTGGAGAGTTAATTTAGATGATCATATGATCGTTACAACATAAAAAAATTCATTCCCACTTCATAAATATCTAGCCTTCTTTTATTTTTCAAATGCATTCACTTCACAAATTTCCTCTTGACTCTTATAGTTTTCTCATAAGCTTGGCAAAATATACTTTTGAAAAGCATCAATCGAGGGTACGGAGGGTCCAAGTACGTTTCCACCCGACTTATCTAGTTCATCCAACTCAACGAGTTCTATTATTGAATTTTTTTGCAAAGGTTTGCAAAGCCGCGGAACTTGAAGATACAGGATGATCAAAGGGAAAAATTGTGCACCGTGATCGGGTAGCGGCAAATGAAGTTCTAATGAATTATTACTTAGTTGAAAACCCAAAGTACAATCTCGAGACGTTTGCAGTGAGGTTCCTTTTATCGAAAGATTTATTTTTAAAGATCGTGGGAGATATCGAAGCTCAATTTGAATGGTTTCAAGAGGGCTACGACGATAGTGCAAAAATGAGTTTCACAGCGATACAAAAATGCACATCCGAGATTCGTCAACTTGCAACCGGTAACGTTCCTGACAAATGTGATGCATATTTAGCTATGTCTTCTAGGACTTCAAGTGAATCTATGGATTTTTTTTTTTTTTTTGCAATGCTATTATTAAGTTATATAGTACAAAGTTTCTACGAAGACCGACTAGAAACAACATAACACGTTTGATCACTGCACATGAATCTAAATGGCCCCTTCCAGGGATGCTTGATAGCATAGACTGTACGCATATTGTTTGGAGAAGTTGCCCGACTAGTTTGTGAGGTCAGTTTATGAGAGGTGACAAAAAAAGAAACGACGGTCACGCTTGAAGCGGTTGCGTCGAATGATTTATGGATTTGGCATGCGTACATCAGTGCTCCCGGTTCAAACAACGACATTAATATTCTATATCAATCACCGTTATTTAATAACGAAAAATAGAAAGAATCGCCCGTGTTCATTTGTGGTCAACAAGAGACATTACAGATGCGGATTCTATTTTGGTAATGACATTTACCTGACTTTGTCTATTTTTATATAAGCTTATTCGTTTCCGACTAACACCAAAGAAAATTTGTTCACGAAGTTACATGAATTAGCAAGAAAAGACGTTGAGCAAGCATTTGGTCTTTTGAAAAGTAAACGTGGTATAATTAATCGACCGGTACGTGCAATTAAACAAGCAAAAATAAGGAGCGTGGTGTACGTGTGTATCATATTGCACAATAAGATCATAAAGGATGAGGGACACGCAATATCGCCAAACTACGTTATGAACCCTCCGACACAATTACCCGTTAACGAGGATATTCTCTTATAGTTGGGAATGAAGACACCCACTTTCGACTACAACATGACCTAATAGAACACGATGGTGGTTTAGATATTCAATTACCCGATTTCTGACGAAGAGTGGTTTTTTTTTTATTTTACTTTTTAAATTTGAGTATTTTTTTCTTGTAGATTGTATTTTTATTCAGTTTGGTGTATTTAAAAAACTGGTGAGTTTATTTACTTTTATATTTTATTTAACAAGGAAACAAATTTTAAGATGAAATGTGTTGTGTTGCAAGTATAATAGTAAAAAATGTGATTGAATGTGATAAAATGAGATGTCAAATAGTGAGTGGTTGTCATAATGCAATGTGTGAAAAATGTCCTTCCATCTTAAGGCTATAGGGTGTGGTCATGACCTTTATGACCACCATGACCCTCCAAGTGAGTGTCATATCACCCACCTCTAATCCACAATCCACAATCCAAAACCACTACCCTAAGGGTGTGATCATGACTCAAACCACTATCCCCTTATTTATTTTAATTTATCTTTGTATAAAGAAAAATGAAATGATTACTTGAAAAATGGAAAGGAGGACCATGGTTGCTATGGTTTAATCCATGCAAACCATTAGGGAAGAGGGTTGTATAGCCTTCCATTCATGTTCCTACGTGTCGAATCATGTTCATATGACAAAAAAACTAATTCTTGGATATGAATAGTATTACGGTGTCTAGTAGTGTAGGGACATCATTAGTGACATTTATGACTTTTTAAAACTCATTATTCTTAATTATTATCAAGTAAACAACTATATTAAGAAGTTGGGTATGTATGTTATGGAGTTGACTCAAGATTAACCTAATATGTGTTTTTGAATTATATGGTGTTTTAATAATTATTTTTAATAGATGAAAACTAAACAAAAGTACTATAGAAATCAATTGAAATAAAACTAAGAGGTTAAGAGGTAAAATTAATAATAATAATAATAATAATGGGTAAGGTTATTGTAAAAAAGACCAAAAGTGTGAGAAAGGTAAGAAAGAATCTCAGCCATTAGATCTAAATTAATTGAAAAGGGTAAACAAGTAATTTTATCATTAATTCAATTAATTAAAAACTTCCCATAACCGCCACCTTAATTATAGGAAGTATATAACACCATTCAGTAAGTATATAACACCATTCAGCAAGTATATAACACCATTCAACATTCAACAAGTATATAACACCATTCAGTAAGTATATAACACCATTCAACAAGTATATAACACCATTCAGCATTCAGCAAGTATATAACACCATTCAGTAAGTATATAACACCATTCAGCAAGTATATAACACAATTCAGTAAGTATATAAACCATTCAGCAAGTATATAACACCATTCATTGACTAAACATCTGATCGAAACATATTTTTTTCTCTATATAAGTATAGCAATATGGTACTCATATTAAAGATAAAAAAACGCTCGTTATTATGGTGTAATTTTTTTAAAAAAAAAAGTTACGTATAAAAGGTTATTGACGTTTAAAAAAGACGGGGGAAGTTACATGTGCATTACCTAATTTCTAGTGGGTTTAAAAGACTATATTGCCCCTAGATATTTCAAATCAGTCCAAATTAATGAAAATATTTTACAATTTGGTCGCTATTGATCTCAACCATTAGATCAAAAGATCTAAAGGCTAAGATTCTTTCTTACCCTTCTCACACTTTAGGCCTTTTTTACAGGATCCTCTACCTAATAATAATAATAATAATAATAATAATAATAATAATAATAATAACTATTATTATTATTGTTGTTGTTGTTGTTGTTGTTAGACTGCGGGGTATGGGGCGGGAGTTTGGGCGTGGGTAGGGGGAAAACGCCCAAGCCACCACCCCGGGTGGGCATGGGTTTCGGCGTGGCCCTTGGGGAATGGGTTTCAAGCCGGGCGTGGGGCGGTCTGGCCAAGCTGGCATGGCGGGCTCTAATTGGACAAACCAAAGAAGCCGTTGGCCAACGGCTATCTTAAAAAAAAAAAAAAAAAAATCCACTATAAACCTCACAATTTCTTCCATTTTTTTACCACATTCATCTTCAATTCTCCATCTACAAAACGAAAAAATGCATCCTCATAACCGTGCTTTTGACTCGACCCACCCGTATGCACTCCAAGAAAATAATCCTATCCCACCACCCATTCGTCCAATGCCTCGTCCATTTATGATACACTCTTCTATGCCCCAAGAAGCGAGTTATGCATCGTATATTGGGAATTGTTTGTTTACTAACTTCCCACACTCCGATGATGCGATACCTACACCGTTTACACAAACGTCCATCAACCTTTCACCAACCTCCATCGACCTTTCACAAAACGAAACCGTCCCCGAAACTCAACCACCCAACGATGGTCCTTCCGCACCCCAACCCATAAAAAAGAGAAGCCATAAGAAAAAAACCGAGGCGGATAAAGCACTTGAAACCATCAAGCGAAAACAACTAAAATGGACCGTTCCTGAAGAACTTGCATTGGCGAGGGGTTGGTTTCAACAATCTCAACATTCAACTTTAGGTATTCTTAAACTTTGTTTTTATTAATGTTTTTTTATATAACTTTGTAATATATTAAATTTTGTTTTTATAAAAACAGGAAATTCTCAACATCGAACCTATTTGTGGCAAGGGGTTAGTAGAATATTCCATCAAGAATTGGGAAAAGAGGTTTATCGTGAAAACGATAGCTTATCCTCGAAGTGGACCGAGATAAGCGGCCAACTTACAAAATATAGTGGTTTTTTAAATAAAGCAAAACAAAACCCAAAAAGTGGTGAAACCGAAGCCGACATTGTGACGAATGCATTGGTTCAATTCAAGACAAATGTGGGGACCGACTTCCGTTTCATGCATTGTTGGGAGATTTGTAAGTTTCATCCAAAGTGGGCGAATATCCCCAGTGGTAGCGAAAGCAACACGTCTTCCAAAAGGTCGAGGGCCTCGTCCCAAACCCAATCTGATGCACAAGATCAAGAGATTGAGGACCTTTTTGATGATTCGCCAAGCCCAAACCAGCCTGAGTATGGAAGAGATGCCACAAAAAGGCGTGCTCAAAAATCAAGATCTGCTACGGCATCACCTTCAGCTGGGAGTTCGCTCTTGCATAGAGGAATATACAGCGACCAGTTGGATGACATTTCATCCAAGATAGATACATTCAACGTCTTCCAACGACAAAGGGCCGAAATTCGGAAGAGCAAAGAAGCTAGAGATGCCGCTAGAGAAGCCCAGAGACAAAGACGGGAGGATTTGAAAATTCTATCCCAGCCGATTGATCACCTAAAGGGTGACGAGTTGGAAATAGTCTTGGAGATGAGAGAAGAGATAAAAAACAAATATAAACGTTAGGAAATTTTTTTATGTAATTTTCTTTAATTTTTATGTAATTTTCTTTAATTAAAAACAAATACAAAGAGCCCAGCCGGGTCAGCCCAGCGAAGCCCACCAAACCCACGCCCCCAACCCCCGCCCCGCCATACCCTGTTAAATGTGGGTCGCCCCATGTCTGCCACCCCAAGCCACGTGTCAACAAATGCCCCAACCCAAGCCCAACCCCCGCAGTCTTAGATGTTAATAAAGAAGTGAATTGAATAGTGGTTTAGTATAATTTGTCTGCGTTTATTGCCACGCGTCTCATTTTAAAAGAAAATGATGGTTTAAGTCACTTTAGTAGCAAAATGATCAAATAGTGAATTTGAAAGATTAATTGCTCAAAGGTAGTTTTACAGTATACAATGTAAAATACGTGAATGTATATAAAAATGTTATTTATATGTTTATGGTGAAATGTGCTTATATATGTTAGAATTTTGCATACATATATGTGATGAATGTTTTAAAAAGATATAAACCCTTCGAAAATGAAGAAAATTGTTGAAAGTATACCACTTATACAATGTGAAAGAGAAACTTATCTCATTGGGATCTTTAATTCTTGAAAACAATTTTCTATCACTTTTTTCGTCTAGTTCTTTACTTATAGAAAATTCATTAAAATAAAATTAGTTTAGAAAATGCATAACATCAAAAGTTAGGTTGCAATTAATGGATACAATAACTTATGCATTTAAAAGATTAGCAAATGTAATTAAACCACATATTTATTATCCAAGAAACTATGTAACAGAAAGAAAATCAATAATTTTTTCAAAAGATTGGTCTAGCAATCGCAACTTTGGAAAAAGATTTAATATAAAAACTCAAAAAGAAGTAAACAACTCCAAAACATAATAACATAATATAAACAATTAATTATCTTTACCCATAAAAAAACAATTAATTACAAAGATTTCACTAGTATCCCCTGATTCAGACACGTGTGTAACCCAGTTGTTCCTTAGGCTGTCCTCCCCATAACTCACAAAAATATTAAAAAAAAAAAAAAAAATTTAACAAAAACTTGTCACCTCGTTCGCTTCGATATCAAACGTAAAATTTCTCACTACCGCTTCACCCTACCAAGATTCTGCAACGTTAAGGTACCTCCGATCCATCTGTTGTTATGCATTACTTTTGTCATGTCTACATGTTTTGGTTCTTGATTTTTTTTTTCTTTTGTTGATTGCATGAAATTTTAGGATTTGTTTTTTGGTATCAAAGAACTTGTGTTGATTGTGTAAGTTTTGGGTTTCTTGATGGAATCATCGATCACCGAAACCCGAGCGATGGAACCGTCTTTTGATCGTCGTGAGGATGTTGTGGGATTGGGTAAAAAAGGGGTTGTAATGGAGTCTGATGAGAGAGTTTGTAAAGTTCTTGAAAATGGGGTTGATCATTTGGGAAGTGATATAAGTTTGAATGGTGAAGTTGTAGGATCTGGGGTTGTAGATGATGGGAAATTTGGAACAAATGTAGTGGGATTTGGTGTAGAAAGGAATGTTTTTGAAGTTGGTAATGCGCGTGCGATTGATCTTGTTGTTGATCTAAACCAATGGTCTAGAAAAGAATCGGGTGTAAGAAAGGCGAGTGATGCTGAATTCGCCGAAAAAGAAGGTGAATATGAGTTTGCGGATTTGGTTTGGGGGAAGGTGAAGAGCCATCCGTGGTGGCCTGGCCAGATAATCGATCCATCGGCTTTGACGGATAAAGCAATGAAACATTTAAAGAAAGATGGGTTTGTGATCGCGTATTTTGGGGACCAGACGTTTGCGTTTAATGAGTTACGCGATGTTAAACCCTTTCGTGTTAACTTTTGTAAAATGGAAAGTCAATGTGGTGATGAGGCTTTTGTTCGTGCTGTGGATCATGCTCTGCGTGAGGCTGCTAGACGTGTTGAATGTGGATTAACGTGTTTATGTGTATCAGAAGAGGTATACAAGGAAGTTAAATCCCAGATTATCGTTAACTCGGGGATTAGGAAAGAATCTAGTAGAATAGATGATGGGGATAGATTCTCAACTTTGGATTCTTTCAATCCCGCGAAAACTGTTGACTTTTTGCAAGATTTAGCGAAAGATCCGTTGGGGATGAATAGATTAGGTGTTTCAACGGTTCAAGGTCAGTTATCAGCGTTTAATCGGTGGAAAGGATATCATCAGCTTCAAGTAAGCCAAGTTTTAGATGACAAATCTGACGTTACTAATTCTGCACTTCATTCGAATGGAAAACCGAAGGCACGTGGCAGGCCACGTAAGTGTAAACCGTTGTTTAACGGTGGTTTGAGCCCAAGTAAGAAAGTGAGAAGCATGTCGGATTTGATGTCCAATGGTAACGAAAGTTTGTCGGATGTGGAATATAAGCCTAAAAAAAGAGGCAGAAAAAGGAAAGCTATCGAATCTAACGGGTCTGGTAAGGGAAGTCGAAGTCAAAGTCAAACTCAAACTGCGGTTGAATTTCTTTCGCAGATTTACCTGGCTGCCATAAACCCGATAGAACGTCAGCATAATCTTGACTCACTGGTCAAATTCTCCGCTGATTTTAAGGATTACCGATCGAGAAAAGACAAGAATGGTGAGGAAACCGTAAACCAACCAGAAGCTATTGTAATTGAATCTGAATCTAACAAAGAGAACTCTTCAACTTCCTTAACCTTCAAGTTTACAAATTTGGATACTGTGCCATCCGTAAAGAAACTGCAAGCGATTTATAGGCGTTTTGGAGCTCTACTAGAAGCAGAGACTCGGGTGTTGAAGAAGAAAAAGTGTGTGAAACTGGTGTTTGAGAGAAAATGTGATGCAGAAGCTGCATTTAGCAGCAGTGGGAAATATAGCATTTTTGGACCGGCTCTTCTTAGTTACCGCCTTAATTACTTTCCAAAACTCCAGAAAACCGATACTGCTTGCAAAAAGAGTGTGAAAGCGGCGAAGAAACTGCAGTTTGAAAAATAGGTAGTGATTAGTGAAGTTGGTAAACATATATGACTTTTGACTTTTTATTGTTTGATGCCAACTTATGGTTTTTTTTACTTACAAATGTTTTTATGTGCACTAGCAAGTACTGCTGACTCTGGTACTGCTTGGTGTTAAACTTCTGATCATTTTGGTTTAAGAAAATAGACAGTTTTGGGATAATTATGGTTTTTTTTTTTTTATTTTTTTTTTTTTCTATCTTTGGATGGAGATAGGTTTTTGTTAATGATTTGTGTATTGCTTATGGTTTGTGATATTGCATGTGGATGTTTATGGTTTTAAATGCGCGGACACTTTACCGTTACGCACTTAAACCACGTGACTTGTAGGTGACTTGTAGGCAGACTCGTGACGGGTAAGCAAGAGATCTTGTTCTTGCATTGAAGGTTTAAACCATGTTTAAGATTCGTGTAACAAATGAGTCGAGCCAGGCTTGAGAAGGTTTGATTCCTGGCCTTGAAGGGCTCAAAATTTATATGCACTATAACATAAGCAGGATTTTTATGGCTCGGAATCTATTTATTACCTCAAAAACATCATGTAAAGATCTCATGTTCTCACCCAATACAAAACGTTTTTGTGTGAGTCGTTCGACTTGTTTCCAACCACTGGAGTATCGGAAAGAAAGTTGAGGGGTAGCCCGGGCACCCCTGAAGCCTTCATAAATCCGCCCTTGGTTAAACTTGCTATATACAAAAGCTTAGTTCTCCCAACCCACATATGTTAGCATAATGCATATAAGCTTATTTAGATAACAATATATGTTAAAATAAAGATACATTCATATCATTGTAAACCCTTGTTCAAACTCAAGGTTAACTTAATAATTCCATGCCAGTTCAAACCATTAATTTAGGTAACATATTATACGACACGCGCTAATTAGATCATTGATTGTTGTTGAAACCGAAGAAAAGCATGGTACGGAAACAAACTTTGACGCTACACATGAACAATGTTGTATTCTTAATTTTAGCCATGTGAAAGCAAAACAAAAATTTTGACACCATTCAACAATTCATTGTTTGTTTAGATTGTCATTTACAGTCGTGAACAACTCCGAATAACTCACACACTGCATTCTTTGATAGCAAATGCAGTCTTCAGGTTACCTTCGGCACGGGCCATTTTGTTGCATCTGTCCTTGTGCATGTTGATTTCCATCTTCAAGGCGTTTATCTTACCTTTCAAGTCCAGGAGTTCCGGAGAGATTATATAAATATTTTCCGAAGATGCTTTTGCTTTAGGACTTGATAGTTTTTTAGTTTTCGGGGAATTTGGTTGTACTCCTGAACTAGCTGCTGCAGCTGTTTTTGCTGGCTGTTTTCGGTTCGGGTCTGAAGTCTGGCCAATGGGATGGTTTTTCAAAGCCGGTTTGGATGCGTGATGAACAGGAGAACCTTTAATTCCGTGTGATTTTGACCTTTGCTCGACCGTACAAGATGATGACAGAGACCACCGTTGAGTTGTTGAACCTGAAGGTGAGGATGGATGAGAAATCATAGGTGGCGGTTTAATCTTCAAGCTGATGCTCGATTGTGTTTTGGGCGTTACACTGACTGCACGTTTGCTAGCTTTGCGGTCATCGTTTCTTCTTTCTTTGGTTGGTGATGGTTTCTCGTTATTCACCGAGGATTTATGAGGAACACTATCACGCCTTTTTGACCGTTGAGTGACAGAAAATGCCGAAGGTGATGAACCAGGTGACCGTGGACTAACAGGACTAGCAGGCGATGTCCTTGATACACGAGTATTAACCGACGCCAGTGTATTCTTAGTTATGATCGCAGGTGGTGTTCTCGAGGGGGAGCCAACATTATCTTTACCAGTTATGGAACCCATGCTTCTTCTTGCTGGGCTTTTAACATTGTTTGTTGGAGAACTACCTGAAGCACCAGTTAACGATGATCTTTTCGGTGGTGTCTTGGTCGGTGCATCCTTGTGGGGACCACTCGCTCCGGTTATCTTTTTTGCTTGAGAATCCCTCTTTCCTGATGACAAGCATTTGCTTGATTTTTTTAACATAGATATTTCATTGGCTTTTTGAGTTGAAGTTTCAATTTCTTGGTACAATTCAGCTTCCAGACTTTCGAGCTCGTAGATTTTCTGTAACTCGTGCTTGACATCATCCCCGTCTCCTTTGATCATGCTTGACAACTCAGCAGCACCAAGAAAACCTGCATAAAAAACAAAGAAGTGATGTCATACAAATTACAAATGAAATACACATTTGGTAAAATATAGCATACCATCACTGGTGAAAAAGGATCTATCCCACGAAAAACTTCGGCGCATTTTGAAGTTAACGTCGTCTGTTGACTTTAGTTGGGTCTGTTTATTGCTGTTTGCCATTTCCACTATTTTATCAGAGTATCAACTGCTTCTGCTAGCTCACCACACCTGTCCTGCTGTCCACTATTTACATACACATTGTAGGTTAATGACGGTGTTAGCCTCGTAATTGTTAACCAAGTTTGATTAAAAGTTATGGGTTAGGATTGTACTTAGTTAACAGTTATGTTTAGTGTCTAGTGTGTATTTGTAAGGAGTCATAGGGGTCAATACGTCAAATGTCATAATTGTTATAGTTGTTTAGATTAGTGATGTAACGCTTTACAGAAGAACATGTCGAATCCCTCTAGTTGCGTGTATATATGATTGTCTATAAATGATTGTGTAGATGGTGGACGAACCCTATTGAAAAATCAATTGATTGTTGTGTTTCAGTCGTTGTTCTTGTTCATGTCGATCCTTTGGAAATCGTAATCCTATGTTCTACAGATGGGTGATGAATGACATTGCTTTAGGGGATAATGGATTCGTAGTAAGCCATGGTGTTCGTTGTTATTATAAGCAAAAATATTCGGAAGTGTTGTCAACTTGTCATCGAATTCATGTCGCTATGTAACTTTTATGACATGTTATGAAATCATAATAATAAAGCATGAAATCATTTTAACATAAAGGCATATGCATATCATTATTCTAGTTTGAAAGAATTTGGCCATTGTTAGAAAATAGAATCATAAGCAAAACAATAATAATAATCGATAAACCGAGTTTGTTCCATGTAACGAAAGACAAAAAATTACCTGAGAATGAAGTGGAAGGTATGACAAGGGCGTAGATGATTGTGCAGAAGACGATGAACAGCGATCACAAGATCACCGGTTCAGATAAACAGATGGCGTTTAATGTTGTTATACAGTCCTCCGACCTATCCCATCGTATTCTTTCATTCCAAAAGGCCGGAGGATTATGACCCTACTCTTCATCCACCAGATTAAGTACAAAAACACCCGATTCTTTTGGTCATAGATGGAAGGTGCTCGTTTGCAGGAAAAAATAGACCGTTATTTTGTGGCCGGTAAGTTACATAACTAGTCCTTGAGGATTAGGTACCTTTATGCTTTTGTTCTTTATCTTTCAGTTTTGCATTAAAAGTCCTTTAAATACAAGGTTCTTTACAGTTTAGTCACAAGATACTTGGTTTCCATCAAAGAGCTTCTAACTAAGTGATCCTGGGTGGAGCTGCAAACAAACCGAACATCCAGTGAACATTTTATGAGTCGTTTGGCAGGAAGTTTATTTGTGTTTGTGCATAGAAATTTTAGTTGTATAGTTAAATGAACGGGCATGAATATAGGTCGCGCTCGTTCAACGTTCGATAACGACTTCGTTTGTGTTCGTTAGGGTTTTTAATTTCATAATTTTATTTAAAAACTTCAAAAATTCTCACCAATATTATATTTAATAAGTATTATTGTATTAGTGTATTGTGCATTACATACCTTTTTAACAATTTAGGTTTACAACTTCGTATCGTCTCCTACACAAACGAACGTTCATTTCCCTAAGGAAAAATTACACTTTTCGTCCTTTATGTTTGTACCAGATTGCAGTGGATGACCTTTAACTTTAATAATTACAGTCGCAGTCCTTTATTTGAAAAACGGATTGCACCCTACATCCTTTAACCCTAACCTTGTTAAAATTTTTAGTTAACTCAGGCATGTGCCCTACACATGAGGATAAATTGGTAATTTTACTCGTTTGTTTACAAAATAAATATATATATTTATATATAAATACACATAAAACCCTTTTCACTTCCCTCAACCATCTCTCTCCATCTCTCTATCCAACCTCCACCACCGCTGTCGCATCCAACAACCACCACACCAAATCCGTCCACCAAGCCCAACCACCACCACCACCAAATCTTATTGTGAATTTTCGTTTCATTTTCAGTCAAGATTCAATCGACACACATTAGAAAATCTTGAATTCCATACGGGTTTGTGAAAAAGTTCACATCTTGTTGTGAATTACTGCTTCAATTTCATGTTTATTGTGATGGTTTATGTATTAAAGATATGAGTGTCCCTGTTTTTTTTTTGGAAGACGACAACATGAGGGTATTATTGTCTGGGTTTTGAAAAAGATTAAATTTGGGGAAAAGTGAATATAGTGAGAGATGGGGAGTTGCAGAGAGTGAAATGAGAGGGAGGGTGATTCATCTCACATATATTTTGCTTTTAGTTATATTAGTATATTTCAACCTGCAACTTGCCCTTTAAACTTTGAGTTCATGAACTACACGATCATCACCAGCCGTTGCTTTTAAACTGTGAGTTCATGAACTACACGGCTTGATATGCCCTGCTTTAGCACGAGGAACAGGAAGGAACATATATGTAATATGTTCAGAGATGGTGGTGACACTGGCGTCCAACGATAATGAGTGATGGTAGAGGCTGGTTGGAGAGAGAGAAGATTGGCTGAGAGATTCTAAGGTTAGGTTAGAGTTGGAGAATTGGGGAAGATGATATTTCTGTACAAATGTAATATTTTTGGTTTTATTTATTAATAATTAATGAACATTCTAAATAAAAATATAAAATGACTAGAATACCCTTAAGTGGATAGACATAACTGAAAATTTTAACCTGGTTAGTGTTAAAGGACGAAAGGTGTTATGCGTTTTCCAAATAAAGGACTGTGACTGTAATTATTGAAGTTAAAGGTCATCCATTGCAATCTGGTACAAACATAAAGGACGAAAAGTGTAATTTACCCTTTCCCTAATAAATGAACACGGACAAAAAAATCTTGTTCTGTAAGACTACAAAGGGGCAGGGCATGTGACAGCCACATCAGCAAAGAGGCATGGTAAAAAAGCACGAAGTGAGAGAGGCGTGAAAGTGACGTTTTTATAAAATAAAAAATAAACAAAGAATCAATCAAAACCAACCCAAAATCTACCAACCAATGAAAAGTCACCACCTCATCACCCAAAAGTCCCCAATGCCGGTGAAGATTTCCACACCTCACACACCACGCTAGGGCTGTGCAATGGTTCAGAACCGGACCGAACCGAACCGAACCGGAACCGAACCAGAACCGTTAATTGCTAAATTTAAGAACCGGAACCGAACCGTATTATAACGGTTCCGGTTCGGTTCTGAACCGGTTAAACGATTCTCGTGTAATCGGTTCTCGCGGGAACCGGTTGACAATTAAATCGTAAAATTAACAATTCAATAAAAACGAACCAAGCCATTTAAAATATTAACTAAGAGTTGCAACATTCAAAGTTCAAACCAATCAAAATAAAAGTAGCAAAGCAACAATAAAAAATTTCAAGCCATAAAACAAACTCTAAATAAAATTATTACAACCATCGTGTTAACAATTAAAACAAACATCTTCAAACTTCATTCGATATTCATCCTCTCAATCTTCTCATAAACATCTAAATGAAACCAAGTGTTTGCAATTTAAAAAAATAAACGAATAATGCATCTGCTGTATTTACCAAGCGATACACTATTTATATACACATTTACAATTTGATCAACATTGATTTGATTATTTTTGTTCAATTTTTATTTTCACATACAGAAAACTATATGTATCATAAAGCAAACATCTAGAAAGAAAATATATGCAATCATAAAAAAAAGGTCAGGTAGAATAGCGTACTTGTATTTGCAGGGTGTTGATGGAATGAACTTGTATGATAGCAATTAGGGTTAGGGTTGAGAGATGGAGAAGAATTAGAAGATGAAAGATGAGATCGTGGAATGAATATAAGAGGAGAGAAGAAGAATTAGAATGGTCGTATGATGTTGAAAAGCTCATTAATAAAATAGGGTTTTAAATATTTATAATCCCAATTGGTTCTAGCGGTTCTTTAACCGGAACCGTGGTTTTAACCGGAACCGAACCGGGAACCGTTTTTACCCAAATTTAAGAACCAGAACCGGACCCTATATACAAAAATACAGTTTTGATCTAGCGGTTCCGGTTCGGTTCCCCAGTTCTGGCGGTTCTGAACCGTATACTGCTCAGCCCTACACCACGCCACCCCGACGGCCATTTGGAGTTAAGCCAATATAATAGCCCTTTGTATAAATTGAGTGAACTCAAATCAATCAATAAAGCAAATAAACACCAACAGTATCAACCCACTTCTTGAACACTGAGTCATGATTGGCATATAAAAATAATAGGTAAAATAAGAAACTGGGTAGCCATTGAAACACAGTTTAAACAGAAAACAGTAACATTTGACGTCTTAAAGAGATTGGTGTCCAGAATCAAAAGTACAAGATAAACAACTAGCTAGATAAACTTAAGATCTAGGCTTCTCTTTCTTCTCCTTAAAGAGAGCCAAAAGAGACACACCGGAAACCTTCACAACCTTAAACCTGACTCCGGGAATATCTCCCACAGCATGCCCTTTCCTTCCAAATCCCGCAATCAACACCTCATCCTGTGCAAAAACACAAATTATAAACTATGAGTCCACTTATTACTACTATAACTTGTCTTTTAAAAGAAATCAACAGAATGCATACATTTTCTTCAATGTAGTTTAAGCAACCATCATTGGGAACAAAAGCTGCAATCTTCTTTCCGTTCTTGATTAGCTGAACTCTAGCACACTTTCGGATAGCAGAGTTAGGCTGTTTGGCCTCAATACCACTGTAAAAATGTTGAGCAAATTGTAAGCTTTTTTGAAGCTAGAAATGGAGAAGGGAAATAGGGAGTGTTTGGTTACATCTTTTCAAGGACGATGCCTTTAGCATGAGAAGAACCAGCAAATGGCTTCTTCCATTCGTTACCAAGGTGAGATTTCTTGTACGACTTGTCGGCCCACCTTTGCCTTCTGCGGTGGGACTTCAGCTTACGACCCGCTCCCATTCCATGTGTCTTCCTGCAAGTCATGCAAAAGTTGATACAAGTTAAAAAAAAGCAGGTGAAAACTTGTGACAATAATACAGAATAAAATCACCTAATTCACATTTTGAAGGTTTAACAACTAATAAACTGCACATAAAAAACCATGTGTATAATTAAATAAAAATAGCTTCATATTTTTCTTACTTCGTTCTCATTGCTAATGTGTCTGATGAACCATACTTTTGCCCAAACGTTTTAAAACAAACACTTCAAACCTATGCAGTTAATACCGGTGATATATCGGTCCCCTAGTAAAATATCGGTGTCATATATCAGTCAAAATATTGGTGCCAAAAAAAAAACCGAAATTTGACCAATATAACCGATATATAATATATATAAATTATGCGTGATATTAAAATTATTGATAGCCCACCGATATCTCACTGAGATAACCTATATCTCAAATATCGGTCCTTGACCGATATCCGATATTTTACCGAATTAACTGCATAGCTTCAAACTTCTAATTGCACCACTATCATAAACAACTACAGTGTAATTGCAATGAAACTTGCATTCTCTTGGCCAAAAAGGAAAAAAAGCACCAAACTTGTGATACTTTATGCACTGGTTATAGAACAATTTCCACAAAACAACTATATACAGAAATGAATAACTTACAACAATTAAAAACTATTTGTAGTTCATGAGATATTATTAACTAAATAAACCATATATAGTAGATTTGATGATTCGGACATGTAAACAATGATGGCAGTAAAACAATGTCATCCCTCACCAATAACTAAAGGTTCAGCAAGTTTCGTCATTTGGATCTAAAGCTCTTTTTCTATATTACATAATTCATGTCTTATATACTCCATAAAACATCAAACCAACCAATCACAGACATAAACCATAAAACAGATAATTTAGCAGTGAGTGAGCACTAGGTATGGAAAAAGATATATATACGTACCCCATGTTTGCCTTGCCTGAAGAAGCTAACCTTGCAAGTAGAAACCCTAGCTCTGGCTCAACGGCGATTTTGTGGTTTTGTACACCTCATTCAATGGGCCAATGTTGGGCTTTTCTTGTCAAAACATCAAGTAAGGCCTTATTTCGGGTATATTAATAGCGATATATTATAGTAAAGGTGCATAAACCGGGTTTTTTTAATACCCGGGTATGGGTAGTGGTGCACAAATCGGGTTTTTTAAAAAACCGGGTTTCGGGTAGGATCGGGTTCGGGTCGGGTCCGGGTTCGGGACCAAAAATGTATACCCTATATACCAGGGTTCGGGTCGGGTTTTTTAAAACCCGGGTATTATAATACCCTATTTCCGGGTTCGGGTATTCATCGGGTACGGTTCGGGTATGCATCGGGTTGGGAAAAAACCCGCACCGGGTATTAAAAAAACCCGACCGGAACTATGCTTATAATTAGAAACCTAATAATTAAACAAGATTACATCAAAGTGCATACATAATTTTGTTAAATCATAAGAACTAGAAGTCTTAATGCTTGAAACCTAATAATTAAACAAGATTACATCAAAGTGCATACTTTTTGGTCGTCTTCGTTTTTTGATCGTCTTCGTTTAGTCTTCTTCTAGTGGGCTGAGGAGTGAGGATTCTTCAGTACTGGATGTTTGGGTTTCACACTGTAATGTCGATACACAGAGCCACACAGGGGCGAATAAGTTATTAAACCCTAGATTTGTTTTTAGTTATTAAAAAAAACGCAAAAACACAAAAAAACGGTCTTTAAATGACTTGTTCACTTACCCTTGTTGGTTGGTGTTGGTCAAATGTGATGGGCTAATGACTTTGGGCTTTTAAACCAAAAACAAAAAGGATAGAAGAAAAAATGGGACTCTGGTCTAAGGCTCGAGGGAAAGTTTCCTGCAAGAAAAAAAAATACTTTCAGATTTTAATTTAACAGTGAACACTTTCTACAAATTACAAGGAGAGTCCCATAAACATATTAGTTTGCTCTTTAAAAACCGGATTTCGGGTATTATAAAAACCGGGTTTCGGGTTTTTATAAAACCGGGTTTCGGGTATAAACCGGGTATAAAAAAAAACCGGTTCCGGGTTCGGGTTTTAGACCAAATATGCATACCCGGTCCCTACCCTACGGGTAGGGTCGGGTTCGGGTATAAAAAACCCGGGTTTTATAATACCCGGTTCCGGGTTTTTTTTTCGGGTCCGGGTCCGGGTTCGGGTTTTTTGTGCACCACTAGGTACGGGTATGGCTGCGTTTTGAATTTTCGGGTAATTACCCTGGATCGGGTTCGGGTCCGGGTATTGATCAGGAAATCTATAACCCAGGTTCGGGTTTTTTATACCCGGGTATTAGAATACCATATTTCCAAGTTCAGGTATTGGTCGGGTATGAAAAAAACCCGGATAGGTATAAACATGAACTTGGTAGTTTTTTTGTTTCCAACTTCATTTTTGAGTTTATAAACATGAACTTTAATTATATAAAATGTTAATTTAACAAGATTACATGTTACTAGGAACTAGAATAATCAACGTGCATACATTCCTAAAACCCGGTTTCAGGTATTTGTAAAACCTGGTGCGGGTAATCCTAAAACCCGGGTACGGGTAAAGATGAGCATTCGGTACCGGTACTGAACCGGTACCAAACAATACCGGGTATATTCGGTACAGGTACCGGTACCCATTTTTCCCGTTTTTCGGCACCGGTACCGGTACGATACTAGTAGAACGGGTACCCTGCTCATCCTTAGGTACGGGTATTCCTAAAACCCGGGTATGAGTATTATTAAACCCGGGTATAAAAAAACCCAGGTATAAATCGGGTACGAAAATACACAGGTTCGGGTACTGATGAGAATATGCATATCCGCACCCTACTCGTAGGGTTCGTGTTTAAAAAAACCCGAATTGTTTAATACCTGGGTACGAGTTTTTGTTTCGGGTCCAAGTTCGGACCTCTAGATTATAGCCTACCAAATTGAACTTCGCCCTATTTTAGTTTTTTTTTAATAGATACAAATTATATAAGACCCATTTTTAATTTGGTGATGTTTCAAATAATTTTAACTAGTGATATTCCTCCGCGCTTCGCGGTGGGGATTAAGTCGGTATCAATTTGGTTCGTTACAGTACCTGCACTCAATATAGTAATTGAAAGAGAAAGCATTACATCAACCGAAAAAATAACACATATTGATATGGTACCTATATATGTTGTTCAGTTGATATCGGTTCGGTTCGCTTGCATTTTATGTTTATTTTATTTCAACATTACGAATTTTTTTTTGATAACGGATATTCTGCCGCTATCGTACCAAGACCAATCGAAACCAATTGAACAACATTTGTATCGGTACCAACATTGTTTTTTAGTTTTTTTTTGCTTTGAGTAAAATGCACAAATAGTCCCTGTGGTTTGTCAAAATTTCGCCTTTAGTCCCCAACTTTTCAAAATTACATGCGTGGTCCCTGTGGTTTGCTCAGTTGTTACTCGGATAGTCCCTAGCGTGGATAACAATTAGTTTTCTCTGTTAAGTACATGTAACATGACAAAATTACCCCTACTAATTAAATAACAGTAAAAGATAATTAATCTTTCAAAAATTAAAAAAAAAAAAGCAAACTTTTATTTTATTGTGGGGCCCACCCACAACCCACTTATCTTCCACCACCACCACCACCACCACCATCTTCAACCTTCACAACAACAATCGACAAACAAAAATCAAAATCAAGCAAATCATCACTACTTATACACACAACATACAGATTAACTACGAGATTAACAAAATAACATGATTCAGATGAAGGGGAGAGAGTTGAACGTTGCTCCACTGTTCACATCGCCGTTCAAATTGATGAAGGGGACCATCATTGTTAAGATTCAGATGGAGGGACCCGTCGCCGTTCAAATTAAGATGAAGGGCACCCGTCACGTTCAGATTCAGAAGAAGTAGAGCCTTCACCGTTCAGATTCAGATGAAAGGGGTCGTTCACGTTGTCGCCGGAGCTTCTCTATCTCCCCTCTCGCGCCACTCTCTCTCTCTCTAACTTTCCTGTTTTTCTCTCTCTCTCTCTAAGCTTTTCTCTGTATCTCTCTCTCTTTCCCTCTCTAAATTTTTCAGATTTGAAAAGGGGTGTGTCTTAATGGGTGTAGGTAGAGGTGGGTTGTGGAGGTGGGTGGTGCAGGTAGAAAAGATGAAGTTGGGGGTGAAGATTAGATGTTGATTTTTAAATAAAAAGTGGGTCCCACTTAATTTATTAAAGTTTAGTTATATTTTTTATATATTTAAGTTAATGTATTTTAATGATAAGAGCATTTTAGTCAATTTATATGGATTTAACAGAGAAAACTAACTGCCATCCACTATAGGGACTATTCGAGTAACAACCGAACAAACCACCGGGACCACACATGTAATTTTAAAAAGTTGAGGACTAAAGGTGAAATTTTGACAAACCACAGGGACTATTTGTGCATTTTACTCTTTTGCTTTCAATAAAATAAATTGATACTGTATCGCTACCATATTGTACCGAACATCATCGGTACCGGTATACATTCCGTTTTATTGTTTCCTATTTGATAACGGGTACTATGAACGTATCTTAAAAGTTATATGAGAGAACAAAATATACTTAAATTAATTAAAGTGATAAACCAATAAAATAATAAAACCTTAGAAAAAACAATATTGAAAAAACTCAAAAACAATTGTTCCCCTCTTTTTATTTCAACATTACGATATATATTTTTTAAACGGATATTGTGTCGCTATCGTTCCAAATTCAATAAAAACCGATTGAATAACATCTGTATCCGTATTTTTTTTAGTGTTTTTGCTTTCGATGAATTAATATTGTATCTACCATACCGTACTGAACAACATCGGTACCAGTATATATTCATTTTTGTAATTTCTTATTTGATAACTGGTATTTTGATCGTATCTTAAAAGTATATAAAAATATATGTTTAAATCAATTAAACGAATAAAATAATATAATACTAATAAAAACCTAAAAAATCAATATTAATATAAAATCAAATTTACATAAAAAATCAAATTTACTGTTCATGAGCTCTTGCTATTAATATGTATAATAATAATATATATAGTGGATTATTTATATAGAGAGAATAATGGTGGTTATAATTGTGTGTTCCGATTCCCAAACATAAACGTCGTCATTATGGAGAATAGACTCTTACGCTAAGTATTAGGAATGTTCATAGTTAACACAAGTAGTACCGTCTAAGTCGGTTCGACAAGTTTAAGACTTTAGATCTAAGTAGTTTGGCCACTGTTCAGTCTTAACAATTTAATGATCTGATCAGCATCAAACTTTAAACTGGTCATTTAGTCTTTTTTGTTATTAACTTGTATTTTTAGAATATGTGGCTTTGTATTGATGTAATATCTAAGTTATAAAGAAGGTAGTTTAGATGTATTTATAGATTAAAAGCCTAGCAAAGGCCTGTTTGTTAGATTGAACTCTATGGTTTTGTTACCTAATGGACAAGAGTACCTTTTTTTTCTAGCATGTTGCTAGTTCTCTTTTATAAGTTAGATTCCGTCGTATTAAGAAATAACAGTCAAGACGGAACCTCAACTCGTCAAACCGCGAAGGCGCTAAAAGCACTTTATCCAGCTAACTACCCAACTGTTGGTTGTCGTTTTACAAAAAAATATTTAAAAAATCAACAAGCAGGTTCCGTTAAAATTGGCTTTAAAAACCATGAACACCCCACAAAATATATATGAATCCTCACTTTTTGGAGCCGTCCCTACCTCATGATGATAAAAAGGATAAATCAAAGGCATAAAAATCTTGGCCATTGATAGGGTCTTGCATTATCCTAACACATAAAGATTTAAAAAAAAAAAAAACAGTGATAATGGCATGCCAACTGTTGCATACTTGCATGTTACTAGAAAATAAAAACAATATTATTACAAATCCTTGCAATCTCAAAAGTCAAACTCAACTCTAAAGTTCAACAACATCCTATACATAAGGCTGCAACTCCATCTCCTCCAAAAGATCATAAAACCAAAGCATCCACCTTCAGTCATCCACTCCAGTCAACAATCCTGATCACAAATCATTATGCATATCACTAATAAAAGCAAAAAGTAATCAAACATATTCTGATTAAAAAAAATCAAACATATATACCTGCAAATTATCTTGAATCACCTCTTGCCCTTCATAAAAACCCCAAACTTCTTTAACATGTTTCCATTCTTTTTCTTGGGTGATTCTTCTTCCAAGTCCTCGGAGAAAGGCGAATTCAACTTCCCACCAATGGTGCGAGTATCAAGAGACCCTGTTCTCTCCACAAACTTCCCATTATTCGCATCGGACAGCATGGCGGCTGCGGCCTCTGCCGCTTTTCTCCACTGATCTGTTTGTACTTTCAGCCGCCTCAACTCAGCTTCCATTTCAGCATTTGCCGCCTGAGCTAAATCCAATTGCTCTGTTACCCTCTCCACTTGTTTGCCACTTTTATTCACTTCTTCGGTTAAATAACCGACTTTTGTAAGTGCTTCTTTTTCAGCAACTCTTGCAGCTTCTGCAGCCGCAACAGCTTCATCATTCGCCTGACTTTTCTCCATCTTTAGTTTTTCATTTTCGTCTTTGATGTTTTTTAGTTCAGTTTCTTTCTCAAACTTAACCCGTTTCAAATCTTCCACATCCGCTTCCAATTTCCTTATATCAGTAAAATCAGTAAAATCGGTAAAATCTTCAGTTTCTTTCTCTGTTGCAAATTCGGTTTTCTCGAGCTTTTGATTCAAGTTCTTGTTTTCTTCTGTTACGTTTTGCAGTTTTTCTTCTCTCTCTACCAGTTTTGCCTTCAGATTTTCTAACTCAAATTTTGACTTCTCCAAATCTGTCTCTAAAATCAAAACTTTTTGGTTTGATTCAGATCTTACTTGTTCCACATGCTCATAAGCACTCCGTATCTGCAACGTGCTTTGAATATACTGCTCTTGATACCTCTTTTCAGCTCTCTCTAGTTCTTCCTTCCACTTTCGCACCTCCGTTTTTAAACCGTTAATCTCTTCTTGATCATCTTCATCGTCATCGTCGTTATCGTCCCCTGCAGCTTTACTGTTTTTCATCTCAAGTTTGTTAACAATTCCTTCCAAAGAATCCACTTTAGCTTTCGATTTCTCCAATTCCACTGTTAACAAATCATAAGATTTCATAGCTTCCAGTTTCTCTAACCGCAGCGTCTCTTCAGTTGACTTTGCGGTTTCCAATTGTTTGTGTGTTTGACTCAAGAGTTCCAACGCTCTAGCCTCGGAATCCTGTGAATCCTTCAGTAGGATTTTGAGTTCATCAACTAACGCAAGTGTTTCAGATAGTTCCAGCCGTAACTTCAGCATTTCATCATGTGCCGATTCTGCATATTTAGCATGTGTCGCTTCGGATTCCGTAGCCTTCTCAAGCTGCATCTTAAGCTTCTGGACCTCATTCACCGTGGCAGCTAAGGCGGCAGAATCTAAAGAGTGGTGTTTATGAACCGCCTCAAGTTCAGATTCCCAGGCCCGGTCCCGGTCCTGTGAGATCTTTCTAAGTTCTTGAAGTCGGGATTCTTCAGACGCTGAAATCTCGTCAAGCTGTTGTTGTGAATCTTGATACTTTTCGGACATTTCAGTAAGCTGCTTTTTCACCTCTTCGGCTTCCTCATCGGCACGTTTTTTTGATGACTCTGATTGGATAAGCTGGTCCTTTGTCTTCTTTAGTTCTTCTTGGAGATTAGCAAGCTGAGTTTCGAGTTCGGATACTCTGCTAGGACGTTTTTTCTGCATTTTATGCACAAAGACTAGTAACTCATTTGACAATAAAAATTAAGGCTAGATAGGTGACAGGTCAAAGATGTCGGGTAACGGGTCATTTTTAATATGGATGAGAAGGGGTGAATTGTTGCGCTATCACTTTCTGTAATTTTTTTCAAAAGAATTTATAAACAAACAAATCATTCAGAATAACTTATAAATGCGCTAATTATTATTCAAAAGTAATAGCTTATGATAAAAAAAAATTAAGATGTTAATAAAAAGGTTCAGGAGGTTGACAAGGGGTGCAAACAAGCCGGGCTCGGGCTCGTTTAACTTGTGAAAACTCGAGCTCGGCTCGATTCCAAGCTTTGTTTCTAAAGCTCAAGTTTGGCTCATTTATTATTTAATAATTAATTTATTATTAATTATAATTATTATTTTATATATAATAATTAAGTTATTTTTCATAATAATTTTATAAATAGGATATTATTATTTAAAATATATATTTAATATATTAATTATAAATTATATAAAAAGTGGGCTCATTTAACCTCGCAAGCCGGCTTGAGCTCGATAAGCGAGGCTCAGGCTCGTTTACTAAACGAACTCATTTTTAGGCTCGGGCTCAAGCTCGTTTAAGCTTGGCTTGTTTCGGGTGTCTTTTTAACCAAGCTCGAGTTGCTCGGCTCGTTTGCACCCTGTAAACTTTTTTCAGCCCCTTTGGCTCAGTTTGCGTGTTCTCATTACCTCTCAATCTATACCCCTAAACATGTCACATGCTTGACTTAAGCAGTATTATACCTCAGACGTTGGAGTGCGAGGTGACCGTCGATCAACAATTTTTGGACTTCTGACTTTAGGTGTTTTGGCAACTGGATTTTGCGACGAAGAATTATCAGCCTCTGTTCCTGAAGTTTTGAGCTGCCTGACAGCTTTTTGCGTCCTCTGTGGCACCTCCAAGGTTGCAGCTCTTTTTACAGATCAGATTCATTAACGTGTTAATTAGTATTTGATTATATAAATAGATTGGTAAAAAGACGCTACGCTGAATAATTACATAAATTTGCACTTGTAATGCATTTTTCAGAGCTAATTAACAATTTGTAGTAAGGTAAAGAGCAAAATGGTAATTTTAACTTCAACATTTTCCAAAAATGGTCTGCAAAAAGATTTGCATGTACATGAAAAATAAACTAAGGGCCACTTGTTCTAAAAATGTCAAAGAATTAAAGTGCTTCAGATAATAAAAACTATAAGTGGACAACATGAAACAGGGACTCACTGTTCAGTCAGTATCCAAAAAGACCACTCTTCAAACTAATTAAAAAGCAGTCAACTTTAAAAAAAGCAAGAACACATCATATTTATAAAAGACTAAGCCCATGACCTACGTGTAAACTGACAAAATTACTGCAATAGTGCAATGTACCAATTTCAATGCATGTAATACCAGTCACACAAGCATGATTACTTTGGATCTCATACCTTGTTTTAGGAGTTTGCATTGTCTAATTTAACCTTGAACGAAAGCAATTCTTTAAAAAGGCCCACCTGAATAAAGCAGTTGACCCACAATTCCTATAATTGTTTTCAGAAGAATGCTTGGGTCAGAAAAAATAATTTTATAAATATATGTATGCAATGCATATGTGAAGGATATAAATAAATGACATCATGAAGGAAACCCATACTTTAATCAATGTCAAATAAAAGAAATCAACAACATTATTTGAACAAACAACACAATCTTGGTTCCTTCAAAGAAACTCCATACTCCATAAAAACTACCCCCACTCACAACAACAAAAACTAACACCATAGAAATAAAACTAACAGTGCTCCAAAGAATAAACCGAACGAAAATATAAGCGTGCTTTCTTTCTTAAAATAAAAGGTACAACTTCAAGAGATTGTGTACAAAGAAATAAAATCAAAGTTGATTCTTGTTGTTGGATGAAGAAGATTATAAGTTGAAAAAGATGTGACAATAGAAAGAAAGACAAATGTTATTAGACAAACAATCTTTATACTTTTCTTCTATAACTTCATTTTTACACTTGTGTGTTTAAGCTGAATAAAAATCTATACTGTACTAATTACACAATATCATACAGCATATATAAAATATGTATCAAATACAGATAAAAAGTAGTGGAAATCATTATTATCCACACAACCTCAACACCATGATAAAAAGAAACAAAGACAGCTTTTTATCAAGCTGTTTCAGGTGTTGATACAACATTTGTAAATACACACCCAACCTGGCCTAACATAGATTTTGATCAAAAAGATAAAACAATAACAGCATCTGGAGGAACACATATAAATCCAAATATGGTACTCCAAGTACTAAAACAAAAGTCCAAATTTTGTGCCTTAAAATTCGAGTTTTTCAATTTAATATTATAAAGCTGCTAGAGTGTAAGATATTTTTTTTTCTTTTCAGTTTCAAACTGTTTAATTCGAGTTTTCCATAATAATTAATGAATAATCCTGATTAACAATTGACATATCTATTTTAGTTCTGAACAAAAAGGGTACTATTTTTATTTAATTAATAGTTAAAATTAAAATCTTGAAGTTATATATAGCTCAAAAAATCACTCAAAATCTTTAAAAAAAAAAAAAAAACTCACATGCTGACAGAAAAGACTTGTTATAAAATGAAGCCAGTATTGATTTTGACTGGAAACTGGAAACTCCTGTAAAGACAAAGAAGCTGCTGCATTCAAGTTTTCATGATGGTGGATTTAATGCCATCTTGAAATACACATAAATATAATATAATATAATATAAAATATATATTTACGGTAGGTTAGAAGCTCTCAATAAGTGCAATAAATTCAAAATCTGAAGCAATTAGATTTATACACGCAGATTCTCTGGAGCACACATAAAATCACATATGGGCATACCAAACCACCACCTAATCAACAAACAAAACTAATTTCATACACATTTTTTTAAATAGCAAATTGAAACGAAAAAAAAAAAGAGTTTACAGTTCACTACGCATATATTGCAGCAACAAAAAGCTAATCCAAACAAAAAAAAAAAGTGAAAAACCACCAAAAACTAGATATATGAAAATGTGGCTGCAAAAAAAAAAAAAAAAAAAAAAAAAAAAAAAAAAAAAAAACAGCTTATGAAAGCTATACTGAAGAATGCAACTAAGTCTAAAGTTAACGTTGATAGAAAGAACTCAGAGGAAGAAAAACATAAAATGTGTAGAGATACATACCTGAGAGAGAAATGAAAGGTGGATGTATGTAGCAGAATGAATGTAGTAACTGGATTGGGATGAAATGGGGGAAAGAAACCCTAGGAAGATGAAGAGGGAGGGAGGGAGGGTGTTTTGTTTGCAGTTCCCCAAGTGACTGACTACTCTTCTGCTAAAAGTGAGGAGGTGAGGGAACGGTTGTCTTGTGATTAAATGGGGAGTGTTTACTTGTGAAATGCACGCGCTCTTTCAGACGCGCGCTCTCACTGGCAAGAGTCACATGCTTTTTGTGGGGTTTTTTTGACACCCTATTGGGCCATTGTTGAAGCTTGTTAAATTATATTTCACAATAGCTATCCTTCATATGGAAGAGCGTTTTAAAGCGTTATTTTTAAAGCGTTATGTAAGTGCGATTTAACTAACCCAATTTTTAACTAATTCGTTTTTGTTTAACTAGAAATTTAAAAACCAAAAAAAGAGTGATTGGTTAGGTGGTCCCAACAATAAAACCATTCTTAACGGCTGTTAGTTGTGTAACACCCTAAATTTAAACCCATGATATTTATAATAATTTGTACCATTTCTAATAAAATTGATTACAAAACCTGTTTTCCATGTTAAAGTTCATAATTTACATCTAACTTAACTTCTAATAACTTAGTTGAAAACATTTAAAAGATGTTCAACAATATGATTACAACCCATATACAAGGACTACAAAAGTTTTAAAATATAGCGGAAGCTTCATTTATCGTGTTCGGTTCTTGACACTGCTTGACCACCATCCGTAAGGTCCATCTAGCCACCTAGGGTCAAAACCATTAGAACATTAGTTTTGACTTTGGGAAATAAGGTTAAACATATGTTACACATTAGTTTAAATAAAATGAAAAATATAAAATTTCCTGTCTCCACCGTAAATTACGGTATTACCGTAATTTACGGTGACATCTGGGAATTCTTGGTTCCACCGTAAACCAGTAGATCCTCACCGTAAACATTCTGGCATCTACCGTAAATTACGGTAACACCGTAATTTACGGTATCACCTGGGAATTTCTTGTCTTGTTTGTTTGATCATTACAACAAGATTCCAACTCTCGAATTTCGATTCATCTATGATACCGAAACATTAAAACCTCATATTACTTAAATGTTATATATTAACCAATCATCAAAGATCTTTCAATCATAATTCGAAGTATTAATCATGCCTTGTTAGATTGTTCGACCCGTTTAGACACCAAGAGTTAATCATCAAACCATGTAATTCAGACCTCAATTTCAAACAATTGTCTTGACCCGTCTCACTAGATTAAGACGAATAGTCACTTCCGTAATATATATTGATTCATCTTGTTTGCCATGTTTTTAAACTACAACGTAAATTTATCAAATAATACCTAATGTAACGAAACGGCAATTTCGTACCTTTAGAGCACGCCTTTCCCCCGTGAATTCCCTTCGGCTTGTCCGCTTGATGATCCGGACTCTTTGCCTAGAAAATTCAGTTTTACAACTTGTTTAGAACTCTTTCCATGACCATATTCATATCATTGTGAAACATGATCAAATCTGCGTTCTCATCAATTTAACATCAAAATCCTCACTTAGGCATTTCTACAAACACCTAACGGGTCAGATTTTCCTACCATCATCTCCAAGTTCATGACTTGCAAACAAAACCTCAAATTTCACTTTAATTAGTAAACCTTGCACACATTTTAGCATCAATATCACAGGAATTACCTCCTATAATGAAATTTATACTAGAATTATCATTCAAATCCTAGTCATCATCATCATCTAATAAAACCCATAACCTAGCTTCCATGGATTCATAGAATTTCCTGAATTTGGGCATGATTTCTCAAATAGTTAACTAGGTTGTACTTCTAAACACCTATTCAACTTCAATCTATCCAAGTAACAGACATGCAAGCATCTAATTTCAGATTTCCAAAATCATGAGAATTTCAAACAAGGATTTAACACGAATTTTTACATACCTTATGATCCTCTTGTGATGAGGATCGATAATCTAAACTCGGATTTCGTTTTGGATCAGAATTTCATCTTCAATTTAAGAGATTTGTGAGATTAGGGTTCTTGGGTTGGGGGTGTCGCCCCCTGCTTCTCTCTGATCGACCAACACCTCTAATTGAAGTGTTTGGTTTATTTTTATTTGTTCTAATTAGTTAAGTTTTCAATTTAAACGACTATGGTCCCTCAACTTTGTTCAACATATAGTTTGGTAACTTTTAATCAAGTTATAAGCTATTTCTAGACTAGTTTTTAACTAACTAGGTTAAAACTCTTAGTTAGTAAACTCCCATTTATTTAGGCTTTATAATTCTGATATAATGTTTTTATATTTTTGGGATGTTACAAGTTGGTAAGGATGTGGTTGGTGCCATCCAATGGCGCCAGCATTTCGGTGTTCGGGGCACCACCATGCCCAGGTGGCGGGGGACACCAAGGTGCAACGGATGGTCTTAAAGATTACTTAAATTTTTGTACTTACGTGGAGTCATTTTTTTTCTAGAGCCCTTAACACTTACGTTCACTAATTCTTCTTTGAAATTTGGATCTTTTGTCCGTTGTGAGACTGGTACCCTCAACCTCGTTGGGATAGGCACATTATTATCCCATCTTGGTACCACTAAAAAGTTTATATTGATTCACTTGAATTTATTTTAGTTGTGACTTATCTAATTCTTGTTGGGTTCAAAACTTCTGTTAGTCATACAAAAAATAATGAGAGTGGGATTTAATTATAATAAAGTTTTTTTAATATTTAGTTATATTTTATCGACCGTATAAGATATTACATACTGTGTGTTTCTTGAATCCTTAGACTAGTCAATTATTGGATTAGGCTGATGTGGTAGTCCGATGGCATCCTTACCCATTGGGGCTTTTAGTAAAGATGCACATATCGGGTTTTTTAAGAACCTAAAATCGGGTAGGAATCAGTGGCGGACCCAGGAATTTTTCCATGGGGGTGTAGAACATTTTTAAAAATTTTAGGCCCCTAGGTATATAAGTAAAAAAATCGGTTCGTATCGGGTCGGGTCGGGTCATGTAAAACAAACGAACATCAAACTAAATTTATATAATCATCAAAAACATGTCAAACCTTGTTACAAACATAATTAAAACGTCGACGCCCTACGGGTTTTCATTTTTTGAAATCTATCCAAAACATCATCTAAAATTAAAATTCTAAAGCAATTCTTTCTCTATATAACATAAGTTTATCGCTCCATAACATAATGTTTCAAATTTAATTTTAATTTTCAACTATTCAAGCCCTAGAAATCATAACGTAAGTTGTAATCACCCTAAAAATATATAAACAACATAATCACCCTAAAAATCATCTAAACAACCATAAACAACGTCAAAACACACAAAATTTCAAACCTATTTAACAACTTTATTACTCTTTTTTCTCCTATAATATCAACCAAAGTCATCAAAATAACAAAGAAACTTACCCGTGTTCGGATTCCGGTTAGATTTGGTGTCAAATGACGGTGGTATGGTGGCTGATTACGGTGGTCGCCGGCTGCTGGACTGTTGTCGTTGGGTGATGTTGTTCGTTGGCAATGCAGGGACGCAAGAGAGAGAGAGAGAGAGAGAGAGAGAGAGCGGAAGAGAAATTCTAAAGGTTTTGGACTTTAATTATTTTATTATAGTTTGAAATATTATTGGGTTTGGTTAATGGGCTAAAACTTAGTGGGCTAGCTAGTTAGGAATTATAAGTGGGTAAAGGTATGAGTATTTGGGTTTATTTAGTTAGGTATTAAAAGTTATATAATTTAGGTAGTATTTTTTTTTTAAAATAGAAGTTTACTAAAAAAATTTAAAATATAAATTGATAACACTTTTTATTGAAGGGATGCGGACGAAAAATTTCAAGGGTGCGGTCGAAAAATTCCAAGGGTTGCGGACGAAAAATTCCAAGGGGTGCGGACGGGATTTTCGACGGAAATTAGCACTAATTTTTTTTCCCCGGAGGTGCGCCCGCCCACCTTGGGTTGGGCTTGGGTCCGCCCCTGGTAGGAATCGTGTTCAGGTTTAGTCAACAAAGTCAAGAATTGGGTAGGGTAGGAACCGATTCCAGGTACGTTTGGGTTTTTGACCGGGTTTTTTCCACGTTTTGGCCGGTTCGGGTGCGGATTTTGACCGGGTAGAGGTGGAACGGGGTCCGGTGGTTCTGGTTCGGTTCTTTTTGTTACACCCGGTTTTGGAACTGGTATGTACCCACGGATCTGGTGAAAATTACCTTTAGTGAAAATAGTGGATGCTTAGCCTTTTCACTCTAAAACATGATTTAATCTTTTTAAACACGTTACAATATGCTGTTATATATGTTTAAATGTTAATTGGACATGTTACATGCCAGTTTTTCAGTTATAGATATAAAAATCTTATTTTGTAATCAATTAATCATATAATTACTTCAACAGCGATGGCATCATTTTACTTGATTTTCAGTCAATCGTTAAACAAAAAATATCCAAATAGTTTTCTGTCCAATTTAATAGTTCATGCTGGTTTACATAAATGTATTCAAGCACAAAAAATACTGTAACCAACAGGGTCATAATGATATAATTAATAAATCATTTAATTAAGTACTCTTATAAAAAATACAGTTACGTTTAGTATAGTTTATTACATGAATATCGTAAAAATATTTTGGTGGATTGGGGAGATAGGCCCACAAATTAACTCTTGTGATCTTGTCCATTGAGGGGAACATAATAAATATATTTTGGACAATAACATTTATGACACCGCATGGTAAAATGGGTCGTCTCTCTCGATCCAAAATAAAAGATTCAATAGTTACACATTGAGTCATTGACTATATTATTAAATTAAAATCAAAATGATTTGAGAAATCTAACAAATAACCAAAAATTGGACATCCCATCTTTAAAATACTATACTATTAGGCTAAGGGGTATGGGGTGTGGGTTGTAGGGCTGTCCGAAAAGCTCGCAGTTCGTAGCTCGTTCGAAACTCGTTTGGATTTAACTCGGAAAAAGCTTACTTGATTTGGCTCGGTTTGAAAGTGAGCCGAGCCGGCTCGGCTCCGTTAGAAAGTGAGTCTAGCTTGGCTCAGTTCGTAACGAGCCGGATAGGCTCGCATACCAGCTCGGCTCGGCGTAGCTCGGATTATTTTACTTTTAATATATTTTATTTTAGAGTAAATTACAAGTTTTGTCCTTTATGTTTGTACCAAATTTCAGGCGGTGTCCTTTGCCTTTAATGTTGACGAGTTTTGTCCTTAACGTTTCAAAATCCTGTACGTTATGTCATTTGAGACTAACCCAGTTAGATTTTTTTAGTTAAACATGATCATGTGCAAGGCACATGAGGGTATTCTTATCATTTACCTATTATCCTCAAAAACCAAGGACCAAACTATAACACTAACAAAGTTAGAGGACCAAAACCACAACACAACCAAACAAAAAGGGAACCCAAAACCTACAATCGCTGCAACATAACCGAAGCTACTTTCTGTCCATAAATCTTCAATCGGAGAAAAAACGCTTGAAATTCATTCATGGCGATGGCGAAAAATGATCTGACACCTCGAATTGCTCCCAATCTGGACCGGCATCTCGTGTTTCCGTTGCTCGAATTCACTCAGGAGCTTCAACTGTACCCGGACGATCAGATTCTCAAAGCGAAGATCGAGCTTTTGAACAACACTAATATGGTTGATTACGCTATGGATATTCACAAGTCTCTGTACCACACGGAGGATGTTCCTCAAGGTAGTCAAAGTTTTTATTTATGTTAGGGTTTTGAAGGGGTAAGGTCCCAAAAACCTCGTAATAGGTACTTGGGACCGTACCACAACCTTATCTTTTAGCCCTTTTTTTACCTTGCGCGGCCGCGCACTGGTCCCACAAAGAGAGCTCAAGAGAAAGATAGCAGACAACACTTGCGCGCTGAAAGGAAAATCATAAATCCTTGCGCCTCCCTCCATAGACAAAGGATGAAAATCCTAAGTTAAACACTTCCGCTTAATAATACCCAGACTTGGGTATTATTTACTCAACTGGTGCCACACGATAAGGAGTCACACCGGATTATGGCAATAACCGTCTAGAAGGCTCAATCGTGCACCACCAGACGGTTATAACCGTCTGGGACACGTGTCATCGTCTCAGGCTTCCCTGAAATCACGATGATGGCATGGAATTGAAGGAAAACCTCCACTTGCCCACTTTCCACGTGGCGATCCCCCAGCCGTGGATCTAAATAGCGATCCGTGTGCACTCACGTCAGACTAAGAAGATTAACGGAAGGATTAGTAACCGCTTACGGGGTTAGCATCTTCCGTTAATATTTCATCAACGAGTTTTCCCGCCCAAATTCCCGGTTATAAATATGAGAATAATTCAGGTATGAACTTCAAGTTACACACACTTCGTCAATACTTCTTCTTCTTCATAAACACATACTTATTCTCACGCCGGAGTCGGGTCACGGAGAAAACCTCCATTTTCCCCGTGACGAGGCTAACGGTGTTCTGTTTTGCAGCGTTCACCGGAGAAGAAGACCTGTCCCATCAAATCAAACGAGAGAGAACCACCCTTTTTATGCAGAACCTAACCACTAGATAATTTAATTCCGGTCATTTATCTAGTGTTTCTTCAGGTTTTAGTTATTGTTTTTCGCTGTTTTGGTTGGATATTTGTGGTTTTACTTATGTTGCTGTTTGAATTTTGTATGTGTTTGCCCTAGTGGCTTTGATTTGTATCAATGTTGATTTAAATTAGTACTAATGTAACTAAGTTTAATTTATGTGAAGAAAATAAGAGGCTATCTTTGCCGGTTTGGTGAGATAGAGATGGAGATAACGGATGAACGCAAGAAAATGAGATGAAACGAAACAAATTACAGATTCCATGTTGTCGGAATCGTCACCAGGAGAATCGGCCGGTTAACGAAGAAGAGGTGGGCATTTTGTTTTAAAAGTTTCAGGTTTTATCACATTAGGTGTAACAACTCGTATCAAAAGTCCTAATTATTTTATTATTTTATCTAAAAGGAAACCCTAATTAAGACACCCAAGTGATTCTACACAAACCCTAAAATTTTCAGAATTTTCAGAATCAGGATTAGGGCCCCTAAAACTCAGGGGGGGGGGGGGGTAAAACCCTAGTTACGATTATCTAAATAACTTGTTGTCCGTTTTGAATTTTTCGATTTCATCAACTCAGCAAGCCTAGTTAGGGACGTGGCTACCCTATGAAACTAGGCTACCCTTCGCGTCACGCGAGGGGGGGTCAATTTTTGTGTATAAATAGGGGTGTCTGGGACTTGAAATTGGGAGTTGAAACGACGTAAAAATTCCAAATACACACTGAGATATCGTAGAATTACTATCAAAACACACACGGATCACAAATCGTTGCCGCAAATCAGGGTAATAACTCGATCGCTGATACGATTCAATGTCCGATCGATTAAACTATCCAATGGATGTTTAAGTGCTACCCACATTAGGGTTTATGCTTTGTCATTCGTTGATTAATTCAATGGATGTTTAAGTATCGCACTTTGTCATTCGTTGTGAAGCTTTTAATCTCGTGAGTTATCGTAAATGCTGTATTAAGTTACTAACCGAGTTGTGTGCATGTTATTAATTTAGGTTAAAAGGCTAATCAGTAGGCTAGGCTCTGCTCAATTAAATCTGCAATGTGAGTCATTCTCTTTTTATCAAATTACTTTCAAAATCATGTTTATTTTCAAGGTTATAATTACAGGGATTAAGTCTATGTAATCTCCATATTACAGCCGGTATGTGGGGTTTTGTATACATTACTTGATAATCTTCACCATTGGACAACGAGTTAGCCAATGGGAGATATGACCATAGTCACAGAAACGAGTCGAGTGACAAATACCGAGGGTAGTTGGTTGATATAAAAACATTGTAATCACTCTTAATACTGTAAATTATAACAAATGAGTCGTTTTAGCAAAATGAATGATTCAATCAGTATTTCCCGCTGACAAAACCTTTTTCAAACATGTTTCAGGTGATCTGTTGTGATCCAGGAAAAGTGCCGAGAAGCACTACAAGCTTAAGGAAGTGGCTCAATATAAAATAAAGAAACATGTTTTGTAAACTAAAAGATTTCTTCGTGAAATCTTATGATTGTAAATTACCGGGATTTTATCCCGAATTGTGAAATAAAATAATCGGGGAAATTGCAGTTTTTAAAAAGATCCTGAAGAAAACTTCCGCTGTTAAATAAATACCACGGGATTTCTGTCCCGCGGCTCCTGAAACGGGTCAAACCGGGTCGGGGGCCGTGACAGAAAAAGGTGGTATCAGAGCCACTGATTTAAGCCAATTAAGTATTTAGAAAATACTTAATTTTCTACTTGTCATTATGTGATTATGTGTTTTCTTATTTGAATATTTGTGTACAGTATGGGTAAACAAAAGCTGTCAAACATCTATCTTAAATTAGATAGGTCATCCAACGAGAAGGGAAGTTCATCCCAAACCAAATCCTCAAATCACTCTGTAATTCCTGAAGAAGGAATATTTGTGCGAAAGGCACAATATGAGGAACCACTTTCCCCTAGTAAAAGAAGTCTGATTATTAGGAAAAGTAAAGAGAAAATGAAGAAATTCAGAGAAAAAAAAGGTTAAACAGGAAACCCAGGAATTAACCAGTAAAACACCTTGGGAGGACAAGTTAGATGAGAAATGGGCAGATCTATATATGCTAGCTACTGTAGCAGTTAATGCAAATCTTTAAATAATTTTACCCAAGTCTTAGCACATTTATCAACTACAGTCTAGAAATCTTATATCAGTAAATAAATAAAATTACAATAAAACCTAGTGTGTTTTAATTTTCATTTATTTTGTAATTAACCAGTCTGAAATAATATTTAAAGGTTTTCTATGAAATTTTGTTATCAATTAGTAATTGTGTGTATTTTGCATAACAACATGAGTGACTTGTCTGACGCCCTTCAGAATTTAAATCTCTATCCGGTAAAAATAGAGGTTTCCAGGGATTTCAATAGGTATATACCAGATATAGAAGAACCTATTGAATTCAATGCTTCACCACCTCCGGAGAAACCCAAGCCCAAGAAAAGGAGAAGATTCGTGGGATGGAGGCGTGTGCGTAGAAGGAAACCTGTCACTAGAAAGATGCCTAAAATAGAAAATCCTTTAGATAAAGGGAAGGGAATTGAAGTCAGGGAAGAGTCTAGGCAGATGGGATTACAGTTTGATGAACATTCTAAGCAAATAGAAATGGAGATTGGAGGAGGTTCTCAGGTAGAAGTTGGAGAAAGTTCTAAACAAAATTAGGAAATGACATTGCAGGAAGAGCTAGATTTTATATTGGCAAGCTGTGATACTATTCAGCCTGTCAATACAAATGTTTTACTCGTCCTATTGAATCTCAACTCCCTATAAACTTAGAACCAGCAATTCCAGAACCTATAATCCACACCCAATCTCTAGGAATGGACGAATGGTGGACGAATGATTGGCAATTCCAAAACCTGCTCAACAGTCCTTATTCCTTTCTTCCTCAATTTGACCCAGAACCTATACCTAATCCACCTATGAGTAATGAGAATTTAGTTGAACTCTGTCACTTTGGCGAGGAGTTAATGGATGCGGGAAATAGTATCCGGGAAGTAGGAGAACAGATCTCCTGGAAGTATGATGAGAGGGAGTGCCGTTATTAAAATAGTAGCTGACGAGGGATAAGAGGGTTATAAGACTATGGTTGTAAATTAGCAATAATAATCTAATCTTGTGAAATAACTTAAAATAAAACTTTGTAAAATAATCAGTGTGTAATGATGCATAATATATATAAAAAGGAAAAATCGAGGAATCAATAGTTTTGGCTATATGTGTATTGTGAAATTAATATGATTATTTGTGTATAATTGTTATTTAATTGATACTAATAAAATTAAATATATTATCAGATGGAAAACGCTAATAACGAACCAGTTAATGAGGTTAATCAATCTGAGCAACACCCGGAGGATCAATTTCTAAATAGACAAGACATAGAAAATATCGTTGCTCAGGGAATAGCCAATGCTATTCCAGCAATCGTTGCTGCTGTTAGAAATCCAATCGAACCTCAACAAATCATTCCTAGCAAACGTATTTCTGAAGATAACTTCAGTAATAGCGTAAATGGAGGCGGTAATAATCACGATAATAATCCACGGCAGGCTCCGCTCCCTAAGAAAATGAAAGTTGCAACGTCTGGTTGCACTTATAAAGAATTTCTTGCTTGTAAACCATCTGAGTTTGCAGGCAATGAAGGAGCGACTGCGGCACTGCGTTGGTTAGAGAAAACCGAGGCAGTAATTACAATAAGTAAATGTGCCAAGGATGATCAGGTCATGTACGCGTCAAATCTTTTTAAAGAAGTGGCGCTAGAATGGTGGAACACGATGTTACAAGCAAAAGGAAGGATGATGGCATATGCTATGAACTGGGAAGAATTTAAGAGTCTTATAGAAAGAAAATTCTGTCCCGAATATGAAAAAGATCAAATGGCAAATAAGTTTCTAAATCATCGAATGATGGGTGTAGATTGTCGCGGTTATACTTCGACATTCTTTGAATATGCTAGAGTGGTACCAACACTGGCTTCGCCAGAACCGGTACTCATTTCTCGCTACATTTGGGGACTGATTAGTAAAATCCGTAACATCGTTAAAGCTGCGAGACCTCGCACTATTGACGATGCAGTGGAATTAGCCAACACCCTAACTGATGAACTAGTACGCACAAGAGATGAAAATAAGAAGAAGGAATTGGCTCAGAAAATTACCCAAGGATTTCGTGTGGGTAATAATAGCAACTTCAAGAAAAGAGGAACATGGCAATCTTCAACTCTGCCATTCTGCAAGAATTGCAAAAAGAAACATTATGGAAGATGTAGTATAACCTGCAATTTTTGTAAAATGGTAGGACATCGTGAAGAAGACTGCAGAAAGAAAACAACGATCTGCTATAACTGTGGAGAAAAGGGACATTTTAAACCAGAATGTCCTAAATTGGTTAAACCATCAGACAACAAAGCGAAGACAGCCGACGGAGCTACCAAGAAGAATGTTCGAGCCTTTCAGTTAACTACTCAGGAAGCTGATATGATTCCTGACGTGATAGCTGGTACGTTCCTAGTTCACAACGTATATGCAAAAGTATTATTTGACTCTGGTGCAAACCAAAGTTTTATCAATACTTCATTCTGCCAAGCTTTTAACTTACCCTTAACCAAACTTAGGCAGATTTTTACAGTCGAAACAGCAGACGGAAATTCCATTAGCATAGATAAAGTTTTGCAAAAAGAAAATATAGAACTCTCAGGTCATAAATTCTTTGCAAACCTATTACCTATGAAATTAGCCGAATTTGATGTTGTATTAGGAATGGATTGGTTAGTAGCCAACCATGCTCGAATTCTTTGTGATCAGAATTCCATAGAAATTCAAACACCTACTGGAGAAGTAATTATGATTACAGGAGATAAACCACGTAAGCCCATGAAGTTCATATCAGTAATGAAAGTTGCTAGTTATGAACGAAAGCAAGGAATAGTATATATAATTTCGGTAATCATTAGTACTAAGGGAAAAGAACTTAAGGAGATTCCTGTAGTCTCGGAATACCCAGATGTATTTCCAGAAGAATTACCAGGGTTACCACCAGATAGGGAGGTAGAATTTAGAATTCATATAATTCCCGGAACCATACCGATAGCCAAGGCACCTTATCGGTTGGCTCCCACAGAAATGTTAGAACTGAAAAAGCAATTAGATGAATTATTAACTAAAGGTTTCATACAACCTAGTTCATCCCCTTGGGGAGCACCAGTGTTGTTTGTTAAGAAAAAGGATGGGTTGATGAGAATGTGTATTGATTATAGAGAATTGAATAAGGTTACAATTAAGAATCGATACCCATTACCTAGGATTGATGATCTTTTCGATCAACTCCAAGGAGCTAGATATTTTTCTAAGATCGACTTACGTTCCGGATATCATCAATTGAAGGTACAAGAAGAAGACATACCTAAAACTGTTTTCAGAACTAGGTATGGTCATTACGAGTTTACAGTCATGCCCTTTGGGTTAACGAATGCACTTGCAGCATTCATGGACATGATGAATAGGATCTGTAAACCGTATTTGGATAAATTTGTAATTGTTTTCATAGACGATATACTTATTTATTCAAAAAGTCAGGACGAACATTGTCAACACCTGCATGTACTCTTAACTTTATTAAGAAAAGAAAAATTGTACGCCAAATTCTCGAAGTGTGAATTTTGGTTACAAGAAGTGCAATTTTTAGGACACATGGTGAATCACGAAGGTATTCATGTAGATCCTGCTAAGATAGAGGCAATTACCAAATGGAAGGTTCCACAATCCGCAATGGAAATTAGAAGTTTTATAGGTTTAGCTGGATACCATAGACGGTTTATTAAGGATTTTTCCAAAATAGCTGTACCCTTAACTAAGCTAACCTGTAAAGCAGTTAAGTTTGAATGGAGACCTAAACAAGAAGAAGCCTTTAGGATTTTGAAACAGAAATTAACCAATGCTCCAATTTTAGCCTTACCAGAAGGAACTGAAGATTTTGAAGTATATTGTGATGCTTCAAAACTAGGATTTGGATGTGTGCTAATGCAACGCAAGAAGGTAATTGCGTATGCTTCAAGACAATTGAAAAAGCACGAAGAGAACTATACACCTCATGATTTAGAATTAGGAGCCGTAATTTTTGCCCTGAAAATTTGGAGACATTATCTGTATGGAAGTAAATTTACTATCTATACAGATCATAAGAGTTTAAGATATATATTTGGGCAAAAAGAGTTAAACATGAGGCAAAGAAGATGGATGGAAATCCTAAGTGACTACGACTGTGATATTCAATATCATGAAGGAAAGGCAAATGTAGTTGCAGATGCCTTAAGTCGTAAGTACCATGAAAAACAAAGAAGAGTTCGTGCTCTCAGATTAAATCTACAGATAGATTTAATGGAACAAATAAAGAATGTCCAGGAAACAGCAATCAAGGATGATGCTGAAGGAATGAAGGGACGAATAAAAGAGTTAGAACAAGGAGTTGATGGAATTTGGAGATTCCACAAAAGAAGAATTTGGGTACCTAAGCAAGGAGAATTAAGAAATCAAATTTTAGAAGAAGCTCATAAATCTAGGTATACTATGCACCCGGGAAATAATAAAATGTACCAAGATTTAAGAAATAATTTCTGGTGGATAGGCATGAAAAAGGATATAGCCCGATATGTTTCTAAGTGTCTTACTTGTTCACAAGTTAAGGCAGAACACCAGAAACCTTCAGGTCTACTACAACAATTAGAGATGCCGGTATGGAAATGGGAGCTTATAACAATGGATTTTGTTACTAAGTTACCAAAAACCAGAAAAGGTAATGATGCGATTTGGGTAATTGTGGATCGATTAACCAAATCAGCTCACTTTCTACCTATGAAAGAAACCTTTAGCATGGAAAGATTGGCAAAGTTGTATGTAGATGAAGTTGTATCCTTACATGGAGTCCCACTCTCCATTGTTTCGGATAGGGATAGTCGTTTTACTTCTCATTTCTGCACTAGTTTCCAAGAAGCAATGAGAACTCGACTAAACCTAAGCACTGCATATCATCCACAAACAGACGGACAAAGTGAAAGGACGATCCAAACTCTAGAAGACATGCTCCGAGCACGTGTGATAGATTTTGGTGGAAACTGGGATGATCACTTACCTTTAATTGAATTCTCCTATAATGTAACACCCCGAAAATATAAAACCTTATACTAAAATTTTAAAGTATAAATAAATGAGAATTTACCAACTAGGAATTTAACCTAGTTAACAAATTGTCTAGAAATAACATGAAATAGGGTTAAATAACCAAAACTTTATGTTAAATAAAAGTGAAGGGACCAAAGATGTTAAAAGTGAAACTTGTATTTTAGAAATTGATAAAAATAAAAACCAAACACCCCACTAGGGGGCTGGTCGATCAAGAACAAGCAGGGGGGGGGGGGGGGGCGACACCCCCATTCCAAAACTCAATCACACACAAAATCAGTAAATTGAAGGCTCAATTCAAGCCGGAATCGAAATTAAAGCATAGAATCGTGATCCTCATTGCAAGAGGATTATAAGGTATGTAAAATTTGATGAAATCTCTAAACTTGAAATTCTCATGATTTTGGAAAATCCGAAATCAGATGTTGCATGTGTGTTATGTGATTAGATTAAGGATGATATAGTGTCTAGGAGTGAAACCTAGACAACTACATGTGAAATCATGATCAAATTCAGGGAATTCCATGAACACCTTGAAGGTGGGTTGTGGGTTTTACAAGATAATGATGAACATTAGGGTTTAGAATGATTATCCTAGTGTAATTTGATTATAGAAAGAGATTTCCAGAAAGATATGATGTTTAAATACTATGTGAGGGCTTTATTGTTGACAAGTTAGATAATTAGCAAGCTATGAAATTGAATACGAAAGATATAAAAATTCTGCCTATGAAGTGTTTGTTGAAATGCCTCAAAGAAGGCTTGAAACTAGAATTTTGTAGTTAAAACACCAAATTGTGATGTTTTGGCTATTATGCGAAATGTGATTACAAAGAGTTCTAAATATGATAAAAATTGAACTCTATAGGAAAGGATACCGGAACGTCAAGTGGACAAGCCGGTGGCGATTCGCGGTTGAAGGGCGTATACTAAGGTATGTAACTTGATTTGTTACATTTAGTAGATTTTGATTATTGTAATACGCATAGTGGAAATTTGGAATAAAGGTTGCTATGAATGAAAGCGGTGATGTCGCTATATTGAATAATTGGTCAAAAGTTGTTTAGAACTCGTTGGTAGTCGTCATAAGGAAGGAATTTCGTAGACGAGCCAAACGGGTCGAATAATCAAGCAAGGCATGGTAATGCTCTGGATTATAACGGTTTGATCTTTGATATAGGTTAATATATAGCATGTTAGAAATACGAGAATTCAATGTATAGGTTGTTAGAAAAGTGAAATCCGAGGGTTGGGTTTTGAGTACAATAAACACAACAAACAAGTGATGGATTTCCAGCTACTACCGTAAGTTACGGTAGTACCGTAACTTACGGTAGGGATCATGTGTTTACGGTAGCTTTCTTCTGGTTTACGGTGACCAGGGACCTCCAGAATCCACCGTAACTTACGGTCACACCGTAAGTTACGGTGAAACCAGAAAACAAATTATTATTTTGTTTTTTTTTATTTTGATGTTGGATTTTATATTTATGTGCTATATGATGTGTCAGATCTAATATTTTAAAGATTTTGACCATAGGTAACAAGGTGGATCTTACGGATGGCGGTCAAGCGACCGATGAAGAACCGAACACTCCAATCAACGCTTCCGCACTTGATCTTTTGTTTTAAAACTATGTAAACAATTGTAGTTTCTGTCTTGAATATGGTTTCGTAGGATCAACATGTGAATGTCGGGTCTAGTTAAAACCTTCAAGTCTTGTAATTCTTTTTGTAAACTCCAAATTTTGGTATGAAATGCAAGGTCTTATGTTATTAAATCTAGTAGTATAACAAGGGTCTTACATATAACAATAGTTATCATTCAAGTATTGAAACTGCCCCATTCGAGGCACTATATGGAAGAAAGTGCAGAACTCCAGTTTGTTGGGCAGAAATAGGAGAAAGTCAATTTTCAGGTCCTGAAATAGTGCAAGAAACAACCGACAAGATTACTCAGATCAAGGAAAGACTGAAGATAGCTCGAGACCGCCAAAAGAGCTATGCAGACAATAGATGCAAGCCACTCGAGTTTCAAGTGGGAGACAAAGTACTATTAAAAGTTTCTCCTTGGAAAGGAGTAGTCCGATTCGGTAAGAAAGGAAAGCTAAGTCCCAGATACGTAGGACCATTTCCAGTAATTCAACGTATAGGACCAGTTGCTTATCGTTTACAACTACCAGAGGAGTTAGCTGGAGTACATAATGTATTTCATGTATCCAACCTCAAGAAATGTCTATCAGACGAATCTTTGGTAGTACCTCTCCAAGATATAGAGGTAAACGAAAAGTTAAAATTTGTTGAGAAACCTCTTCAGATAGAAGACAGAAAAGTGAAGTTTCTCAAGCACAAACGATTAGTGCTAGTTAAAGTAAAGTGGGATTCAAAGAGAGGAGCTGAATACACTTGGGAGCTGGAATCTGAGATGAAGAAAAAGTATCCCTACTTATTCCAGTAAATCTCGAGGACGAGATTTTTATTAAGGTGGGGAGGATGTAACAACTCGTATCAAAAGTCCTAATTATTTTATTATTTTATCTAAAAGGAAACCCTAATTAAGACACCCAAGTGATTCTACACAAACCCTAAAATTTTCAGAATTTTCAGAATCAGGATTAGGGCCCCTAAAACTCAGGGGGGGGGGGGGGGGGTAAAACCCTAGTTACGATTATCTAAATAACTTGTTGTCTGTTTTGAATTTTTCGATTTCATCAACTCAGCAAGCCTAGTTAGGGACGTGGCTACCCTATGAAACTAGGCTACCCTTCGCGTCACGCGAAGCCCACAAGGGTACCCCTCGCGTCACGCGAGGGGGGTCAATTTTTGTGTATAAATAGGGGTGTCTGGGACTTGAAATTGGGAGTTGAAACGACGTAAAAATTCCAAATACACACTGAGATATCGTAGAATTACTATCAAAACACACACGGATCACAAATCGTTGCCGCAAATCAGGGTAATAACTCGATCGCTGATACGATTCAATGTCCGATCGATTAAACTATCCAATGGATGTTTAAGTGCTACCCACATTAGGGTTTATGCTTTGTCATTCGTTGATTAATTCAATGGATGTTTAAGTATCGCACTTTGTCATTCGTTGTGAAGCTTTTAATCTCGTGAGTTATCGTAAATGTTGTATTAAGTTACTAACCGAGTTGTGTGCATGTTATTAATTTAGGTTAAAAGGCTAATCAGTAGGCTAGGCTCTGCTCAATTAAATCTGCAATGTGAGTCATTCTCTTTTTATCAAATTACTTTCAAAATCATGTTTATTTTCAAGGTTATAATTACAGGGATTAAGTCTATGTAATCTCCATATTACAGCCGGTATGTGGGGTTTTGTATACATTACTTGATAATCTTCACCATTGGACAACGAGTTAGCCAATGGGTGATATGACCATAGTCACAGAAACGAGTCGAGTGACAAATACCGAGGGTAGTTGGTTGATATAAAAACATTGTAATCGCTCTTAATACTGTAAATTATAACAAACGAGTCGTTTTAGCAAAATGAATGATTCACTCAGTATTTCCTGCTGACAAAACATTTTTCAAACATGTTTCAGGTGATCTGTTGTGATCCAGGAAAAGTGCCGAGAAGCACTACAAGCTTAAGGAAGTGGCTCAATATAAAATAAAGAAACATGTTTTGTAAACTAAAAGATTTCTTCGTGAAATCTTATGATTGTAAATTACCGGGATTTTATCCCGAATTGTGAAATAAAATAATCGGGGAAATTGCAGTTTCTAAAAAGATCCTGAAGAAAACTTCCGCTGTTAAATAAATACCACGGGATTTCTGTCCCGCGGCTCCTGAAACGGGTCAAACCGGGTCGGGGCCCGTGACATTAGGTCCCTGTTGTTTGTATATAGTATTTTAGTTTTTTTAAGTGTTTTTTAACTAATAGGGTGAAAAGACAATTATACCCTCATGTGTCTAGCACATAGGGCTGGCAATTTTACACGAATACATGACACGAACCTACACGAAGTTAATAGGTATCGTGTATGGCCTTAACAGGTATCGTGTACCAAACAGGTAGACACGAGATTACCTGTTAATTTTCGTGTATAAACAGGTTATATACCTGTTTACCTGTTAATACCCGTTAGTACACGATAAGAAATTAAATTAAATAAAACTCATCAGCCATGTGCGTGTAGGTTCCTTAATTCCTTTCTATTTTCATTCCTCATTCAATTCAAAAAAAAAAAAAAAAAAACCTAAACTCCCTCTATAACTCTCAAATAACATGTCGTGTTCGTGTTAACATGTATTAACAGGTAATTTTCGTGTATAACAGTCGAACAGTCGTGTTAACAGGTAATTTTCGTGTATATCGTGTCGTGTTCGTGTTTGAAAAAAAAAGGACACGATAAGTTATCGTGTCGTGTCTTATCGTGTACAGGTATACACGATATGCCAGCCCTACTAGCACATGATCTGGTTTAACATAAAAAAAACTAACTGGGTTAGGCTCAAAGGACATAACGTGTAGGATTTTGAAACGTTAAGGACAAAACTCGTCAAATTTAAAGGCAAAGGACACCGCCTGAAATTTGATACAAACATAAAGGACAAAACTTGTAATTTACTCTTTATTTTATATACATTATAATATATCACAAAAACTTATTATTATTTACATGTGATTAGGAGTGTAATTTGATATCTATACCCCATTTAAAAGTTGATTACCATGCTAATGAACTTATATTATATCATATTTTGTTGAAATTAAGAACGTATTTTGTGTCGTTAAACTTGATTTTGGTTTGTAATGTATTAGGTTGAGCTTATTTTGGATATGTTCTTTTGAATTATTAAATAATATTTTAGATTACTGAATTTTGAGAGCCATGTATTAATTTTTCTTTTCAAAATCGAGCCAAACCAAGCCGAGCCGAGCCAGCTCGGTCTAAAACCAAGCCGAGCCTGAGCTTAGATTTCCAGCTCGGTTTATAATCGAGCCGAGTCCGAGTTTTGTCCTAGCTCGTGAACAACCCTAGTGGGTTGGGTCATGAATTGCCACCTAAGATGGTAGATGATGTGCTACACCGTCTCCCCTAAGGAAACCATCGTGGTTTGCATGGATTAAATCATAACAACCACGCACTATCTTTAACCTCTCCAATCTTTTGTTGTTTATCAAAATAAACGAAAAAAGGATGGTGGTTTGGGTCATGACCATACCATATAGGGTAGTGGTTTTGAACAATGAATGAGAGTGAGTTGATATGACGCTGATGTGGAGGGTCATGATGGTCATGACGTTGACCACACCCTATAGCCCCAGTGTGTATAATAATTTTATATCATTTTATTATTTTTAGTTTTTTTTTTTGGTAAAGGGTTACCCCGGTGAATTTTATATATCAACCAACAATTAAAACAGGGTGCGCCGTGACATCGACACACACTACTAGACTTGGCATACCAAGACTAGGAAACAAACCAAAAACAAAGACCCAACATAACATAATTTGTTTTTTATTTATAACTTTTAAAATATAAGATTTTAAATTTTTTTTGAATATATGGTTGCAACGTGTTGAATTTTATTGACGGGATATAAATTTTGTATAAAATCCAGCTGGGTCAAATATAATATATTTTTTATTTTAAAAACAATTTGGTTTTTCTTTTATTGCTTTTGATATATAGTGTTTTCTAGGATTTCGAATATACGGTTGCACCATGCTTAATTTTATTTGTGTTTTAATGTAAAATTTATTCAAAACCGAGCCGTGTCCGCACCCACCAGGTTCAATAGGTACATATTTAACATGTGCCTAAAAATACTTTCTTAACATACACCACAACTTTTTACCAACAAAATGTTTTCTTATTTGTTATGTCTAGTTACCGATAAAAACCCCACAAAGAAAAATAGTTGCTACCCAAAGTTAACGTTTATCTTCACAACAACATAATTTTGTAATTCGGAATTTTATGTTTGTGATTGGACAACTTATATATATATATATATATATATATATATATATATATATATATATATATTAAGTTGATACTACATAATAGATTTTTAAGTTACGTGTATATATAGAATTTCTGTTGCACCGTGCTAACGAATTCCACTTGCTTAAATGTTTAATACATGTATAAAGAATCAAATCTTAGCCACGAGAGGATTCAGACAAATTATACCAGCGGACGTCTTCAAGGAAAGGCGGAGCAGCTAATCACCTGTGAACCTACAAAACAATAACACTGTTAGGTTAGTCATATGTTGAGATTCCTCCCTATGACCACTCTCAGTGTGAAAATAATTATTTGTGCGGTTGGAGACTATGTTTTTAGTTTGTGTGCGTGTATGTGAGAGAGAGAGAGAGAGAGAGCGTACCTGGTGAATGTAAATCTCCTTTCTATTTATAGTGGACTTTGTTAGATGTCGTTTTCATTCCGATGAGATAGTCCCTATAACTATAACTGTTTTGGTGATACACAACATGCTCCCATTGGTAGAAAACATTTCATGCCCAAGGTGTGCATGAGGATGCTGACATCGTCCCCGCTCTGATTGGAGGAGAGGGATTCCACATCTAAAGTGTGCTACCTAAAGTTTAATGTTTATCTTCACAAGAACGTAATTTTGTAACTCGTAAATTTATGCACCACATACCCGAATGTATAATAATTTCAATATATAAAGATATATATAATATGCAAAGTTTAAGCTCGAACTTTATTAGGCTAAACTAGAAGAACTCGAGCTTAGAAAAGCTTAAGCTCGACTTGTATTGTTTACATGTATTTAAACTCAAAACTTCAAACTCTTTATCAATTGGGTATATAAAGTTTACATGTATTTAAACTCAAAAACTTTAAACTTAAAAGTCTTTATCAATTGGGTATATAAATAAAACTTATAAACAAATTTGGATGTGGCGAGTTTATATAGACATTTGCACCCCTTGTTGAAAATGGGTCCGTCAATTCAGTACGTATTGGGTTTCTAAAGAAATTTATTTTGTTTTGAATGGAAGCAACTAGTGATCTTTTTCATTTGCTTTTTAAATATTGTTGTGTAACGTCTACTCTACCTATGCCAACTATGGTAAGCAACTTTATATGCTACTTAAGAATTTTATATGCTACTACTCATTCTACTCATCTGTTCAAGTCTTTAAAACTTGACATCATTAGAAAAGAGAGCATTATTGGGCTGGTAATGAAATGTGAAGACCATGACAGCTTTAGCTATGATGAAAAGATGTTTCACTTGAAATTCCGAATTGTTTAACTGGTTTGTAATTATTTATCAGATAATTTCTCAACAAAACAACAATAGTACGCGGTCACACTCGCCAGAAAGCTAAAAAAATTCGACATATTTGCAATACGTAAAAATAATACACATATACTATATATTGCCAATACAAATCAACCACAAACAATTAAGCATCCAAGATGATAAGTATCCACAAATATATAAATTTTATTCTTCAAGTCCAGATATAAACACTCCACGAAAATGAAAATAAGTACCCTGTTCCTAAACACAAATATATAAATTCGACATTACTCGCGTTGTGCCACCGTCTGTCAAGCACCCATGTATGACTATCAACCTGAAAACGCAACAGAACCACTGTTCCTAAGAACGGCAGTAAACGATGGCAGCAACGACGCAAACAAAAGTTAAAAACAAATAACAAGACAATAGCAAAGTGCACTGTGAACAGCAGGTTCATAAAAGCATCGGTTCATTTCTTCTTGGCTGCAGCCTTGGTGATCTTAGCACCAGTTGGGTCCTTTTTGTCCACACTCTTGATCACCCCAACTGCAACCGTCTGTCGCATATCCCTCACAGCAAAACGCCCCAAAGGCGGATACTCAGAGAACGTCTCCACCACCATAGGCTTGGTTGGAACCATCTTCACAATCCCTGCATCACCGTTTTTCAAAAACTTAGGCTCCTTCTCGAGCTCCTTACCAGACCTGCGGTCAATCTTGGTCTGCAGCTCAGCAAACTTAACAGCAATGTGAGATGTATGGCAATCAAGCACCGGTGCATAACCGTTCCCAATCTGGCCAGGGTGGTTCATGATAATAACCTGAGAAGTGAAGCCAGCCGCACCCTTTGCTGGATCATCTTTTGAGTTTGAAGCAACATAACCGCGTTTAAGATCCTTCACCGCAACATTCTTCACATTGAACCCGACATTATCCCCTGGCAATGCCTCTTGAAGTGCTTCATGATGCATTTCGACTGATTTCACTTCAGTGGTGAGACCGGACGGGCCGAAAGTGACGACCATACCGGGCTTGATAATACCCGTCTCAACCCGACCCACGGGCACAGTTCCAATCCCACCGATCTTGTACACGTCCTGTAGTGGGAGACGAAGCGGCTTGTCTGAAGGCCTCTTCGGTTCACTAACATTGTCAAGTGCTTCAAGAAGTGTTGGCCCCTTGTACCAATCAAGGTTTGTTGACCTCTCAATCATGTTATCTCCTTCAAAACCGGAAATTGGAACAAAGGGGATTTTTTCGGGATTGTATCCGACCTTTTTAAGGTACGACGACACTTCCTTAACAATCTCGTCATACCTAGACTTGGAGTATTTAGGTGTCGTGGCGTCCATCTTGTTACAACAACATATCATTTGCCTGACACCGAGGGTGAAAGCAAGCAAAGCATGTTCACGAGTCTGACCATCTTTGGAAATACCAGCTTCAAAACCACCTGTGGTGGAGTCGATGATCAGGACAGCGCAATCAGCCTGAGATGTCCCGGTAATCATGTTCTTGATGAAATCGCGATGACCAGGCGCATCGATGACAGTGCAATAGTACTTGGTGGTTTCGAACTTCCACAAGGCGATATCAATGGTGATACCACGTTCACGTTCAGCTTTGAGCTTGTCTAGCACCCAGGCGTACTTGAAGGAACGTTTGTTCATTTCGGCAGCTTCTTTTTCGAACCTCTCGATCACTCGCTTGTCTATGCCTCCAAGCTTGTAGATCAAGTGGCCCGTTGTGGTTGACTTTCCAGAGTCAACATGGCCAATGACCACGATGTTTATGTGAACCTTCTCCTTACCCATGATAATATGAGCTTGTTGCTGAAATTACAAAACTATTAGAACTCGAAAACCAAAAGACAAATTATTATCGTGACATTGTGTTATGGACTAATACCATTGCAAGGTATGGGACTTGTCCCACATCGGTTGTATGGGCAACTGATGTGGGGTTTATATACCAAATGGGCTCTCTCACCCACCAGACTAGTCTTTTGGGTTGTGTTCTCCTGTTTGGTATGTAACATTGGTATCAGAGCCAGAACTCGGAGTAGTGGCCCTCGGAGTGGTGGCCTGGAGAGAGCCAGCCGTGACCAACGTGGCCGTGACCAACGAGGCTCGGAGTGGTGGCCCATGGAGTGGTGGCCTGGAAAGAGCCAGCCGTGACCAACATGGCCGTGACCAACGAGGACGTTGGCCCTTAAGGAGGGTCGATTGTTATGGACTAATACCATTGCAAGGTATGGGACTTGTCCCACATCGGTTGTATGGGCAACTGATGTGGGGTTTATATACCAAATGGGCTCTCTCACCCACCAGACTAGTCTTTTGGGTTGTGTTCTCCTGTTTGGTATGTAACACATTGTGAGTAGGGCTGTAAACAAGCTGAACCGAGCGAAAGCAAGTTCATTCATTAAGCTTTTATTGAACAAGCGAATTGTTTAAGAACATATAACCGAATGCGTTTGTTTATGTTAATGTCATAAACCAACACAAATGACAATAAACTAACACAAATGAGCATACAATTATCCTAAAGATAAATAAATCAGCATTCTTAACCTCATTGATTAGACAGAATTACCAAAATAAGTCAAGTGCAAGACATAATAAAAAATATAAGAAGTTTAAATGCTAAGGTAATAAACTACAAATACAAACTTACAAATATATATAAAAAAAGCTTTAATGACTGAACACGAATGAACAAACAAACATAAACGAAGTTAAATGAACACAATTGAATGAATCATTCATTTAACTAATTGACCAGAATTTCTTGTTAACAAACTTCCCGTCAAACAGTTCGCAGGGGCGGATCCAGGGGTGTTTTTGGGGTTACCAGGAACCCCTCGGTTTGGAAAAAAATGAAAAAAAATTAGTGGAAACCTTGTATGATTTAGAAAAAATAGTGAGAATCTATCAAAAGGAACCTGGTGGAAAACATCAATGGATCCGCCAGTTCGGTTCATTTACATCACTAACTGTGACTAGAAAAGTAGAAAGTCAAAATCCCTAAAACAAATTTGAGAAATTCTTAATATGAGTAACGGTGATCATCGAGCATCATCTGATTCGAATCATGTTTGAATCTCGTCTGATCAAGGTTCAGAGTAATTCGAAAACCTAACAACCTATTTCAACAAAATTACTTGAAATCATAAACAATCTAAAAAACATAAAAGGTGATCGATCAAATAGAGTACATGACAATAAACACGCTCACAACATATATAGTTCATAAGTCATAACATAGAAAGTAACCGAAATAGATACAGAGAAGTGCAGAATCACACCTTGGACTTCTTCTAGTACGATGATGAAACGGCAAGAGGAGGAGAGGATGGGGAAAAAAGAGTATCTGGTGCTTTCTTTATATACCACAGCTTAAGTACACTGGCTGTTGGCTTCCAACACAAGGTGTTTGTTTCCACCATTTGATTGCTGTTCATCTAACGGTCTACGTTAGTCATCTTTCTTTGCCCCCACGGCCATTTTAAAATTCCCAATGATAAACTTGGGCAGCACGTACTAAATAATCATATTATAAATTTAAGGGTGTTTCTTTCGACCATTTGATCGCCATTGATCTAACGGTCTACATTGGTCATATTATATTGCCATGATTAAATTCCGAATAAACCCCCGATAAACTTGGGCACCACGTATCAAATATGACATCATAACGCATGCTGGTTGCAGCCTTGCTGCTTTTGTGAACTCCATTTACATGGACTAATATTTGTTGGGTTGGGCCTAAAGAGAACGATTGTGATTTGTGAGATCATCTCATCATCTAGACATCTACACTTGATCTTATTCTTCTAAAGTTCAAAAAAAGAAGGTGAAATTGTTAATTGTGGGACCATAAAGTTTATGGGCACGATACCTCGAGGAAAATGTACACTCATTTAGTTATGCATAAACTTATGGTATGCCAAGAAGATAAAGTTGTGATATGTTCAAAAGATATCGACACATGTTTAAATTCATCGAAACCATAAAAACGAATTCCGATACCGGTAAGGATGTTGTTTGGTTGGTATTGACTTGGTTCACTAATGTACCAGTACTCCATGAAAAATAAAGTCATGATATACCCAAAATGTTATCGACACGTGTTTTACATCAATCGAAAACCTGAAAAAGAACATTGATATAGGTACCGATAATGGTTCATTTGGAATTTGTTCGGTTTGTTACGGTTATGTACTCGGTATAGCTTATAGTATCGAAAAAAACACCACATCTCCAATTTCAATAAATAATATATCAGAAAGTTAAGTAAAAAATCAAACACAACTGTGTATTTATTAAGTTAATGAACACAAGTTAATCAAATAAAAACAAAATTATAAATGAGCTAAAAGTGTACGCTATTTATATTTATAATATAAATAAAATTGTAATTAAATCAAAATCTGGAAAAAAAACTTGTTATTGTTCATGGAAACAGTTTTGTATATATACTATGAAGTAGGCTATGCTTGTGCATTGTGTTGGTTCGTATTAAATAAAATTTACATTAGAACGTAGATAAAATAAGTAAATCGCAACTGATATTCAAAATTATATAGAATATTATATTTGAAAAGAAACAAAATATGTTATATCGATCAAAAAACGAATACCGAAACTGATTTCGATAATACCGATACCGAAGTTGTTTAGTCGACAGCGGTTCAATACGCTTTGTTTATGGCACGGCACCGACAATCGGTATAATTTGCGACATAAAAAATACATTGTTTTGAACACTATGTCACTATTCCATTATCAGTATAATACCGGACAAATGAAAACAAATTTTAAACACAATTGCGTATTTAGGTTTTAAAAAAAGTTAATAAACGCAATGAAGTGAGAATTTGTTTGGTATCGATATGTTTCGTTAAAGTATCGGCACTCAATATAGCAACTGAAAGAGAAACCTCAAAAATAAAGTCGCATTATGACCAAACGGATAGAAAAGAATAGAAACAAATGTCAGTGCCGATGTGTTCACTCTGTATCCAATCACCATTTGGCTCATCTTGGTACCATTAGGTTATTGACACTTGCTATAGCTTAAAATACAAAAAGAAAAAGAAAAACATATTTTGAATGCAACCCTTTTTTCAATAAAATTTGCAGAGAAAGATAGATTAAACACATGTTTAAAATTTGACTAAGGTAAAAAAAAACAAATCATCAAATGATAATATGTAAATATCAGCCCCAAACACCCAGTAACTCATTGTGAGTTGTCACTAAGGGGGTGTTTGGGATTTGCTTATTTTAGCCAACTTATAAGTTATTGACTTTTTGAAAAGTTAAATGGTGTTTGGGTTTATATGCGCATATGGGATGAAAAGTTAATAAGTCACTCCACTGTGACTTAGGCCATGTTTAGCTTAGTTTTTCAAAACAACTTCTAACTTTTTGCAAAAATTAACAAGTCACAATGATACGGGCCAGCCTGTTGCAAGCCAAGATGCAGCCCAAGCCAGTCCAGAGCCCAAGTGGGAGGATGCAAGGCCCAAAAGGTTGATTAAAAGGCCAGCCCGATTGGAAGCTTGATGCCCAAGATTATGCACGTTTTCTTTTCAGCATGTTTATTTTATTTGTTATTTTATTTCAGTATGCATGGTTGAATTTGTCAAGTAGTGGTAGAACATGGGTAGTTAGTAGCACAAAATAAGGACATGAACTCCATGTCTCAGCATGTTTAAATTTCAGTTTTTGCATAATGAAAATCATCAGAAAATTGCCCCAAGTTCTTGCCTTCTCTCTCAATTCTTTGGAGTGTTTGCCTACTAGAAAAGGCTATACCATTTGGTGCTTTCATTCACGTTCCAATCCTCCGCTATGCCGCCCCGTCGTGATCCCACCGGTTCCGATGAGTTTCCACCCAATATCACCGATCAACTCACCCAACTTATACAAGTCACCACCACAGCCGCTAATACCCAATCCGATATTAAAACACAAATCGCAACCCTTGTTCAAGCCACCTCCAACCTTAATTCCAAACTAGATGCACAGAACTCCAAACTCGATACCCAAACCGAAACTACCGCCCGACTTGTTAACCATGTCACTCAACTCACTGATAAAATCACCAACGAACCAGAAAACTCCGGCCCTAAACCCGCACAAAAACAAACCACACCAAACAACCCGAGACCGCCAAAAATCTCACTACCCTTGTTCGATGGTGCCAACCCACTCGCTTGGATTTTTCAAGCCGATAACTATTTCAATTACTATCAAATTCCTCCAGCCGAACGAATTACGCTAACTGCCTTCCATTGTATCGGTGATGCTCTTTCTTGGTACCAACACCAGTCCAACAACAATCTCCTGGGGTCTTGGACCGAGTTTAAGCGCTCTGTCGAACTCCGATTTGGACCATCAACGTTCGAAAATCACGAAGCTACACTTTTCAAGCTTCGCCAGCTCTCTTCGGTGGCTGACTACCAGACCGAGTTCGAGCGGCTCAGTAATCGGATTACCGGTTTGTCGGCGCAAACCCTACTTAATTGTTTTCTTTCTGGGCTGAAACCGGAAATACAATCTGAACTCGCTATTATCCGACCCACGTCTCTTTATGATGCTTGTGGGCTAGCCCGCCGGGTTGAAGATAAGTTGGCCCAATCGGCTAAACCCAAACCTTTCTACCCCACTCGCTCTTATACTCCTGCAATCAATCCAGTTCCTGTAACATCACAAGCGACTTCTCAGCAACAGAACCCTCCTACTCCGCCAAAACCTGCGACCACCTCCACCCCTCCCCTGCTACCTTCACCCCCGAAACCCTTGCCGTTTACGAAATTATCTCCTGAAGCTATCCAACAGCGGCGAAAAGACGGCTTATGTTTTCGTTGCCCGGAAAAATTTTATCCAGGTCATAAGTGTTCGCCACCACAGTTCCTTCTTATTGTAGACAACGACGAACATATGAATACGCCGGATAACTCTGAGGAACCGTGTACCGATGATCCGCCCGGTCCACAATATTTAGCACTCTCTGATGCGGCATACTTTGGGTTATCATCCATTCAAACCCTACGTGTCACTGGGTTCATCAATGGACGACCGGTCACTGTGTTGGTTGATTGTGGTAGCACCCACAACATCATCCAACCCCGAATCGCATCCTTGTTCGCTTTACCATCGAAGCCACTCGAGCCGTTCAACGTTATGGTCGGAAACGGGCAGTTTATCAGTTGCAGTCATTACTGCCCTGAGGTAAATTTGCACTTAAAAAAAACTGCGTTTTCTATTCCATTTTTTGTATTACCTATTGAAGGTGCAGACTTGGTGCTCGGTATTGCTTGGTTAAGCACTTTGGGTTCTATTGTAGCGGATTTTTCAATACCACAGATATCCTTTCACAAAGATGGTCGACAATGTACTCTTAAAGGTGAACCACTTTCCAAACATCTTTCATCAAGTTCACTTTCTGCTCTTATTAAACATGGTTCAGTTGCCTCCTTACACACTCTGGTTATTGATACCCAGCCTCCACAACCACCAAAAAAAACCATACTTCCTCACTCCCCTGATACCCATATCATTTCTTTGCTGGAACTTTTTAAAAACCTTTTCCAAGAACCACATCAACTACCTCCTAACCGTCCACATGACCATCATATTCCGCTACTCAACAATGACCAGCTGATCAATGTCAAACCATACCGTTACCCACATTTTCAAAAACAAATAATGACGCGTTTGATATCGGAAATGTTGCATGATGGAGTAATTCGTCCGAGCCAAAGCCCTTTCTCATCTCCGGTTTTACTCGTAAAAAAGAAAGACGGTTCATGGCGTTTTTGTGTCGACTATCGAGCTCTCAATGCCGCTACAGTCCGTGATCGATTTCCGATTCCGACAATCGATGAACTTCTTGATGAGCTTCACGGTGCGAAAATCTTTTCTAAAATTGATCTACGCTCCGGGTATCATCAGATTCGTGTCACTAAAGAAGATGTACATAAAACAGCGTTTCGTACGACGGACGGTCATTACGAGTTCCTTGTAATGCCGTTTGGGCTCACAAATGCTCCGTCTACGTTTCAATCTGCCATGAATGATCTTTTCCGAAGTGTTCTAAGACAATTTGTTCTCGTGTTTTTTGATGACATATTAATTTATAGTGCCTCGTTGGAAGATCATTACTCCCACTTGCGGTACGTTTTTCAGACTCTTGTCGATAACAAGTTTTATGCAAAGGGTTCTAAGTGTGTGTTCGCCGAACAAGAAATTTCGTTTTTGGGGCACCGTATATCAAGTAATGGGGTTGCACCGGAACCGGATAAATTGGAAGCTATTCAAACTTGGCCACAACCAGTTTCTTTTACTACCTTAAGAGCATTCTTGGGTTTAACTGGTTATTATCGCCGTTTTGTTCCGGGTTATGCCAAAATAGCTAGTCCACTTACGGACCTCTTAAAAAAAAGGAATTCTGTTGGAACGCAGAAGCACAAGATGCTTTTGTTGCTCTCAAAGCTCAAATGAAGGAACTGATCACTCTTGCATTACCCGATTTCACACAACCATTTGACGTTACAACGGATGCTTCGGGCGTCACTATTGGCGCAGTTTTGTCTCAGAATTCACGCCCAATTTCCTTTTTCAGCAAGAAATTATGCCCAACTATGCAAGGTCATTCAACTTACACTAAAGAATTGTACGCGATTACGGAAGCGGTAAAAAAATGGCGACAGTATCTTTTGGGTCGTCGATTCAGAATCTTCACCGATCATCACAGCTTAAAGCATATTCTTACCCAGACAATTCAAACACCGGAACAACAACGTTGGATTACGAAGCTTATGGGTTACGATTTCGAAATCCATTTCAAACCGGGTAAAGAAAACTCTGTTGCTGACGCTTTGAGTCGTGTCACTATTCCGGTCATGTTAGCTATCTCACATCCTACGGCAACGTGGCTTCAAGAGGTACGCTCATATTTCAGCAAAGATCCAGTCGGAATTCAGTTTGTTACCAGCATCATCGCAGATCCAGTAGCGTTTCCTTTTCACGCAGTTCGCGACGGCTTGGTTTATTTGCATGGTAAACTTTTGATTCCCCCCATTTCAGATTTACGTTCACGTTTAATTAACGAGTTTCATTCGTCATTTGTTGGGGGTCATGCGGGTGTTAATGCAACGGTTAATCGCTTATCGTCTACTTTCACGTGGCTTGGATTAAAAAAAGACGTTTCGGATTTTGTTAAGAAGTGTAGTATTTGTCAGGCCATTAAAACTCCAAACCATAAGCCATATGGTTTGTTACAGCCTCTGCCTACACCAGAGCATACATGGACTGACATCTCAATGGATTTTATAACCCACTTGCCACCATCGAAAGGTAAGACATCTATTTGGGTTATTGTAGACCGCTTGTCGAAATTTGCTCACTTCATCGCCTTACCTCCGGGGTATACTGCAATCTATTTGGCCGGTATTTTCATGCGGGAAATCTATCGTTTGCATGGTCTACCGAAAACAATTGTTTCAGATCGAGACCCGTTATTTATCAGTAAGTTTTGGCGTGAATTATTTAAGATAATGGGGTCTAAGCTTCTTCACTCAGGTGCATACCACCCGCAAACCGATGGTCAATCGGAAGTTGTTAATCGTTGCCTCGAGATGTATCTTCGTGCTTATGTGTGTGACGAACCAAAGAAGTGGGAACGTTATTTGTATTTAGCCGAGTTTTCATACAACACTAGTCACCATTCCTCGATTAAGATGTCACCATTTCAAGCTCTTTATGGTCACGCGGTAACTTCCATTCATGATTACATTCCGGGTACCACCAGCACAGCGTCTATCGAGTCATCTTTAATTGACCACCAACGTGTTATGGAAAGTTTAAAGGAAGCGATTGAAGCGGCCAAAGCGAGAATGGTTAAACAGGCTAACAAGCATCGGATCGACAAAGAATTTGGTGTTGGCGATTGGGTTTATCTCCGTCTACATAAATATCGTCAACAATCGGTGCAACAGCGAGCTAATCAAAAACTCTCCAGGCGTTTTTTTGGGCCCTATAAAATTCTTGAACGTATCGGAAAAGTCGCTTATAAGTTAGCGCTACCAGTGGGATCTAAAGTTCATCCGGTTTTCCATGTTTCACTTCTGAAACCAAGCTATGCCAACGACGTGCTAACTCAAGGCGATCTTGCGGATTTTGGTCAAGACATCGACATCGGCCATTTACCGGAAGCTATTATTGATACTCGCATGGGAGTGAAGGGTAAAACGGAAATTCTGGTTAAGTGGGATTCGCAACCGTTGGAAGAAGCAACATGGGAAGATGTCAACGACATCAAGTTACAATTTCCAGGTTTCACTGACATCGAGGACAATGTCGTTGCTCAAGGAGAGGGGGATGATACGGGCCAGCCTGTTGCAAGCCAAGATGCAGCCCAAGCCAGTCCAGAGCCCAAGTGGGAGGATGCAATGCCCAAAAGGTTGATTAAAAGGCCAGCCCGATTGGAATCTTGATGCCCAAGATTATGCACGTTTTCTTTTCAGCATGTTTATTTTATTTGTTATTTTATTTCAGTATGCATGGTTGAATTTGTCAAGTAGTGGTAGAACATGGGTAGTTAGTAGCACAAAATAAGGACATGAACTCCATGTCTCAGCATGTTTAAATTTCAGTTTTTGCATAATGAAAATCATCAGAAAATTGCCCCAAGTTCTTGCCTTCTCTCTCAATTCTTTGGAGTGTTTGCCTACTAGAAAAGGCTATACCACACAATGAAATGACTTATTGACTTTTTCTCTCACAAAGTTCACAAAGTTCAAAGTAGTCTCACCCAACCACTTTTTTACTTTTAAAAAAGTTAATAAACTAAATAGTAAGAGTTTGGAAACGTAAGCAGGACCCCCCTGCCTGAATGGTTTGATAATACGAAGCGACTTAAAAGCTTATCTTTGAGGCTGAACTGATCAATCTTGCATCCACGCAATTTTTGGGGATTTTGGAAGCGGTTTTAATCCGCTTATTCTCTGTGGATTGCCATAGAAATCGGAGGTCGAACCTAGTCAAGGTCTTGTAGACGAACAGATTATCCATTCTGTAAGTATTTGCTATCTGCACGCTATATGTTCGACGAAATGCCTACAAGAAAGGTTGCTTTTAACTTCATATCAGCACACAATCCTGCACCTTAATTTTTTCTTTAAATCTTGTATTCGTATAATACATATCAACTGCACACATTTGTACTGGTAATTTGTCATCGGATATCAATACTTGATCTTAACCCGAACCTGTAGCTCTTCAGCTTTGCAAGAGTTAAGAGTTTTTGTGGGACTGTTTTCGCCACTTGGACCCGTGATACTCCGGTCGCAAATTAGGAATAAAAGGGATTCTTTAACCTCTATGCAAACTTTAGTTTTAGTCTGTTTGTATTGTGGTGAAGAGAATTTGGAAATGGCTATGTATATGATGAGCGCGATCAACGTAAAGAACAACCAAGTTCCTAACTCGGCGGCTAAAACTAGAGGATCCAAATACGCCGGTCAATCCATAAAACCACTCCCAATCCACATCCTAACAGTTGGCAAGACCAGATCACCAGGAGTTCAATTGATAGTCAAGGACTATATAGACAAGCTCAAACCTTACTGCCCGGTGCATGACCTTCGAATCAAATCGAACCCCAAGAATTCAACTGAACCAAGGGTCCAGATTGAAAACGAAGAGACGGGTTTCATGAATTTTATTAAGTCAGATGATTTGGTGGTGATGTTGGATGAGAATGGGAAGGACTTGAGGTCAGAAGAAATGGCGGATATGATCGGGGATGCTGGAAACAAAGCAAGTGGTTCGAGATTGGTGTTTTGCATTGGAGGGGCTTACGGGCATGGAATGAAACTAAGGGAGAGAGCCAATGTGAAGGTTAAGTTGTCGTCGTTGGTACTTAATCATGAGATTGCATTGGTTGTGCTTGTTGAGCAACTTTATAGAGCTTGGACCATTCTCAAAGGTCAAAAATACCATCACTAGATGCGCATCTTGTTTGCGTTAATTCTCGATTAGGTATCGATCTTGGTTCAGATCTTTTACTTTTGAACATTCATTAATAATGTAGACATCCCATCTTGAATATAGGATTTTGTTATGTTTTACTCTTTAGACAATGCATAAGTATACAAATTTTTATTTTGGATTTTTTCTTCATATTTATAGATGCTTGGACCATATCGATATCACTCATTTTATAGCACCCGATATCTTATCCGAATAAGATGCTCTCGAAAGTCAAAAGGAATACTTCACTCACTGGTTGAAGTATAAGGCAAAACAAACCCAAACACTTAAATTTTGGGTCATAATTCATAAACTCATAATGGGTTGAAGGTAACCTGTTGGGTCATAGTGGGCCTTTTTCAATGGTATGGGTTCGATTGAGAGAGTTGAATACTTGAATATGACTAATGATGATTAACAATGGTCTGGAACTCACAGGATACATTCAAAAAAGAAAAAAAAGAACACGGCATGTGTGGTATATCAATATATCATATCAATCGTAAACGATATGATTGTTCTTAAATCAATGAAAACCAGTGACATGAAAATCAATTGATGGGATCGGGTTGCAAATAAAAGAAGTTTGTTTATAAATGGGAGTAATGATATATACATCCTTATAAAAATCTTCCTAACTATAAAATAAGACGAAAGAGTGGAATAGAGGGAAATAAATAATAATCATTTTTATACCTAAGTATGTGTATTTCGGTAGTTTATTTATAATCAACAACGGGCATTTGGTCTAGTGGTATGATTCTCGCTTAGGGTGCGAGAGGTCCCGAGTTCAATTCTCGGAATGCCCCATTTTATTTTTATTTTTCTATATTTTTCTATGAAGATCGAAATAAACTAATAGGGCATGCTATGTGATGGTGCTTGGGGTGGTTGTATCTTGGAATAGGCATATTGGATAAAGATCAATTTCACTGTTTTTGGTTAATGATGAAACAAAGGATAACAATAAAAGATTATTATTTATCTTTTAAACGAAGGTGAGTATAAATCAAGTGTAAATCGAGTGTGAATCTTATGGTACTACACTTCACATTGATTAAAGTGTAAGCATGGATTATTGAAAAAAATCCAATATTCTTATAATAAAACAAACACTTAATGTTTACCTTCGTTTAATACTACCAAATAATAATCTTCTATTGCTATTCTTACATACATCTGTTAATTCTTATCACTCATCCAGATGAGATAACTAAACTTAATAACTTAAATTAGACCGTTATATTTGCCAAAATACTTAGCGCTTTATATAGAAACAATTACACATATACTTTATACGATAAAGTTTAAATTATGTTTGCTAATTTTGTAGGACTTGAACCCGAATTACCTTGACAAGGATAGACACCTCTTGCCACTACCTCATGAGGCCATCAACATTACACATGTAGTAATGATATATTAGTAATCTTTTAAAAAATGAACGTTAGTTTAAAAGACCAAAGTTGTTAGGGTTAATTGCACGATAAGAACTAAACCATTAATTTCTGAAAAGAAGTACAAAAATGTAAAATACTTTTGCTAAGGGTGTAGGGAGTGGTTAAACACTTTGAGTGGCAAACCAAAAAACTTACCAATCAGAGCGCACCATGTCAATCAGTCAAAAGTGTTTAAACTTTGGTGAAAAGTGTTGACAATGGTTTAGACACTTGATGAAGTGGTAAACTATTTTTTTTTTTAAAAAAAAAAAATGTGTGATTGGTTGAGATAGGAATGGACCCCACCCACAATACCCTCCCTCTCTCTCCTTCCTCCCTCTTCCCGAATCGGTGTTCCCTCACCGATTTTCTACACCTTTTCGGCAAACAACATGCGGCAACATGTTGGCGGTGGGATGGTAAGCGGTGCCGGGTGGGTTTACCGCTCCCACTCCGGACACCCTAATATTTGTTCTATATGTTCTCGAATAAAGAGTTAATGTTATGTACATTCTCGAATAATTTGATGACACATTTGTATCATCCGTACAACTATCAGTTTGATGACACATGCCCTTTCTTCTTTCTAGAGTCCTTTTCATTGCCTTGGTACACTTTAATGATATGCAAAAAATCTTTTAAAGGCCGGAAGATATGGCGAGGCTCATCTCTGGGGATGGGCTGTTACGTCACCCGCCATGTCATTGGAGTGAGGATAGGCTTAAAGGGAATGGACCAAGAGGGTGGAGTATGGGGCTATATATATATATATATATATATATATATATATATATATATATAGTGTGGGGTTCATTGGGGAACACCAAAAAAGTGGGGAACAAAACACACTTGGATTAACTTAATCAAGGGCTGGGATTAGATTAAATTTTGCAAGGCTTAAAAAAGGCGGAGGGGTAGTTTTGGTATTTTTGAAAAGTTTCTATTAGGTTTCTATGGAGTCTGTTTTGAATCTTGCAACTGTCGTCTCTTCGCCGGAGATCTGATTTGACTTCTTTTCACCGTCGCCGCCGGATTATGTGGTCGGAATATTGTGTTTATCACCGGAGAACAGTTAATCGATATAATCTTCGTTGATTTCCTTTATTTCATCTGCGATTTTTCATATTTCGGCTGAGATTTTTCGAATCTACATTGATAATCTACGTTTTTACAGATCTGCTTACGGAAGACTGTTAGAAACTGTAGCTGTTGCCGATTTTGTCTGAGATCTATGGAGTATTTTAGGGTTTCAGATCTTAGATCTCAGTTTAAGGTATCATTTATTTGCGATTATCATTTAAGTTTTATTTAATTTAACCTGATTATATGAAATTATGATTATTTGTAGATTTTTGTAGCTTTTTTTAGAAAAAAGAAATCGTTTTAACATGTTAATTTTTTTTAATTAAATTTGATTTATATATCGCACCAGTCTTCCGGCTGCATCATCCGACGAATATGACCGTACGTTTACTTTTTGGCTATTTAATTTGCTAATTTAGTAGGTTTTAGTATTCCGATCGTTAGATTTGATTGATATGCAGTATGATTTTGAACAATCAACAAGTTTTGATGACGATAGTTATCTTGATGAATCTGAGTGTGCGTTTACTGTACTTTGGTATCTATTTTGCTAATTAGTAGTTTTAGTGCTTAGATTGTTAGATTTGATCGATGTGCATCGCATCTGCGATATGATTTTCATTTGATAGGCAAATTTTGACTAGAATATGAGGTCCTGCTCCGAGCTGGAGGCTGTCGTCGTCACTTGTGCGGTCAAACGTTGGTTACTTTCATTTCGATTATCATGTTGATTTCATGTTATTAATTTTCTTTTGAATTTCACTTTTGGTTACCTACATTTCATAATTTAAATTAGGTTTACATAACTTTAAATGCAAAACATATAAGTTTTACATGTTAAACAAATCATTTTTACATAATTTACAAGTTTTAAACAAATCAGTGGCTGCAATAGAAAACTATCTATGGAGGTTTCATGTTACTGTTTTGACCTGCATTGTGGTTAGTTAAAATTTTGATGGTTTGTAAGTTTCACGAAAATACAACAATTTTTCATTTTACCGTTTTGACCTGCTTTTTTGGTGACTGTTGGTTCCAAACCGTTGAATTTCTCGATTGATTTTCTTATTGAGTGTTCCTCCCAACACAAAATCAATAACGGTGCGACTGATATTAATCGATTGCTGATTTTGATGTTTAGTTATGGAGCTTGTATAGGTTTTGACGTTTGATTTTGGTGCAACGGTTTTTGGTCCAAAGATTTTGGTTCGATTCTACAACGGTGTCTATATGATCTTGTTTTTCACTTTTTTTTAGTTCAACTAATTTCTCCAGTATGCTACTTTTTTGTTCAATATGCTTTTGTTTTTACTTACAATTAATTGCTTTGGTTCAATTTTAACTTGATCTAGCATGCTTCTGTTTCACTTATTCCATTTGGAGTTCGGTTTCTTCACTTTGAAGTTCATTCGTTGTTCTCAAAGTCGGAGATGTAACGAGGGTATAAAAAACTTGTTTTTACATGTAAAAAACTCGTGTTACATTTGAAAACCTCGTTTGTAACCCGCGTCTTTAACGGTAAATCAATCTTAATCCGTAACACATGAACATCTATAGGGAAAATGTTGCAAAGAACCTTTTTCTTGCGTCCGGAGATTTTGAAAGCTAAAGGTGAGAATGTGAAGAAAGTTGCAAAGCAGCTTCGTGTTTGTCTCTCATGTCGAGAAAACCTCAGCGCTGGTATAATTTCTTTTTTTTTCTTTCCATTTGTGACTATTTTTGAGTTTATAAGTAGAAGAACATGAATCGATTTCTTGAAAAATAAATGATTACATGCACTAAACTCAAAATGATAGATTGGTAATGAAATAATATAGCTCCCATGATCATATGGCATACTAATTATTTTTATTAATGTAATAATGTTGATCCAAAAGTATGTTATATTGTTAGGTCTATAACATATGCCCAGACGAAGGAGTATTTCATCATCTAGTAGAAGTTGGGCATCAGCTAGTATCAAAGAGGCTTTCTCTTCAACACTTGTAGAAAATAGGAGGGAGGATGGTGAAGAAGAACTCAAATGGGCTGCAATTGAAATGCTTTCTACATATGATAGATTAAAGAAAGGAATCATGAAGTATGTTCTTGATAATGGACATATCGTTCACGAAGAGATCGATGTTACACTTCTTGGACCGTAGGAGAAAAATAGCTAATTGAGAGCATGTTTAAAGTTGTTGAAGAAGACAACGAGAAGTTCCTTGTTAGAGTTCGAGCTAACCGATAGGTTGGGTTACTTACTTTATATTTGTTTTCTAATCGTTTTTTAAATTTGTTTATTGATCTAATAATAATAACTATGTGGGTCAGGTTGAACAAAGTTGGGATTGATATTCCATTGATCAAAATCCGCTATAAGACTTTTTTGACTAAAGGCCATGTTCATGTTGGCTCTAGGGCTCTGCCTACTTTGCTAAATGCTACACTAAACACCATAGAGGTTTCATTATTTCTATCTTTTAAAAATTCGTACATGTTATTGTTGATGACACTTTATAAGCTTGACTTGTTATATTTAAGGACTTTTTCGATTCATTTGGCTTGTTCCATCCAAGAAAAGGGTTGTTAAGATTTTGCATGAAGCGAGTGGGATATTGAGTCCTTCATTCGGTATGTTTTGTGCCACTTACACTTCAGGAATAAATATTATGCACTAATTTCTACTCGTCTACTTATAAAGTGCGGGTTTGGGTTATCTTTAATCCAAATGGCACAAATGGCTTAAATGAAAAACTTATAACTAAAAAGGGAACAATTAAATAGGTGGAATTGCCAAAGTTACACCCAACAGCGAACACCATGGTCCTATTGAGCACTTGTTAAAGTTCGGGTATGGTCGGGCCAATGGTTAAATCGCTAAACCGGATCAGTGAGGGGATCCTCAATTTTTTGTAACTTAGTTTCCGGTTTTGGTAGGTTCAGCAGGTCAGGCCGTTTAGGCTTGTTTCTGCAACAAAGTCTTTGTAGGTCAACTGAACCGTTTAAACACCTAACCACGAGTGGTGGCAAAATGAGTTATCCAGGCTTGTTGGATAACCGTAAAAAAGGGTTCGAGTCGATGTGTCGTTTTAGTGTGAGTTGAAATGGTTCGGTTTGGGTCGATCAGTGAACCTGTTTTGTCCATTTCTATTATAATTAACTACTTGTTAAATATTAAAGCAACAATAGTATTATTAGAACAATAGCCTCGTGTTTTTAAACACTTGGTAAATATACTGTTCATCCCAAGTACTGTTTTGAGACTCTATTGTCAAGTACTGTCATAACTAGTTTGTCTTCGGAGCTTCCTGTAGTGGTTGAGTACAAGATCGCTGAGATGGGTTATGTCTTAAGTCAGGTTCTATTGGGATCCTAAGATTGAACAAGATGAAGAGGACAACAAATCTTGAAGCTGGTTATAAGCTGAGTGTCATATGCTTTGTTAATTGTTTGTTAAAGATATTGGCATGTCTCCAATTGAAGTACAGTGTGTAATCTTTACTCGCAAGAATTTGGCCAAATTGTTTTCTTTTTATTACTTGGGATTTTTTTTGGTTTCTGTATGAGGTGATTGTTATTTTTTTTTACTTTCGGAGTTCATACCATGGGTTTAACATGTTAAATAATCATAAAAATGTGTGAGTTTCAATTTGGAACCTAGAAAAAGTACGGAACCGGGGAACTATTTATTTAACAAGTTAAATATATCATAAAAAGGTTGGGTTCAACAGAAAATACCAAAGTAGTGGGGAACCATGGGTTAAACATATTAAATAATCATAAAAATGTGTAGTTTCAATGGAGAACCTCAAAAAAAGTGAGAAAATGAGAAACCAATAAATCATGCATTTAACACGTTAAATATATCACAAAAGGGTTGTGTTCAATTGGGAACATAAAAAAATAGCAGGGAACCAGGAACCATTTATTTAACATGTTAAATATATCATAAAAATGTTAAATATATTATAGAAAAATTAAGAGTTAATTACATAGTTAGTCCCTGTGGTTTGCACAAAATAACATACTTAGGTACTAATAGTTTAAAATCACATTCTAGGGTATTAACCTTTCATTTTGTAACGTTTGAAGGTATTAACTTCTAGGGTATTAACATAGTTAGTCCCTGTGATTTGCACAAAATAAAATACCTAGGTACTAATAGAATGTGATTTTAAACCTACAGATAACGTTAATACCTCCAAACGTTACAAAATGAAAAGTTAATACCCTAGAATGTGATTTTAAACTATTATTACCTAAGTATGTTACTTTGTGCAAATCACATGGACCAACTATGTAATTAACTCAAAAATTAATTTAACATGTTAAATTGTGTTTTTTTTTAATTTTCAGATCTTTTGCATATAAATACATGTGTGCAGGTCGTTTTAATAAAAAAAATCAGAAAACTAAAAAAATAAAAACATACTTAAAAACACTTTAAAAAGGTAACAATTTCTTTTTTACATAAATGATTTTTTTTATTTGAATGGCTTCAACACATCTCCATATGCAAAAACTTAAAAAAAAATTTGAATTTTTTTTTTTAAATAGTGAACGAGGGTTGAGTTCAGTGGGGAACACAAAAAAAGTTGAAAACTGAGGAATCATTTATTTAACAAATGAAATATATCATAAAAAATATTTTAACACGTTAAAAAAATAAAATTTTCAGATCTTTTGCATGTAAATACGTGAAGAAGTTTTAAAAAAATTAAAAAACTTAAAAATAAAAGCATTCTTAAAAAACACTTTAAAAAGGTAATAAATTATTTTTTTACAAAAAAAATGATTTTTTTATTAAAATAACTTCAACGCATCTTTATATACCAAAAATTTGGTTATTTTTTTTTAAATAGTTAACGAAGGTTGGGTTCAACGGAGAACACCAAAAATGTGGGGAAACGAGAAACCATTCATTTAACATGTTATATATATTACAGAAAATTTAAGAGTAAATTACAAGTTTTGTCCTTTTTGTTTACATCAAATTGCAGGCGGTGTCCTTTGTCTTTAAAATTGACGGGTTTTGTACTTAATGTTTCAAAATCTTACACAGTATGTCCTTTGATCCTAACCCAGTTTATTTTTTTTGTTAAATCTGATCACCCAGGGGCATTTTAGTTTTTTTACCCTATTTATTTAATATCATTTAAAAAAATAAAACAAAATAATTTATAACTCTTACCTATCTTCAACATCAATCTACCTGCAACAGCCTAACACCACCTCCCACCACCGCCTAACCCACCTTCACCATCCAGAACCCACCACTCCGGCCACCACCACCTGCAACACCCCTAACACCACCTCCACCACCACAAACCCACCTTCACCATCCACAACCAACCACCGTACACATCCCACCACTGCCACCAATCATCACAATCGCACCCTCCCACCATCGCTAAACCCACACCTCCCACCAAAATCTAATTACTAGCCAAAAAAAACACCAAACTAGTAAACATAAAGGGTATTGGGTCGCCTACAATGTTTACACCAAATTAGGTCTACATTGTGTCATTTGCCCTTTTTTCACAACTGTATAGATTCCTCAAAATTCAATTACTAGCCCCCCCCCCCCAAAAAAAAATCAAACCACTCAAAACAACAACAAAACAACTACCTACACAATCACAACAAAATGAGCTGTTACAACTCACAATAGCAGCTTTAATCTTCGATTGGATGGTGCGGTGGCCGGAGAAAAGTGTGAGAGGTGGGGCAGAGTGAGGTTTAGGGGGTGATTGCTAGCCGTCATCAACCACCTCTTTTACCATCGTCGCCGTACCTTATGAGCACCGATCTGAAGAGGAGTTAGGTTTCTAAGGTGGTGGTGGTGGGGTTTCGATGGTGGCGGAGGATGGGTTTCGATGGTAGCGGTTATGTGATGATGATCGGTGGGTGGTTACAGATTGTTGCGATGGTAGATGTGGTGGTCGCCTGAGGTTTCGGGTGGTTATGGTAGTGGGCGGTGCTGGGTGGCTGTGGTGGTGGACGGTGGGAGGTGCTGGGTTGGTGGTGGGTGGATGAAGACGTGATGCTGTTGAGGTTGAGATGTGGCAGATATAAATCAAGTGTTCTTCTTTGAATATTCATAAAGTAACTTTTTTAATTTTCTTTTCTTTTATTTATTAAAATAGTATAATCAAATGAGTAAAAAGACTAAAATACCCCTGGGTGACCAGATTTAACAAAAAAATAAATAAACTGGGTTAGGCTCAAAGGACATACCGTGTAAGATTTTGAAACATTAAGTACAAAACCCATCAATTTTAAAGACAAAGTACACCGCCTGCAATTTGATGTAAACATAAAGGACAAAACTTGTAATTTACTAAAAATTTAATTTAACATGTTAATTTTTTTTTAATTTTCAGATCTTTTGCATATAAATACATTTGTGCAGGTCTTTTAAATAAAAAAAATTAGAAAACTAAAAAATAAAAACATACTTAAAAACACTTTAAAAAGGTAACAATTTCTTTTTTACATAAATGATTTTTCTATTTGAATGGCTTCAACACATCTCCATATGCAAAAACTTTAAAAAAAATTGAAAAAAAAAATAATTTTTAAAATAGTGAACGAGGGTTGATTTCAGTGGGGAACACAAAAAAAGTTGAAACCGAGGAATCATTTATTTAACAAGTGAAATATATCATAAAAAATATTTAACATGTTAAAAAAATTAAAATTTTCAGATCTTTTGCATATAAATACGTGTAGAAGTTTTTAAAAAAAAATTAAAAAACTTAAAAATAAAAACATGCTTAAAAAACACTTTAAAAAGGTAATAAATTATTTTTTTACAAAAAAAATGATTTTTTATTAAAATAGCTTCAACACATCTTTATATGCCAAAAAATTGGTTATTTTTTAAATAGTTAACCAAGGTTGGGTTCAACGGAGAACACCAAAAATGTGGGGAAACGAGAAATTGTAACACCCCGAAAATATAAATCCTCATATTAAAAATCTAGAGTAAAAATAAACAAGACTCGATCAACTAGGAATTTTAACTCAGTTAAATACAAGCCTTGAAATAACCCATGATGGGGTTAAAACACTTAAACTTAAAGATAAATCAAAGTTAAGGGTGTAAACTTGTCAAAAACTGAAATTAGGTTACTAATAATAACCAAAACAAAAACCAAACACCCAAAAGCTGGTGTCTGGTCGAACTGGGAGCAAGGGGGCGACACAGGGTTTCCTTCAAACCCTTGTTTCACATCAAATCTCCAAATTGAAGCTGCAAAACTGCCTTAAATCAAGTTTTGAATGTAGATTAGTAATCCCCTTGTAGTAAGGATCAAAAGGTATGTAAAATTTTTATATTTTGATTCACCATAAATTCTAGGTTAATGGTGAATAGCTGAAATTAGACCTAGATAGGTCATGCATGAATGAATCTTGAAGCAATATGTTGTTGGGATTAAACCCTAGATGATAAATTGTGAAAATCATTTCATGTTACTTAAAGAAATTTAAAATCACCATTGTAGGTGATTTATGATGGTGTGAAGACTAGACAAGTACTAGGATTGTGAATTTTAACCTAGAGAAAAACTGATTGGTATGATGAAATTCAGCAAATTGAATGATTAAATGATACAAGTGGCTTAATTATAGTGAAATTTGATGTTAAATCGCAAGTTAGGAACTTGGTAAAAAATTGTAGAAAAATCTGTCCCGTTAGGTGTTCGTAGTAATGCCTAACCGAAGTTTTGAATGCTAGAATAGTAGGAAAACGCAGAAATTATCATGACTTATAATGATGCGATGATAGTCATGAAAAGAGTTCTAAACAAGTTGTAAAACTGAAATTTTCTAGGCAAAGAGTCCGGATCATCAAGCGGACAAGCCGGAGGGAATTCACGGGGAAAAGGCGTGCTCTAAAGGTACGAAATTGTCGTTTCGTTACATTATGTATTATTTGATAGATTTACGTCGTAGTTTGAAAACATGGAAAACAAGATGAATCAACATATCACGGGAGTGACTATTCGTCTTAATCTAGTGAGACGGGTCAAAACAATTGTTAGAAATTGAGGTTTGAATTACATGGTTTGATGATTAACTCTTGGTGTCTAAACGGGTCGAACAATCTAACAAGGCATGATTAATACTTCGAATTATGATTGAAAGATCTTTGATGATTGGTTTATATATAACATTTAAGTAATATGAGGTTTTATTGTTTCGGTATCATATATGAATCGAAATTCGAGAGCTGGAATATTGGTGTAATGATCAAACAAACAAAACAGGAAATTCCCAGGTGGTACCGTAAATTACGGTGTTACCGTAATTTACGGTAGATGTCAAAAGTTTACGGTGAGGATCTACTGATTTACGGTGGACACTTGATGTTTATTGCCCACCGTAACTTACGGTAGGGACCAAACTTTGAAAAATTTTAATTTAATTTGAATGATTAAATTCCCATTTCAATCATGGTTTTGTAACATTAACATTTTGACCATTCTAACATAAATGTTTGTGTAAACATTGTAGTCTTAGGTACCCAAAGTATATGGATGACGATCAAGCAATTTCCGAAGAACCGAACACTCCGTTTTGAAGCTTCCGCAACGTTTTAGATCTATGTAGTTTTGTGTATGGGTTGTAAACACGTGTTAAACAATTTTTGAAATGTTTTAACTTAGTCATTCGTTGACTAAAGTCTTAGTTACTTATGTAGCTTCTAATACTTATGTAAATCTAGTGACTCTTGGTATAATTTTGTATAAATCTAGTCATTAATTCTAGCTAAAATATAAGGGTGTTACAGAAATCAATATATTTAACATGTTAAATATAATATATAAAATTTAATTTAACATTTTAAATTGTTTTTTTTCAATTTTCAGATCTTTTGCATATAAATAAATGTGTGCAGGTCTTTTTAATAATAAAAATAAAAAAACTAAAAAATAAAAACATACATAAAAACACTTTAAAAAGGTTACAATTTCTTTTTTACATAAATTATTTTTTTATTTGAATGGCTTCAACACATCTCCATATGCAAAAACTTAAAAAAATTTGAAAAAAAAAATAATTTTTAAAATAGTGAACACGGTTAAGTTCAATGGGGAACACAAAAAAAGTTGAAAACCGAGGAATCATTTATTTAACAAGTGAAATATATCATAAAAATATTTTAACATGTTAAAAAATTAAAATTATCAGATGTTTTGCATATAAATACGTGTAGAAGTTTTAAAAAAAAATTAAAAACTTAAAAATAAAAACATGCTTAAAAACACTTTAAAAAGGTAATAAATTATTTTTTTACAAAAAAATGTTTTTTTTCTTAAAATAGATTCAACACATCTTTATATGGCAAAAATTTGGTTATTTTAAAATTTCAGATCTTTTACATATAAATACATGTGTGCAGGTCTTTTTAATAAAAAAAACTAAAAAATAAAAACATACTTAAAAACACTTTAAAAAGGTAAAAATTTCTTCTTTACATAAATGATTTTTTTTATTTGAATGGCTTCAACACAACTCCATATACAATAACTTAAAAAAAATAAAAAAAATACTTTTTAAAATAGTGAACGAGGGTTGAGTTCAGTGGGGAACACAAAAAATGTTGAAAACCGAGGAATCATTTATTTAACAAGTGAAATATATCATAAAAAATATTTTAACATGTTAAAAAATAAAATTTTCAGATCTTTTGCATATAAATACGTGTGGAAGTTTTTAAAAAAATTCAAAAACTTAAAAATAAAAACATGCTTAAAAAAACTTTAAAAGTGTAATAAATTATTTTTTTACAAAAAAAATGATTTTTTTAAAAATAGCTTCAACACATCTTTATAGAGTTAATTACATATTTAGTCCCTATGGTTTACACAAAATAACATACTTAGGTACTAATAATTTAAAATCACATTCTAGGGTATTAACTTTTCATTTTGTAACGTTTCAAGGTATTAACTTCTAGGGTATTAACATAGTTAGTCCCTGTGGTTTGAACAAAATAACATATTTAGCTACTAATAGAATGTGATTTTAAACCTACCAATAACGCTAATACCTACAAACGTTACAAAATGAAAAGTTAATACCCTATAATGTGATTTTAAACTATTAGTACCTAAGTATGTTACTTTGTGCAAACCACAGGGACTAACTATGTAATTAACTCTTAAATGCCAAAATTTTAGTTATTTTTTTCAATAGTTAACGACGGTTGGGTTCAACGGAGAACACCAAAAATGTGGGGAAACGAGAAACCATTCGTTTAACATGTCAAATATATTATAGAAAATTTAATTTAACATGTTAATTTTTTTTTAATTTTCAGATCTTTTGCATATAAATACATGTGTGCAGGTCTTTTTAATAAAAAAAATCAAAAAACTAAAAAATAAAAAAACATACTTAAAAACACTTTAAAAAGGTAACAATTTATTTTTTACATAAATGATTTTTTAATTAGAATGGCTTCAACACATCTTCATATGCAAAAACTTCAAAAAATTTTGAAAAAAAAATAATTTTTAATATAGTGAACAAGGGTTGAATTCAGCGGGGAACACAAAAAATATTGAAAACCAAGAAATCATTTATTTAACAAGTGAAATATATCATAAAAATATTTTAGCATGTTAAAAAAATTAAAATTTTTGGATCTTTTGCATATAAATACGTGTAGAAGTTTTTTAAAAAAAAATTCAAAAACTTAAAAATGAAAACACGCTTAAAATACATTTTAAAAATGTAATAATTTTTTTTTACAAAAAAAATGATTTTTTTAAAAAATCGCTTCAACACATCTTTAAATGCCATAATTTTAGTTATTTTTTTAAATAGTTAACGACGGTTGGGTTCAACGGAGAACACCAAAAATGTGGAGAAACGAGAAACCATTCATTTAACATGTCAAATATATTATAGAAAATTTAATTTAACATGTTAAATTATTTTTTTTAATTTTCAGATTTTTTGCATACAAATACATGTGTGCAGGTCTTTTTAATAAAAAAAATCAAAAAACTAAAAAATAAAAAAAGCATACTTAAAAACACTTTAAAAAGGTAACAATTTATTTTTTACATAAATGATTTTTTAATTAGAATGGCTTAAACACATCTTCATATGCAAAAAACTTAAAAAAAAGTTGAAAAAAAAATAATTTTTAAAGTAATGAACAAGGGTTGAATTCAGCGGGGAACACAAAAAATGTTGAAAATCGAGAAATCATTTATTTAACAAGTGAAATATATCATAAAAAGTATTTCAACATGTTAAAAAAATTAAAATTTTTGGATCTTTTGCATATAAATACGTGTAGAAGTTTTTTTTTTAAATTCAAAAATTTAAAAATAAAAACATGCTTAAAATACACTTTAAAAAGGTAATAAATTATTTACAAAAAAATGATTTTTTATTAAAATAGCTTCAACACATCTTTATATGTCAAAATTTTGGTTATTTTTTAAATAGTTAACAAGGGTTGGGTTCAATGGAGAACACAAACAATGTGGGGAAACGAGAAACCATTCATTTAACATGTTAAATAAATTATAGAAAATTTAATTTAACATGCTAAATTGTTTTTTAATTTTCAGATCTTTTGCATATAAATACATGTGCAGGTCTTTTTGATAAAAAATCAAAAAACTAAAAAATAAAAACATACTTAAAAACACTTTAAAAAGGTAACAATTTATTTTTTACATAAATGAATTTTTTATTAGAATGGCTTCAACACATCTTCATATGCAAGAATTTCAAAAAAATTTGAATTTTTTTTTAAAATAGTGAACGAGGGTTGAGTTTAGTGGGGAACATAAAAAATGTTGAAAACCGAGAAATCATTTATTTAACAAGTGAAATATATCTTAAAAAATAATTTAACATGTTAAAAAAATTAAAGTTTTTTGGATTAAAGTTCAAAATATTAAAATATTAAAGTAAATAAATTTAACATGTTAAATGAACATTTAACATGTTAAATTATATATTAAATTTTGATCAAATTATATATTAAAATATTAAAATTTTTGATCAAATTATATATTAAATTATGGATTAAAGTTCAAAATATTAAAATAAAGTTTTCTGTGGAATCTATGCGGACTCAAATATTGAAATAAATAAATTTAACATGTTAAATGAACATTTGAATTGATCAACTAACTAAACTCGATTCGACTTTATTTGAACAAATATGTTAAAGTAAGTTTTGTACGATAAGCTTTAAAATGATGTTAAATGAGAGTTTTCATTGATCTACTAGGTTCAATTCGACTAATTATATTAGATTATATATTAAATTTCGGATTAGAGTTCAAAATATTAAAATTAACTTTTGGGTGAAGTATATCCGGACACAAAATATTGTAAAATAAAATTTAACACGTTAATTGAGCGTTTGCAGTGATTAACTAGACTCGACTTTGTCTGACCAAACTTGTTAAAATAAGTTTTTTTTTGTGATAAATTTTAACATGTTAAATGAGAGTTTACATTAAATAACAAGGTTCGATTAAAATTTATTTGATCAAATTATATATTAAATTTCGGATTAGAGTTCAAAATATTAAAATTAACTTTTGGGTGAAGTATATCCGGACACAAAATATTGTAAAATAAAATTTAACATGTTAATTGAGCGTTTGTAGTTCTTAATTAGACTATACTTTTGATTGACCAAACTTGTTAAAATAAGTTTTTTGTGATAAATTTTAACATCTTAAATGAGAGTTTACATTAAATAACAAGGTTCGATTAAAATTTATTTGATCAAATTTATATTAAATTTCGGAATAGAGTTCAAAATATTAAAATAAAGTTTTGTGTGGAATCTATGCGGACTCAAAATATTGAAATAAATAAATTTAACATGTTAAATGAACATTTGAATTGATCAACTAACTAAACTCGATTCGACTTTATTTGAACAAATATGTTAAAGTAAGTTTTGTACGATAAACTTTAACATGATGTTAAATGAGAGTTTTCATTGATCTACTAGATTCGATTCGACTTATTATATTAGATTATATATTAAATTTCGGATTAGAGTTCAAAATATATTAAATTCCAGACACAAAATATTGTAAAATAAAATTTAACACGTTAATTGAGCGTTTGTAGTGATTAACTAGACTGCATTCGACTTCGTTTGACCAAACATAAGATATAAACTTTAACATGTTAAATGAAAGTTTGCATTATATTACTAGGTTCCATTCAACTTTATTTGACCAAATTATATATAAAATTTCGGATTATAGTTCAAAATATTAAAATAAAGTTCTGTGTGGAGTCTATGCAGGGCTCAAAATATTGAAATAAATAATTTAACATGTTAAATGAACATTTGAATTGATCAGCAAAACTAAACTCGATACGACTTTATTTGAACAAACATGTTAAAGTAAGTTTTGTACGATAAACTTTAACATGTTAATTGAGAGTTTGCATTATATTACTAGGTTCCATTCAACTTTATTTGACCAAATTATATATAAAATTTCGAATTATAGTTCAAAATATTAAAATAAAGTATTGTGTGGAGTCTACGCGGGGATCAAAATATTGAAATAAACAATTTAACATGTTAAATGAACATTTGAATTGATCAACTAAACTAGACTCGATTCGACTTTATTTGAACAAATATATTAAAGTAAGTTTTGTATGATTAACTTTAACATGTTAAATGAAAGTTTTCATTGATGAACTAGGTTCTGTATATTAATTTTCGGATTAGGGTGAAAGATATTAAAATAAACTTTTGTGTGAAGTTTATAAAATATTAAATAAATAAATTTTAACATGTTAAATGAATGTTTTTACTAACTGCATACATGTAATCTTATAATATACATCACCTAAATGAAATGCCAAACCACCTATGCAATTTTTCAACTTTACAGTTTACATTTGATATAAGCACAACGAGTTATACTGGTTAACTAATATTTTATTTTTTATTAATCGCAAAGTACATCATGTGTTACCATGGTTTCCTAGATCACGAGGGAATCGGGGTGAAAACAGAGATACATCACCTCGTAGAAGGTTAGGAGCTTTCCCGATAATATACCTTTGCGAATAATTATAATTAATATGGAATTTTTTCTTAACATGTTAAATATATGTTTTTGACTAACTGCATACATGTAATCTTAAAATATACATCTACTAAATGAAATGCCAAACATCCTATGCAATTTTCAACTTTACAGTTTGCATCTGATATAAGCACAACGGGTTAAATTGGTTAACTAATATTTTAGTTTTTATTAATCGCAAGGTACGTCTTGTGTCACCATGGTCCCTGAATCACGAGTGATATGGGTGACATCAAAGATACATCACCTCGTAGAAGGTTAAGAGCTTTCCCGACAATATACCATTGCGAATAATTATAAATAAAACCGAATATTTTCTTAACATGTTAAATAAATGTTTTTACTAACTGCATACATGTGATCTTTTAATATACATCACCTAAATGAAATGCCAAACAACCTATGCAATTTTTCAACTTTACAGTTTGCATCTAATATAAGCACAACGAGTTATATTGGCCAACTAATATTTTAGTTTTTATTAATCGCAAGTTACGTCTTGTGTCACCATAGTTTCCTAGATCACGAGTGATCCGGGTGAGATCAGAGATACATCACCTCGTAGAAGGTTAGGAGCTTTCCCGACAATATACCATTGCGAATAATTATAATTAATACGGAATATTTTCTTTACATGTTAAATAAATGTTTTTACAGACTGCATATATGTAATCTTATAATATACATCACCTAAATGAAATGCCAAACCACCTATGTAATTTTTCAACTTTAAAGTTTGCATCTGATATAAGCACAACGAGTTATATTGGTTAACTAATATTTTAGTTTTTATTAATTGCAAGGTACGTCTTGTGTCACCATGGTTTCCTAGATCACGAGTGATCCGGGTGAGATCAGAGATACATCACCTCGTAGAAGGTTAGGAGCTTTCCCGACAATATACCATTGCAAATAATTATAATTAATACGGAATAATTTCTTAACATGTTAAATAAATGTTTTTACTAACTGCATACATGTAATCTTACAATATCAATCACCTAAATGAAATTCCAAACAACCTAAGATATTTTTCAACTTTAAAGTTTACATCTGATATAAGCACAATGAGTTATACTGGTTAACTAATATTTTAGATTTTATTAATCGCAAGGTACGTCATTTGTCACCATGGTTTCCTAGATCACTAGTGATCCGGGTGAGAACAGAGATACATCACCTTGTAGAAGGATAGGAGCTTTCCCGAAAATATACCTTTGCGAATAATTGTAATTAATATGGAATATTTTCTTAACATGTTAAATAATTGTTTTTACTAACTGCATACGTGTAATCTTATAATATACATCACCTAAATGAAATGCCAAACAACCTATGGAATTTTTCAACTTTACAGTTTGCATCTGATATAAGCACAACGAGTTATATTGGTTAACTAATATTTTAGTTTTTATTAATCACAAGGTACGTCTTGTGTCACCATGGTTTCTTAGATCACGAGTGATCCGGGTGACATCAAACATACATCACCTCGTAGAAGGTTAGGAGCTTTCCCAACAATATACCGTTGTGAATAATTATAATTAATACGGATTATTTTCTTAACATGTTAAATAAATGTTTTTAGTAACTGCATACATGTAATCTTATAATATACATCACCTAAAAGAAATTCCAAACAACCTATGCAATTTTTCAACTTTACAATTTGCATCTGATATAAGCACAACGAGTTATACTGGTTAACTAATATTTTAGTTTTTATTAATCACAAGGTACGTCTTGTGTCACCATGGTTTCCTAGATCACGAGTGATCCGGGTGAGATCAGAGATACATCACCTCGTAGAAGGTTAGGAGCTTTCCCAACAATATACCATTGCGAATAATTATAATTAATTCAAAATATTTTCTTTACATGTTAAATAAATGTTTTTACTAACTGCATTCATGTAATCTTATAATATACATCACTTAATTGAAATGCCAAATCACCTATGCAATTTTTCAACTTTAAAGTTTGCATCTGATATAAGCAAAACGAGTTATATTGGTTAACTAATACTTTAGTTTTTATTAATCGCAAGGTACGTCTTGTGTCACCATGGTTTCGTAGATGACGATTGATCCGTGTGACATCAAAGATACATCGCCTCATAGAATGTTAGGAGCTTTCTCGACAATATACCATTGTGAATAATTATAATAAATACGTAATATTTTCTTAACATGTTAAATAAATGTTTTTACTAACTGCATACATGTAATCTTATAATATACATCACCTAAAAGAAATGCCAAACCACCTATGCAATTTTTCAACTTTACAGTTTACATCTGATATAAGCACAACGAGTTATACTGGTTAACTAATATTTTAGTTTTTATTAATCGCAAGGTACGTCTTGTGTTACCATGGTTTCCTAGATCACGAGTGATCCGGGTGAGAACAGAGATACATCACCTCGTAGAAGTTTAGGAGTTTTCCCGACAATATACCTTTGCGAATAATTATGATTAATACGGAATATTTTCTTAACATGTTAAATAAATGTTTTTACTAACTGCATACATGTAATCTTAAAATATATATCTGCTAAATGAAATGCCAAACATCCTATGCAAATTTTCAACTTTAAAGTTTGCATCTGATGTAAGCACAACGAGTTATATTGGTTAACTAATATTTTAGTTTTTATTAATCGAAAGGTACGTCTTGTGTCACCATGGTCCCTAAATCACGAGTGATCCGGGTGACATCAAAGATACATCACCTCGTAGAAGGTTAAGAGCTTTCCCGACAATACACCATTGCGAATAATTATAAATAATACGGAATATTTTCTTAACATGTTAAATAAATGTTTTTACTAACTGCATACATGTAATCTTTTAATATAGATCACCTAAATGAAATGCCAAACAACCTATGCAATTTTTCAACTTTAAAGTTTCATCTAATATAAGCACAACGAGTTATATTGGTTAACTAATATTTTAGTTTTTATTAATCCCAAGGTACGTCTTGTGTCACCATAGTTTCCTAGATCACGAGTGATCCGGGTGAGATCAGAGATACATCACCTCGTAGAATGTTAGGAGCTTTCCCGACAATATACCATTGCGAATAATTATAATTAATACGGAATATTTTCTTTACATGTTAAATAAATGTTTTTACTAACTGCATACATGTAATCTTATAATATACATCACCTAAATGAAATGCCAAACCACCTATGTAATTTTTCAACTTTAAAGTTTGCATCTGATATAAGCACAACGAGTTATATTGGTTAACTAATATTTTAGTTTTTATTAATCGAAAGGTACGTCTTGTGTCACCATGGTTTCCTAGATCACGAGTGATCCGGGTGAGATCAGAGATACATCACCTCGTAGAATGTTAGGAGCTTTCCCGACAATATGCCATTGCGAATAATTATAATTAATACGGAATATTTTCTTAACATGTTAAATAAATGTTTTTACTAACTGCATACATGTAATTTTATAATATAAATCACTTAAATGAAATGACAAACAACTTATGCAATTTTTCAACTTTACATTTGATATCTGATATAAGCAGAACTAATTAAATTGATTAACTAATGTTTTATTTTTTTATTAAGAGCAAGGTGTAGGAATCCGTTCGTGTAAAATAAATAAAATCCTTTTTATTAACTTGAATTGCAGAAATAACAGAATGAAACTGAAATAAATTACAATTAGAGCTAAAAGTACAGAAATACAAACGAGATAAACAAGGACAAAAATCAGAACAGAAACACTGTTCGCAGCTGATGATCGTGTTAGACACGGGTCCCTTGAAACAAATTTCGAGTCTCCGAGGAGAACTCGTTTGTTTCAAGGATACAACAGCTAAAGCAGTTGCACTGCCGGTCTTGACTCCAACCCGAAGGTGTACCTGATGCTTGAAGAAGATGAAGAATTCTGTGAGAGAAAAAGATTAGAGCTGGTGAATTCCAGTGTATCTTCTGCAGTAGGGTAGCACCCCATTTATAGTTGCAGGTCTTGACGAAACTGAAAAATGAATTAAACGGGCGAATTAAGTTGCATTGAACGTCTTCAATGCACTTTAATTCGTCATTTAATTCACAGTCAAAAGCATTGACTTCGTCAGTTTCGAATGCTGAAATGTAACTGCTAAATGTAACTGAACTGTCATAAATGCTAGAAGCTTCTGCGCGCACAGGTCTGTACGCTCATGCGCGCGTGCGCCATTTTGGCTCACTTTCATGCGCGTGTGCGCCACCTTGGCTCACACCCATGCACACCTACGCACGTGCGCCACGTCACCTGTGAGCCTCTACGAGCACGCCACAAAGTCGCGCCGTTTTGGCTCACTTTGGTGCGCCGCGCACGTTACTTCAGTGCCCATGCTCCATGCGCGAGTGCGCGCCATCATGCCATGTGTACTCGCGCGCGTACGCGCATGACTGCCACGTCATGCGCCACTGCGCGCGGACCCACGTCACCAAATGCCACAAACCCTACAAAATATGGCCTCACACAAAGACTTAATTTTCTTCTTCCTACTACACACGCGCCCCAAAACCCTACCAATCTATCCTCACAAAACTTTATTCTAATATTTTGAGCTCTAATCCGAAATTCAATATGTAATATTGTCGAATCGAATCTAACTGATCAATGCAATCTCTCATTTAACATGTTAATTTATTTATTTTAATATTTTTAAGCCAGCATAGACTCCGTTTCCTTCTTCCTACTTCACAAATGCCACAAACCCTACAAAATTTGGCCTCGCACTAAAGGTTATTTTAATATTTTGAAGTCTAATCCAAAATTCAATATATAATTTGGTCAAATAAGGGTTAATTGAATCTATATGATCAATACAAACTCTCATTTAACATGTTAAATTTATTTATTTAAATATTTTGAGCTTGCAAAGACTCCTTTTTCTTCTTCCTACTACATACATGCCTCAAACCCTAACAATCCATCCTCACACGTAACTTTAATATAATATTTTGAGCTTTACTCCGAAATTCAATATGTAATTTGGTAAAAAAAAAATCGAATCGTGTTTTGTTGATCAATGCAAACGATCATTTAACATGTTAAGTTTATTTTTTTTAATATTGAACATCTTAAATTATGTGAACAATATTAATATAAAAGGTTAAATATATAAACTTAAACGTCAACATCTAAGAAAAATTCTTAAATTTTGGATTATACTTTTTTTTTGAATCTTACGTAAATTGTTCCAAGAAACTCAAAAAACCGACAACGAAAGATTTTAAAAAGCCAAAAACCAAACGTTTCAGTTTCGGTTTTACCATAAAACTGAACCGAATCGTGCACACCCGTAACTAAAGTACACTGCAAAAGGATTTAGCACAATTGCATAATGGATGTGTCTTACTTTATATGAAAGTAACTCAGCCTTTGTTCTAACTTTGAAAGTAAATATACACATTGATGCTCAGTTGAACCTAACTCAATAATCATTATCAAGCAGCATGATTTACGACCACTGCTGCCCATTGTCATCATTTAACCCTGCAACACTGCCTACCAAGAATCTTCACAGTCCACTTCTATCACCCTCTGCTATGAGCCTGCCCATAATCACATTTTTAGAACACATTTAATGATCTAATTTATATATTCTTGTAAAAATTCAAAAGTTCAATTTTTTTCAAAATAATCTTATTAATAAATTTACATGTTAATACTAAAATATCATATTTATCCATTTCATACGCTATTTTAATCAAATCACTTGTATATAACATGTTTCTGTTTCACCGAATAAACATAGTTTACATGCAAAAATTACCTAAAAGTCTACCCATTTTGACACATAAAAGAAACATAGAAATGACTTTCTTGCAAAGAGAACAAACATGGGCAACCCCTCATCAGCATAAATAACATGATGTGTTGCATCCCTTGATATTTTTTCCTTTTTTTTGTTGAGGCCAAAGTAACATACACTATGAGACTGATACCATATAATTCTTCTTTTTGCCTTTAATTTTTGTTGATTAAATGATGACTAAAGTATAGTTCTCAACTGTTATTGATACCTTGTTCTCTTATGAAGGGAAAACACTTCTCAAACAGGCTACGTATGCTCACTGTAAAGTTGGTCGTGGACGCAACACAATCATTGTAATATGTTACCTGGTAAGTATCTGGTGATGTGTGCCCGTGTGTGTGCGTGTCCCAGTTATTTAATCTCCTTTTTTTTAATAGATTCAGCATAGGCATATGGACCCAGATGTTGCCTATGCGTGCGTATAGGAGGTCAATCCGGCCGAGGGTTCTATTGGCGTCTTCTCAGCGTCAGGCGGTGGAGGAATATTACCAATTGAAAGTGAAGGAAATGCAATTTCCAAGCAATATCTGGTCAGGTAGTTGCAGCCAAAGTTGTAGTACGATTTGTAGACCTCCAAGGTTCTATCCAGTAGTAGATGTGTTCACATTTGATGATGGCTCGGTAGTCGTGATAGCTAAAGCTGATCTTTGATTGATATGAATTCGAAGATGAAAGACGTGGTGGCTGTCTGCAAATCTAGTTAGGTGTGATTTTGGTTTGTTGGGTTGGAGTCGCTATCTTTGTCGTTCCTATTTGCATCATAATATAGTATAGATATAGATGTACAGAACCATCTTCCTGCAACAAATATAGAATCAATGGCAAACTGTTGGGAAAAAATAACTATTTATTTGGGGCATCTGAGGTCAACAATCAAAATCTTAGCTTAGATAAGCTTCGACCATATTGTATGTTCGACACTAATTTTTTATTTGAACTTACTAATAATTATTTAAATATAGTCTTAACACGTCGGAAAAAGAAATAAGTTTTGGATTGGGTCAACCCAATATGACCATATTCCTACTTTTTTGTGCGCCAAGAATTACTTGTATTTGATCCGTTACCCAACCCCCTAACCTTACCACATCTACCAAGTAGCATTGCTAAGATTTCATGGGCGTTTCAGTAGAAAGAAGATGCAAATTGCTGGTATTCCAGTCCAAAAAACCACAAAAAGTAAAATTGATGATGTCATAAGCAAATAAGTTCATGTTTGAAAATTGAAATGGCCATAGAAAGTGCTTATATTACCTGTTAAGCCCAGTTCCTCCTGGATCGAAGCTTAGTGAGCTTATCCCTCCATTGTGCTATTTTGTAACATATGAGAGATGTTCAGTTTTTTAACATTTAAAATTATGTTAAAATCAACCTTTTAACATATAATTTTCATTATTTCATATGTTAAAATTAGTTTTAACATGTAAATTCAACATTACATGCTAAAAAACTGATTTTAGCATAATTTTCCTTTTTCTTTCATTTGTCTTTCTCCATTTCAAGTTCTACCTAAGCTTGACTACTTTCTTCTAGGAATAAAATAAAATCGAGGTCAAAACCAAACCATAATGACAAACCCCCAAACTAGCAGCTATAAAACCCTAAAAATCTATTAAACCTGAACAGAATCAAAAGCACATTCAATGCTCGATTTCAGAAATAATCGAATAATAACACAACAACTTTAATTTAAGAAGAGAAAAGACACGATATTAGCAAAATTTCATCTCTATTCCATGAAATTACCAACGCAAAACCTAAAAATTGATATAGAAATCACCGATTACAAGTTCGATCAAACCAAATCCAAGAATTTCATAATCGAACGTGAAATCACACTAAACCAACAAACAAATCGATAAATACACAAGGCAATCACACAGTATATATACAGATTCGAACAATTATACGTACGCAGAGAGACAAAGAAGAGAGAGAGAGAGAGGCATTTTACCGGCAGTTGGTCGGCCGGAGGAATGGAACGAACAAAATGAAAAATCGAAAGAGGTTGATCTTCAGTGTGTGTTTTGTTTTCTCTTCTCTCAGAAGATATACGTAAAGAACCAGGCGGTGGTTCGGACTCCGGAGGGGACGGCGAACATGGTGGTTGTGGTGGCGCCGGCTTACAGTAGGCGGTGGTTCGGACTCTGGTGGTACGGCGACCGGTGGTGGCGGCTTAGGGCAGCCGGAAAAGACGAGTACGCAAATACTCTCGTTCAAAAACAAAAACAATAAGCGGATACAATTTTGGAATATGTTTTGACAAAATTACCCCTGTTCCCCAGTTCCCCACTTTTTTGGTGTTCCCAAATGAACCGTACCCTATCTATACTATATAATAAAAGAAACCTGTTTTGGGACACTTGTCATTTTCTCATTTAATTGATTAAAATTATTAATAATACTAATAATAATAATATTTTATCTAAATTAATACAAATTTTTATTATTAATAATATTTAATCAAATCTAAAATCTAATCTAATACAAATTTTTATTATCAATAATATTTAATCAAATCTAATAAGAATTCATAGTTAATAAATTCAACTTATCTATGTAATCTTAAATATTCCGATTGGTTAAGTATTATGGGTTGAATGGAAGCTTAAATTATCGACAAGTTGAAAAAATTACATTTTTTTATGAAAGTTAATATTAATTTTCAAATAACTAAAAAAAATCCACCTAACATCATAAATGTTTCTGTTAAATTCGATTAATTAATTTGTTCAACAATCACTATTATCTTTATCATTCAGTACGGTCAACCGATTTATCATCATACAACCTCCCACCTATTCAATCATATGATTTTTCAATCTTATATTAACTAAATAAATAAAGATTAATATTCAATCTTATCCTACTTTAAATATAAAAAAATCCGTTAGTTCAGATTAATATTCAATCTTATCCTACTTTAAATATAAAAAAATCCGTTAGTTTTTTTAAATATTTTTTTTTATTATTTGGTATATAAAATCATATTTATTCAACCCATGTAATACACGGAGGTTTTTAAAAATATAACTTTTTTTATTATTTGATAAACAATATTACATTTATTCAACCCGTGTAATACAATAGTTTTAAAGATATAATTTTTTTTATTATTTGGTATATAATATTACATTTATTCAACTCGTACAATACATATGGTTCTTATAGATATAACTTATTTTATTATTTAATATATAAAATTACATTTCTTTAACTCGTGCAATAAATGAGGCTTTTAAAAAGATAATGTTTTATTATTTGGCATATAAAATTCATTTATTCAACCCGTGTAATACACGGGGTTATAACCTAGTATATATATATATATATGTATGTATGTATGTATAGTTATGTGTGTGGAGGAGTGGCCCGTCGCAGGTGTCGGCTGGGTGACGAAGAGGTTGGGACGGCCATGAGGGGGCGGTGTGGGGGTGCGGCGCCGGGATTCGCCGGGGCAGGGCCGGCCCCCATACCGGGTAGTCTAATTATTCAATTAATAATTGTGGCCATACGTCCAATAATTTGGATTTTGATACAAAAACACCCTTTGATTTTAAAACTATTATCTTTTTGCCACCGCAAAGAATTTTTATTTAAAGTTACCGGTTTTTATTTTGTTTGTTTTTTTTTTTTTTTTTTTTCTGTTTTTGATTTTTAATAATTGTTCAGATATATTTATTAAACTGGATATTAAATATGTAACAAACAAAATTGTAAAACAGCCGACAGGCGACAGCTCCATGCCAAGTTAGTCAAGGCCATGTTGAAGTTTCGATTCTTTAATATTATTGTTTATTATGCATAAATATTTAAACATAAAGTCAAGATTTTAATATTAATTTTTTTAGTTGTTAAAACAACTTGTGTTACTTAGAATAAATAATATCTGATCATGTGGACAGAAAAAAAATGTATTACTTGTAAAGTGGGTCGCCGGCAGTCGTGTATGTACACTGACTATGACAAATTTAGAGAGAGAATGAAAAATGTGATCATTTTCATCACATTGTTACCTAATTTTTTAAAGCACCATCTAAAACATAAACTGAAACCACTAAAACTCGAATGATTAATCCCAAAATAAAGTTTGTAATCTTTTTCATTCTACATAGATGAATTGAGTTTGATTTCAATTAATGTAGATGATATACTTTTTTCCTTCTATGTTCCTTATGAATAGAATACTAGTAGTATGATTTTTAAAGTACTTAAGATTCTAGACATTCTTTTGGTATGTCGCTGGAATGAGTTTGAATTGGTCGATCACTTGATTTCTTCTTGCGGCTTAGTGGTGGAGTTAGTTGATCACTTGCTTGCTTCTTACGTGGTGGTACACGCCATATGGTGGAACATTTTTGTTACGTTGAAGCTTTCGATTCCTAAGTTTGACATTTCTTGCCAATCGGTTGTGGAAACTTTCTACAATCGAAATGGGTCAAAAGATTCGAAGAAGGTGTTTTGTGCTATCTTTATATCTATATTTTTTTATAAATACGGAAGACAAGAAATGAGAAAGAGTTTAATAACTGGAACATTACGCACACGAGAACTGTGAAAGAGATCAATGAATATTCATTTCTTTCATTCTTTGGGTGAAAAATAGATCCTAATTTCATGTTCTTGATTGAGACCGTCAATATGAATTTAACACAGGGGATGTAATTGTGCAATGCGGGTTTGTTTTGGGTGTTACAGGCCGACCCTTTTCTATATTTATATAGAAATTTTGGAGTTCAAAACAGTATTATGGATCAGTTAAAACTGTCATTGACCAATTTGGTCAACCAAACTAGCATACACTATGAAATTAGTTTTTGAACAGGATTTTTGTAATTCGGAAAAAAAAACTTTGAACACTTACGTTTGAATTGTGAAATATTTTCCGAATTGTGAAAATATTTTTATATTATTATTTATTTATTTAAATATTGAGTGAAATATGTTATTTTATCATCATTTCTTTTTTTTGTCTGGCTTATTTTTAGCCGACTTGTATTGTCCTCCCCGTACAAAAATTCACCACTGCCCTCCATCTGATTTTTCGCTTCATAGTGTAATTTTGAATTTTGCTGAAACTTTTTTATTATTTTTTTGTGTAAAAATGGATTTTTAAGACCACTCCCTCCGGATTTTTCGTTCAAGCTTCGCCCCTGATAAGTTCATCAATAACTTATGCTTCTAAGACAAATCTCAGTAAAAACCTCAATCGCAAGCAAAATTAACGCCTTAGAAATTCACTACTTGGGGTCAAAACTAGGGGCGGATATAGAGTGTTAGCAGGGGTAGCACGGGCTACCCCTCAACTCCGTCTCCGTAGTGTAAAAGTGTAGTGTAAAAATACCTTTCAACTCTGTATCCATTATACAAAGGATGCCACTGAACCAAAAAAAGAATTATGAAACCCTGAAATTTTAGGCTAGATTCGTCACTGGTCAAAACCCCCCTTTGAGTAATCTTTGTGTAACGTTGCCAATGAATGACAATTACTTACAATTCTGGATGTTTTTAATACCATTGAGAAGGTGATAAAAAGCTGAAGTTCCATTTCTGTTAGACATTTTAGTGTAATCGGGGATTGACTTGGTGATCAAAGCGAATAATAATACACATCAAGCAAGTTAGGAAGTGCAGGAGTGCACGCTTGTTTGAGTTATTATAATTCGAAGTGTACGGGCGGAGCCCGTACTCTACAGGGGTTCCAAGGGACAGCACCCCTGGGAGCAGGGTCCAAGGGGTGGCAGCCCCTAGCGGGGTCCAAGGGGCCTTAATGAAACTGCATCAGAAAATTTTCTTTTCTGGAATTTGTCACATTTTCGAAATGACAAAAATTGGCAGTTTTTTGGCAATTTTATCTGAAAATCGAGATAACTGCCACTAGGCAGTTACACCCCCAAAAATCCCAATTTCGTAGACAGTTTTCTTGGTCACAATCCTCTGGTTCAGACAATTCACGCAAACACATACACTGGTTCATTTTCTCAAAATCAGAGTTGTATCCGATTGAATTATTCAGGTGAACCACCTAAATAATTTGATCTGAGAGTGACATCACGCCTCTCTGATCATCCAACAAACTGAAATTCCCCAACAATTTCTATCCTAAATTCGACAAATGGTACCAAAACCATGTCTTTGCCCCTGGTCCAAGAAAATATGAAGCACATCCCTTGTATTTTTCGGTTTTTCCCTTTTAGTTTCTAGAGACAATAGGCTTGGAAACTTGCAACATAAGTCTTTCAATTCTTAGGCTGGACGGTATGGGGTTAGTTCCCGGTTCGTCCAGGTCCAGCGCCGCGCCAAACACCACGCCGCCCCCTCCCGGCTTCGTCCTCCCCGTCCTCTGCCAGACGTTTGCGACGGTCCATAAAAGGACAAAAACTATCCCTCCCCCTCTCTCACACATCTATACATACAATATATACATATACTTTTTAGGTCCATCCTCCCATTTCCATACCTCTATCCTCTTTGCTTCATCCTCATACTCATCCTACGTGGCGCTTACGTGGTGGACCATCCTCCAAGAGAGGACTATCACCATAACGTGTAGCCTTATTAAAGAATTCACATGCATACTTTTTGAGGTATATGAATTATAACCGGATTTGAGACTTTGTTTACTTTCTAGCCTTTATTTTAACAACAAATTCATATACCTCCGTACCGAGCACACGAAAATAATTATAGGAATTGCTTTCCTTTACATTTATAAATATAAATAAACATTCCCTATAAACTTTCCATAGAAAGTTAATGTGTTAACAATATCACCATAATTTTTTTGAAGCCTGTCTTGAGAAGAGGTAATCCCATTTCATGACAATTGACGTAGCTAACAACCTATAATTAAGTTAGCAATAAGGCCTTAATTCAAAATTTGCCTTCCGTTAACAAGACCACTTAACGTTTGATAATTGTTGAAAATTTGATAAATGAATATTTAATATATTTATAATTTAGTTTTAAATATTAATTAGATTTGTTATGGGTGAAATTTCGAGCTTATATCCTGAAGCATATCCTGATATTATATACTTGATGCTGCGGCCAGGATACTGAACTAGGATATTGGTAACATCCTCGGGGGTATCCTGCTTGCTACTAACGATTTTCTTTGGTTGCAAGGCACCAACGTTAAAGGACTTGATCTACCTGAAGATTCGCTCAAGGTGGTTGAAAAATGGACGTTGATGGTGGAAGAATGGGTCTTGTAACGGTCAGAATAGAAGAAAGGCATATTCCGCGAGAATATCGGATGCTGGTCAATGCTATTGACTTTGTAACGGTTATATGAGCTGAAGACCCAGTTTTATGGTTAATTTGCACGCAGAAAACAAGTTAAAAGAGTCTCCCAACGTTCAGAATGGAATATTCCCAGCATCCTGGAATAATAGGAGAGTTAGTTGGTTATTTGTAACTATAAATAGAATGATCGGATCAGGCTAAGGGACACACTTTCTTTCGCACACTTTGCTCTCTAGCTACTAGCAATCACTACACACAAACACTTGTACTTCAATCACATTGTAACACCTAGTTGATCCGCATCATATCCTGCACTGTATCCTGGTTATTCAAGCAATAAGAAGAACAAGGCAGCCGACGATTGTCAGCTCCCGAGGTTTTATGCCGGAGATCTAAATTGATCAAGGGCTTTCCTCGTATATCTCGTGTCACCCTTTACTTTTTGCTCATAGTTTGATCATAGATACAGCTCAATATCCTGAGCCGTATCCTGAATACTGTTTTTCTAAACAATTTAACCAGCATATTTTCAACACACTTTTTAGCACACTACCTCACTTAACTAATTTGATCACTTAATTGCTTCGGTAATTTTTGACCAAAACAATTTGGCGCCCACCGTGGGGCAAGTGGTGCTATTTTTAATCAATACTTTGTTAAAATCATTACTAGATTTTCTGTTTTCGAAGTTCTTTTCAAAACTATTTCTAATGGCTTCTCAATCGAATTTGAGCTCTTCTTTCATGTCTGTTTCAACCTCTGCTGCTGCTGGTTCATTACCTCCTCCACCTTCACAAGTTCAGACTTTTCAGAGGAGAAATGAAAGCCACACACCGAGAGAAATTCCTGCTGCTCAGAATGTTTCTAGATCCGGAAATTCAGGGAGAACCCATATCCTTGCTTCTAATAACGAAACTCTGTCTTTGTTTGGTAGTATACAGGAACAAATGAAGAGGCAGCAAGAAACTAACAAGACGATCATGAAGGATATACAATTCTTGAAGTCAAACTCCAGGAAACCTGTGGAGGATACAACTACTCCTCTATAGCCCAGGATGCTGATCTTTAGTTCAGCAACATTTACCGAGGATAATCAAGGCAACATGATACTGAGTCAGTCCCGGAGCAACATGCTGGAGATACCATCATCCGCCAGGATATCGACCGTGAGGGATCCAGGATATGGTCCAGGATATGGTAACATGTTTACCAATATCAGTATCCCTGCTACTAATAATTCTGATTCTTTGCAGGATATAGGTGTAACACCAGTATTGACCAGGGAACTTCAAAAATTGAAGGATATGATATCAAGTGTTCCTGGAGTAGTGCAGCCTATACCGAAAGTATCCCATGATAGTCACAGGATATCTCGATTTTCTCATCCAATTTGTGATGCTGAAATTCCAAAAAGATTCCAGACTCCCAGCATAAAGTTGTATGATGAGATGACATATCCTGAGGAGCATATTGCCCAGTATAGGGAAATGATGGAAACAAATCCAATCCTACCAGAACTTAAGGAAGCATGCTTATGCAAAGGCTTCGGTTCAACTTTAACAGGATCGGCCTTAAAATGGCTTTTAAATGCTCCACCTTATTCAATTACATCATTTTCTCATTTAGTTAATTTGTTTATCAGTCAATTTTCTTGTAGCAGGAGCTTTGAGAAACTAACAAGTGATCTTTACAGGATAACACAAGGATCACAAAAATCCCTAAGGGATTATGTTAACAAATTTAGTAGAGAATCCCTGGATATCCTGAATCTTGATATCGCTACGGCAGTACAAGCGTTCAAAAGGGGGTTACGGAAGGATTGTCAATTTTATCAGGATCTTGTAACGAATCCTTGCAGGAACTTGGACGAAGCTCGAAACAGGGCCTTGAGATATATCAGGCTGGAAGATGATAAGAAAATGCAAGAGAGGATGAATGCATCCTCAACATATGAATCAACTAACAGGAAGTCAGAATCCTCATACAAACCATATCGTTCTAAGCCATATGGCAGGAATGACGGCAAGAAAGTGAATGCTGTTGAAGATGAGGATCCTGAGGAGTATCCTGAATTGTCGGGATATTGTTTTTCTGTTAATATACCTGAACTAATGTATGTTATGCAGGGTTTAGGAGACAAAGCGAGGTGGCCTAGGAAAAACCAACAAAAAGCTGATTGGAAGGATAAATCCAAGTGGTGTGCCTTCCATGAGGATTTTGGACATGTTACGGAGGATTGCATAGCCCTGAGGAAGGAAATAAGCTACCTACTAAGCAAAGGATATCTGAAGGATCTTCTGGGCAGAAAGAAGAATAAGGGTCAGGATATTGAGAAGGATCCTGAACGAGCAGCATCACCTCCCGCCGACGCCAAGATAATTAACTTTATTTCAGGAGGGTCCGATATCTGCGGAACTTCTTATTCTGCAGCCAAAAGACATGCAAAGGAGGCTAAGGCCAAAAGGGGAAATAAGCCAACCAGGATATCGACCCTGACAACTGATAAAGTGATCACGTTCGATAGTGATGACAGGGATACTGTCCAGGATCCTCACCATGATGCTTTGGTAATAACTTTATATGTTGCTAACCATTTTGTACGCAGGATATTGGTGGACAATGGCAGCTCGGTCAACATCATCCAATTGGAAACCTTGGAGAGAATGAACATCCCCGAGATGGAGATTACCTCAAAGTCCACTGTGCTTGTAGGGTTTAGTGGAGAAGCAAAGAATACTGTTGGGGAGATAAAACTGCCCGTATATGTTGAAGGGGTCAATTCGATACAGCGCTTCTGTGTGATGGACTCCTTATCCTACTATAATATCATATTGGGCAGGCCATGGATCCATGATATGAAAGCTGTACCGTCAACTTATCATCAGCGTATCATGATCCCTACTCCTTGGGGGGTTGTCAAGGTGGAAAGTGATCAACAGGAGGCAAAGGAATGTTACTCATCCTCGATGAAATCCTCAACCAAGCCTAATGCAGCATAGCAATTAAAGATGCAGGCCCAGGATATCGTGGAGGCTTCAGAGCAGGATGTAAAGAAAATTATCCTAGATCAGGATAATCCAGATATCTCGGTGCTCGTAGGAGCCAATATCCCTCAGGATATTGAAAATCAGTTAACTAACTTTTTTAAATTCAGGATGTCAACATTCGCATGGAAGCATGAGGATATGACAGGTATTTCTAAGGATATTATAACTCACAAGCTTGGAATTGACAGGTCTTTCAAGCCTATCTGGCAAAAGAGAAGGAAGTTTGCTCCAGAACGAAACGTAATTAATCAAGAAGAGGTTGAAAGACTATTGAAGTCCAAGATGTTCAGGGAAGTCAAATTTCCCAAGTGGCTAGCAAATGTGGTCGTGATTCAAAAGAAGAATGGGAAATGGAGAGTTTGTGTAGATTACACAGACTTGAACAAAGCATGTCCTAAAGAACCATTCCCTCTGCCTCATATAGACTCGATGGTGGATGCCACTGCTGGTCATGAGATGTTAACCTTCATGGATGCATCCTCAGGATACCAGTAGATCCAAATGGAACCTTCAGACCAGGAGGATACTGCTTTCATGACACCAACAGGTATTTACTGTTATACTGCTATGCCTTTTGGTTTGAAAAATGCAGGTGCAACGTATCAGAGATTGGTGAACATGATGTTTAAAGACAAACTGGGGGACACCATAGAAGTGTACATTGACGATATGGTAGTCAAATACAAGAAGGATGAGGATCATATCCTGGATATTAAAGGAGCATTTGATATCCTGGACCAGTACAATATGAAACTAAATCCTGCCAAGTGCCATTTTGGAGTGGGGGCAGGAAAATTTTTAGGATGCATGGTGACTGAAAGGGATATAGAGGCAAGCCCGGAGCAGATTAAAGCTATAGTGGATATCAAATCACCTTCCAACATGAAAGATGTACAAAGACTGACGGGGCGAGTAGCGGCATTAAATAGATTTATCTCAAGATTCTCAGAAAAATGTAAAGAATTCTACGATATCCTAAAGAAGAATAAGAGGTTTGAGTGGGGAGAAAAGCATGAAGCAGCCTTACAGGAATTAAAGCAATATCTTTCAAACCGCACCTTTGATGATGAAGCCCGAGGATGGTGAACCATTATTCCTGTATCTTGCAGTATCAGGGAATGCAGTAAGTGCTGTTTTGGTTAAGGATCACGAAGGTCAGCTGTATCTTGTTTATTATGTTAGTAACAATTTATTATGTTAGTAGCAGTTTATTATGTTAGTAACAGTTTATTACATGCTGAAACTAGGTATTCCCACTTAGATAAAATGATATTAGCCCTAGTTATGGCATCAATGAAACTTAGACATTATTTTGAAACACATAGGATTCATGTTAAAACCAACTATCCTGTTAAAAAATGTGCTTAGGAAACCAGAGATGTCAGGCAGGATGGCTAAGTGGTCAGTAAAGTTAAGTGCTTATGACTTAGTGTATGAACCTAGGAATGCCATAAAATAGCAGGCTCTAGCTGACTTTGTGGCTGATTTCAGTAGTGACATTCAGGATGAAGTAGACCTAGAAGTCCAGCAGTTAGGAGAATCCTCAGGATCATGGACATTATATAATGATGGAGCATCTAATGTTAGAGGAATAGGATTGGGAATACTACTAAAATCGCCACAGGGGGACATATTACCCCAGGCTATTAGGTGTGAGTTCCCTGCTACTAATAATGAAGCAGAATATGAGGCTTTAATTGCAGGATTAGAGTTAGCTAAGAATATGAGTATCAAGAATTTGCAAGTGTATGTTGATTCTTTGTTAATTACTAACCATTTTAATGGATCCTATGCAGTTAAGGGTGAGAAATTAATCGAATACCTCGATATTCTCAAAAAATTAGCAGGATATTTCGATGTTTTTATACTTGAACAGGTACCAAGGGAGGATAATGCTGAAGCAGATGCCTTAGCAAATCTGGGATCATCAATCAGGATACCAGAAGGGACCCAGATACCAATATTACATATTTTGTATCCTGCAACGAATCCTCAGGATAAAGAAGTAGCGGCTATTCAGGATCCTGGATTAGAGTATCCTGAAAAGAATCCTAAATCCTGGACGACTCCAATCATGGGATATCTTAAGGAAGGACACATCCCCGAAGATGAAAATCCTAAGGCATTTAGGATGAAGGTATCACGATTCACTATTATAAATAATGTTTTATACAAGAAATCTCTTGCAGGACCCTATTTGAGGTGCTTGGAGGATCCTGAAGCCAAAGAAGTACTTCAGGATATACATGAAGGGGATTGTGGTAACCACACTGGGGGCAGATCATTGTTCTCGAAAGTATTAAGGACAGGATATTATTGGCCAACGATGAGGAAAGATGCTGCAGAATATGCTCGAAGATGTGATGCATGTCAAAGACATAGTAACATACTACATCAACCAGCTGAACCATTATATCCTGTAGTTTCCCCTTGGCCATTCATGAAATGGGGAATGGATATAGTAGGGAAGTTACCAAAAGCTCCGGGAGGAAAAGTCTTTATGTTAGCAATGGCAGATTATTTCTCTAAGTGGGTTGAGGCTGAAGCATTTGTTCAAGTTAGAGACCAAGAAGTAGTATCCTTCATAAAGAGGAATATCCTGACTAGGTTTGGGGTACCAGCTGAGATCATTTGTGATAATGGGTCCCAGTTTATAAGCAAAAGGACTACTGACTTTTGCAAGAGTTGGGGAATCAAAATGATCACATCTACTCCGGTACATCCTCAAGCGAATGGACAAGCTGAATCCTCAAACAAGATAATAGTCAATAACTTAAAGAAGAGGCTTGGAGCCAAAAAAGGAAGATGGGCGGAAGAGTTACCCTTTGTTTTGTGGGCTGATAGGACAACGATAAAGAATGCAACCGGCCAAACCCCATTTTCCTTGGTATTTGGAGCAGAAGCAGTGATTCCAACGGAAATGGCGATACCTACTGCAAGATCTATCCTACAGGATCCTGAAACCTTATGTCGAGATTTGGATACTATAGATGAAAAAAGAGATGCAGCAAGGCTAAGGATGGCAGCATATCAACAAAGAATATCCAGAGCATATAACAAGAATATAAGGACTAGGAGATTTCGAGTTGGTGATTGGGTGCTAAGAAAGGCTTTTCAAAATACCACTAATCCTGCCGATGGCAAGCTAGCTCCAAAGTGGGAAGGACCATATGAAGTTGAGTCAGAAGCAGGGAAAGGAGCATATCGACTCAAGAATATGGAAGGGGATATGCTAGCAAGATCTTGGAATGTTGTACACCTAAAGCTCTATTTCAAGTGAGTATGGAATTTAAATTCTAACTCAGGATGGTATGGATTCTGTCTCTTTTGTTAAATTTTAATATTATTTGCTGTTTTGAACCTATTACTGACTTAAGCATCGGAGGGGTGTTAGCCAGGCTAACACCCACCTTAGTTTAAGGATGTTTTGCAGTATATGATCTGGGATATAGCTCCAGGATGCTCACTCAGGATACTTCGGAAGATTAGAGGATTGGCCCCCTCTCTCAAGTTTAAGGGATCCTGATCCCTTCACAGGTTTAAAGGTATTCACCTTTCTCACGAATTGGGTTTAAACACCCCGCCTGGAGCGCAAGTTATCCAGGGATAGTTCAAGGTGGCGGGACCAGTTCATGTAAAAGTGGCTGACAATTTCGTTACTGTTGGCTATACCCTGGATCCTTAAGGTATATGAGGATTGATCACCCTCTCTCGCGAAAGGGTATTTTCATACTCTCTAAGGTTTAAAGGTTTTCACCTTTCTAAGTCTTGGAGTTTATACACTCTCGCCTGTAGCGCGCGAAAACAAGAGTGTTTTCACACTCTTCTAAGGTTTAAAGGTTTTCACCTTTCTAAGTTTTGGGGTTTCCACATCCTCGCCTGTAGCACACGAAAACAAGGGTTTATCCCCAGGATGCTAAGGGTTTATTCCCAGGATGCTAAGGGTTTATCCCCAGGATGCTAAGGGTTTATCCCCAGGATGTTAAGGGTTTATCCCTAGTACACTATGGGTTTATCCCCAGTAAAACTAAAGTTTTGACAAGATTGCAGATTACGCACATTCTTTTGTGGATAAAAAGCTACGAAGTTCAATCACTAAGTGAAGAAATACTCAAGTCATGCGCTGATGCAATATCCTACACAGACAGGGGACATCCATGCCGGGGACATTATAAAGAATTCAAAGGTTGAGGTTGGAAATTATTGCCTAGGTGTTTCTGGTATGATTTATTATTTTTCAAGTTTTGAAAACCTTATCTAAATAATCTAAGTTTTCTATAAAATTATATTCAACCAAGCTTTTGTTTAACATTTTGATGACAAAAGTATTGAACAGTATCCTGACCAGGATATTTGATCAGAATATTTAGAACATATCTTTCAAAACGAAAACATAACAACAACAGATAAGGTCAAAAGATTAGTCTATTATTAACAAACCAAAATGTCACACTCTTGGCTTCGTCTTGAATTAAGACCCATCCGCCCAGAGTGTGATAGATTCAAAAGCATATTAACACTGATGACCGAAGGCTTCGTCCTGAAACTCAGGATCCCTTCACCTCCGGCCATCATATTGTACTTGTTGTTAGGGGAGGATTTTTTAACAATTAGTGATCCTTATTCGTTATCCTAACTAGTGATCCTTACTTCTGTGACAGGTGGTGATCCTCAGAAGAGCTTCAGGATCAGGATCATGGATCACTTTAAGGATCCTCGTACTGACGATTGTTTACTTATGTTTTGTACTATCTCGCAGGTATAACCAGCTTGACCAAGTCTTGGCGACATTCCTGGAGAATATTCCCAAACTATTCTGCACGTGCTTAGCTAAAAATGGACGTTGTGGAGAACGTGGGGGCTTGGCACAAATGTCGGATAGTTAGTTTGGTAGTTGAATTTCTATTTTAAAGGGGTAACGAGCTAGGAGAAAAACACTTAGTCATTTTTTACAGCTACACACACTCATATACTCACACACTTGAAGCTCTCGACGAACATTCATTCGTTTTCACTCACATTTACATATTTCACGATAGTGATCCTTGTACCTAGCTCGTTACTATCCGAAGTTGTAAACATTTATTCATTTATTTGAGCTTGGTGATCGGTAGTTTCCATCACCCGGGGTTTTTTGTGCCGGAGATCAACTCTTGATCAAGGGCTTTTTCCCCGTATAAACCCTTGTGTTGTTTGTGCAATTTTATATTAAAGTGATCCTCATCATTGTTCTACATTTCAAGCATCATACCCCGTAATTGAGAGTTTGGTTGCAATATCCTCATCTGATTTTTTGACCAAAACAGTTTGGCGCCCACCGTGGGGCGTTGGTGCTTCGTCCTTAGAAAAAATGCGCATTTCTTTGCTCATTTCGGTTCACTACAACCAAGCAAATGGCTTCCTCAGCGAAGAGTGCTTCAAACTTGATGCCATTATTCACTTCTTCACAAGGCGTCCCTCCTTTGCCTCCACCACCTTCTGGATCCCAGAAGAATACTGAGAATGCCGCGAAGAAACCAACTCCCATTTTCTCAAAACCACCTACTTCTTCTGTTTCAACTAATCCTACTACTAATGATCTCTATGCCTTGATTTTGCAGATGAGGAATCATGCACAAGAGCAGGATAAGACCAACGAAAGGATCCTCCGGGAGATTGACGAAATTAAGAAACAGAAGAAAACAGCAGAGGATCGTTCCCCACTGATGCCCAGATCTTTGAATTTTGATACTCCGGTGATTACTTCTCAGCCATCAGTGGTTCCAGACATTCAATATGTGGGTGGACCAAAAGGAGTGCACTACGGAACAACAACAATGACCCAGGCATCTGGTTCATATTTCCAGCCAGCGGGATCCTATCCTCAGCATATGGGATCCCTCATGAATTCAGGAGGATACTCAGGAATGCAGCAGTTTCAAGGATCCTCCTTCATTCCAGGATCATCCCAGGATCGTCCCAGTTTCAGGGATCCTTCCAGATGCCAGGATCCTTGAGGAGTTTGCAAACAGGAAGTTCAGATGTCCATCAGGGAGATTTTATTCCAATGCAGACCAATGCTTCTACTGGTCCCTCGATCATTCCGGAGCCTCAACAATATGGATTAACATCCATTCTTCCTAACTTGAATCCAATGGGAGGTAACACTTTTAATAATTCTCATACTACTAACCATGGTCTTATGCAGGATCCAGGTATCAATCATGCCATGGCCAGAGAATTGCAAAAGATAAAGGATATGATATCAAGTGTTCCGGGAGTGGTCAAACCTATCCCAGAGATTGCAGATGGGAGCCACAAGATATCTCATTTTGCACCACCAATCTGTGATGCTGAGATACCCAAGAGGTTCCATGTGCCTACAATGAAGCTGTATGATGGTTCGACTGATCCTGAAGAACACATAGCACAATATAGGGAGAGGATGGAAATCAATCCGATCCCAGAAAGGTTAAAGGAAGCATGCCTGTGCAAGGGATTCGGGTCTACTCTTACTGGATCAGCTCTCAAATGGCTGCTAAGTCTTCCCCCTTACTCTATTACCTCGTTTGCTAACCTAGTTAATCTATTTAATAATCAGTTTTCTTGTAGTAGAAAATTTGAGCGTTTAACTAGTGATCTGTATAGGATAACCCAGGGTCATAATGAATCATTAAGGGATTACATTACCAAATTCAGTAAAGAATCCTTAGACATTCCTAACTTAGATATAGCCACGGCTGTTGAGGCCTTCAAAATGGGATTGCTTAGGGATTCGTTATTTTATGATGATCTTGTTATGACACCATGCAGGAACCTAGATGAGGTAAGAACCCGGGCCCTCAGGTTCATCCGGCTAGAGGATGACAAGAGGATCCAGGAGAGGTTAACAGGATCCTCAAAGCAGGATAAGCAAGGATCCTCATTCAGGAACAACAAGTTCAGATCCTACAACAGACCTGATAATCAGAACGTGCATTCTATTGATCAAGAAGAGGATGATGAGGATTATCCTCCAATTTCTGAATATTGTTTTAGTGTTGATAACAATGAACTAATCCTTGCGATGCAGAGTCTAAGTGATAAAGCTAGATGGCCCAGAAAAAATGATAGGCCAGCTGCAACTAAGGATAAATCAAAGTGGTGTGCGTATCATGAAGATTTTGGGCACCTCACAGAAGAATGCATTGCATTAAGAAAGGAAATTGGATACTTGTTGAGCAAGGGGCATCTAAAAGAATTGTTGGGAAGAAAAAAGTCAAGAACTCAGGATCCTGAAAGGATCCCTGAGAAGGCTCCAGCCCCTCCAGCAGATGCACAAGTAATAAACTTTATTTCTGGAGGATCCGACATCTGTGGCACATCCTTCTCAGCAGCTAAAAGGCATGCAAAGGAAACTAAAATGGATAATGGAGAAAGACCAGTTCGAACATCAAGTGTCTCCGAAGGAAAAGTCATAACCTTTGATGAAGAGGATCGTGTTGATATCCAGGATCCTCATCACGATGGTTTAGTTATTACTCTTTTCATATCTAACCATTTTGTACGCAGGATCCTTATAGACGGAGGAAGTTCAGTGAACATTATCCAGCTTGATGTTCTAAAGAAGATGGGTATCCCTGAATCAGAGATCATACCAAGATCCTCTGTGCTCGTGGGATTTAGTGGCGAAACTAAGAATACCCTGGGGGACATTAAACTCCCAATATACATTGAAGGCCTACACTCTTATCAAAAATTTTGTGTTATTGACTGTTTATCTTGTTGTAATGTTATCCTTGGCAGGCCCTGGATACACGATATGAAAGCAGTCCCATCCACTTACCATCAATGTGTGAAGCTCCCTAGTCCTTGGGGAATAGTGAAGATTGATAGTGATCAGCAGGAGGCTAAGAATTGCTATACTTCATCGATGAAACCAGCTTCGAAATCCAGGGAGCAATAGCAATCAAAGTATCCTCCAAGGGATGTCTTGGAGGCGAGTGAACAGGATGTGGTAGAAATCCTTATGGATCCGGATGATCCTGAATCTATAGTTTATATCGGATCAGGGATCCTTGGCGAAATGAAAGGAGACCTCGTATCCTTCCTAAAAAGGAGAAAGACTACGTTTGCATGGAAACACGAAGACATGACTGGCATATCCAAAGATGTAATCACTCACAAACTCGGCATTGACAGATCCTTCAAACCAATCCATCAAAGGAGAAGAAAGTTTGCACCGGAAAGGAATGCCATTATCCAGGAAGAGGTAGAGAAATTGCTCAGGGCAGGTATGATTAGAGAGCTCAAGTATCCAAGATGGCTGGCCAATGTGGTTGTTGTTCAAAAGAAAAACGGAAAGTGGAGGGTATGTGTCGATTTTACCGATTTAAATAAGGCATGTCCCAAGGATCCTTTCCCTTTACCCCACATTGACTCCATGGTGGATGCAACCGCGGGTCATGAACTGTTAACTTTTATGGATGCTTCATCTGGATTTCAACAAATCCAAATGGAACCATCCGACCAAGAGGATACAGCCTTCATGACTCCAACTGGTATATACTGCTATATTGCTATGCCGTTCGAATTAAGAAATGCAGGTGCAACATACCAAAGGCTGGTGAATATGATGTTCAAGGATCAGATTGGACAAACTATGGAGGTTTACATAGATGATATGGTGGTAAAATCCTTAAAAGCTGAGGATCACCTAAGAGACTTGGAGGAAGCATTCGATATCCTTGACAAATATAACATGAAACTTAATCCTTCAAAATGTCACTTTGGTGTTAAAGCAGGTAAATTCTTAGGATATATGGTGACAAAGAGAGGCATTGAAGCTAGCCCGGAACAGATCAAAGCAATAGTGAATATCAAATCTCCGGTCAATGCTAAGGATGTTCAAAGGCTAACAGGAAAGATAGCAGCCTTGAACAGATTTATATCCAAGTCCTCCGAGAGGTGTAAAGAATTCTATGATATCCTAAGGAAGAACAAGAAATTTGAGTGGACGGAGAAGCATGAAAATGCTTTAAAAGCCCTCAAAGATTACCTATCCTCGGCCCCGGCTTTGATGAAACCAGAAAAAGGTGATGTGTTATCCTTGTATCTTGCAGTATCCTCAAAAGCAGTAAGTGCGGTCCTTGTTAAGGATCATCAAGGTACACAACATCTTGTCTATTATGTAAGTAAAAGTTTACTTGATGCCGAATCCAGGTATTCACACCTTGAAAAACTTATTCTCGCATTAATTATGGCATCTACTAAGTTAAGACATTATTTTGAAACTCATGTTATTATTGTGAAAACTAATTTTCCAATTAAGAATGTCCTCAGGAAACCAGAGATGTCAGGAAGGATGGCTAAGTGGGCAGTGAAGCTGAGTGCATATGATATAAGATATGAGCCTAGGACAGCCATCAAATCCCAAGCATTAGCTGACTTTGTGGCTGATTTCAGTAGTGATTTACAAGAAGAAGCTGAGTTAGAAGTCCAGCAGCTAGAGGAGACCAAGGATCCTTGGATACTCTATACTGACGGATCCTCAAATGTCAAAGGCACAGTGTTAGGGGAGGATTTTCTAACAATTAGTGATCCTTATTTGTTATCCTAACTGGTGATCCTTACTTCTGTGACAGGTGGTGATCCTCAGAAGAGCTTCAGGATCAGGATCATGGATCACTTTAAGGATCCTCGTACTGACGATTGTTTACTTATGTTTTGTAGCATCTCGCAGGTATAACAAGCTTGACCAAGTCTTAGCGACATTCCTGGAGAATATTCCTAAACTATTATGCACGTGCTTGACCAAAAATAGACGTTATGGAGAACGTGGAGGCTTGGCACGAAAGTCGGATAGTTAGTTTAGGTGGTTATTTCTATTTTAAAAAGGGAGTAACGAGCTAGTAGAAAACACTTAGTCATTTCTCAGTTACACACACTCGTACAAACGCTCATACAAGCTCTCGTTCAAACACTTAGCAATCTCATACACTGTTTACACATTTCACCGTAGTGATCCTTGTACCTAGCTCGTTACTATCCGAAGTTGTAAACATTTAACCATTTATTTCAGCTTGGTGATCGGTAGTTTCCATCACCCGGGGTTTTTTGTGCCGGAGATCAACTCTTGATCAAGGGCTTTTTCCCCGTATAAATCCTTGTGTTGTTTGTGCAAATCTACATTGAAGTGATCCTCATCGCTATTACATAATCAGCATCATACCCCCATAACATAGAGTTTGGTTGCAATATCCTCAACAGATTTTTTGACCAAAACAGTTTGGCGCCCACCGTGGGGCCATTGGTGCTTTGTCCTTAGAAGAATTCGCATTTCTGTGCTCATTCCGGTTCACTACAACCAAGCAGATGGCTTCCTCAGCGAAGAGTGCTTCAAACTTGATGCCATCATCCACTTCTTCACAAGGCGTCCCTCCTTTGCCTCCACCACCTTCTGGATCCCAGAAGAATACTGAGAATGCCGCGAAGAAACCAATTCCCATTTTCTCAAAACCACCTACTTCTTCTGTTTCAACTAATCCTACTACTAATGATCTCTATGCCTTGATTTTGCAGATGAGGAATCATGCACAAGAGCAGGATAAGACCAACGAAAGGATCCTCCGGGAGATTGACGAAATTAAGAAACAGAAGAAAACGGCAGAGGATCGTTCCCCACTGATGCCCAGATCTTTGAATTTTGATACTCCAGTGATTACTTCTCAGCCGTTAGTGGTTCCAGACATTCAATATGTGGGTGGACCAAAAGGAGTGCACTACGGAACAACAGCTATGACCCAGGCATTAGGTTCATATTTCCAGCCAGCGGGATCCTATCCTCAGCATATGGAGTCCCTCACGAGTACAGGAGGATATTCAGGAATGCAGCAGTTTCAAGGATCCTCCTTCATTCTAGGATCATCCCAGGTTCAAGGATCCTCCTTCGTTCCAGGATCATCCCAGGTTCAAGGATCCTCCTACGTTCCAGGATCATCCCAGGTTCAAGGATCCTCCTTCGTTCCAGGATCATCCCAGGTTCAAGGATCCTCCTTCGTTCCAGGATCATCCCAGGTTCAAGGATCCTCCTTCGTTCCAGGATCATCCCAGGTTCAAGGATCCTCCTTCTTTCCAGGATCATCCCAGGTTCAAGGATCCTCCTTTGTTCCAGGATCATCCCAGTTTCAGGGATCCTTCCAGATGCCAGGATCCTTGAGGAGTTTGCAAACAGGAAGTTCAGATGTCCATCAAGGAGATTTTATTCCAATGCAGACCAATGCCTCTACTGGTCCCTCGATCATTCCAGAGTCTCAACAATATGGATTAACATCCATTCTTCCTAACTTGAATCCAATGGGAGGTAACACTTTTAATAATTCTCATACTACTAACCATGGTCTTATGCAGGATCCAGGTATCAATCATGCCATGGCCAGAGAATTGCAAAAGCTAAAGGATATGATATCAAGTGTTCCGGGAGTGGTCAAACCTATCCCAGAGATTGCAGATGGGAGCCACAAGATATCTCGTTTTGCACCACCGATCTGTGATGCTGAGATACCCAAGAGGTTCCATGTGCCTACAATGAAGCTGTATGATGGTTCGACTGATCCTGAAGAACACATAGCACAATATAGGGAAAGGATGGAAATCAATCCAATTCCAGAAAGGTTAAAAGAAGCATGCCTGTGCAAGGGATTCGGATCCACTCTTACTGGATCAGCTCTCAAATGGCTGCTAAGTCTTCCTCCTTATTCTATTACCTCATTTGCTAACCTAGTTAACTTGTTTAATAATCAGTTTTCTTGTAGTAGAAAATTTGAACGATTAACTAGTGATTTATATAGGATAACCCAGGGTCATAATGAATCATTAAGGGATTACATTACCAAATTCAGTAAAGAATCCTTAGACATTCCCAACTTAGATATAGCCACGGCTGTTGAGGCCTTCAAAATGGGATTGCTTAGGGATTCGTTATTTTATGATGATCTTGTTATGACACCATGCAGGAACCTAGATGAGGTAAGAACCCGGGCCCTCAGGTTCATCCGGCTAGAGGATGACAAGAGGATCCAGGAGAGGTTAACAGGATCCTCAAAGCAGGATAAGCAAGGATCCTCATTCAGGAACAACAAGTTCAGATCCTACAACAGATCTGATAATCAGAACGTGCATTCTATTGATCAAGAAGAGGATGATGAGGATTATCCTCCAATTTCTGAATATTGTTTTAGTGTTGATAACAATGAACTAATCCTTGCCATGCAGAACCTAGGTGATAAAGCTAGATGGCCAAGAAAGAATGATAGGCCGGCTGCAACTAAGGATAAATCAAAGTGGTGTGCATATCATGAAGATTTTGGGCACCTCACAGAAGAATGCATTGCATTAAGAAAGGAAATTGGATACTTGTTGAGCAAAGGGCATCTAAAAGAGTTGTTGGGAAGCTCCCTAGTCCTTGGGGGATAGTAAAGATTGATAGTGATCAACAGGAGGCTAAGAATTGCTATACTTCATCGATGAAACCAGCCTCGAAATCCAGGGAGCAATAGCAATCAAAGTATCCTCCAAGGGATGTCTTGGAGGCAAAAGAGCAGGATGTGGTAGAAATCCTCATGGATCCTGATGATCCTGAATCCAAAATCTATATCGGATCAGGGATCCTTGGCGAAATGAAAGAAGACCTCATATCCTTCCTCAAAAGGAGAAAGACTACCTTTGCATGGAAACACGAAGATATGACTGGTATATCCAAAGATGTTATCACTCACAAGCTCGGCATCGACAGATCCTTCAAACCGATCCATCAAAGGAGAAGGAAGTTTGCACCAGAAAGGAATGCCATTATCCAGGAAGAGGTAGAGAAATTGCTCCGGGCAGGTATGATTAGAGAGGTCAAGTATCCAAGATGGTTGGCCAATGTGGTTGTTGTTCAAAAGAAAAACGGAAAGTGGAGGGTATGTGTCGATTTTACCGATTTAAATAAGGCATGTCCCAAGGATCCTTTCCCTTTACCCCACATTGACTCCATGGTGGATGCAACCGCGGGTCATGAACTGTTAACTTTTATGGATGCTTCATCTGGATTTCAACAAATCCAAATGGAACCATCCGACCAAGAGGATACAGCCTTCATGACTCCAACTGGTATATACTGCTATATTGCTATGCCGTTCGAATTAAGAAATGCAGGTGCAACATACCAAAGGCTGGTGAATATGATGTTCAAGGATCAGATTGGACAAACTATGGAGGTTTACATAGATGATATGGTGGTAAAATCCTTAAAAGCTGAGGATCACCTAAGAGACTTGGAGGAAGCATTCGATATCCTTGACAAATATAACATGAAACTTAATCCTTCAAAATGTCACTTTGGTGTTAAAGCAGGTAAATTCTTAGGATATATGGTGACAAAGAGAGGCATTGAAGCTAGCCCGGAACAGATCAAAGCAATAGTGAATATCAAATCTCCGGTCAATGCTAAGGATGTTCAAAGGCTAACAGGAAGGATATCAGCCTTGAACAGATTTATATCTAAGCCCTCCGAGAGGTGTAAAGAATTCTATGATATCCTAAGGAAGAACAAGAAATTTGAGTGGACGGAGAAGCATGAAAATGCTTTAAAAGCCCTCAAAGATTACCTATCCTCGGCCCCGGCTTTGATGAAACCAGAAAAAGGTGATGTGTTATCCTTGTATCTTGCAGTATCCTCAAAAGCAGTAAGTGCGGTCCTTGTTAAGGATCATCAAGGTACACAACATCCTGTCTATTATGTAAGTAAAAGTTTACTTGATGCCGAATCCAGGTACTCACACCTTGAAAAGCTTATTCTTGCATTAATTATGGCATCTACCAAGCTAAGACATTATTTTGAAACTCATGTTATCATTGTTAAAACTAATTTTCCAATTAAGAATGTCCTCAGGAAACCAGAGATGTCAGGAAGGATGGCTAAGTGGGCAGTGAAATTGAGTGCATATGATATAAGATATGAGCCTAGGACAGCCATCAAATCCCAAGCATTAGCTGACTTTGTGGCTGATTTCAGTAGTGATTTACAAGAAGAAGCTGAGCTAGAAGTCCAGCAGCTAGAAGAGACCAAGGATCCTTGGATACTTTATACTGATGGATCCTCAAATATCAAAGGCACAGGACTTGGAATACTACTAAAATCGCCACAGGGGGACATAATACCCCATTCTATAGCTTGTGAATTCCAAACCACTAACAATGAGGCTGAATATGAAGCCCTAATTGCTGGTTTACAAATTGCAAAGCATATGGGGATCAGGTATCTTGAGGTACACGTAGATTCTTTGTTGATTACAAACCACTTTAATGGATCATATTCTGTTAAAGGTGAAAAGCTAACCAAGTATTTGGAGATAGTCAAAAGTTTGGCACTCTTTTTTGTTTCCTTTAGTTTGTCACAGGTACCAAGGGAAGAAAATACAGAAGCTGATGCATTGGCTAACTTAGGATCATCTTTGAAGATCCCAGAGGATATCAAGATTCCTATTATCCATATCCTGACCCCGGCTATCGAGGATCACCAGACTATGGAGATAGGAAATGATTCTGCAGTTATCCCTAGTGAGGATACTCAATCCTATTCAGGATCAGGATCATGGATCTCACCAATTATGAGATACTTACAACATGGAGAGATTCCTACAGGAGAAAACCCTAGGGCTTTCAAATCTAAGGTATCTCAATTCACAATTATAAATAATATGTTGTATAGACGATCTCTTGCAGGACCATACTTGAGATGCATTGAGGATCCTGAAGTTCAAGAAGTTTTAAAAGACTTCCATGAAGGAGATTGTGGAAACCACACTGGGGGCAGGGCTTTATTCTCAAGGATCCTGAGGACAGGATACTACTGGCCAACCATGAAGAAAGATGCTGTGGAGTATGCTAGAAGATGTGATCCTTGCCAGAGACACAACAATATCCTTCATCAACCAGCTGAATTATTGCATCCTATATCCTCCTCTTGGCCATTTATGAGATGGGGTATGGATATAGTTGGAAAGCTCCCTAAGGCACCTGGTGGGAAAGTATTCATGTTAGCTATGACTGATTACTTCTCCAAGTGGATAGAGGCTGAAGCTTTTGCCCAAGTCAGAGAAAAGGAAGTTATATCCTTCATTAAAAGGAATATTATAACTAGATTTGGAATTCCTTCCGAGATTATATGTGATAATGGTTCCCAATTTATTGGGGGCAGAACCACTAACTTTTGTGACAGCTGGGGGATTAAGATGATAACTTCAACACCAGTCCACCCACAAGCTAATGGCCAAGCAGAATCATCCAACAAGATCATCATCAACAATTTGAAGAAAAAGCTTGGATCCAAGAAAGGGAAATGGGCAGAAGAACTACCCTATGTGCTTTGGGCTGATAGGACAACCCCCAAGAATGCTACTGGTCAAACACCATTCTCTTTGGTGTTTGGGGCAGAATCAGTGATCCCAACAGAAATGGTGGTTCCTACTGCTAGAACAAGTACCCGTGATCCTGAGGAAAATGATGAAAACTTGGCTCAAGACCTGGATACTATTGAAGAAATCAGGGATATGGCTAGGATAAGGATGGCCAGCTATCAACAAAGAATGGCTGGTGCTTACAACAAAAATGTCAGGATCAGGAGGTTTCAAGTTGGAGATATGGTGTTAAGGAAAGCATCTCAGAATACCACCAATCCTGCTGATGGAAAATTGGCTCCAAAATGGGAAGGCCCTTATTTGATTGAAGCTGAAGCAGGAAAGGGGGCATATAGATTGCTAACCATGGAAGGTGATTTGCTACCAAGAGCTTGGAATGCTGTCCACTTGAAGAAATATTTCATGTAAGCAGGATCCTTATGGCATAGGTGATCCTCACGATAGGGATATCCTTAAAGGATCCTCAAAGTATCGGTGATCCTTACTCAGGTAATATCCTAATCTTGAACTATTTCATTTCTTTATTTTCTCATATAAGGATAAGGATCATGTATCCTTTATCCATCTCTCACGTAAGTTCAAGTTTTGAAAGTTCAGGTATCTTTAGCACAACGTTGGTTATCCACAGAAGCAATCCGTCTTTTGGGTTTAACCCCAGTTATTTGGGCTTGTCCCCAGATTCCGCCTGTAGCGCACGATGATCCTGGTGTAGTTCAAGGCTTTGGGACCAGTACTCGTTCTAGGGGCTGATAATTCCATTGTTCTGGCTATGCTTAGGATCCTACGTATAATGGTAGACGTACCATACATCCGTTCATAAGGTTTCTAACGTTTTCACGTTAGCTAAGGTTTCTAACGTTTTCACGTTAGCTAAGGTTTTGGCATCTTCATGTCACCAAGTTTGGATAGTCGCCAGATAGGGCCATACTCCAGTTGACATACGATCCTTGGGCTTGTCCCCAGTTATCCTTGGGCTTGTCCCCAGTTATCCTTGGGCTTGTCCCCAGTTATCCTTGGGCTTGTCCCCAGTTGCTAACTCTTTTCTTATATCGGCTTAGTCCCAAGTTATGCTCTATTTCAGGTCCTTGAAGATAGGCAGCTAGGGATCCTTGATCCTTATTTCACTCTAAGGTTTATCTTATAGTTATCCTTATTATGGTTAGGATTCTAACTTGGATCCTCAGGTATGATCCTTAACTCTTTTGATTTTATTCATTATTCTTCTAAATAACCCCTATACTTGACAACTGAACTTGTGTTTCTTAAACTATATTACTTTTTAGAACTTATCGGTTATGGGGTATGTGATCCTTGATCATATCCTAAAATTTGTGGATATCTTTTTAAATTTTTCAAGGCCTGATAAGTATAAACAGAATGAACATTACGACAGTTGGAAAGTAACATACTAAAAAGGATAACAACACAAGATAAGCGACAAAAGGTTAAGTTTTTATTTATTAACATAAGGCTAACCCTTTAAAGGTTGTCAAAATTACCTACCCGAGCTTCTACCAGCAAAACGTGGCCCGTCTGCTGGGGTAGGTAAAGGGTGTCCATGATAATGAGTTCAAAAGTAGTGCAGGAACATAAAGGCGGCAGGATCACAATGGCTTCATCCCCCAAACAGAGGATCCCTCCACCAATTGCAATCCTGCCTATTGTCCAAAGGATCATACATGATCCTTAATCCAAAAACCTATTGTTCAAAGTACAAACCATGAAATTGTTTTAAACATCACAACCATCAAACTAAAAAAATGGGCTCCGGCCTTGGCACATATATCCATCATCGCCCAATTGTGCAGCCTACACCTTTGCTGCATCCTCTTCTCCTCCAGCTGCGGTATCCTTCACCTGATCCTTCCCACTGCCACTTGCTTCAATCGCCAAGACCTCAGTAGCCTCCTCCTCGTCATCCTCAAGATCAGCCAACCTTGCCTTCCAACCCTCAACATCCCAGCTGTTTTTATCAAAGCTAGGATCTTGAGCTTCCTGGGCCATCTTCAATTTTGTCTGGTACATCGTAATGGCGGCAGAGACCTTAGCATTTTCAATAAGGTCATGCTTTTCATAGTCAAGGTCGATCAGAAGTTTGGCTGTCTTAGTCTTCTCATCTAGGAGTTCCTTCCGAGCATCAGCAAGTGCAAGATCCTTGAGCACGGCAACCTGTTGGAGGTCGGCAATCTTTTTATCTTGATCCTCAACGTGGCCCACATAATCCTCAATCTCAGCAAATTTCTGCAAAAGAAAAGGATAAAAGCAGTTCAAGACCAAGTGATCCTCATACGAGTAGGATACATAGGCAGAATAAAGGATCCTTACATCATTGAAGTATTCAAGGAACTGGTGGCGGATCAGTGGTAGACCCTGAAGATCCTCAGCATCAGAAGTTTTCCTCTTCTTGACACCCTTTCCTTTAGTGGGTGCCTTTGGAATGGAAATGCTAGGACTGGTGGTGGATCTCTTCTTCCTGGATCGTACGACATCAAGGTCAGCCGTGTTGAATTGGGATACAGGCTTGGCAGATTTTCCAGCGCCTGCACATTCATAGCAAGATGAGTATCCTTATCCTATTTCAATTTATTTATTTATTCTAATATTCAAACTATGTAAAAGGCAGGATACTTACTTGACATGGTAATGGAACCTGAGGATACTTCTTGTGAGTCTTGGGTGTCTATCTTGAATGTCCTTGTTTCAGGATCAAGCTTCCAGAAACAGCGAGCCTATCCTTGGTTTCAGGTGATGTGATGATGTGTGAGACAGAAATAGCTGCGTGATACAAAACAAAAAGGGTTAGTGATCCTATTACAAAAACAAGACTACTTGGTGATCCTTCTCAGGATCCTCTGTCCTACCATTGGTGGACCACTCCTTTGGTAAATGCTTTCCATCTGGAATGGTATCCCTTCTCACAAAGAAGAAGCGACGTTTCCAATCTTTGTCATTCTTGGTGACTTTAAGAAGGGGATGTTCTGCACTGGGTTTTCGTTTGAATAAATAACGGTGGGATCCAAAGGTGGTAACATCATACAATTGTGTCAGCTCTGACATGCCTAAATCAATACCCTCCTGTTCGATGATCCTCTCCAGGGTATACAAAACCCTCCAAATCATCGGCATGGCTTGGATGTAAGAGATGCCGGTAAGAAAAAAGAAGGATTGTGTAAATTCTGGGAAAGGATAGGTGTATCCTATAGCAAATGGAGTAACTGGAAAAGCAACCCATGTTTCTGAAACATAGTCACTCAGGACAGTAGGATCGAAGGGTTTGAAAAAGGCATTCGCCGGAAAACGGTGACGGATGTTATCTATTTGTGCATCGTTAAAGCAACATCTCTCATTCGCCGAGTCTGTGATGATCTTTTGACTCTTCAAAGGGCTATCCTTTTTGTAATCCTTGGCCGGAGAACGTCGGAGCAACATTTTCGAAGTGATAGAGAAAAAAAAAGAAAAACAGAGTAAGGGAGGAAGAAAGAGGAGAAAGAAATACCTGATCGATCGTCGACTGAGAATTTAAAGGGAGTTTCTTTCGAATTTGAATGCATAATGATCCTATCTATATCTCTATTTATAATTATGATTCTGCAGGATTGTCACTTCCGTGACATCATCATCGCAACGGCTAGTTCTATTTTAACGGCTATATATCTGTTAGTTAGTTACGGATAAGATCAAGAAAATATAACTCGTCAATTTTACAAATTACTCCTTATATTTTGGGGGCAATTGTTAGGGGAGGATTTTCTAACAATTAGTGATCCTTATTTGTTATCCTAACTGGTGATCCTTACTTCTGTGACAGGTGGTGATCCTCAGAAGAGCTTCAGGATCAGGATCATGGATCACTTTAAGGATCCTCGTACTGACGATTGTTTACTTATGTTTTGTAGCATCTCGCAGGTATAACAAGCTTGACCAAGTCTTAGCGACATTCCTGGAGAATATTCCTAAACTATTATGCACGTGCTTGACCAAAAATAGACGTTATGGAGAACGTGGAGGCTTGGCACGAAAGTCGGATAGTTAGTTTAGGTGGTTATTTCTATTTTAAAAAGGGAGTAACGAGCTAGTAGAAAACACTTAGTCATTTCTCAGTTACACACACTCGTACAAACGCTCATACAAGCTCTCGTTCAAACACTTAGCAATCTCATACACTTTTTACACATTTCACCGTAGTGATCCTTGTACCTAGCTCGTTACTATCCGAAGTTGTAAACATTTAACCATTTATTTCAGCTTGGTGATCGGTAGTTTCCATCACCCGGGGTTTTTTGTGCCGGAGATCAACTCTTGATCAAGGGCTTTTTCCCCGTATAAATTCTTGTGTTGTTTATGCAAATCTACATTGAAGTGATCCTCATCGCTATTACATAATCAGCATCATACCCCCATAACATAGAGTTTGGTTGCAATATCCTCAACAGATTTTTTGACCAAAACACACAGGGCTTGGAATACTACTAAAATCGCCACAGGGGGACATAATACCCCACTCTATAGCTTGTGAGTTCCAAACCACTAACAATGAGGCTGAATATGAAGCCTTAATTGCTGGTTTGCAAATTGCTAAGCATATAGGGATCAGGTATCTTGAGGTACACGTAGATTCTTTGTTAATTACAAACCACTTTAATGGATCCTATGCTGTCAAAGGTGAAAAGTTAACCAAATATTTGGAGAAAGTCAAAAGTTTGGCACTCTCTTTTGTTTCCTTTAGTTTGTCACAGGTACCAAGGGAAGAAAATACAGAAGCTGATGCATTGGCTAATTTAGGATCATCCCTGAAGATCCCGGAGGATATCAAGATTCCTATTATCCATATCCTGACCCCGGCTATTGAAGATCATGTGGCTATGGAAATAGGGAATGATTCTGCAATAATCCCCAGTGAGGATACTCGATCCCATTCAGGATCAGGATCATGGATCTCACCAATTATGAGATACTTACAACATGGAGAGATTCCTACAGGTGAAAACCCTAGGGCTTTCAAATCTAAGGTATCTCAATTCTCAATTATAAATAGTATGTTGTATAGACGATCTCTTGCAGGACCATACTTGAGATGCATTGAGGATCCTGAAGTCCAAGAAGTTTTAAAAGACTTCCATGAAGGAGATTGTGGAAACCACACTGGGGGCAGGGCATTATTCTCAAGGATCCTGAGAACAGGATACTACTGGCCAACCATGAAGAGAGACGCTGTGGAGTATGCTAAGAGATGTGATCCTTGTCAGAGGCACAGCAATATCCTTCATCAACCAGCTGAATTATTGCATCCTATATCCTCCTCTTGGCCATTTATGAGATGGGGTATGGATATAGTTGGTAAGCTCCCTAAGGCACCTGGTGGAAAAGTATTCATGCTACCTATGACTGATTACTTCTCCAAGTGGATAGAGGCTGAAGCTTTTGCCCAAGTCAGAGAAAAGGAAGTTATATCCTTCATTAAAAGAAATATTATAACTAGATTTGGAATTCCTTCTGAGATTATATGTGATAATGGTTCCCAATTTATTGGGGGCAGAACCACCAACTTTTGTGACAGCTGGGGGATTAGGATGATAACATCAACACCAGTCCACCCACAAGCTAATGGTCAGGCAGAATCATCCAATAAGATCATCATCAATAATTTGAAGAAGAATCTTGGATCCAAGAAAGGGAAATGGGCAGAAGAACTACCCTATGTGCTCTGGGCTGATAGGACAACCCCTAAGAACGCTACTGGTCAAACGCCATTCTCTTTGGTATTTGGGGCAGAATCAGTGATCCCATCAGAAATGGTGGTTCCAACTGCTAGAACAAGTACCCGTGATCCTGAGGAGAATGATGAGAACTTGGCCCAAGACCTGGATACTATTGAAGAAATCAGGGATATGGCTAGGATAAGGATGGCCAGTTATCAGCAAAGAATGGCTGGTGCTTACAACAAAAATGTCAGGATCAGGAGGTTTCAAGTTGGAGATATGGTATTAAGGAAAGCATTCCAAAATACCACCAATCCTGCTGATGGGAAGTTGGCTCCAAAATGGGAAGGCCCTTATTTGATTGAAGCTGAAGCAGGAAAGGGGGCATATAGATTGCTAACCATGGAAGGTGATTTGCTACCAAGAGCCTGGAATGCTGTCCACTTGAAGAAATATTTCATGTGAGCAGGATCCTAGTGGCACAGATGATCCTCACAATAGGGATATCCTTAAAGGATCCTCAAAGCATTGGTGATCCTTACTTAGGTAATATCCTAAACTTGAACTAATTCATTTCTTTATTTTCTCACATAAGGATAAGGATCGTGTATCCTTTATCCATCTCTCACGTGAATTTGAGTTTTGAAAGTTCAGGTATCCTTAGCATAACATTGGTTATCCACTGAAGCAATCCGTCCTTTGGGTTTAACCCCAGTTATTCGGGCTTGACCCCAGTTCCGCCTGTAGCGCACGATGATCCTGGTATAGTTCAAGGCATTGGGACCAGTACTCGTTTTAGGGGCTGATAATTCCATTGTTCTGGCTATGCTTAGGATCCTATGTATAATGGTAGACGTACCATACATCCGTTCCTAAGGTTTCTAACGTTTTCACGTTAGCTAAGGTTTCTAACGTTTTCACGTTAGCTAAGGTTTTGGCATTTTCATGCCACTAAGTTTGGATAGTCGCCAGTTAGGGCCATACTCCAGTTTACATACGATCCTTGGGCTTGTCCCCAGTTATCCTTAGGCTTGTCCCCAGTTATCCTTGGGCTTGTCCCCAGTTGCTAATTCTTATCTTATATTGGCTTAGTCCCAAGTGATGCTCTATTTCAGGTTCTTGAAGATAGGCAACTAGGGATCCTTGATCCTTACTTTATCCTAAGGTTTATCTTATAGTTATCCTTATTAAGGTTAGGATCCTAACTTGGATCCTCAGGTATGATCCTTAACTATTTTTAATTCTATTCATTATTTATTTGAATAACCCTTATACTTGACAACTGAACTTGTGATTCTTAAACCATATCACTTTTTAGAACTTATCGGTTATGGGATATGTGATCCTTGATCATATCCTCAACTTTCTGGATATCTTTTATAACTTTTCAAGGCTTGATAAGTTGGAAAGTAAGATATTAAAAAGTATAACAACACGAGATAAGCGACAAAAGGTTAAGTTTTTATTTATAAACAAAAGACTAACCCTTAAAAGGTTGTCAAAATTACCTACCCGAGCATCTACCAGCAAAACGTGGCCCGTCCGCTGGGGTAGGTAAAGGGTGTCCATGATAATAAGTTCAAGAGTAGTGCAGGAATATAAAGGCGACAGGATCACAATGGCTTCATCCCCCAAACAGAGGATCCCTCCACCATATGCAATCCTGCCTATTGTTCAAAGGATCATACATGATCCTTAATCCTAAAACCTATTGTTCAGAGTACAAACCATGAAATTGTTTTAAGGAAAGCATTCCAAAAAACCACCAATCCTGCTGATGGGAAGTTGGCTCCAAAATGGGAAGGCCCTTATTTGATTGAAGCTGAAGCAGGAAAGGGGGCATATAGATTGCTAACCATGGAAGGTGATTTGCTACCAAGAGCCTGGAATGCTGTCCACTTGAAGAAATATTTCATGTGAGCAGGATCCTAGTGGCACAGATGATCCTCACAATAGGGATATCCTTAAAGGATCCTCAAAGCATCGGTGATCCTTACTTAGGTAATATCCTAAACTTGAACTAATTCATTTCTTTATTTTCTCACATAAGGATAAGGATCGTGTATCCTTTATCCATCTCTCACGTGAATTTGAGTTTTGAAAGTTCAGGTATCCTTAGCATAACATTGGTTATCCACTGAAGCAATCCGTCCTTTGGGTTTAACCCCAGTTATTCGGGCTTGACCCCAGTTCCGCCTGTAGCGCACGATGATCCTGGTATAGTTCAAGGCATTGGGACCAGTACTCATTTTAGGGGCTGATAATTCTATTGTTCTGGCTATGCTTAGGATCCTATGTATAATGGTAGACGTACCATACATCCGTTCCTAAGGTTTCTAACGTTTTCACGTTAGCTAAGGTTTCTAACGTTTTCACGTTAGCTAAGGTTTTGGCATTTTCATGCCACTAAGTTTGGATAGTCGCCAGTTAGGGCCATACTCCAGTTTACATACGATCCTTGGGCTTGTCCCCAGTTATCCTTAGGCTTGTCCCCAGTTATCCTTGGGCTTGTCCCCAGTTGCTAATTCTTATCTTATATTGGCTTAGTCCCAAGTGATGCTCTATTTCAGGTTCTTGAAGATAGGCAACTAGGGATCCTTGATCCTTACTTTATCCTAAGGTTTATCTTATAGTTATCCTTATTAAGGTTAGGATCCTAACTTGGATCCTCAGGTATGATCCTTAACTATTTTTAATTCTATTCATTATTTATTTGAATAACCCTTATACTTGACAACTGAACTTGTGATTCTTAAACCATATCACTTTTTAGAACTTATCGGTTATGGGATATGTGATCCTTGATCATATCCTCAACTTTCTGGATATCTTTTATAACTTTTCAAGGCTTGATAAGTTGGAAAGTAAGATATTAAAAAGTATAACAACACGAGATAAGCGACAAAAGGTTAAGTTTTTATTTATAAACAAAAGACTAACCCTTAAAAGGTTGTCAAAATTACCTACCCGAGCATCTACCAGCAAAACGTGGCCCGTCCGCTGGGGTAGGTAAAGGGTGTCCATGATAATAAGTTCAAGAGTAGTGCAGGAATATAAAGGCGACAGGATCACAATGGCTTCATCCCCCAAACAGAGGATCCCTCCACCATATGCAATCCTGCCTATTGTTCAAAGGATCATACATGATCCTTAATCCTAAAACCTATTGTTCAGAGTACAAACCATGAAATTGTTTTAAGGAAAGCATTCCAAAAAACCACCAATCCTGCTGATGGGAAGTTGGCTCCAAAATGGGAAGGCCCTTATTTGATTGAAGCTGAAGCAGGAAAGGGGGCATATAGATTGCTAACCATGGAAGGTGATTTGCTACCAAGAGCCTGGAATGCTGTCCACTTGAAGAAATATTTCATGTGAGCAGGATCCTAGTGGCACAGATGATCCTCACAATAGGGATATCCTTAAAGGATCCTCAAAGCATCGGTGATCCTTACTTAGGTAATATCCTAAACTTGAACTAATTCATTTCTTTATTTTCTCACATAAGGATAAGGATCGTGTATCCTTTATCCATCTCTCACGTGAATTTGAGTTTTGAAAGTTCAGGTATCCTTAGCATAACATTGGTTATCCACTGAAGCAATCCGTCCTTTGGGTTTAACCCCAGTTATTCGGGCTTGACCCCAGTTCCGCCTGTAGCGCACGATGATCCTGGTATAGTTCAAGGCATTGGGACCAGTACTCATTTTAGGGGCTGATAATTCTATTGTTCTGGCTATGCTTAGGATCCTATGTATAATGGTAGACGTACCATACATCCGTTCCTAAGGTTTCTAACGTTTTCACGTTAGCTAAGGTTTCTAACGTTTTCACGTTAGCTAAGGTTTTGGCATTTTCATGCCACTAAGTTTGGATAGTCGCCAGTTAGGGCCATACTCCAGTTTACATACGATCCTTGGGCTTGTCCCCAGTTATCCTTAGGCTTGTCCCCAGTTATCCTTGGGCTTGTCCCCAGTTGCTAATTCTTATCTTATATTGGCTTAGTCCCAAGTGATGCTCTATTTCAGGTTCTTGAAGATAGGCAACTAGGGATCCTTGATCCTTACTTTATCCTAAGGTTTATCTTATAGTTATCCTTATTAAGGTTAGGATCCTAACTTGGATCCTCAGGTATGATCCTTAACTATTTTTAATTCTATTCATTATTTATTTGAATAACCCTTATACTTGACAACTGAACTTGTGATTCTTAAACCATATCACTTTTTAGAACTTATCGGTTATGGGATATGTGATCCTTGATCATATCCTCAACTTTCTGGATATCTTTTATAACTTTTCAAGGCTTGATAAGTTGGAAAGTAAGATATTAAAAAGTATAACAACACGAGATAAGCGACAAAAGGTTAAGTTTTTATTTATAAACAAAAGACTAACCCTTAAAAGGTTGTCAAAATTACTTACCCGAGCATCTACCAGCAAAACGTGGCCCGTCCGCTGGGGTAGGTAAAGGGTGTCCATGATAATAAGTTCAAGAGTAGTGCAGGAATATAAAGGCGACAGGATCACAATGGCTTCATCCCCCAAACAGAGGATCCCTCCACCATATGCAATCCTGCCTATTGTTCAAAGGATCATACATGATCCTTAATCCTAAAACCTATTGTTCAGAGTACAAACCATGAAATTGTTTTAAACATCACAACCACAAAAAACAAACTACCACCAGATTTAAAAATTGGACTCCGGCTACGTCTAGAAATGTCCTTCATCGCCCAATCATGCAGCCTAAGTCTTCGCTGCATTGTCACCTCCAGCTCCGCTTGTTTCACCGCCTTCACCTTTGCCTCCAGCTTCGATTGTCAGGATCTCTTCAACCTCCTCAGCCTCTTCATCATCCAATTCAGCAAGCCTTGCCCTCCAACCTTCAATATCCCAGGTGCTCTTGTCAAAAGCAGGATCCTGAGCTTCCAAGGCCATTTGAAGCTTGGTCTTGTACATTGTAATGGCGGCAGAGATTTTGGCATCTTCGGTGATCTCGCTCTTCTCATAGTCAACATTAACCAGCACCTTGGCCATCTGCTGTTTGGTATCCCGGAATTCCTTCTGAAGATCAGCAATTGTGAGATCCTTCAACACCGCAACCTGCTGGAGATCAGCAATCTTCCTATCTTGATCCTCAACGTGGCCCACATAGTCCTCAATCTCAGCGAATTTCTGTAAAAAGGATAAGGTCAGGATCAAGTAATAAGCAGAATATACCAGCAGGATATACCAGCAGGATATACCAGCAGGATATGTCAACAGGATATACGAGTAAAGACAGTGATCCTCACCTCGTTAAAGTACTCAAGAAATTGATGACGGATCAGAGGCAGACCCTGCAGATCCCCAGCTTCAGAGGCTTTTCTCTTCTTGATTGCCTTCCCTTTGAGGGGAGCCTTGGGGACCGAAGCTGTCGGACTGGTAAGAGCTTTCCTCTTGGAAGATCTGACAGTGGTGAGATCAGCAACGTTGAACTTGGAAGCAGACTTGGTAGATTTTCCAGCACCTACACAACCAAAACAAGATAAGTATCTTTCCTTAATTCATATTTCACTATTTATTTAAATTTTAAACAAGGATACTTACTTGACATTGTGACAGAGCCTGAGGATACCTCCTGTGAATCTTGGGTTGTTGTCTTGAAAGTTCTTGTATCAGGATCAAGTTTCTTGAAAGCGAGGAGCCTTTCCTTAGCAGCAGGGGACAGCTTGAGGTGTGAGACGGTGATAGCTGCATAAAAAGAAAGCAAAAATATAAGTTATCCTTACATCAAAAGAAAGTTCCTGGTGATCCTTCTCAGGATCCTCCATCCTACCATGGGTAGCCCATTTTTTAGGAAGATCCTTTCCATCCTGGATGGAATCTCTCTTGATAAAAAAGAAGCGCCGTTTCCAATTAGCATCGTTCTTGGTGGCTTTGAAGATCGGGTGTTCCTCACCGGGTTTACGTTTGAATAAATAACGGTGAGAGCCAAAGGTGGTAAGATCATACAGTTCTCCCAGCTCTGCCATTCCTAGATCTATTCCCTCCTGATCGATGATCCTTTCAAGGGTGTACAAAACCCTCCAAATCATCGGCATGGCTTGGATATAAGAGATGCCGGTTAGGGAAAAGAAAGATTGGGTGAAGGCTGGAAAAGGATACGTATAGCCTATGGTGAAAGGAGTGACGGGGAAAGCAACCCACTTATCGGAGATATGATCGCTCAAGGCATTGGGGTCAAAAGGCCTAAATTCGGTGTTCGCCGGGAAGCAGTGGCGGATCCTATCTATCTGAGCATCATTGAAGAGACAGCGCTCTTTAATGGAGTCTTCAATAATCCCTTGGCTTTTCGGAGGACTGTTCTTTGGGTGATCCTTGGCTGGTGAACTTCGGAGCAACATTTTCGAAGTGACGGAGATAAAGAAAGAAAAACAGAGTAAGAGAGGAAGAAAGAGGAGAAAGAAATACCTGGTTGATCGTCGACTGAGAATTTAAAGGGAGTTTCTTTCGAATTTGAATGCATAATGATCCTATCTATATCTCTATTTATAATTATGATTCTGCAGGATTGTCACTTCGTGACGTCATGATCACAATGGCTAGTTCTATTTTAACGGCTATATATCCGTTAGTTTGTTGCGGATAAGATCAGTAAAATATAACTCACATATTTACAATTTAACTCCTTATATTTTGGGGGCAATTGTTAGGGGAGGATTTTTTAACAATTAGTGATCCTTATTCGTTATCCTAACTAGTGATCCTTACTTCCGTGACAGGTGGTGATCCTCAGAAGAGCTTCAGGATCAGGATCATGGATCACTTTAAGGATCCTCGTACTGACGATTGTTTACTTATGTTTTGTACTATCTCGCAGGTATAACCAGCTTGACCAAGTCTTGGCGACATTCCTGGAGAATATTCCCAAACTATTCTGCACGTGCTTAGCTAAAAATGGACGTTGTGGCGAACGTGGGGGCTTGGCACAAAAGTCGGATAGTTAGTTTGGTAGTTGAATTTCTATTTTAAAGGGGTAACGAGCTAGGAGAAAAACACTTAGTCATTTTTTACAGCTACACACACTCATATACTCGCACACTTGAAGCTCTCGACGAACATTCATTCGTTTTCACTCACATTTACATATTTCACGATAGTGATCCTTGTACCTAGCTCGTTACTATCCGAAGTTGTAAACATTTATTCATTTATTTGAGCTTGGTGATCGGTAGTTTCCATCACCCGGGGTTTTTTGTGCCGGAGATCAACTCTTGATCAAGGGCTTTTTCCCCGTATAAACCCTTGTGTTGTTTGTGCAATTTTATATTAAAGTGATCCTCATCATTGTTCTACATTTCAAGCATCATACCCCGTAATTGAGAGTTTGGTTGCAATATCCTCATCTGATTTTTTGACCAAAACACTTGTATCTAAGTGCAGGAAAGTAAATTGTTCGACAAACATCAACCATCAAATTTAACAAAGTGGACTTGATGAAGCCAGGATTCTCGTAGAAGAAGATTGTGACAGCAGTAGCAGGAAAATCAGTACCCTTCCTCTCCTTAGATCCTGATGCCCGGGACCTAGTCAGAGGGGAAAGCTTGGGAGCACCAGAAAAAGGTTTAAACCTGGTGGCAGCGGAGGGCTCTTTTTTCACCAAGGGAAATTTAAAATAGATATCCTTACCAGACGTGCCAGAAGACTGTCTAGTTATGATAAAGTATAACTTTGGAAGTTGCACGAAGTCACATCAACGTCTACATCCCATTAAGTGTATTGAACAACGCAACGAAAAATATACCCGTTTGGATTTCAGAATCCTAACAGATATATTTTTGGGGACAATTGTTATGGGTGAAATTTCGAGCTTATATCCTGAAGCATATCCTGATATTATATACTTGATGCTGCGGCCAGGATACTGAACCAGGATATTGGTAACATCCTCGGGGGTATCCTGCTTGCTACTAACGATTTTCTTTGGTTGCAAGGCACCAACGTTAAAGGACTTGATCTACCTGAAGATTCGCTCAAGGTGGTTGAAAAATGGACGTTGATGGTGGAAGAATGGGTCTTGTAACGGTCAGAATAGAAGAAAGGCATATTCCGCGAGAATATCGGATGCTGGTCAATGCTATTGACTTTGTAACGGTTATATGAGCTGAAGACCCGGTTTTATGGTTAATTTGCACGTGGAAAACAAGTTAAAAGAGTCTCCCAACGTTCAGAATGGAATATTCCCAGCATCCCGGAATAATAGGAGAGTTAGTTGGTTATTTGTAACTATAAATAGAATGATCGGATCAGGCTAAGGGACACACTTTCTTTCGCACACTTTGCTCTCTAGCTACTAGCAATCACTACACACAAACACTTGTACTTCAATCACATTGTAACACCTAGTTGATCCGCATCATATCCTGCACTGTATCCTGGTTATTCAAGCAATAAGAAGAACAAGGCAGCCGACGATTGTCAGCTCCCGAGGTTTTATGCCGGAGATCTAAATTGATCAAGGGCTTTCCTCGTATATCTCGTGTCACCCTTTACTTTTTGCTCATAGTTTGATCATAGATACAGCTCAATATCCTGAGCCGTATCCTGAATACTGTTTTTCTAAACAACTTAACCAGCATATTTTCAACACACTTTTTAGCACACTACCTCACTTAACTAATTTGATCACTTAATTGCTTCGGTAATTTTTGACCAAAACAAGATTATTCAAGTTGTATATAAAAGAGAAACTTTTGAGTAGAGTTTATTGATGACATTTAATTAATTTTATTAGAGTTTTTAAGTCTCTAAATAAGTGACTAATTAAGTAAAACCTTTCACTAATCCTTAAATCTTGTACAATTAGTAGGCTATGTGCTTCATTTTTGTTACTACAAGGAAATTATATAGCATAATACATGAAAAATACTTGGACAAAGATGAATATTTACACTCGACTCGTTTTCTACCACCGTCACATTCTTATTTGTTCCATAAGTTCAAACACTACGATTTTACTCGGTGTAACCTCGGGCGCATGAGCCATCTTTGGCAGTACAGACTGCTTTAGCTGTTGTACCCTGGGAGACAGATGTGTCGTCTTTAGTAGGGGCGCAAAATCTGTTTTAAGGGAAACGTGTTGAACACGTGCCTCAGCCACAACCATCAACATTTATTTGTTCATTTTGTAGGAAATTATTGTACAAGAAGACGTGGTTCAAGACCTCGTTGAAGCCTATATGACGGACTCAAAACACAACGAACCATACAAGAAGACGCTGTTAAAGCTGTTGTTGAAGACCGTAGTTTGAATTAATTTAATTACATATGTTGTATTATACGTTATATTCGTTAGGATTTGTACACGGTACATGTTTACTACAATTTCCCAAATATGTAAAAAGAGCATCTTTATTATTTTTGTATTTATTTATCTATTTTTTTATTATTATTGTGACCCATGTCCTACAATAATGAGATCGTGAATGACTTTTGTTAGGACTGAACGATTTTATATATATATATATTTTTATTTTTAATTACGTTGTATATACATTATGACATTCCATCGAACTAATTAGACAAAAGTCACCTAACTCTAGAATTCACAAGATCCATATTCTTAGAACATGAATAATAGGCATATAGGAGTGTGAAGAGACTTAATAACGCTTCCGACACTGCCTTTTTGGGCGTTATAAGGACATAAAGAGAGTTGATGTTTATAGTATAATATCATATGAGGAGAAAAAAATTTAAAAGTAATTACTGAAAGGGCATTAAGAGACGTTAAACCGTTACACATTTTTTGAAGGTACTTTATGATGCTAATGTGGCGGAAAATGCCCCTTAGTGGGTGTTGATGCAACAAATACAAGACCAACGGTGGTAGCTGGACTGGCTAGGCAGAATGGTTGAAGGGTTCAACCTTGCCTAGCGCAGGTCGTGGGGTCCCCCCACGTTTGCGAGACGTGGAAGGAGGTTTACTAGTTTATTGTTGTTCTTTGCTATGGATCCTCCTCTGAATTGTACTCAGATTCGGAAGTGGAAGCAAAGGGAATGTGTGTGTTGGATGTGAAAGGGAATGACTTGTGCAAGACAAGCATTCGATGTGAATGACCAGAGATTGGAGAATCAGAGCTGGTCAGGATGTCCTCTCTGAAGTAAATGAAGTGTCATTTTATAAGAGAAGGCCTCTCCCGAAGTGGAATGGATTAGACTAGTAACCTCGCTTGCAGTGGAGGGTTTCCCCTTTCGGGGGTTGAAGGCTTTTGACCCCCGGATAATAGTGTGCATTGGCAGACCTGCTTTGCTTTTGCGGCCGTGGGTTGGTGAAGCGATCTTCAGATGTGACCGGCTACTGTTTCTGCATTGCTTTTCCCAACTCACAGCTTTTCAACCATTGAACCGTTTAACCTTTTAATCACTTACATATTTAATCATTTCATTTAGTCTTGAGCTACCCCCGTCATCAGCCCCCCAAGTCAGAGGCTTTTGGGTGATAAGCTTAAAGACTTCTGACTTTTATGTACGTATTTTATTGCCTGAAGGTTTCGAGGGTTCGTTGTTTGAAGGCTTGAAGGTTTGAAGGCAGTTAATGTTTTGAATTTGAATTTCAAATAACTGACAATTGATTTGATTGATGTATGGCAGTTGATAGGGTGGCGGTTTTCGCAGGAGTTACTGTTTTGCCATTATTACCCCTATTGTAGACTTATATTTATTTTATATTTCCAAACTTATCCATTTGTTTCAAAATTTATTCCAAGTTCCTGCCATTTTCTCTCCTTCTCTAAGGTTAGTTCCGGTTTCCTTTTCTTCCATTCTGCATTTTCCGTTTTCAAAAAATGGGTGCTCGTAAGGACTTAGCAAAATCTTTTTCCCGGTTAACACAAGAGGAGATAGATTTATTTTGTATGGAATATGGTATTGATAGGAAGTTTGACCCCATAGCCCCTGCTTGTGATGTTCCCGTTGATAAACCACCTTCTGGTTCGATTGCCCTTTATTGTAGTCATTTTGAGTTCTCAAACCTTCGTTATCCCTTTTCGTTTTTTGTTTTGAACTTGTTGGAGTATTATCGGGTTTCTTTTGGGCAAGTTCATCCAAAGGGGATGGCTAGGGTTTTACATTTTGAGGTTTTATGTCGTGCTCTTGGGTATGATCCTTCCCTTTTACTCTTTCGCCGGTTTTTCCGTTTGGCTAAGAATGGCGATTGGTTTACTTTTGAAACAACCAAAGTTGATACCTGCCTTATTTCGTCGATGGTTACTACGCTTGGGGCTTGGAAAGACCGTTTTTTCTGGGTTTCCGATACTATTCTCCCATTTAAAATGGTGTGGAGGAATCCGGATGCTGTTCTCAATGATCCGGAACCTTCCGAGTCTGAATTGAATGCTGTTTTTCTCAATGCCATCCGGGGGTGCCCTTCGAGGGTTCGTCCCTTTCCTAAACACTTACTTGTTCTATTAGGGGTTAGTAAAATTTGGGGGAATGTTGATCGGGACCCGGTTCTTATGAGGAGTGGCATGGGTATGCATTTTCCTTTTTTGTCCTTTTTATGTTTTTCTTAATCTATGACTTATGTGTTGTTGTTTTTTGCAGTCATGTCTGCTTTGGATTTTATTAAGAGCGACGACACTTCTGATGTTGTTTTTGAGGATGCTCCGTCTGTTCCTGGTGAGAATGTTGTGGTTAGGACTGCTGATCAAAGGTTTGAGGGCTCAGGCTATGTTAGTGCTGCTACTGCCAAGGGTTTTTCTAAGTCTAATGCTCCTAAGTCTTCAACCCGCCGATCTTCTCGTCGTTTGTTGAAAGCTGGCCCTCAATCCACTTCTACTGAACCAGTGGACTTGAGCGATGATATTGAAGTTTCCGAAGATCAAGGTGTTGAAGCAGGTGCTGAGAAGGATAAGGAATTGGTTGTCCATGGTAAAAAGGTTTCAGGCAGGAAGGTTGTTGCCACTCCTATTCAGGAGTCTTCGAGCAGGGATGTTGAAGGGTTGGATCCGGAAGGGATTTATATGCCTACGTGGTCGGTGAAGAATGATGACAGTTTCAAAGATGCTGCTGTTTGTGAGGATGTTCTGAGTCACATTGCTCCTCCCTCGGTGCATGAGACTATTGCTGGAATGGATGATGACCTGATGCTATCCCGTATAATTTTGAGTACTTGCAACCTTGCTGCCATGCTTCCTCAAGGCATTGCCCGTTTTCGGCAAAGAATGCACGAATATGAAGATTTCTCCAAGAAGAAGGATAAAATGAAATCCTCTATGGCTGGGATGAAGAAGGAGATAGCTGGTTTTGCCGAGAAGGAAGCGGCATGGGAGAAGAAGGTTAGTGATCTGAAAAAGATGCATGAGATTGAGATGGGTGATTTGAAAAAGAGCTTCGAGGCTGATAGGTTGAAACTTAGGGCTGACCGGGAAGCTTTGTTTGTTCAGCAACAGGCTTTTGGTAAGGAGAAAGAAGGGTTGAAGGCTTCAGTTGCTCAGGCTACTGCCGATAACCAATGGCTCATTGAGCAAGGTTTCCATCAAGTGGTTACCTATCTGCTGCATTCCAAAGAGTTTAACTCTGCCCTCGGTGATGTTTATACTAAGCTGCTCAATTTAGGAAAACACCAAGGTCTTATTGCAGGTTATAAGCTTCATGAGTCCGGTCATCCTTTGGAGAAATCACCTCTGTTTCGGCCCGAGGCGTCTGATGTTTTTAAAGGCTCCGTTGAGCAAATGGAGAAGCTGACTTATCCTTACATCCATCAAGTTTCTGGTTGCTTTGGTAAGCCTCTTGCTGTGCTGCAGGGTTTAAAGCCGGAGGGCTTGAATGAGAAGGTCTGTGCTGAAGTCCTGGGATCTCTTTCAAGGAAGAGGTCTTATTCAGGTGATAGTGACGATACCCTTTCAGGTCAGCCGGATGTTCCTAAGGATGCAAGCTTGGAGGCTTCGGCGGTTGGTGGTGATGGAGGTGTGAAGACTAAAAAGTTGAAGAAAACAAAGAAAGCCAAGGGCGAAGGTTCTGGAGTTTCCAAATCTGTTGATGCTTGATTCGTAGCTTTCTTAGCACTGAAACAATTTATGTTTTGTAATGTTAACTTGAACAATATTAGGTTATTAGGAACCCTTAAGGTTCCTGTTGGTTGTGTTTTAAGGCCTTTGTGGCCGCTGGAACAGTAGTTTAAGCTTGCAAGTTATTATGACTTGTTTCTAACTTATGTTTGAAAGTCTTTTTAGGGCTTTCTTTTATATGATGTTATGTTTTAACCCTTTTCCTTTTATTATGGTTTTATGCTTGTGCCTTTTGGACAAGGCAGTTCATTTGGTTTTTAACCGTCCAAGCCTTTTGGCTGTCTGTCAATAGGTTGAAGCCTTTAAGGTTTCGAGGTATTGCCCGGGTGGCTTGAAGCCTTGAAGGCTTTTTGGTTTTGCGTCCTGGCATGGTTTGTACCTTTGTGATTTTGTCCAATTGACTTTGTTCTTTTTGGATTTGCTTTGTTCTTTTTGTAACTTTGTCTTTGTCGGGTTTGTGCTGCCCTTATGTTTTTATACCTAGAAGGGTTCAGTGTTGCAGACACTTAGCCTTGGCATTTTTAACAAGAAGAGATGACACCTATCCTTTTAATCATTTCCTTTGGTTTTTTAGCCTTTTTGTAGACTATATTTCTAAGACTTAGGGAACATTTGGTGTAGGCTGCTTATACCCGTCTATGAGACAATTTTATTTTTTCTTAACAAGTCTCATGGAGTTGTATTGATTTAGGAACTCACCCCTTATATAGGTTCATTCAACCCTTGAACCTATTGAGCGATGTGGCCTGGGAGCTCATCCCCTTACATGGCCCTTGCCATGGAGTTTTTTGCTAGGTTCTCAACCTGATTTTGGGATAGAAAAACAAGTTTGATAAAAACAACTTCATTCATTAAAGCAATACTTGCTTCTTACAAAAGGTATTCATAATCCTGCTTGAAATACATTTTGATACAAACCAAACTTTCCGTTTAAACATGGAACCTTTTCAGTGTTTTGTCGTTCCAATGCCTTGGAAGCCTTTTGCCTTCTGAATCAGCCAGCTTGTAGGATCCACCTTTGTGTGCTTCAAGGATGGTGTATGGGCCCTCCCATTTTGGGCCAAGCTTTCCTTGATTTTCTTTCTTGCTGGCTTCGTTGTTTCTTAGGACCAGATCCCCTGACTTGAAACGTTCGTTTTTGACTTTTTTGTTGTAGTAAGCTTCCATTTGTTGCTTGTATTTGGCTTCTTGAATTGCGACTTGATCTCTTGCTTCCTCTAGGAGTTGTAAATTCAACATGGTCTCTTTTTGGTTTGTTTCGGGATCCATGTTGACAATTCTTTGGGTTACAACTCCTATTTCGGCAGGGATCACAGCTTCAGATCCAAATACCAAGCTGTAAGGTGTTTTCTTATGGCTTGTTTTTTCTGTTGTTCTAATTGCCCATAGGACACTAGGAAATTCTTCAAGCCAGTTGCTTTCGTACCTTCCCAATCTTGTCTTTATGCCTTCCACTATGCTTCTATTTGTTCTCTCAACCTGCCCGTTTGATTGCGGATAAGCCACTGAGCTGAAAACCTGATCGATTTTGTATTCTTTGCACCAAACGCTGAAGGGCTTCTCAGCAAATTGCCTTCCGTTATCGGTGACAAGTACTCCTGGCAATCCATAACGGCAAATGATGTTTTCCCAGACAAAGTCAATGACTTGTTTTCCTGTGATCTTGGCAAGTGGCTTGACCTCGGGCCACTTGGTGAAATAGTCTACCGCCACCAGTAGGAATTTCACTCCCCCTTTGCTTGGGGGAAATGGACCAACAATGTCCATTCCCCACTTATGGAATGGCCAAGCCGAGGTTATTGGGACTAAATCATGCTTGGGACTTTTTGGGACTGGTGCGTGGATCTGGCAGGCATCACATTTCTTCAATTCTTCGGTTGTGTCACGATGCATTGAGGGCCAGAAATATCCGAGGTTCATGAGCTTTGCAACTACCGACCTAGCTCCAAAGTGAGCTCCACACACGCCCTCATGAATTTCCTTGATCAAGTACTTACTTTGCTCAGGACCGACACATCTTAGCAAGGGAGCAAGGTAACCCTTTATGTAATGGGTTTCTCCTTGTAGTGTGTATTGTCTTGCCTTGATTTCAACCCTTTTGGCTTCCACTTGATCATTGGGTAATTCACCATTTTTGAGGAACTTTCTTATGGGAGTCATCCAGTTTGGTTCTTCTTCGGTAACCACGTCTTGAACCTCCAATTCATCAATGGATGGGGCCTTCAACACTTCTACCAGTACCTTCTTGGTGAGATGGGCAAAAGTGAGGGATGCAAGCTTACTTAGGGCATCGGCCTTCTTGTTTTGAGATCTTGGGATCTGTTTGATGTTGCATGCTTGGAAGGTACTCATCAGTTCCTTGGATTTTTCTCTGTATTTTTTAATGTTGGGCTCTTTAGCTATGTAGCTGTCATTGACTTGACTTGAGACCAGCAACGAATCCGTGAACACTTCAAGCTTTTCAACTTTCATTTCTTTGGCCAACCTTAGGCCGGCTATTAGTGCTTTGTATTCAGCCTCGTTATTGGTGGTCTGAAAATCAAAACGAAGAGCATATGTGAATTCCAAACCTTTTGGGTTGATCAAAATTAATCCAGCCCCTGACCCTTCAACGCTTGAAGCCCCGTCGGTAAAAAGCTTCCAGGCTTCAGGGTTGGAAGGTTCAGTAGTGGCAGTGTTTACTTCAGTGACTGTTTGGTTTGGGATTTCCACAATGAAATCGGCCAAGACTTGAGCCTTGATAGCTTTCCTTGGGACATAGGTGATGTTATGTTCACCTAGTTCTATGGCCCATTTGGCTAATCGCCCCGAGTTTTCAGGTTTTTCAAGCACACTCTTAATAGGTTGGTCGGTGACCACTTGTATGGGGTGTGCTTGGAAATACCTTCGAAGCCTTCTAGCTGTTTGAACTAAGGCTAAGGCAAGTTTTTCAAGGGGAGGGTATTTTGTTTCAGCTAATTTTAAAGTTTTGCAAAAAAAATAAACGGGTACCTGGGCCTTGTCTCGCTCAATGGTGAGGACTGCACTGATGGCCTCGTCAGTGATTGAGAGGTACACCGATATTAACTCCCCGGTTTTTGGTGCCGCAATGTCTGGTAGGGAAGCTAGATGTTGCTTCATCTGGTTGAAAGCTTCTTCAGCTTCTTCAGTCCATTTGAAATCCTTTTTATCTGAGCAGTTATTGAGCGTTTTGTAGAAGGGCAGAGATCTTTCGGCTAACTTTGAGGTAAAACGCTTCAAGGCTGCAAGCTTCCCGTTCAAGCTTTCAACTTCTTTCTTGGTCTTTGGGGGCTTGGCTTCAAGGACGGCTTTTACTTTGTTAGGGTTGGCTTTGATGCTTTGTTTTCCAACAATGTGGCCCAAGAATTTTCTTTCTTCGAATCCAAATGAACACTTTTCCGGATTAAGCTTCATGTTAACCTTTCTGAGGTTCTTGAAAGTTTCTTGAATATCATCGAGCATTTGGTATTCCGTCTTGCTTTTAATAACCAAGTCATCGACATATGCCTCCATGTTCTTGCCGATTTGGCTTTCGAAGGCTTTGTCAACGAGCCGTTGATAGGTTGCTCCTGCATTTTTGAGACCGAAAGGCATCTTTTGATAGCAAAAGATCCCTTTGTCCGTGTGAAAGGCTGTCTTTTCCTCATCCTCTTTTTTCATGAGGATTTGGTGATAGCCTTTGTATGCATCAAGAAAGCATTTGAACGAGTAGCCTGTGAGGGAGTCAACTTTGAGATCGATTTCTGGTAGTGGATAGCAATCCTTAGGACAAGCTTTGTTAAGATCCTTAAAGTCTATGCACATCCTCCAAGAGTTGTCTGGTTTCTTGACCATGACCGGGTTTGCAACCCATAACTGGTACTTGACTTCTCGGAGAATACCGGCTGACACAAGCTTTTCGACCTCTTGGCAGGCTGCCAGACTTCTCTCTGGGGCCAAGCTTCTTTTCTTCTGGACCACAGGCTTGACCTCTGGTGGTATTCTCAACTCATGCTTGGCAATGTCCCGGGGGATCCCGGTCATATCTTCAGGACACCAAGCGAATACATCGCTGTAGTGTGTTAGCAATTTTTCAAGGTATGAAAGGGTCTCTTGAGAAAGGTCTGGGTTGACCCTTATTCTTTGTTCAGGGTATTTAGGGTTTATGACCAACCTTTGCCTGTCTTCTTCACTGTTTGATCTTTCACCTTCAACCATGTAGGCTTCCTGAGAGGGTTGAAGGGTTGCTGTCCCCCTTTCGGTGGGAAATTTGACTGTGCCATGGCCAACAGACACTGCCATGTAAAATGCACACTGTCCTGGTCTTCCGATGATCACATCATAGCTTGAGGGGATGTTGATAACCACAAAGGTGAGTGGTTGGGTTCTTTCTTTTGAACCTTCACTGAAACGAACATTAAGTGTTAGTTGCCCTAAAGGCTTGAGGGGTATGTCAGCGATACCTTTTATGGAGGTCCCAGAGGGTTGAAGCCTTGAACGTTCTTCATTGCTCAATCGGTTGAAGAATTTTTCGAACATGATTTCAGTGGCTGCCCCCGTGTCTATGTATGCCTTGCATGTTTGCAACGTTCCCACGGTAGCTTCTACCACGAGAGGGCTAGGGAGAGGGTCATTCTCCGCAGGGGGAAACAGACACACTGAAGCTCCCAAGCTTCCAACCTCTGCCTCTTGTGAGGAACCTTTCCATCGAAATCTACCATATTGACTTCCTTACCCTTTCCTTCAGCCATTTTGTCCCGGACTCCCTTGACCAAATGAGCGAGTTCTCCGGACTTGACAGCTTCTTCTATTCTTTTCTTGAGTTGGAAGCAATCATTGGTATGGTGACCTTTTTTCTTCGTGAAACTCGCAGTATTGGGTGGAGTTCTCGTTTTTTCTGCTTTTGGGGAGAGGTCTAGGAGGCCGAAAGTTTTGTTTAACTTCTTCTGTTGCAAGGATTTCTTGAGGGGTCTTTGTGAGGGGTGTGAAACTTATGCCTTTTTCCCTGCTTGAAAGGTTCCGACCTTCAGACCTTCGAGGGTCTGAACCCTTTGACCGCCGGTCATAGGAGTTGAAGTTCCCTCTTTTTCTGGCTGGACTGTTGCTTCTCCAGCCGGACCCTCTTTTTCTTTGTTCCTTAATGTCTACTGCCTCCTCTCCCCGGATGTGGGCTTCAGCCCTTTCAAGAGCTTCTTCTAAGGTCTTGGGTAGAGATTTGTTGAAATCCCTTGTAAGGTACTTAGAGGTGATGGCATTCATGAAGCCAGCCACTCTCATTTTCTCATCGGCCCCTACATAAGTCAGACCTTCCTTCTTGTATCGTTCAATGAAAGCACGAAGACTTTCATCATCACGTTGTTTTATCTGAAAGATCACTGCTGCATCTTTGACATATCGTCTTTGTTGGGAGAAATTGGCCAGGAAACCCTTGCTGAGATCATCAAAGCTTCGAACACTTTGAGCAGGCAAATCGTTGAACCAGATCCTGGCGGATCCAACAAGAGTTTGCATGAACATTAGGCAACACTCAGCGTTGGACCATTTTTCTATCCGAGCTGCACTGGTGAAGATCTGAAGGTGGTCCTCAGGATCTTCAGTCCCATCATATGTTCTGATGTGGGCTGGCATTTTGATCTTTGACTGGAAATCATAATCGGCTATCTGCCTTGAAAAGCATGAAAGGTTACTTGGCTTGTATGGTTTAGCCAAGTCTTCTTCAGTCCTTGCATCCATATTACTGCTATTTCCGTTGTTTCCCTGAGTGGCAAGCACTTGATTGATGAAGTGTTGCCATGGGAAGTTGGCCATCATCTGGGTCATCATGTTGGGCATAGGGTTGAAGCCTTGAAGGCTTCCTGGGCCAGCGGAGCAGTTTATCCCGAGGGGAGCACTCATAACAGCGCTTCGTGCTAAGGGGAGCACGGACAGAGCTTGTTCCCATGTAGTTGTGGTAGATGCTGGATAGCTTGTCACCGGGGATTGCAGGAGCTGGTCAAGAGTTAGCTCATGTCCCAGAGGAGCACCACTAGTAATTGGTTGGGAAGAGAAGATAGGATGCACCGTAGGATTTGTCATAGTGGACAGATAAGGGTGAGGGTTTGAAAGGTTACTGGGACCGGCCTCACTTCTTGTTGCAAAAAGAGGAGGAGGTGGCCCAGGAGACAATGTTGGCTCAGGTTCGTCATAGTCTAAACGAATCCTCACTCCCTTTTCTCTTTCTTTACTCACATGCTGGTTGAGAAGGGTCCTTAGCACAAGGAAATTGTTAGCAACCCCTTCAGGGGTGAGTTCAACACACGATGGGGCATCAGAGACACCGATATTGGGAGATGGAACTCCGGATCTGGACGGAGTTGGTGTGTTGAAGTTGAGGAACTCGGGTGTGCTCCCCGGAGTTGAGAAAGAAGTTGGTATAGCCACGTGAGCTTGGCTACTACCCGGAGTAGAAGCGTTTGGGATCTGATTTACTTCTTCCGGGGATCCACTTTCAGACATGGTGATTTTAAATGAATAGAGCTACACTACTAGGTCTTTTGGAGAAGAAATAGCGGCGTGGCCCCACGGTGGGCGCCAACTTGTTGATGCAACAAATACAAGACCAACGGTGGTAGCTGGACTGGCTAGGCAGAATGGTTGAAGGGTTCAACCTTGCCTAACACAGGTCGTGGGGTCCCCCCACGTTTGCGAGACGTGGAAGGAGGTTTACTAGTTTATTGTTGTTCTTTGCTATGGATCCTCCTCTGAATTGTACTCAGATTCGGAAGTGGAAGCAAAGGGAATGTGTGTGTTGGATGTGAAAGGGAATGACTTGTGCAAGACAAGCATTCGATGTGAATGACCAGAGATTGGAGAATCAGAGCTGGTCAGGATGTCCTCTCTGAAGTAAATGAAGTGTCATTTTATAAGAGAAGGCCTCTCCCGAAGTGGAATGGATTAGACTAGTAACCTCGCTTGCAGTGGAGGGTTTCCCCTTTCGGGGGTTGAAGGCTTTTGACCCCCGGATAATAGTGTGCATTGGCAGACCTGCTTTGCTTTTGCGGCCGTGGGTTGGTGAAGCGATCTTCAGATGTGACCGGCTACTGTTTCTGCATTGCTTTTCCCAACTCACAGCTTTTCAACCATTGAACCGTTTAACCTTTTAATCACTTACATATTTAATCATTTCATTTAGTCTTGAGCTACCCCCGTCATCAGCCCCCCAAGTCAGAGGCTTTTGGGTGATAAGCTTAAAGACTTCTGACTTTTATGTACGTATTTTATTGCCTGAAGGTTTCGAGGGTTCGTTGTTTGAAGGCTTGAAGGTTTGAAGGCAGTTAATGTTTTGAATTTGAATTTCAAATAACTGACAATTGATTTGATTGATGTATGGCAGTTGATAGGGTGGCGGTTTTCGCAGGAGTTACTGTTTTGCCATTATTACCCCTATTGTAGACTTATATTTATTTTATATTTCCAAACTTATCCATTTGTTTCAAAATTTATTCCAAGTTCCTGCCATTTTCTCTCCTTCTCTAAGGTTAGTTCCGGTTTCCTTTTCTTCCATTCTGCATTTTCCGTTTTCAAAAAATGGGTGCTCGTAAGGACTTAGCAAAATCTTTTTCCCGGTTAACACAAGAGGAGATAGATTTATTTTGTATGGAATATGGTATTGATAGGAAGTTTGACCCCATAGCCCCTGCTTGTGATGTTCCCGTTGATAAACCACCTTCTGGTTCGATTGCCCTTTATTGTAGTCATTTTGAGTTCTCAAACCTTCGTTATCCCTTTTCGTTTTTTGTTTTGAACTTGTTGGAGTATTATCGGGTTTCTTTTGGGCAAGTTCATCCAAAGGGGATGGCTAGGGTTTTACATTTTGAGGTTTTATGTCGTGCTCTTGGGTATGATCCTTCCCTTTTACTCTTTCGCCGGTTTTTCCGTTTGGCTAAGAATGGCGATTGGTTTACTTTTGAAACAACCAAAGTTGATACCTGCCTTATTTCGTCGATGGTTACTACGCTTGGGGCTTGGAAAGACCGTTTTTTCTGGGTTTCCGATACTATTCTCCCATTTAAAATGGTGTGGAGGAATCCGGATGCTGTTCTCAATGATCCGGAACCTTCCGAGTCTGAATTGAATGCTGTTTTTCTCAATGCCATCCGGGGGTGCCCTTCGAGGGTTCGTCCCTTTCCTAAACACTTACTTGTTCTATTAGGGGTTAGTAAAATTTGGGGGAATGTTGATCGGGACCCGGTTCTTATGAGGAGTGGCATGGGTATGCATTTTCCTTTTTTGTCCTTTTTATGTTTTTCTTAATCTATGACTTATGTGTTGTTGTTTTTTGCAGTCATGTCTGCTTTGGATTTTATTAAGAGCGACGACACTTCTGATGTTGTTTTTGAGGATGCTCCGTCTGTTCCTGGTGAGAATGTTGTGGTTAGGACTGCTGATCAAAGGTTTGAGGGCTCAGGCTATGTTAGTGCTGCTACTGCCAAGGGTTTTTCTAAGTCTAATGCTCCTAAGTCTTCAACCCGCCGATCTTCTCGTCGTTTGTTGAAAGCTGGCCCTCAATCCACTTCTACTGAACCAGTGGACTTGAGCGATGATATTGAAGTTTCCGAAGATCAAGGTGTTGAAGCAGGTGCTGAGAAGGATAAGGAATTGGTTGTCCATGGTAAAAAGGTTTCAGGCAGGAAGGTTGTTGCCACTCCTATTCAGGAGTCTTCGAGCAGGGATGTTGAAGGGTTGGATCCGGAAGGGATTTATATGCCTACGTGGTCGGTGAAGAATGATGACAGTTTCAAAGATGCTGCTGTTTGTGAGGATGTTCTGAGTCACATTGCTCCTCCCTCGGTGCATGAGACTATTGCTGGAATGGATGATGACCTGATGCTATCCCGTATAATTTTGAGTACTTGCAACCTTGCTGCCATGCTTCCTCAAGGCATTGCCCGTTTTCGGCAAAGAATGCACGAATATGAAGATTTCTCCAAGAAGAAGGATAAAATGAAATCCTCTATGGCTGGGATGAAGAAGGAGATAGCTGGTTTTGCCGAGAAGGAAGCGGCATGGGAGAAGAAGGTTAGTGATCTGAAAAAGATGCATGAGATTGAGATGGGTGATTTGAAAAAGAGCTTCGAGGCTGATAGGTTGAAACTTAGGGCTGACCGGGAAGCTTTGTTTGTTCAGCAACAGGCTTTTGGTAAGGAGAAAGAAGGGTTGAAGGCTTCAGTTGCTCAGGCTACTGCCGATAACCAATGGCTCATTGAGCAAGGTTTCCATCAAGTGGTTACCTATCTGCTGCATTCCAAAGAGTTTCCCCTTTCGGGGGTTGAAGGCTTTTGACCCCCGGATAATAGTGTGCATTGGCAGACCTGCTTTGCTTTTGCGGCCGTGGGTTGGTGAAGCGATCTTCAGATGTGACCGGCTACTGTTTCTGCATTGCTTTTCCCAACTCACAGCTTTTCAACCGTTGAACCGTTTAACCTTTTAAGCACTTACATATTTAATCATTTCATTTCTTGAGCTACCCCCGTCATCAGTGGGCATTAACCATAACGGACGGTTTTAGGATATAGTTAAATTTATTTATGGTATCAATATTCTCATTGATTTCATTATAAAAGAAGACCTTGTATTTATAGGCATGATTAAAATTTAAATCTATGCATTATATTCTTTGCAACCCTTCCATCATTTTGAAATAGTTTTAACCACTTGTGAGTGAGCTTCAAGAAATTGAAATCAAAATAATGACACCCGCATAAACTAGTGACACTGCAGTAATTATATCCTTTAAAATTGCTAATATTCACCTTAAGTTAGAATTTCAAAACTGTAAGAATTTGAATGCATGAGATTATATATGTATATATATTAGTTTGCGATTAGGTAAAGTTAAAAATATATGCATGAGATTATATATGTATATATATATATATTAGTTTGCGATTAGGTAAAGTTAAAAATATATAGCATTGGATGCCATTTTAGGAGCATGTAAGGGTGTCGCGAGCCCATGTGTTGGACATTCTCGAAGATGCAAATTGTCTGGCCTCAACCAAAGATAAGTTTAATAACAAAAAGATAAATATTAGACTTAAATAACCTCAACTTTTATCATTTGGTGATAACACTTTCAATTTACAAATTGTATTAAGCCACTCTCAACTTTCAACTTATTTTCTTCTATCACTTCCAAACTAACTGAACCCTATCACAGTTACTTGATGTTAGATGTCAAGTCATCAAAAAACCATGTCACATGCCACGTCAACAAAAAATGCCATGTCAGACGTCACATCAGATCACTACTACAAAAATTGGCATTTGCTACGGCCAAATCCGTAGCAAAAAGGTTGTTTGCTACGGATTTGGTTCGTAGCTACAAGTCCCGTCGCGAAATTATTTGCTACGAACTTTAGCTACGGAAATTATGTTTGCGACGAATTTAGCTACAAAAAATGGCGTCGGTATTTTAGCCACGAATTTGCTATGAAGAAGGTTGTTACGAAATTTTGCTATGGGTTTTTAGCAACGGATGTTTTTAGCTACGGAAACTTTTAGCTACGATCGTTTTTTAGCTACGGTTGTTTTTAGCTACGGATACTAGTAGCTACGGAAAATTTTAGCTACAGATGTTTTTAGCTAGGAATACTTTTAGCTATGGTTATTTTTAGCTACGGACTAGTTTTACTACGAATGGGTTGGCTATGATAATTTGCACTGTTTTTGCTACAAAATTTAACCACGAACTTGCTATCGTTTAGCTACGAGAATTTGCTACCTTTCACATTTTTTTTGCTATGAAACTTGCTACGTTTTTTGCTATCGGGTTTGCTACATACTTTAGCTTCAAATTCACTACTATTTGGCTACAAATTTTTGTAGTGTTTTGCTACAACTCTGCAACGGAATTTAGTCTCGAATTTCGCTTGACTTTGCTACGGATATAGCTATCAATTTTAGAAGGTCTTTGCAACAAATTTAGCTACGCGATTTGCTTGGAGTTTTTCAAATAATTTTTTTATATTGTTTTCTATTTTTCCTTTATAAATATTATATTCAAATTTCATAAATATAAAAAACTAAAAATAAATACTCAAACCATATAAAACTCATACTAAAGATCCAAATCATCCAAACATAACCGAATGCAACACGATAAAAATCCAAATAATTCAAACATAACTAAACTTAACACGATAGAAATCCAAATTATCTAAAAGCAATATAATAAAATTCAACGCATTTTAAGTTGGTGGCGGGTTTTGTGGCGGGTTTTGTGGCGGGTTTTGTGACAACATTTGAATTTTCTCATTCATTTCGGCATACAACCTCGCACCTTCTTCAATTTTCTCCATCATAGCATGTTTCTCTATCTTATCTTGTTCCAACTCCGCTATTTTTTCCTTCAACCGTTCCACCTATAACATCAAAAGAAAAAAATTAACCCATTAATATCCATTATGATACCTAATAAGTTATGAGACAATGTATATAAGGTTGGGTGGTAGCCTGTTTGGCTATATATTGCTGGGTATTTTTATTTGGCTGTATGAGAGTTTGTAGCTAGTCCCCTGCTAGCTGTTTTGTGAATGAATATATTTGTTGGCTGTTCAAAAAAAAGTTATGACATTATGTTATAACCAAATATAACCTAATAAAAGCTATTACACCCATAGTTATAGATAATAAACAAATAAACTAACTCGGTACAAACTAATAATTCATTTAAACCTATGCAGTTAATGCGGAAAAATATCGGATATCGGTTAAGGACCGATATTTGAGATATCGGTTATTGCGGTGGGATATCGGTGATATATCGGTTCAATGTTTTTTCTTGTTTATTTATAAATATATGTGACATACCTAATAAATTAAACACACATTCTATGATTCTTACACTAAGTGTGGTAAACTGATAAATAATAATCAACATAGCTCACTAAATTAAACTGATAAATGATTCTAACACTAACATTCTATGATAAATTGATAAATGATAAACTAATTTAAACACACATTCTGGGAGGGACGATTGTAGGCTGTGTGATAGATTTAGGTTGAGTGACTGGGAGGGACGACTGTTGCTGCCGATGCGTGTGAAGGGTGTGAATATAGTTTGGTTAATTATATTTGGGCCAACATTGGGCCAACAATAACGCAAAAGGGAATAGGCTTTGGACTTTGGAGAGCAGGCTTTAAAGAAAAAGAATAAAATTGGGCCAAATGATATTATCGCTGAGATAACCGATATGACAAAGACAAAATATCGGCGATGTATCGGTATATATCGTCGATATTATCACTACCGATATTATCACGAGATTTTGAACCAATATTTTACAGAGACCCGATAACCGATATATCGGTGATATATTACCGATATATCGCCGAGATTAACTGCTCAGATTTAAACCACCCATTAATAATCGTTATCACATGAAAATATACTTTTTCTACTAAAAGAGTTAATACATATCTCATTGTTGTCATTTCTCTCTTGTGCACCCATCATCACGACACGCGAGTCAGCGATAGTGCCGATCCCATACATTTTACCCTTTTTCTTGCCTCCAACAGTTTGCGATAATAATTCCATGTCAATTTCCGGATGCAAGCCGGTATCCTCTCCATATTTGTCGACAGCATATTTATTGTAAGTTTCCTGTGATGGGCGCATAAACAATCAATAAATTAGCTTTATATATTTATATAATAAAGTATTTCTATTATAAGCGTTCGCATTTTGCACTAAGGTGAGGAAAGTCACCCGAAAAGCACATCACAGCAGTCCTTACGCAGTTCTGGATATATTTTAAAATTCCAGCAAGTTTTCTGCTGGATTCTGGCAATATTTCAGCCAGAGTCAGCTCTAAACAGCCTACAAATCATCTATATTAAAGTAGATATATATGAATGAATTAAGGGTAATCTTGGCTAGGAGGAGAAGCGACTTTTAGGTTTGGTTTTAGGAATATCCAGCAGTTTTATTTATGTAATAAAATTGTATTTTAATTAAAAAATGGAGGTGATAAAAATTCATAGTAAAAAAGTGTTAAATATTAATACGTGAAAAGGATGACTAAGTTAGTAGATATATATGAATGAATTAAGGGTAATCTTGGCTAGGAGGAGAAGTGACACTTTTAGGTTTGGTTTTAGGAATATCCAGCAGTTTTATTTATGTAATAAAATTGTATTTTAATTAAAAAATGGAGGTGATAAAAATTCATAGTAAAAAAGTGTTAAATATTAATACGTGAAAAGGATGATTAAGTTGAAACATTGTGTTATAATAACAATAATAATTATGAAACAAATAACAAATAGAAAAAAAAACTAGTTAAAATGCTTAAATATGTAATTTTTGAATTTTTGGTATAACTTATAAGTAAGGGTAAAAAGGTCATTACATAATTTATTTTTAATAAAATAAATCAAAATGGGTAAATTTGTATTTGTTTTAATTAAGGAAGGGGAAATATGCAATTTTAGTTTAAGATTGGATAAATATGCAATTAAGATGATTTATATGGGGAAATATGCAAAAGATCATTAAAAACATGCATTTACAAAATAACAGAACTTACATAAGCTTCACTCGCCCTCGTGTCAACCCAAGTCACGTTATGCTCATGAATGTTCTCTTCCATGTCACCGCCTTCTCCCGAACTGTGCTCAATCGAGCTGCTAGACCCCAACAACCCATCTAGGGTTCTCGACCCTTTCTTTGCGTGTGTTTGTAACCAGAATTCACCAAACTTGACGCGCCGCTTCAAGGTCTTCTCCTACATCAAAACCCAAAATTATTATATTTATCAATTGATACATGTTTGCTACAGTATAGGGGTATTTTTTACATGATAAGATTTTCGGGTTCGTGTTAGGTTCGGGTTCGTTTAAAATTTCCGGGTTCGGGTTGAATCCGCCAACCCGATCCATTTAGCACCCCTAAATACCCGAGCTTCATCTCTATGTTTAAATTTAGCTCAAAACGAACTTTACTTCTACAAATTTATCAAAGTCGTAAAAAAACAAAGTTCGTATAACTGATGTTTTTCAGAGGTACACTTTACATTTCATTGTTATATAATACTAGTGACGAAAGTTAAATATTTAAATTGAAGGGGGGCTGATGAATTGAATAGGTGCCGATAGGGGTGAGCATAGAGACAAAACCGACCCGACCCGACCCGATACCCGAACTGCATATAATATAAGAACCGAACACTGGACACTATGCTATTCATCGGGTATCAGTCCACTGTGAAATCGGGTCCTCGGTTTTGGTGAAATACCCAAGACCGCCATTGCAGTTGATCTTCTTGTTGAAATTCATGGTCAAGGGCCTCTCAATTTTCAAACGTAGTTCACAGCTGATTCAATTCAGCACAATCAAACACAGATAATGCTATGATTCAAAAGGAAGATATAAATTTCTAACTGAGATTCAAACCCAGGCGAGTAAATTTATGATTACCATAATATCTTGAAAGAAGCAGCCAAGTTAGATTGTAGATTGATGGATTACTTGAAGAAATAAGTATAACTGGGTCCAAATCATAATTCTAAGCTGGGGTAAAATCATAATTTGTTCGGGTCAATGGAGAAGTGTCAGGCAGCTGCCTGGCACTATTCCCCTCCATGGATTTTGTATATTTATAAAATGAGTGCAAATAATATGAAAACGTTATAGAAATCAATTACCATAATGATCTAATATGTTTAACTAGGGATGAGTTCGGTGTCAACTGGTACTGAAAATCCCAAGAATGGGCACTGGTACCGAAAATACACGGTACGGTACTGGTATTTGAGTAGTAGAACCGATAAATACTGGTACCGTACCTAACCGATACCAAAAACGTCAAAAGTTGGTACCAAATATATTCGGTACCGGTACCTAGCAACATTTGCTCATCCCTATGCTTAATTTAGTACGTATTATTTGTATTATTTGTATGAGATAGCTATATTAAATGTATTTATGTTTACATCAGTCCGTGTAAAATTGACTTTTTTTTTACTATTTTAAGTAATTAATATTTTTGCTTTTGATTTTTCTGTTGTATATATTATTAATTTTTTTTAATATTTCTTTTGTTCATTTTTGTTATGGATTTTCTTACGTGTCTTTTCTATTGTTTTTTGAATATTTATTTTGTTAGTTTTGCTACCACTATTATTAATTAATTTTATTATTTTTTTTGTTTACGCAACGTATTTTGCTATGGATGTTGCGATGGATATTAGTAAATTATTTTTTGAATACTTTCTTATTCTTATTTTGCAATGAATTTTTCTATGGATTTGCTACAGATTTTGCTAGGTTAGTTTTTAAGAATTTTTTCTAGATTTTGCTACCAATTTCTCTACAGACTCTATTTACTTACCGATTTTGCTACCGTTTTTTAAACCTCAGTTAGTTAGTTTTTAAATATTTATGATTTAGCTTAGGACTTTGCTACCAATTTTACTAAGTTTTTTTTATTATATTTATTTTTACAATTTTGCTATCGATTTTGCTACAAAATTTATGTTACTTTTTTTAGTTTATTTCTAAATACTTATTTTCATGGTTTTGCTACGGATTTTGCTACCGGTTTTGCTACATTATATATTTTATATTAATTTCGTCAATTTTGCTACGGATTTGTTATGAGTTTTGCTACGAAATTCATTTGCGACGAAAGTTCGTAGCTAATCCGTAGCTAATTCGTAGCAAAATGTGTTCGTAGCTAATCCGTAGCTAACTCGTAGCAAAATTTGCTATCATTTTTTAGTAGCAAAATTTCATAGCAAATGCCTCTTTTTGTAGTAGTGGATGTCATGTCACTAAACAAGTGACTCATCAGCAAAAAACTAACTGGGTTAGAGTTCAGTTAGTTTGGAAGTGGCAGAGGAAAATAAGTTGAAAATTGGGAGTAACGTGCTACAATTCGTAAGTTGGAAGTATTATCGGCCAAATAATAAAAGTTGGGATTATTTAAATTGAATATCCCTAAAAATGAATTTTGTATATGCTGAATTATTCTCCAATTAAGTATTTTGATGAGTAAACCAATCAATAAGGGGGAGGGATCACTCATCACTCACAACATCTAATTAAGTTTTGCCATGTCATCAACCATTATTCCATCACTCACAACCTTTTTTAATGGAAATGTCCATCACTCACAACACCCAACAATAAACCCTCACATTCCCTCACAATATTCCATTATTCACGCGTGATACATTCCATGCGTTATAACTTTCACGCGTTGAAAAGATGGGTGACGGTGGTGTTTTGTGATCCATCACTCGTTATAGTTGTCCATCACGTACAAAATTTCTTCCACCCCGCCTTCCCTAAGAACCCATGTTTTCATATGCCAAGAACGTATCGTGTTTGGTTAATGTTCCAATTTCCAAACAACGAATGCACGGATACCATGTTAATTTAACTTTAATTGGTATATAACCAATCCTAATATATTTTATAAGATTAAAGGAAAAAGATTATAATGATACATAGATTACCCTAAAGAATTAGGAAGTATAAAGAATAATTGATTAAATTATAATGATACATAGATTACATATTAAACCCTAAAGAATGAGGAAGTATACAGAATAATTGACTGATATAATAATCTGACTTATTATTGCAATCTAACAATTAAATTTACAAATATATTAGAGTTGTTAAAGCTATCCATGTAGGTTCTTGAAAAATGTTACACTAAAGACGTAATTTATGGAATTAGTATTATTCCCTTGTTTCTAAAGAATCTTATATGGAGATCATATTAAATTAAATATTTGATTTTGTGTCACGTTATCCAACAACACCAAATAATAATTAATAATTATTCAATAAAATCTATAATTTTAAAATACCTAAAAGTATACAATAAAAACTATACAATATTATAGAGTGAGAGACATTTTAAAATACCTAAAAGTTAAACAAATAGTTTAATAATAAAGTTAAATTAGTATTTCAAACACTGATTACACTTTAACTCCCTCATCTTTAATCAAACTATGAATATTTAATTAGTATTTAAACTTTATCCCCCTTATAAAAAAAACTAATCACCCCTATATTTTTTAAGGGATCATAATTTTTACGTACGTTAATATTTTTCTTAAAAAATACACCATAAAAACGAGCATTTTTTTTAAGTATAGTACTGTTAATCTGTTATAATTGTTTTAATTATAAAAATAATATATTACGTGATTAACAGTGTTTATGGGTGAGTAATAACTGAATCTTTAACGAAAACCGAACCGAAATCAACAAAAAACTGAATGACCTGAAAACTGATTAACCTAAAACCGAAAAACAGTTATCCAGGGACTCCGACACCATTGACACCTCCGCATCAGAATTGTAATCAGATTCCCCGGCCCCAATTTTTGTCGCACCCCAACCGATGGCGGAAACATCGGAGTGAGACGAAAACAAGATTGCAAGATACTTCGTAACACAAATTGTGATAATATTTAACTAATTCAAATTTCATAAATACTAAAATGAAAATACATTGTCTTGAAAGGAAAAATGCAACAAGTTGCGAACATGAGGTAAATACATAAGTTTAAATTAGGTGTGTATCTAGTCCACCCTAAATAGGTTTCTTCATCAACATCAACTAGCGTCATGCAACATGTATTAAAATAATGATCAACAAAAGTTGGCGAGTATACAAGTTTTATAACATAGCATAATAGTGAAAAAGTTTGCATATAATGTTGCAAACATATTAACAAGTGTTAACTATATGTCAAATCCGAGTTTAACGCAATTATCATTATTACCATTGTCGCTGAAACGACAAGGGTGTAAAATAGATTACTTAACAATACTACTAGAATACGGGAGGTGCGTTACTCCTATAGCGCTATAATTGTTAAGGTAGGCTAGTAAAGTTAATGAGCATATAGGCACAAGTATACTTAGCATGCGATAACAAGAATAATACAAGTCTCATGTTTAAATGGATAGAGTGTGACTATAACAAGTTTAATAGTGATTGTGTGATTTGTATAAAGGGTAAATGTTGCACCTAAAGTGTAATAAACGGAAAATGGGATGGAGTATACTCACGGTTTTGCGTAGCTTTCCAAGTAAATCGAGAGTTGACGAGTCGAGTGTTGGAACACCGAGGTTACCCTACAATGGGTAAACGAAGGTGTGTGAGTATTCGAATTGGAATTCAAATATAAAAAGTATGAATATATGAAAATATATCTCGTCTAAGTACTCGTCTTGACAATGAGTTTATCTGATTTCGGGGGTCCTAACTTGCCTATCAGAATCAAAACGAGAAATTTAGAACCAAGCTAAAATAACCTAAGTACACAACACTGTTCGTGCGAATGGAAGTCCATCTGTGTAACACCCCGAAAATATTAAATGCACTTATACGTGAATATATATATAGGGGGCCGCTAAAATGAAAACCACCTCCAGTTGTAAGAACCGTGAGAACTACACCGTACGGGGCGAGGTGGACCAATTTTTTTTTCATAAACGTAGATGCGTGTGTTATATACACATTTGTAAAAAAAAATTCAAAAAAAAAATGTCGTGTGTGTAGTTTTGTTTGTGTTTACGGGTACCGTAAATTTTAAACAAAATTTACGGTACCCGTAAACGCAAACTTGTGGTGCTCAAAACTACACACACGACATTTTTTTTTGAATTTTTTTTACAAATGTGTTTATAACACACGCATCTACGTTTATGAAAAAAATTTTGGTCCACCTCGCCCCGTACGGTGTAGTTCTCACGGTTCTTACAACTAGAGGTGGTTTTCATTTTAGCGGTCCCATATATATATATATGTGTGTGTGTGTGTGTGTGTGTTTGTTTGTATATATAAATAAAACTAGGAATATTTAACCTAGTTAATTAGATGTTATTGAATGATAAAGAATCAAGGGATTCTAACCCATTTTATAAATCTTAAAAGTAGGGGGACTAAAAGGGGCAATCTTGAAACAGGTTTAATAAATAGAAATTAAACATAAAACACACACTTGTGTGTGTGTTCTCCTATTTGACCAAAACCCAGAACAAACAGAGTTCTTCTTCTAAAACCCTAGATTCACCAAATACCACTCAAATTCAAAGGAGAATTCACGTTAGAAATCAGTTTGAAGCTAGAATTGTGATCACATAAGTGAACACAAGGTATGTCTAATTTTTATATTTGTTGATGTGTTGATTTGTCACGAACTCTCATAAATGAAATTCTTGAATGAATGATAGATGTTATGGCAAAATTAAGATGATTACAGGTCTAGGAACAAACCCTAGATGAGAATTTAATGATTTTATGTCATAACCTAGTGAATTAAAGATTATCATGTATGTGTTAAATGGGTTTTGTGATGAACCCTTGAATTATAGTGATAATTGGTGTTATTTGATTGTTATTGTAACACCTCGCAAAATCATGTCTAATATAATAATGACACGTGTCATAAACCCTAAACGTGTAATGAATTGTTTATAAGGGACTAAAGTTGACAAACAAAGAAAAGATGTATGTAGAAGGGCCAAAAGTGTCAACATATGAAAACTACGCTTTTCATAAACCTTTCACGATGTTGGTATTCTTAAACAAATAAATTATGGAACGTATGAAGCCGTTTGCAAAAGAAATTGAAAGTTTACAAGACAAAGTGGTTAAACGTGTCAACATGTTAATTTTTACCTCTGAGTGACCTTTTAACGATCCCGAGGCTTTGTAATGTATAATTATACTTTCAAGAATAAGTAACGATAAATTCACGAGGTTTCGATATCATTATGTGTTGATTACGCTAACTTTCGTAAATAAGGGTTAAAAGCGTCAACAAGGTGAAACTAGTGTCTTTCGGTGATCGTATAACGAAACCGGACCTAACTGTGACAACTCGAGATTTCAAGACCTTACTCTACGCGCCACCTGTTTTACGGTCCTGTTTTATAATTCGTGGTTCATTGTATCATGTGTATTATTTTAGAATGGTTTTAGTATAAGTATTGCTTGGTGGTTTACTGGTTGTACATGTAATAAAAACTTGTGATGACAAAAAACAAAGCATTGCCGACGAAGAACCCACCCTTACCCGACAAAACATCTACGACGAAGAACCTATCTTCGTCGAAGAAGAAGGTATTTCGTCGTCGCCTACTAAGATTCTTCGCTGGCCCAATTCCTTTCGAAGCCCAAGAGAGGCCCAGTTGTCTGTTTGGCTATATATACACGCACAAGGGTTACGAAACACTTTTTAGCAAACCCTAATCTACTCTTGGGAGTTCGAGGACAGTTCTCTCCTTCGTAACCTCCCTCCTCTTGTGAAGTCGATTCCCCGTGATCAAACCGTTCGATATCGCGGTTAGTGCACCATCATTACTATTAGTTTGTTTGCTATGAATGTTTGATGTTTAGATTGTTATGGTTGCATGAACAATAATTCTATTGGGTGATAAACAAATGTATTCATACGATTTGATCCGCATGTGTGGGTTGTGGTTAGTTGATAATTTCAGATAACGATGAATCACTAGATCTCTAGGAACTAGCAGTTTATGTGTTCACATGAAAAACTTAGTAAGTCGCTGATGAATTATAAGCGTTTAGTATGTTTTGTATGATGGGTGCAAACTGTTACATTTGGGAGTGATGACTGTCCATAACTAGAGTGCATGATCATTGTTTAACCTGTGTTAGATCCGTTTGGGAAATTGATGAACTTGTTTGCATACGTTACGGCAGAAATCAGGAACTGGTAACTGTCTGTTAGGGTTTTGACGAAAAACATGAGTGACGAAGAACTAGGTTCTTCGTCGAGTGGCCATGATGAAACGGTTGAGTCTTTCGTCATACTAGTCAACGACGAACAATGATTTTCGTCGGAGTCTTTCGCCATGAAGCTGAACGACGAAACATGGATTTTCGTCGGGAGGCCATCTGAGAACGATCTTAACAGAACAATTAATATAGCATGTATTGTGTTTGATGTGAATGTTTAGTTACATGATTTTCGTTTGTGCCTGATGACAACACTAGTTAGAAATGAGGAAACTTGTATGTATTAAGGTGTATAATCACTTCAGCTGTTGAAGATTCTTGCATGGTGTGTACTTGGAATGTAGACTAACATGAAAACTGAGTAACTGTTGCATATCATACGGTGTTTTTTCGATGTATACAAATTGTGAATGCTATTGCGTGATATGCACATGAGATGTGGATTGCTGTGTTGAATGCAAACTGTGTAACTACGTAAAGTAATTTATTACGAAACTGATCTTAATTGGTAACCACGGTAGGGTTGGTTGATTAACTGGAAAGGGTAACTTGTTAAATACCGAGCAAATCTAAGTTGAGTTCACTGCTCTTTTTCCAAGCATGCGTCCCAGAGAGGGACATCTGGTAAACGTTCCGGGGAGGAATGTCGGGTAATTGGGTTTGACTGGAATGTTAAACCTGGGATGTTGGTTAATACACTCATATCTATCACTTAAGTCCCTTCTACCGATTTGTTTCCGGGGAGGCAACGGGGTATTAGTTAATAGCGCTATTTAGGTTTGGCACCCTCACATCGTACCGGGGAGGACGGGCGTGAACTAATGACCCCAGTCTTGACCATTGCTTTGATAGAGGCATTGGGGAATAGGGAAAATAATCTGGAGCCATCGGCGGTAATCGAGTTATTAACGACATCAAATCTTTGAATTGTTTTATACTTATAACTGGTAACTAAAACGGGTTAACAAACTTTGAACTCACCAGCGTCGCCTGACACACTTGTCTGCATGCTTGCAGGTCGTTAGATTCATGATGGAACTTGCTATCTGGGAGTGCTGGAGTGGTCATGGGTCGCAACTCTTGGATACATGTTTTGTTGGCTTTGAACTCTTGTTTTCAAACAGTTGAATAACGTTTTACATTATGCTTCCGCTGAACGTTTACTTTGGTTTTAACTTATGACTTGGAATTATATTATGAAATGAATGGAATGTTTTACTTAAATATTTATTATAGTTCAATGTCATTGGTGGCTTGGATCCTGGTACGTCACACATCCAGCGGTGTTTCCGCATGTGGTATTTTGGGGGTGTGACAGTTTGGTATCAGAGCCACTGGTTATAGTGAACTAGGTTTTAAAACGTTTTTATAAAACCAGACTATAACCGAACAGCTTCGAAAATCGACCATGACACTCAGTTCCAGATTGCAAGGTTCGTATCTCGTTTACTTATTGCATAGTGTATCTAGTATACGTTCACGTATGATGTTGCATGTGATTGCACACTTAGCACTACAGACTGAATTCATGTGTATTTGCCTAGGTTATGTGGTTGATAGAGTCACAGTGTGATATCCTGTTAGACTTTCGTGACTTATGTTTTGTGGTGTCTTCTGATTTGCTACTCGAATTTGAGGAACCTTGTAGCACGAGTTGGGAGGAACTGAGATAAACATGAAAATTGCATTGTTATTATGGGTGCACACATAATAATAATGTGGGGTGCATGTGAGTCCCAACGAGGCTTAACGAGTGTGAAATGGGTTCCGCTGTGTTGATTGATATAAATTTAGTAGTCTGTAGAAGTCTTCGTGAGCTTTGACTCCTACCATATCTCGACCCTTAACCATTTCTCTTTTCTCATATAGAATCATGAGCGGACGAGGCCATGGGCGTGGTCACATTGCGATGACTCAGGCCGAACTGACAAATCTGATAAACACCCATGTAGCGGAGGCTTTGGCAGCCTACCAAGCTGGTACGAAATGTTCCAAATACTCTCTATTCTTGTGTCGCGTACACAACTCTTACCCTTGTGCTGAATTTTCTTTCATCCTTAGGTCAACAAGCGAATTAGAATCAAAACCATCCGCCTGGTTGTACTTTCAAGACGTTCATGGATTGTAAGCCACAAACTTTCAGTGGGACTGAAGGGGCTGTGGGGTTACTACGTTGGTTTGAGAAGGTTGAGTCAGTGTTCGCTATGTGTAACTGTCCCGAGGGGGACCGAGTGAAGTATGGTACAGGCACCCTGGAGGACGGTGCCTTAACTTGGTGGAATGCCCAGGTGCAGATGTTGGGCATTGAAATGGCTCATGCAACGACTTGGGATGATTTCAAGGAGTTGATGCGGGAGGAGTACTGTCCTCGTGACGAGATTCAGAAGCTCGAGAACGAGTACTACAATCTAAAAATGGAGGGGTCCGAGATCGAGGTTACACGAAACGATCTCATGAGTTAGCAAATATGTGCCCTAATTTGTCTCGACCCCCACCTCGAAGAATTGAACTATACATCAAAGGTCTGGCACCAGCAGTAAAGAGTTTGGTCACTGCTTCAAACCTTAACAATCTGCCCCAGATCATCCGTTTAGCACACAAGATTACTGACCAAGAGGTCGAACGTGGCTCATTGCCGCCACGTGTTTCTGCTACTACCCCTACTGCTACAGCTACCACACCTGCTAGTGATAACAAGCGCAAATGGAATGATGCTGACAAAGCAACCAGTGCAAGTCAATCTCAGAAAAGGCCTGACAACAGCAATAACCATAGTTTCAGTCAGTCGTCCTCAGTTAACCAAGGCCAGGGTAGCAACCAGAGCCAAGGCTCCTACGTTGGTAGGAAGCCTAAGTGCAACAAGTGTGGGTACCATCATCATGGACCATGTGTCCGGGCTTGCCATAGGTGTGATAAGGTGGGCCATATGGAAAAAGACTGTAGAGCTTCGTACCCAAAGCAGCAGCAACAATATTAGCAGCAGAATCAGCAGCAGCAAAGGCAGCAGCCCCATCAGAACCAAGGCTTTAAGAAGGGTGTTTCCAGTGTGGGGATGAGGGTTATATTAAACGGGATTGACATCAGCTGAATCAGAATGCCAACGATAACAACAACCGTCAGAACAACAACAAAAATGCTGGGAACAACAATAATGGCAACAATGGGGGCAATGGTGCTCGTGGAAGGGTATTTACGATTGGTGCTGGTGATGCTAGGAACGACGACAATGTCGTGACTGGTACGTTTTCTGTGAACAACCTCTTTGCTTCTGTATTATTTGATTCCGGTGCCGATTGGAGTTATGTGTCCCTAGAGTTCAGTCAACGATTAGGGTTAACTCCAACACCTTTAGAAGCTAAGCATGTAGTAGAATTAGCTGACGGTAAAATGACTGAAACTTGGCATGTCCTTTTTGGGTGTAAATTAGATCTTGTGGGTCAAGTGTTTGACATTGACATCCTTCCTGTTACCCTCGGTAGTTTTGATGTAGTGGTTGGTATGGATTGGTTGTCTAAGCATCAAGCTGATATTCTCTGTAAAGAGAAGATCGTCCGTATTCCTCTCCCCAATGGAGAATCTTTATCGGTTTAAGGGCATCGCAGTGGTGCGATGGTTGGTATCATCTCAGCTATGCAAGCGCAAAAGTGTCTACGAAAGGGATATCCCGCTATTCTAGCACTTGTTACTGATACTCCGTCTGAAGAAAGAAAGATCGAAGACCTACCAGTTGTTCGTGAATTTCCTGATGTATTTCCTGAGGAACTACCTGGTTTACCTCCTCACCGTCAAGTGGAATTCCAGATTGATCTTGCGCCAGGAGCAGCCCCGATTGCTCGTGCTCCTTATCGTCTTGCACCTGGAGAGTTGCAAGAGCTATCTAATCAACTTCAAGAACTGTTGGATAGAGGTTTTATCCGACCCAGTTCTTCGCCTTGGGGAGCCCCAGTTCTGTTTGTGAAGAAGAAAGATGGGTCCTTTCGTATGTGCATAGATTATCGGGAACTCAACAAGGTGACTGTCAAGAACCGCTATCCTTTGCCACGCATCAACGACTTGTTTGACCAGTTGCAGGGGTCAAGTTTTTACTCAAAGATCGATTTATGATCGGGCTACCATCAGATGAGAGTCCGAGAGGAGGATGTTCCTAAAACGGCTTTTCGAATGCGGTATGGGCACTATGAGTTCTTAGTTATGCCGTTTGGGTTGATAAACGCACTGGCGGTCTTCATGGACCTCATGAACCATGTATGCAAACCGTATCTCGACGACTTCGTTATTGTGTTTATCGATGACATTCTGATCTATTCAAAGAGCAAGGAAGATCACGAGCGACATCTGCGTCTCATTTTGGAGCTTCTGAGGAAAGAACAGCTTTACGCGAAATTTTCTAAATGTGACTTTTGGATTCGATAGGTACACTTCCTTGGCCACATTGTGAATGAATCGGGAATACGCGTGGATCGTGCAAAGATTGAAGCTATTAGAAATTGGGCAGCGCCAAAGAATCCTTCGGAAGTATGACAATTTCTCGGTCTCGCTGGGTACTATCGGAGATTTATTAAAGACTTCTCGAAGATTGCTCAACCTCTTACTTCATTGACATAGAAAGGTGTTGCATACATATGGGGAACAAAACAAGAGGATGCTTTCCAGTTGTTGAAACAAAAGCTCTGCAGCGCACCGATCTTATCTTTAGCTGAAGGTACAGAGGATTTTGTGGTATATTGTGATGCTTCCATTCAGGGTCTCGGTTGCGTGTTGATGCAACGCGAGAAGGTGATAGCCTACGCCTCTCGACAGTTGAAGGTTCATGAGAGGAACTACATGACACACGACTTAGAGTTGGGAGCAGTGGTTTTCGCGTTGAAAATCTGGAGGCATTATTTGTACGGTACCAAATGCACCATCTACACCAATCACAGGAGCCTCCAGCATATTTTCGACCAGAAGGAGTTGAATATGCGAGAGCGTCGCTGGGTAGAACTCTTAAATGATTACGATTGTGCCATCAAGTATCACCCGGGTAAGGCTAACGCTGTAGCTGATGCACTCAGTCGAAAGGAATTGAAACCTAAACGTGTCCGCGCCTTGCAACTCACCACCCATTCTAACTTACCTGACAAGATCCGTTCGGCTCAAGCTGAGGCGTTGAAAGAGGAAAACCTTGAAGCAGAGTACTTAAGGGGCATGGAAAAACGACTTGTAGAGAGATCGGATGGTATTCTCTATTGCATGGAACGAATATGGATTCCTTTGTTTGGAAATCTTAGAGAACCTGTGATGGACGAAGCGTACAAATCTCGATACTCTGTTCATCCGGGTTCGGATAAAATGTATCTGGATCTCAAGGTTTTGTACTGGTGGCCGAAGATGAAAGCTCACATCGCGACTTATGTGAGTAAGTGTCTGACTTGTGCTAAAGTTAAAGTAGAATATCAGAAACCCTCGGGTCTACTTCAGCAACCAGAAATACCCATGTGGAAATGGGAGAAAATCGCAATGGATTTCGTCACAGGCTTGCCGAGAACTCAAAACGGAAATGATACCATCTGGGTGATCGTTGATCGTCTCACGAAGTCGGCACATTTTCTAGCAATCAAGGAAACGGATAAGTTCTCATAACTTGCCGCTGTTTATCTTAAAGAGGTGGTTTCTAGGCACGGGCTGCCGACCTCTATTATCTCTGATCGTGACCCGCGTTTCATTTCAGATTTGTGGCAGTCGATGCACAAATCGTTCAGTTCGCGTCTCGACATGAGCACTGCTTATCACCCACATATGGATGGTCAAAGTGAGCGAACTATCCAGACAATTGAAGACATGCTACGAGCGTGCGTGATTGATTTTGGCAAGGGATGGGAGAAACACCTGCCTTTGATAGAGTTTTCTTATAACAATAGCTACCATGCCAGTATCCAGGCAGCTCCATTCGAAGTATTGTACGGGCGAAAATGTCGTTCACCTCTTTGTTGGGCTGAGGTGGGTGACAGCCAGATCACAGTCCCGGAGCTTGTATTCGAAACTTCAGAAAAGATCGTTCAGATTATAAATCGTATGGCGACAGTGCGCGACCGTCAGAAAAGCTACACTGACAAGCGTAGGAAACCTTTGGAATTCGCTGTAGGCGATCGAGTTATGTTGAAGGTCTCTCCCTGGAAGGGTGTGGTGCGTTTTCGAAAACGCGGCAAGCTTAACCCTCGTTATGTTGGGCCATTCAAAATTCTGGAATGAATCGGTAAAGTTGCCTACAAGCTAGAGTTACCTTCTGAGTTGGGTAATGTTCATGATGTCTTCCACGTGTCGCAACTAAAGAAGTGTTTGTCCGATGAAACACTTGTGGTACCGTTTCAAGAGTTGAAGATTGACGACAAGTTGTAGTTTGTCGAAGAACCAATAGAAATTATGGACCGGGAAGTCAAGGTCCGTAAGCATAGTCGAATTCCGATCGTGAGGGTTCGTTAGAACTCAAGACGTGGACCGGAGTTCACATGGGAACGTGAGGATCAGATGAAGCTCAAGTACCCTCACTTATTCCCAGCTGACAAATCTAAATCTGATGCAACTAGTGAATTTCGGGACGAAATTACCGTTCAAGTTGGGGATGATGTGACACCTGGGGAAAATCCGCAACCATCCTGATCTAACACCGTGCTGTTTTGGTTTCGGGACGAAATTTCTTTCAAGTTGGGGATGATGTGACAACTCGAGATTTCAAGACCTTACTCTACGTGCCACCTGTTTTACGGTCCTGTTTTATAATTCGTGGTTCATTGTATCATGTGTATTATTTTAGAATGGTTTTAGTATAAGTATTGCTTGGTGGTTTACTGGTTGTACATGTAATAAAAACTTGTGATGACAAAAAAAAAACATTGCCAACGAAGAACCCACCCTTACCCGACGAAACATCTACGAAGAAGAACCTATCTTCGTCGACGAAGAAGGTATTTCGTCGTCGCCTACTGAGATTCATCGCTGGCCCAATTCCTTTCGAAGCCCAAGAGAGGCCCAGTTGTCTGTTTGGCTATATATGCACGCACAAGGGTTACGAAACACTTTTTAGCAAACCCTAATCTACTCTTGGGAGTTCGAGGACAGTTCTCTCCTTCGTAACCTCCCTCCTCTTGTGAAGTCGATTCCCTGTGATCAAATCGTTCGATATCGCGGTTAGTGCACCATCATTACTATTAGTTTGTTTGCTATGAATGTTTGATGTTTCGATTGTTATGGTTGCATGAACAATAATTCTATTGGGTGATAAACAGATGTATTCATACGATTTGATCCGCATGTGTGGGTTGTGGTTACTTGATAATTTCAGATAACGATGAATCACTAGATCTCTAGGAACTAGCAGTTTATGTGATTCACATGAAAAATTTTGTAAATCGCTGATGAATTATAATCGTTTAGTATGTTTTGAATGATGGGTGCAAACTGTTACATTTGGGAGTGATGACTGTCCATAACTAGAGTGCATGATCATTTTTTAACCTGTGTTAGATCCATTTGGGAAATTGATGAACTTGTTTGCATACGTTACTACAGAAATCAGGAACTGGTAACCGTCTATTAGGGTTTTGATGAAAAACATGAGTGCTGAAGAAATAGGTTCTTCGTCGAGTGGCCATGATGAAACGGTTGAGTCTTTCGTCATACTAGTCAACGACGAACAATGATTTTCGCCGGAGTCTTTCGACATCAAGCTGAACGACGAAACATGGATTTTCGTCGGGAGGCCATCTGAGAACGATCTTAACTAACAATTAATATGGCATGTATTGTGTTTTATGTGAATGTTTAGTTACATGATTTTCTTTTGTGCTTGATGACAACACTAGTTAGAAATGAGGAAACTTGTATGTATTAAGGTGTATAATCACTTCAACTGTTGAAGATTCTTGCATGGTGTGTACTTGGAATGTAGACTAACATGAAAACTGAGTAATTGTTGCATATCATACGGTGTTTTTGCGATGTATACAAGTTGTGAATGCTATTGCGTGATATGCACATGAGATGTGGATTGTTGTGTTGAATGCAAACTGTGTAACTACGTAAAGTAATTTATTACGAAACTGATCTTGATTGGTAACCACGGTAGGGTTGGTTGATTAACTGGAACGGGTAACTTGTTAAATACCGAGCAAATCTAAGGTGAGTTCACTGCTCTTTTTCCAAGCATGCGTCCCAGGGAGGGACATCTGGTAAACGTTCCGGGGAGGAATGTCGGGTAATTGGGTTTGACTGGAATGTTAAACCTGGGATGTTGGTTAATATACTCATATCTATCACTTAAGTCCCTTCTACCGATTTGTTGCCGGGGAGGCAACGGGGTATTAGTTAATAGCGCTATTTAGGTTTGGCACCCTCACACCGTACCGGGGAGGACGGGCGTGAACTAATGACCTCAGTCTTGACCATTGCTTTGATAGAGGCATTGGGGAATAGGGCAAATAATCTGGAGCCATCGGCGGTAATCGAGTTATTAACGACATCAAAATTTTGAATTGTTTTATACTTATAACTGGTAACTAAAACGGGTTAACAAACTTTGAACTCACCAGCGTCGTCTGACACACTTTTCTGCATGCTTGCAGATCGTTAGATTCATGATGGAACTTGCTATCTGGGAGTGCTGGAGTGGTCATGGGTCGCAGCTCTTGGATACATGTTTTGTTGGCTTTGAACTCTTGTTTTCAAACAGTTGAATAACGTTTTACATTATGCTTCCGCTGAACGTTTACTTTGGTTTTAACTTATGACTTGGAATTATATTATGAAATGAATGGAATGTTTTGCTTAAATATTTTTTGTAGTTCAATGTGATTGGTGGCTTGGATCCTGGTACGTCACACGTCCAGCGGTGTTTCCGCATGTGGTATTTTGGGGGTGTGACAGTTTGGTATCAGAGCCACTGGTTATAGTGAACTAGGTTTTAAAACGTTTTTATAAAACCAGACTATAACCGAACAGCTTCAAAAATCGACCATGACACTCAGCTCCAGATTGCAAGGTTCGTATCTCGTTTACTTATTGCATAGTGTATCTAGTATACATTCACGTATGATGTTGCATGTGATTGCATACTTAGCACTACAGACTGAATTCATGTGTATTTGCCTAGGTTATGTGGTTGATAGAGTCACAGTGTGATATCCTGTTAGTCTTTCGTGACTTATGTTTTGTGGTGTCTTCTGATTTGCTATTCGAATTTGAGGAACATTGTAGCACGAGTTGGGAGGAGCTGAGATAAACATGCAAATTGCATTGTTATTATGGGTGCACACATAATAATAATGTGGGGTGCATGTGAGTCCCAGCGAGGCTTAACGAGTGTGAAAGGGGTTCCGCTCTGTTGATTGATGTAAATTTAGTAGTCTGTAGAAGTCTTCGTGAGCTTTGACTCCTACCTTATCTCGACCCTTAACCATTTCTCTTTTCTCATAATGAATCATGAACGGACGAGGCCATGGGCGTGGTCACATTGCGATGACTCAGGCCGAACTGACAAATCTGATAAACACCCGTGTAGCGGAGGCTTTGGCAGCCTACCAAGCTAGTATAAAATGTGCCAAATACTCTCTATTCTTGTGTCGCGAACATAACTCTTACCCTTGTGCTGAATTTTCTTTCGTCCTTAGGTCAACAAGCGAATCAGAATCAAAACCATCCGCCTGCTTGCACTTTCAAGACGTTCATGGATTGTAAGCCACAGACATTCAGTGGGATTGAAGGGGCTGTGGGGTTACTACGTTGGTTTGAGAAGGCTGAGTCAGTGTTCGCTATGTGTAACTGTCTCGAGGGGGACCGAGTGAAGTATGCTACAGGCACCCTGAACATGTCTGCATGCATTTCTTCTCCAATCCAACTCCATACTCACATAACTCGAATTCTGTGGATTCTAATGGTTTCTAAAAACCACTTTGGACACTTTTACTCATCTGGAAGCAATATTAAACAGCTGGGACGATCTGGAGATGCTCTCAAACTCTATAAATAGAGCATTTTGGGCAGCCTCATCACTTGCACACTTCAAATATTTCACTCTCATCTCTTGCTCAAGCTTTTGGAACATTATCTGGAGCATCCTAGTCTTAAAGTAAGCTCTCTAAGTTCAAACTTTCGTGCTAAGGACCATTGTAAGTGTTCTTGGCTCCTGTAGTTCAGGTTTTATTAGAATAAGGACCGAAAGTCAAAGATAGCGTAATTCTGCTTTGACTTTTAATTTAATCAATAACGGTCCAGCCATGGTTCTAAAAGAATGTGGTTATTTGTTGGTAATTAAGTAGGTGATAATCCCTCAAAAGGGAACCTCCTAATTATCACGTTTACTTACTCAATAGTCGGGTCAAAGTAGTGAACAGAAAAGTCAAACGAGTCAGTTTTTATAAAAGAATTCATAACCGATAATGTAGAAGCTATAAAATACGTTTTATCACTTTAATAACTTGGTAAATATTATAAGAACATGTTTAGACATGTTCAACCTGACAATTCTGAGTTTAGGCTCGGTTCGCAACCGAAAGTCGCAAAAGTTGACTTTTGCTTTGACTTTCAGTTCTAACCCGAATTAGCTTAGTATCTTTATGCCTTAGGGTTCCTTCGTGACCATATTATATGTTAGTATAACCCTCTGAGGTTATACTACATGGTCCTTTAGAAATCAGAGTTCATTTGCATGTTTCCGTTATTTGCTTAAATTTGACTATTATGCCCTTATAGTGTAAAAACGAGATTTTTGGATATACGAGTATACAAATATCTTTGTTACTGATATATAAGCATGTCAAATAAATTTGACATTAGTTTCTGGTCTCAAACTAAAGTTATGCAAGATATCGTAAAATGAAACTTTTTATTAATTAAACTACGCTTTTTAGCATAAATCATGTTTAAACCCAAATTTTAGCACCTAACTCATTATCTAATGTTTTGATATTATTTTTAGGGATTTTTAGAATATTGGGTCAGATTATAAACTGACCATATCATTGAGTTCTTGTATAATTCGATAAATGACGATAATACCCTTTTTGTTAATAAAATGAGATTAACATATGATTAACATGCAAACCTTTTCCTACTGATTTTATATGAAAAATAAAATATTTTAAACATTCAAGACTGACCAAAATCTCAGAGTTTCATAAACATCTCAAATATCGTCTATTATCGACTTTTACGATAATTAGGTGCATAGTATGGTTTAAAACCATGTTTAACACCTAAGACTTGTTACCTACTGAGTTTATAAATAAATTTTTTATATTTTTACAGTAAGTACAAGTCATGAACTCAGACTTCCAAATTTATCCTTAAAAACATATGTGAAATGACCAAAATGCCCCTACGGTGCATAGTTTGGTCATAAATGGTAAACTACACATATGTATGGTATCTTACTGATTTAACATCATAAAATAAATATTTTTACAGAATGTTTAGACCAGAACTTCAGCTTACTATTAAACCTTTTTTATAAACTTTAAAATGACCAAGATACCCTTACGGGACTTAAATTGGTTTAAAAATCTTTTTGGGCACAATTGATGATATCCTACTGATATCATAACATATTTAAAGCATAATAACTTTTGGAACTTGTACATGACTCATCCGGCTACCCGTTATGAATATACGCTTTCGGTACGGTTTATGTAACTAATTTGTATAAATTAGTCGAAACGGGTCAAACCTTATTGTTTTTTACTTCAAAATCCAGAATGTATTTAGTTTACCCATTTTATACAAGTCTCCATACTTTTCGGGTCTAAATTACATTCCAATCCGGTCATTGCTTAATCTTGCGTTTCGTACCATAAATCTTTCTTTAAAACTAACTGGTCTAAGTTTACAACTTAAATAAGACCCGTTAGTAATCTAATAGGTAATTAAAACCTTCGTTCCAGATTAGGATCCCGGTAAAAGGTACATACACTTGTTTGAGTAAAATATACGACTTAGTATACAAAAATTTGCATTTTAAGCTCAGGTAAATACTTTTAACTTATTTTCCCCTATACGGGCTTGGGATATGGTAATTTATTACCGCTTGGTCGGGTGTGGAATATTTAATCGATTAGTGGTTAATTCATTGACATAACCCGTTTTAATCTGTGTTGTTTGATATATAAACTTTTGGGGGTTAATATGACCGTGTCCTGGATATACTCGGCTCATTTAAATGCAAATGGCCACGACCTAAGCACGGGGTGTAGGCATACACCTGACAGTTGCGATATGGTTTCTTTTCCCCAAAAAGGGAATTAAGATAAAAGATATACCCAAACGTAAGGATAACTCCTTGTGGACTATATCAGTGGTGTGTCTATTAATCACGTCTCGACTTCTATCCCGGGCCCTGAACGTACGACAAACATGTAAATCTGTATACAAGATTATTTTATATAATTATCCCAAGTTATAAAAGAATATTTGTGCCTTGTGCATTTGAATCAATTTTCATAAATGTTTTCAAAAGGTCAGTTAATTGTATTTACCAGTGTAAACTGACGTATTTTTCAAAAATACTAAGTGGCAGGTACTACGCGAAATTGGTTGGAAGCTTCTGAGCATTAGTTAAAGAATCTTGCAAGTTCTTAATGCTTAAAGTCTGTTGAACAATACTTTGCATTATGTTTTAGATCCGCCGGTGGATCCTTTTTACAACCGTCTGTATAATATTTTACTCGTACTTAAATTTCGGTTTGTAATAGTATTTTACTCCAAGACTTCCGCTGTGCTATAAACTGTGTATGTTTGACTATGATGATATCAACTACGTCACGATACTCCCGCCGGGCCCACAGGTAACATGTGGAAATATCGGGGTGTGACAATTATGATGCAAGTTTAAGTGTAGTTTATTTCATAGTAGACATATGAACATGAAAATGATGATTTAACATAGTTAACTTATTAATCATGAACATGATAATGTTAGTATAATAATATCTCCCATAAGATGTTTGACAAAATGTCTAAGTGATTTTGAAATATTAAGAAATACGAAAGAATCACTTAATTGATTAGTTAGACACGTTGTGTGTTAAATATTGTGAATTGAGTTCTAAGCGATATATTCGAATTGAACCCTATAGGCAAATTACGCGAATCATCGAGTGGTCAAGGCGGAACGGATACCAGCTTAAAAGGAAAGCTTTAAAGGTACGCGACTATATGCTTCGTAAATTTTCGTTAGTTTTTTTATGTCAAGTTAGGTTGAATAACAACTGAAATGTTATGAAGTTCAGTTGATACTAAAATGGAGGATTTCGTTTGAATAAACCGAACGGATTAACTAGAGTCTAGCGATAAGTTAGAATATAAAAGTGATGGATTTCACTATAATATTCAAACGAGTCAAGATGACTTGAATAATGAAGGTTTGGTTGTATGAAAGCGATGGATTTTGCTAATTAAACCAAATGGGTCAAAATAACCACATTTTTGAAACTTTGGTGATATAAAGCGATGGATGTAGCTAAGAAAGCTAAACGGGTCAAATTGATGTCTTGATGTAAACCGAGAAGGTTGCACGATTAAAGACTTCAAAATGATGCCCGAATTATGAATTACAAGTCCTTATAAGCGTTAACCGAGAAGTGGGAACGCGAATATAAGTCAAAAACTCAGGTGTTGAGTATGACTAAAAGATGCGTAATTCCATATAGGGGATTCGTGTTAAGTACGTTCAACAAGTTATAGTTGAACGGGTCATATTAACAACACACATATAGATAACGAGCGCATAAAAACATAAGGGTAATAACCCGGGTAAATGAGAATAATCATAGTAATGACATTTATGCGCAAAAGATGTATTTACATAAGTTTGTTTACATAAATATGCAAACGGGTCAAATAACTTCTTAAATAATTCCTAAGCCGAAAGCTTAAAGGATAGAAATTTATAAATCCGAATGATAGATTTTGAGTCTATAATATAGGCGGTCAATTTACGATCACATAGGAAGAAATGGGACGTAAAATGGATCAAAATTCAAAGAGTTATGATCATTCTGGTGAAAATTGGTTTTGCTAAAAATATGCAGCTCTGAATTATAAACTTTCTGTCAAATTTATGGTCTCGTGCCCCGTGACGGCCGCATGCCTTTATGGTCGTGGCCTGCAACAGCCGTCGCGCCACGCGAAAGCTAATCCCAATCCCGTCGCGTGTCACACCCCAACCGATGGCGGAAAGATAGGGGTGCGACACTGAGCGAAACAGATTGTCCAAGAGAAATCCATAACAACTAAATTACCGGATAATTAACATTATGTCCCATACCATAACTTATCAAATAAAGCAGTTATTACAGACATAGATATCCCAAAGACAAATCATAGTTTTGACAACTCAAAATATTAATTGTTTTGTTTCTAGACTCTTCCTAACTTGGTTCCACATAGCAAGCATCCTAGCAACTCAAACACCTGTCACATAAGTTAAAATAGAGGTCAATACACATAGTGTAAAGGTTAGCATACAAGTTTAATAATAATATAGTAGCGAAAGCGAGTTTACGCGTAACCAACATGTAACATGTATAATGTGAAGCAGGTAGGTTATCGACAATGAAATATGCACAGACGTGACTGTGAGTTGTAGAATACGCAACACATATTACCACTGTGACATGTGAAGAAAAGTCCTTAACAACCCCTGTCCACGACAGGTGCTGAGTCCAAACTATAGTACTATCGTTGCTAAGGTGTCAAGTAACAATCCCTGTGTAATTATAACATACTAGCATTCATCGAATAACACTTATAACATGCAGAACGGTTAGCATTTAAAAGTGTTTGCGTTGTGTGTCAATTGTGATTTGAATATAGATAACGTATGTAACACCCAAAAGTGCTTAAAGCAAAAAGGGATCGAGTATGCTCACAGATCGTGTTTAACAAGTAAACACAGTCTTGGATTGAAGGGAGCGCTGGAAAGTTAGCCTGATTACAGAACGATAGCGTAAGCGATGAACAGTACGTAAAACGATACGAGTGAGGTAAGTGACGGATAGTCATCCGATCGGATGGCCGTCCAGACGGACGACCATTCGGTCGGATGGCCACTCGTCTGGGATGGATGTGTTTGTGTATTATGTGACTTTGAAGTTTTCGTTGTAGCATTTTATAAAATGAGAAATATTTCTACCAATCAGGTCACTCGGCCGGATGGTCATCCAGACGGATGGCCGTCCAATCGGATGGCGATTCGTTTGAACTAACTCCTTTGATTTTTTTTGTGAAAAGGTTTAAGTGTTGAACATCAGAGGTCATCCGGTCGGATTGCCGTTCGATCGGATGGCTATCCGATCGGATGGTGATCCGTTCAGTAACCTGTTCGCTCGGAAACTTGTAACAATTTGCTGAGTTGGAAAGTTTTGCGATTGTACCGAGACGGTGTAACAACGTGTCAAACAACGAAACCCTATTAAGTTCAAGTCACCCGATTGGATGGGAATCACCCCGTCTGATCAGTTAACTGTTCTTGACGGTCATTCATGCTTAACCCGTGAATCGGTTGTCTCTTTGATAGTAATCCGTTCTCGGACCGACTCTTCACTAGAGGATGAGTAGAACGCCTGAACGAGCTCAGATTCTATTGGTTTTATGTGAAAAGTTGAGATTATTGAAGAAAATTTTGAAACACTTTGATTATGTTTAGTTTTAAGACGAAATCAGCATTTAAACATGTTGAAATCTCTTAGATCTGAGTTGTTCTTGGTGGAATGAGGTCACACTTTGAAGTTCATGAGAACCCATGATGACATCACCCTAAAGCACCCCAAATCCACCGATTTCATGGTGAAAAGTTAAGATTTGATGGTGAAAATGATGAAGAAGTGTGTCTAGATCATATAAGTACAAGATTTGGGTTGAAAACTTACAAGAATCGCGAGGAATCAAGCGAAAATAGGGCTGGAACGTGCTGGTCGAACAAGAGCTGTCACATCACATGAACAGTGATGTGACAGGTGCTATTTATAGGCAAGAAAGGAGAAAGGCGGTGGGGAAGTGCGGATCGGAAGGCAGTTCGATCGGATGGCCATCCGATCGGATGGTCATCCGGACGGATGACCATTTGATCGAATGGTCATTCGATCGGATGGGTTGGGTTGGGTTGGGTTGGGTTGGGTTGTGTGAGTTGGTTTTCCACGTTTCGTTTCGTGCGTTGAGCGTTGCGATGCGGTGCGAGTAAGCGATGTGATAGTATTCCCCATTAATTATACAAATAACTTAACTACTAACCAACATAAAAGTAATCCTTAAATCTCGAGTTGGCGATGAGATTATGTTGCGATTGCGTTTGCGATTAACCACCTCAACATAAACATAACATGCACAAGTAACACATAATAGCACACACACGTAAAACAATATCCATAACCTGTAATTCTAGTTGCGACGCGATAGCGATATGATTAGCGATAAGTGAATTAACGATTAGACTGCGATTTATAGCATGTACTCCACATAATACAACTAAAGTAACACAAAACTAAAGTATCGACTAACGAGTCAAGGAGTACAATCAATAGTTAAGCAAGGAGTGACAGATCGCATTTATCAACCTTTTCTTCCTTTGACTTTGACTTGTATTTTGACTTCAAAACGTGGGTTGTTACAGCCTCCCCTACTTTAGGAAATTTCGTCCTGAAATTTAAGGGGCAGGCGTAACAAACAGTTGCGGATATTTAGCCTTAATGTCACTTTCGAGATCCCAGGTGAACTCGGCACCGCGTTTTCCTTCCCAGTGAATCTTCACAATGGGAACGCGTGAGCGTCGGAGTACCTTGGTTTCTCGGCCCATGATCTCGACAGGATTTTCCACAAAGTGTAATGTTTCGTCCACTTGTAGATCCTCAAGAGGGACATGTAAATCCTGATCGGCTAGACACTTTTTGAGGTTCGAAATGTGGAAAGTCGGGTGGACGTTGCTAAGTTCCTCCGGTAGTTCGAGTCTGTAGGCCACCTTGCCAATTCTTTCCAGAATTTTCAAGGGTCCAACATATCGAGGCGCGAGCTTTCCTTTCTTGCCAAATCTGATCACCCCCTTCTAAGGTGCAACCTTTAGGAGTACGTGATCGCCAACGTCAAATTCAAGCGGCTTGCGACGTCTATCGGCGTAACTCTTTTGTCGACTCCGAGCTTTCAATAGATTGTCTCGAATTTGGAAGATTTTATCAGTCGTTTCTTGCAATAACTCAGTACCGGTAATTTGCGCATCCCCGATCTCGTGCCACATAATAGGCGATCGACATTTTCTTCCGTATAATGCCTCAAATGGTGCCATTTGAATGCTAGAGTGATAACTGTTATTGTACGAGAATTCAACTAAAGGTAAATGCGAATCCCAGTTACCACCAAAATCGACCACACACGAGCGAAGTATGTCTTCCAGGGTACGAATCGTGTGTTCAGTCTGACCGTCGGTCAAAGGATGGAAAGCAGTACTTAGATTGAGAGTAGTACCGAGGGCAGATTGAAACATTTCCCAAATCCGTGAGGTGAATCGACCATCGCGGTTAGAGATGATGTTACGAGGTGTCCCGTGTCGACATAAATAACTTCGTCGGTATAGATTAAAGCTAATCATTCTACCTTGCAGTCTTCCCGTATCGGTAGAAAGTGAGCAGATTTGGTGAGACGATCAACGATAACCCAGATGATGTCGTGACATGATGGCGTGCACGGGAGTTTCGTTATAAAATCCATGGCTATACTCTCCCATTTCCACATCGGGATTTCAGGTTGGACGAGTAAGCCAGAGGGGCGTTGATGCTCAGCCTTGACTTTTGAACAAGTCAGGCATTTCGAAATGTAGGTAGCGATATCTCTATTCATGCTCGGCCACCATTACTTGTAGCGAAGATCCTGGTACATTTTATCGGCACCGGGATGAATGGAATACCAAGATTTGTGGGCTTCGTCTAGCAAAATTTGTCGTAGGTTGGTGCGTTTGGGAATCCAAATTCGGTCTAGATAATGGAATATACCATTCGATTTATTTACCAGTTGTTCGCCGTTATTGATGATCCTTTCTTTCTTCAAGGTGTGTTCGATAAAACAAGCATGTTGGGTATCATGGATAAGAGCTTCGAGATTGTGCTGGGCTTGAGTATTACGAACGCTATGTAAATAGCTTCGTCGACTGAGAGCATCGGCAACGACGTTTACTTTACCTGGATGGTAACGAATCTCACAGTCATAATCGTTGAGGATTTCAACCCATCGGCGCTGGTGCATATTCAGTTTTTTTGGTTAAAGATATGTTATAGGCTCTTTTGGTCGGTGATGACCGTACACTTGGTACCGTAAAGGTAGTGTCACCAAATCTTCAACGCAAAAACAACTGCACCAAGCTTGAGATCGTGGGTTGTATAGTTCTTCTCGTGGATCTTGAGCTATCGAGACGCATATGCGATAACCTTATCTCGTTGCATAAGAACACAACCAAGATCGAGGTTAGAGGCATCACAGTAGACTACGAAATAATCGTTTCCGTCGGGTAGCGAGAGCACGGGAGCATTGCAAAACATGAGTTTGAGAGTTTGAAAGGCCTCCTCTTGTTCGGTTCCCCAAACAAAAGCTTTGTCCTTGTGTGTAAGAGAGGTAAGCGATACAGCGATCTTCGAGAAATCAGCGATGAATCGGCGATAGTAACCCGCCAATCCGAGAAAAGAGTGAACTTCGAATGGGTTCTTTGGTGTAACCCAACTCTTAGCTACTTCTATTTTCGCAGGATCGACATGAATACCTTGACTATTGACAATGTGACCGAGGAATTGAACCTCCTCAAGCCAGAATTCACACTTGGAGAACTTGGCATAGAGACGGTTTCCCTGGAGTAGTTCAAGAACCAAACGGAGATGTTGCGCGTGTTCGGTTCTTGTCTTGGAATAGATCAGGATATCATTGATGAACACGATGACGAAGTGGTCGAGAAAGGGTTTACACACGCGATTAATTAGATCCATAAAGACTGCGGGCGCGTTGGTCAAACCAAAGGGCATAACAACAAACTCGTAGTGGCCATATCGGGTTCGAAAAGCTATTTTGGGTATATTTTCTTCCTGAATTCGTAACTGGTGATAGCCTGAGCGTAGATCAATCTTCGAGAAACATGTAGCACCTTGTAATTGATCAAACAAATCGTCGATTCGAGGTAAGGGATAGCGATTCTTGATGGTAAGCTTATTCAATTCCCTGTAGTCGATGCACATCCGGAACGATCCATCCTTCTTTTTGAGGAAAAGCATAGGAGCGCCCCAAGGAGAGGTGCTAGAGCAAATGAAGCATTTATCAAGTAGTTCCTGGAGCTAACTCGAGAGTTCGCGCATTTCAGAAGGAGCGAGACGATAAGGCGCTCTAGCAACATGATTTGCTCCAGGAACGAGGTAGATTCGAAAATTGATATCACGAGTGGGCGGTAAACCAGGTAAATCAACGGGAAAGACGTTAGGAAACTCACGAACCACAGGCACCTTGTCTATTGCCTTAACTTCCTTTTGCTATGTTACTACGATGTGTGCCAAGAAAGCTTGGTATTCCTAGCGGAGATACTTGCTAGCTTGGACACACGACATGAGTTGTAACTTCTTCGAAGCGACTTCGCCATAAACACACAATTGATCACCATTTACGAGAGAGAAACGAATCATTTTATCAAAACAGACAATTTCAGCATGATTCTCCCGAAGGAAATCCATGCCTACTATGATATTGAAGCTACCGAGCTGCATCGGAATAAGGTTGATCGGGAAGACGTGACTGTTGAGCTAAAGAGTACAGTCACGCAGAATGGAACTAACAGTGACGGTTCTTCCAGTGGCAACTTCTACGTCGAATGTTGATGGGAGGTTAACGTGTTTACGGTTTAGGAGCCTTTCGAATTCGAACGATACAAAACAGTTATCGGCTCCAGTATCAAACAAACACGAAGCATATATACCATTTACGAGAAACGTAACATTAACCACGTTGTTGTCTGCCTGAGCCTGACGAGCGTTGATGTTGAAGACTCGCCCGCGGGCTGCTTGCTGAGCTGGCTGCTGCTGCTGTTGGTGTTGTTGCGGTGCTGGCTGTTTCTGCTGTTGTGGCTCTTGCTTCACCACTATGTTTGGGCAGACGTTTGCGAAGTGGTTGGGATCACCACACGCAAAGCAGGATCTTGCATGAGTGGCGGGAGCAGGAGCTGCTTGTTGGCCCTGAGGAGCTGGTAGAGCAAGAGCTTGAACTGGGGCTGGGGATGGGGCTTGGCGAGGACCAGTATGGCAATTAGCAGTAAAGTGGCCGTACAGGTTGCAGTGAACATAAAACCGGCATGCCATTCCAGTCGGGTGATGATAAGTACAAGTAGGGCAGAGAGGGTATGGACTAGTATATGCACGCTTGGCCGGCGGTGCATTGGCCACAGGCGCCGCTACTTAGCGGTTCTGAGGTTGCGGTTGGGCAAGTATAGCTTGAAGTGGACCGGCGGTGACTGCACAGTTCTTGTTGCAGGAGTTGTTGTTCTTTCTCTTGCGGCGTGATGACTTGGAAGCTTGCGGTGCGGCGGATTCAGCGGTGGGATCATCAATGACTTGATGAAGACTCTTGGTGGGTTTATCAAAGTAACCAGCCAATACTCGCTTGTCATTGATCTCGGCAGCGAGTAGGTAAGTCTCTCCGATAGTAGTCATCTTCGCAGCTTGGACGGAGTAAGCAACACAATCTGGTAAAGCACGGATGTATTTCTTGATCGTCATTTCAGGTGTTGCCACCTGGCTTAAGCAAATGATACTTAGCTGCTTAAAGCGAGCTGTCAGACCGGCATTGTTTCCACCATCCTGCTTGATGTTCCAAAATTCATTCTCCAGCTTTTGGAGCTCATGGGGTGGGCAGAATTCCTTCATCATGAGTTCCTTCAACTCATCCCAAGTAAGACCATAGGCTGCGTCGTTCCCACGCTTGTTCCTTTCGGCTGTCCACCAATCTGGCATAGCGTGACTTCAATTGAGTCGAACCATTGAAACATAGCACTTGGTCCGTCTTCGCCCGTGAAGTCCTTTGGGCCGCAAGCCTTAAACTGCTTGAAGCTAAAAGTACCTTTAGGTAAGTCAGTCCTTGATTCCTCAGAGGACTTGCTGGTGTTTTCATGAAGCTCGCTGACAATTTGTGGAATGACCTTAGCCATCTGCTTTGCGACTAGAGCAGCGATGCGTTTGTCCTAATGGTTTCGGCGAGAGTTGCGAGTGGTGTACGATCCAAATGAAGACATTGTCTGCAACAGACATCGTCAATGGACTCAGACACAATTTCGGTTAACCCTAGTATAGTCTAGCGATTTCTCCCAAAATCTACTTTATATAAAGCACAGGAACACGTCTAATCACACAGTCACGTAGGCACACAATCCACAGAAGCACGTAAGCAAATAGGCACGCAATCCACGTAACCACGAAAGCACGTATTCCACTATATTTTACACGTATTCATCTACTTATATTGCATGTATTCACCTATCCTTCAAGGCCGCGATTGCGATCGAGAGTTGTGAGTGCGAGTAGCGAGTACATTGAGTAGCACAGCGAGTAGTATAGCGTAAGCGAGTAACGTAGCATGCGATTTGTTAACGTTGGGTAGTGAGTTGTGTGTGTGTTTATCAAAGCGAAAAGAGAATAAATCACCAAAATCCAATCACATAAGCAAGAAAACCACATAAAACACATAAAATTTCTCATAAAAAAATGATAAATCACAGAGTCAGCGGTTTGCAGGCTCAGAATCGAAACACATAAAATCAGCGAGTGCGATTTGAAATCAAAAATAGATTGTCTTGGCTTGACAGACGTCGACTACCTAAAGTGATTCAACTATTCTCAAGGGCTTCGAGCACACGTTTTGGCCTAATAGGCTATGCTCTATCACCGGCATATGGTGAATGGCACTCATCCTCTCAGTTATTTAAGCATCTCGAGTCATTGGAATCCATCGAAACTTTGGTGAGAGTTTTGTAAAATCAACATAAGGAACGGAACGAGTCATCAAGGTTCGGATTTCACCCCTAACTTAGCGACTTCATTCCTGTTTGTGTGATAGAATCACAAGATAGATAAGGAGAATCGCGTTGAAGTATGGATTTCACTCCTGATTTAACGCAAATTCTCATGTTTGTAGTGAAATGTGCGAGTCGAACGAGCGATTTGGTCGAGAGTTTGCGGTTTTCACACCTAGTCTCAACCAGATCATTCGTTTATGTGTGTCGCCAGCCTTAGGAAAGGCTGATCTTGTGCGGAATGGTTGCATGCGATGTTCGCGCAAGAGTGTAGTGTACAGTGAGTTCGAGCGAGAATATCGAGTAAGCTCGTACAAAACCCCTACTGGATTCGCACAAGTCAGTCTATTGGTACTTAGACTATAGACTAAATCATTTCTAAGACATCAACCCAGACTAGGTCGAGTCTTGCCTAATTCCCTATAGTTATGGCTTTGATACCAATCTGTCACACCTCAACCGATGGCGGAAACATCGGGGCACGACATTGAGCGAAACAAATTCTCCAAGAGAAACCCATAACAACTAAATTACCGGATAATTAACATTATGTCCCATACCATAACTTATCAAATAAAGCAGTTATTACAAACATAGATATCCCAAAGACAAATCATAGTTTCGACAACTCAAAATATTAACTGTTTTGTTTCTAGACTCTTCCTAACTTGGTTCCACATAGCAAGCATCCTAGCATCTCAAACACCTGTCACATATGTTAAAATAGAGGTCAATACACATAGTGTAAAGGTGAGAATACAGGTTTAATAGTAATATAGTAGCGAAAGAGAGTTTACGCATGATGCGTGTGAAGTGTCGTATAGTTTTTAATGTATATTTTAAGCCCTTTAACACTTTTTAGCCAAGTTTTAAATTTATAAAACACGATATTTACTAACACTAAACACACATATGGGCAAGTGCACCCATCATGAGCGTAGTATAGTGTTGGTAAGATTCCGAGGTCGTCCAAGGACACAAGAGCTTTTAATACCGGTTTATCCTCAACGTCTAATCAAATCAAAAGTTTAGAAAAAGGTTTTTAAACAAGAAAAATAAAACTAACTAAAATGCTGAAAAATAAAAAATAAAAACAGATAGACAAGATGAATCACTTGGATCCGATTCATATTTAGTGTAACCTTTGATTATTTTCGCACTTTTGCACTTTTTAAGAGATTATTTTAGTTATTGTAGTAGGCCCCTCTTCTGAAGGTGACGTTACCCTCAACCCAGTAGTTTGAGTCAGCAAGGATACAATCCTAAAGGGTTAGATTATTGAAAGATAATTAATTAAGTTATTAATGCATATTGTGGTAGGCCCCTCTTCTAAAGGTGATGTTACCCTCGGCTAAGTAGTCTGAGTCAGCAAGGATACTGTCCTAAGTAGCCGGGTTAAAGTATTAATAGTAGTTTACATATGAGGGGATCAAGGAGTTCGGACCCCCGCCATCCAATACCAGTGGGTATTGAAGGAGGTCCTACTAAACCGTTCCCTTAACCCCCGACCAGGTAGCCAACATATCTACATATAGACCGTGGAGATATGAATGGTGAAAATCTTTTATTTTATATAGACAGTAAAATAATGCCAAGACACCACGGACAAACGATAAGGAAGACTCACCTTCAACATAAGAAACTAGTTATTAAAGTCATTAATACAGAACCAAATAAAAAGTGCGAAAAGGTTAAAAATAAAAAGTATTACACTAGACACTTGTCTTCACAAAGTGATGTAAGAGACTTAGGAAAACATGGCCTTTGATTGTCAAGAACTCTTATGATCAATCTTGGATCCCGAGACTACTACACACACTCTATGATGGATGATGGTGTGTGGTGGTGGTGGAGTGTGGGTGAAGTGTGAGAGTGGTGGTTTGCCAAGGGATGGTTTGCAAATGAGCCAAGCACCCCTATTTATAGCCTGCACAGAAGCCCGGACACGGCCCCGTGTCCATGGGGCACGGCCCCGTGTCCACCCATCTTCTCTTTCTTCATTTAATGCAGTTTGTCTGCATTAGTTGACCACGCCCCCGTGTCCGCTGGGCACGACCCCGTGTGCAGAAGCGTATCTGTACTATCAAGATTTTCCTAGATTCTGCGAATCTTAGAGTTAACCACGGCCCCGTGTCCGCTGGGCACGCCCCCGTGGTGGGTGATAGAAGCTTCTACAACTTTGTCTTTTCTGCAGACACTTGGGCACGCCCCCGTGTTCACTGAGCATGGGGCGTGTTCAGCCTTCTGTTCCCTTGTTTTTGCTTTAGAGGATGCTCTCGAGGGTTCGGGCATGCCACGTTTATTCCTTTTCTTGTATTTATGCTGGATTTGGCTGCTTTTTTGCTTCTTTTGTTCATTTAAGCTCTTTTAACCCTGAAAATACAAAAGGAAGACAAAAGCACACTTTTTCCAACATTAGTACTAAAAAAGGGTTAGTTTTATGCCTCATTTGATGTAATTTATATGTTGCATTTTGCACACATCAAGTAAGACCCTTGCTATTATTTAACAGTTTTCGTATGGTTTATGAAAATAAATATGTAATTATGGATACACATATGTTGAAAAATACGGGTTTATTGAAACTTTTACAATTTAAGAACAATACAACGTAATGTAATTGAGTTCGCCGTTTAAAAATAACGACGAAACTATGTGCGGAAGCTTGTAACTGCATAGTGTTCGGTTCACTTCATTGCTTGATCGACATCCGAATGGTAGCTACATTCACCTAACATCAAAAACCAACTTAAAGGTTAGTTTTGATAACTTAAAAACAAGTGGGTCCCGGGAGTTATAACCTGTTTTATTTTAACTTCCGTTAACTCGGGCTTCTTATAAACTTACTTCTTTTTTTTAAAGCATTTTATTTGTTTAAATCTTAATATTCACCTGGTTAATTTTACCACTAACGGTATTTTACCCGTTCATTAATATTAACGTGGTTTGACTATCAAACCTGTTTTCGGGGTGTTACACATCAAATACCCCCACACTTGAATCTTTGCTTGTCCTCAAGCAAAACTCTTTATAATGTGGCTTACACTCCCAAATGGAATAGGTAGAAGAGAAGGTTTTGGGCTTGTCATAGAGTGTCGGGATTTCCAAGATTCTTTATTAGGTTTTATTTTTATTTTATTTACAATCCCATTCGTCATGATTTATTTAAAACTTTTCATAAGAGAAATTACTTATTAGGGCATAACATGCCTCTTTAAAATTTCATTTATATACAAGTTCACATACCTCACGGGGGATCACTCGACACTCGGCCGAAGGTGTATTTTTGTGAAAACTCTCGAGAGCGGCATGGAACTTATTCCTACCATAAGCTTGCCAAGTAATCAATCCTCCTCCTTTTTAACTAAAAACCTTTGTAAATATCAAGAGGACTTTTGGGGGAAGGGTTAGGCTTGGGTTAAAGGTAGGTGGTTGGGTTAGTGGTTAGTAGAAAAGGGCGAAACGCGTAAAAAGCTTCGGTTTTCGTAAGACTTTTTATTTTTATGACTTTTTATTTTGATGAAGCAATTCTTCAAACAAAGTTCTTTTTGATAAACTTGTTTGTTTATTTCTTTTGGCTTCATCATCATTTTTTTTTATAAAGAAGTCATAAGAAAAACCGAGCTTTGTTAGTAAAATAAAGGGTTTAAAATGAAAAAGGGTTTTGGTGGGTAAAAAGGGTGTTTGTTTTGGGTTAAGAAATGAAAAGGTTTAGGCTCAAAGGGGTTAACTAGGGGGATTTTGGGTAGGTGGTAAAAAAAAAATAATGGTGTAGAAATAAAAAGGGTTTATCCTAATGCCTCCATCATTTACTTACTTGGGTTTAAGTTGGTAAGGACCGGGAATGTATTGTCGTGGCAAGTTCTAGAGTCGTAAGAACCAAGCGGCTATTCACACAAGAAACGAAAAATGAGCATTTAGTTTAAATATGTGTATTTGTATGCTCAATAAAGGCTCAAAACTCACTTTTTGTGGGAATGGTTTTTTATGTGATCAAGTATATATAATCAAATTTTAACTAGATTTGTCATGCCGTTTCATAATTTTCTTATGTTGGTTCTTTTTATCACGACGCTATCGGTTGTAAATTTGTAAAAATATCACATTTTTTAGAACTTGTAATTCCCAAATTAAACCAAGACAAGTAAAAAAATTGAAAATTAGCGGTTCCAATAGAGTTTTGTGTAAGGCTTGTAATTAGGACTTGCAAAATTCAAGGTTTTAGCATCCCCACTAGGGATGAGCTTTTTTTCTCAAATACCCGTACTCGTACCCGTACCGTACCCGTACCGATTTTAGGTATTTGGTACATGTATCGGTACCCAGTTTTATTGATTTTGGTATTCGGTACTTTCGGTATTGGTACGGGTACGAGTACGGGTAAAAACGGGTACTGGTACCGAATTCTATGTATACCTTTAAAAGTTTTTTTGTATTATGTTCTATTTCATATTATGGTATTTATAGTGTACTCGTATTGATTTTACCTATATGGTACCCGTATCGTATTGGTACTCGTACCAATTTTACCTATTTAGTACTCGTACAAGTGCTTAAAATGTAAATAAAAACAAAATGGTACCAAGCGGGTACTGTACCAAAAATACCCGTACCAGTACCCGTACTCGTACCAGTACCGTACCTATATATTTGGTACGGTATTTGGTACCTAGTTTTGTTCAAATTCGGTACTGGTATTTTCGGTACTGGTACGGGTATAGGTACGGGTACTGTACCAATCCCATCCCTAATCCCCACCACACTTAAATTACACATTGTCCTCAATGTGTCCCAAAAACAAGTTTTTGAGTTGATTGAATGTGTAAAAAGATGTGTTAAAAACAAAAATTTATGTTACCGGGCGTCTGGACACGGCCCCGTGTCGAATGAACACGACCCCGTGGTCAGATTGCCAGTAACAAGAACTTACAGAAGGTGGACACGGGGGCGTGTCGGCTGAGCACGACTCCGTGTCTAGTAAAAATCTGCAGAATTTTGACAAACAGCAGGTCTGGGCAATGGGCACGGGGGCGTGTTGGCTGGACACGACCCCGTGTAGACAATTTGTAAAGGTGAAAAACAGGTTTCTAGCTTCGGTTTTCCTGTCTCGGCTTTAGTAGCACTAATGTTTAGTACTCTAAGCCTCGTATGTACCTGTTTAACTAATAAATACCACACCAAACCATAGCAAGCATCCTAAATTACAGTCGTTCAAACATCCATGTCACAAAGTTAAAAAGAAAAATAAATGCAGAAAGTAAAAAGAGTTAAAGAAAGTAAATTGTTCAACAAACGGCACGCATGCCAGAAATTGTTCATGAGATAAGGGATTAACCTGTGGACCTCCAACCATGAACCGCTACCTCCACTCCTCCCGCCTAATCCATGTCCTCGTCTTCATCATCATCTCCTCCTCCGTGCCCCGTCATGTACTCCCGGATGTTCCTAATGTCATCCTGTATGTCGGATATGTTTCTCTCTATTGCTCCGACCCGGGCGTACGTGTTGCTGGCCATGTTGTAGGTGTTCCTGGTGCACATGAGGTTTTCCTGCAATAAGTCATGTAAGCTTTGAAAATTAGGAAAACCGCCTCCTTGTGAGGAGGATTGGCCCGGATCACCTTGGGGCTGGTAATGGTACTGAGGAGGAGGTTGGAAATGTGGAACGTGTAAGACGAGTGCCTCTTGCGGGTTCCATGCATGCCCCTAGACTCTTTGGAAGCTGACCGTCCCGTCTTCTGCTTCATAAATCAGGTTCATTGAGCGGCAGATGACCATGTCCACTCTTCCCGACCATGGGCCCTTTTCGAAAGATCTGGGCATGTTCACGAAATGCTTGATGAGACGGTATATCCACCCCCCAAAGAAAATAGGAGTCAGGGGAGTAGCAAGCTGGTTCCAATGCATGTTTCGGAGCAGGAGATACGGAACATCAAGGTTGGTGCGGGTATGAATGCAATGAAGGACTAGTAGATCCCTCAAACCTACAACACCGCTGCTATCGTGCCTTTGACTAAGAGAGTAAGTGAGGACCCTGTGAATGTAGCGGTAAAGAGGGTCCCTCAACTTAGTGCTCTTAGTGCTACTAGGATTGTAGATGCCTTCTCATATTTGAGCCCAAGCAGCTTGGAGGTCACTTTCCTTGATCTCGCTGAGACCGCTGGTGTTTTCTTCATCCCCCGCATCTTCCTTCGCATACAACCCAACTATCGACCCAAACTGTGCTATCGAGATTGAGTACTTAGTCCCTCCACACCGGAATTCTACCCCATCCTTATCGAATGGATCGGCTCTCGTTTTTAAAGCAAATGTGCTGTAGAATTCCAGGTTATATTCATGGACTGAACGAAGTCGAGTGCACAGAGCGGCTCTCAGTGGGCCGGTGACTAGGTTGTTAAATCGGTCAAGTTAGTTCACTGCTCCTAGAAGATCCATGCATACTGTTCGTGGGTATTCCTCCGGCCTGGTTCGAAGCACGTCGTATCTTGCTTTAGCATCCAACTCATTTGCATTGAACCGCGTGAATTTCTTGGACATCTGAAAAGAAACACCAAACAATTAGCATGAAACAGTGAAATTTTCAGAGAAAAACTGAAAACAGTCGGCTGAACACGGCCCCGTGTTCAGCGGACAAGCCCAGAGTTGGTTTGAAATTAGCTGGACACGCCCCCGTGCTCAGCGAGCACGACCCCGTGTCCAGACGTCTGTTTCCCAAAAATCCCATTTTTCGACCCGGCCCCGAAAACTTGAAAATTTTTGGTCGAGTAGGGGCGGTTTTCCCCGAAAATGAAACCCCAAGTGCCGTTTTTCCCAAAACAAACCGTTTACCCCTTCAATTTTATCTTTTTCGGTTCAAAAACAAGGGTTTGGATTTTTTGTGAGAAATCGGGCAAATCTACGAACAATACAAGTTGATTTACTTCCTATAACATGTATCTATACTAATGCTAACAGATCTAAGCAAAAATTTAAGGTCCGATCCGGATCAAGTTCAAGAACCCTAGATTTTTTCCCAAATTTTTGGTGTTTTAACTACATGCAAATACTTAATCTAACTACTAATAATGATAGAATCATACCTTGATGTTGTTAGAAGTAGAGGAGACGTCGAAATCTTATAGAAAAATCTCCAGAACCAGAGACTTTTCGGGGAAACGGGGCGTGTGGAAATGAAGAAACTGTTTGGAAAAGGGGTTTTATCCCGACAGTTGCGCGGACACGGTCCCGTGGGCGGGCAATTTTTATTTTTTTAAGTGCTCGTATGAGTGCCCTGTTTCCTGAAAATTTGGTTAGAAGACTTACCGATTTGGATGTCACCCTGCTTACTTGTAACTTACCAGGTATGATGTTGATGCTTTCATTCTTCGATCGTTTGAAGCGAGATTTCTTCCTCCTCATCCTCAATGAATCTTTGATAGAGTTTCAGCCGTTGGCCATTGACTTCAAATGGATTTCCATTTCGAGATTTAATTTCTACTGCACCGTGTGGGAAAATATGGGTGATGGAAAAAGGTCCTGACCACCTAGACTTTAATTTACTAGGAAATAACTGAAGTCATGAATTAAACAATAGAACTTGATCTCCTACTCGAAATTCATTAGGTTTAATGTGTTTATCATGCAAGTTTTTCATTCTTTCCTTATAAATTTCGGAGTTAGAGTATGCATAATTCCTTAGTTCGTCTAATTCGTTTAATTGACAAAATCGATTTTTACCAGCAAATTCTAAATCTAAATTTACATTTTTAATTGCCCAGTAGGCTTTGTGAGCTATTTCTACTGGCAAATGACAGCTTTTTCCATAGACGAGCTTATATGGGGTTGTACCTATTGTTGTTTTATAAGCAGTTCGAAAATCCCATAAAGCATCATCTAATTTATCGGCCCATTCTTTTTTATTTAACCCTACGGTTTTTTCAAGTATTCGTTTTAAACCTCTATTAGTCAATTCGGCTTGTCCTTTTGTTTGAGGGTGTTATGCCGTTGAAACCCGGTGATAGACCCCATACCTTGTTAAGATTTTTTCAAGTTGATGATTACAAAAATGGGTACCTCTATCAATTATTAAAGCTTTTGGTGTTCCAAAACGAGAGAATAATTTTTTTCAGAAATCTTACCACAACTCTTCCATCGTTGGTTGGAAGTGCCTCGGCCTCGGCCCATTTAGACAAGTAATCGACTGCCACAAGTATATATTTGTTTCCTTTTGACGGTGGGAAAGGTCCCATAAAGTCAAGTCCCCACACATCAAAAGTTTCACAAACAAGAATGCCATTTTGTGGCATTTCGTTTTTGGAAGAAATATTACCTGTTCTTTGGCAAGCGTCACATGTTCTGACAAGACTTTGGGAGTCTTTGTAAATGGTTGGCCAGTAAAATCCTGAATCAAATACCTTTCGTGCGGTACTTGCGGCACCATGTACGCATCGGCGGATGAGTTGGTCGGCACACATTTTGAAAAGATAAGGGTCTTCCCAAAAGTAATGCTTTACATCAGCAAAGAATTTTTTTCTTTGATGATGTGGCCAACCTTTTGCGACTATACCGCTAGCTAGGGAGTTAGCATAGTCGGCGTACCATGGTTCTTCTCGGTATTCCACCATTTCCAGGGACTCCGTTGGAAATTTTTCATTGATTTGTTCATCCCTGGTTGCCTCCAAAGCTGGGTCTTCTAGGCGTGAAAGATGATCTGCTGCGGTGTTTTCTGCTCCTCTTTTGTCTTTGATTTCAATATCAAATTCTTGGAGGAGTAGAATCCACCGAATCAAACGTGGTTTAGCATCCTGCTTCTTGAAGAGATATCGAATGGCTGCATGATCTGTATAGACTATTGTTTTAGAAAGAACAAGAAAAGAACGAAATTTATCAAAAGCAAATACCACAGCTAGTAATTCTTTTTCTGTTGTTGTGTAATTTTCTTGTGCATCGTTAAGTGTTTTACTAGCATAATAAATTGGGTGAAAATGCTTTTCTTTTCTTTGTCCCAAGACGGCTCCAACTGCAAAGTCACTTGTATCACACATGATTTCGAAAGGTAATTTCCAATTAGGCGCTTTCATGATAGATGCATTGACTAGCATTTCCTTAAGGGATAGAAATGCTTGATTGCAATCCTTGTCAAAGATGAAAGGAGAATCCTTTTCAAGTAATTTTGTTAGATGTCTTGAAATTTTAGAAAAGTCTTTGATAAATCGCCTATAGAATCCGGCATGTCCTAGGAAACTTCTGATAGCTCTAACGGAGGATGGGGGTGGTAATCGAGAAATAGTGTCTATTTTGGCTGGATCTACCTCCATTCCTTCGCTTGAGATTTTATGACCGAGTACTATTCCCTCCTTTACAATGAAATGACATTTTTCCCAGTTAAGGGCGAGGTTAGTTTCCTCACATCGGGATAGCATTTGCTCAAGGTTATCGAGGCATTGGTCGTATGAATCTCCAAAGATAGAAAAGTCGTCCATGAAGACTTCCATTGTCTTTTCTATCATATCGTGGAAGATCGCCACCATGCAACGTTGAAAGGTTGCGGGGGCATTACATAGACCAAAGGGCATGCGTCGATAACCAAAAGTTCCATAAGGACATGTGAAAGTTGTCTTTTCTTGGTCTTCGTGTCGCAACCCCCGATCCCACTTCCCCGGGAACGGGCTGCCGCGAGCCTGTTTCGGTGGTATCTCATATCGTCTAATTTGGCAGCGGAATTTTTTTTCATCAGGACCGTAGTTAGGAAATATTTGATCAGAGTAAAATACCACATTTTCATAGTATTAAACAAATGGGTTAAAACCCAAGTTCATAGTACACACGTTTTCATAGGAATAAATCCTATATATTTAATAAAAACATCTATTTTATTTTTAGGAAACTTTATTGCCACTTTTCCAAGCCTTCAGTGCTGTCCAGCTGGCTTCTATTTGGCTTTCACATTTTGTTACCTGAAACGTGTTTTAAAAACATTTGTCAGTGGGAAATACTGGTGAGTGAATCCCAGTTTAATCAAGTTTATGTAAAAATCATTACATAGTGTACAGTATTGAGGGCGATCCCGCAATTATATTTGTTTCCAAGACATATCAATTAACATCCATGGTACTGTCGAACCCGACTTGTGGAAATGTTACTCCTTGACCAGGTGGTAACAAATTTTGTATACAAAACCCCAACATATTCATCATAATTGTATTCTTACAAATACTCAATAACTGTTATTCGCATGGAAAAGTATTTATGGTTTTGTAAAAACAGTTAACAAAAAGCGGATCAACTCACATTGCTGTCTTAGAATTTTCCGTAAGGATTTCCTGGTGATAATCTAAAATTTACACAAATGCACACGCGTTAGTATAATAACCCATTTTAACATTAGTAATACCCTCCCCAAGACGGCATTCCAACGACGACGTCGGGCAGAACCACGACAGCCGTTACGGAACCCTAGATCAATCGGGCAGCGTATCTAATACGTATCCAGGGGTTATAATACTTACAACGGAGCAGAACTTGGCTATTTAGGGGGGTATAATACCCGAGTATTATGCCTAATATTCAGAATTTGAGATTGAGAAACGTTTGTGAGCGAATTCGAATGAAACCCGATGGCCTTCTTATATAGTTGCTGAGTCTGGTCCTCTCGCGGCCCGAGTAACACAAGCACAGGGCATATGCGGCCCGCGTCAACCCTGGTCAACAGGGTAGCTTGTCCGGGTCATCTACTAGGCTCGCCACGATGATGACACGTGTCATCACCGGGCTGCGCCACTATCCTGATCTCACGCGGCCCGCGTTAACTAACGGGGGGTCTTACGTGGCCCGCCTAAACTTAAAAATCACAGAAATCAGGTTTTAACCTTTAAACCGCCCGCGTAAGGGTTGGGGTGGGTCTATGCGGCCCGCCTCAACTTAATTTTTCTTGATTTTTATTTATTTTAAATAATATATTGTATTTCGGGCTTGATTTTCACATACGGGATGTATTTAAAGACATATAGAGATATTTAAAATATTTTGGGGTGTCGAAAATCATTCGAGGGGGTCGGTTTTATTAAGGATTGCTACATCCTCCCCACCTTGTTTTAGAGCTCGTCCTCGAGATCTACTGGAGTCCCACTTCACTTTGACCAGAACTAATCTCTTATGCTTGAGATTCTTGATTTTCCTGTCTTCAATCTGTAGAGGCATTTCTACAAACTTGAGTTGTTCATTTACCTCTATATCCTTAAGAGGTACCATTAGTGATTCATCGGCTAAGCACTTTTTGAGATTAGATACATGAAATACATCATGTATTCCTGCCATTTCCTCTGGCAGTTGTAGCTGATAGGCTACAGGTCCTATTTTTCTAATAATCTCAAAAGGTCCAACATACCTAGGACTTAGCTTTCCCCGTTTGATGAATCTTACCACTCCTTTCCAAAGAGAAACTTTTAACAATACCTTGTCTCCTACTTGAAATTCCAATGGCTTACGTCTGTTATCAGCGTAGCTTTTCTGTCGATCTCGTACTGGTTTCAGTCGTTCTTTGACTTGAATAATCTTGTCAGCTGTCTCTTGTACTATCTCAGGTCCAGATAGTTGCTTTTCCCCAATTTCTGCCCAACAGACTGGGGTTCCGCACTTTCGTACATAAAGTGCTTCGAATGGTGCAACATTGATACTTGTGTGATAACTATTATTATAAGAAAATTCTATTAAAGGTAAGTGATCGTCCCAATTACCTCCGAAATCAATTACACAAGCTCTAAGCATGTCCTCCATTGTCTGAATTGTTCTTTCGCTTTGTCCGTCTGTTTGAGGATGATAAGTTGTGCTTAGATTTAACTTGGTTCCCATTGCCTTTTGGAAACTTGACCAAAAATGAGAGGTAAATCGGCTATCCCTATCAGAAACGATTGATAAAGGTATTCCATGTAAAGAAACTATTTCATTTATATATAATTTAGCTAACTGTTCCATACTGAAAGTTTCCTTCATTGGTAGGAAATGAGCTGACTTGGTTAGCCTGTCTACAATCACCCATATTGTATCATTACCTTTCTTTGTTTTGGGTAATTTAGTAACAAAATCCATTGTTATCAATTCCCATTTCCATACTGGCATTTCTAGTTGATGTAACAAACCTGAGGGTTTCTGGTGTTCAACTTTAACTTGTGAACAAGTTAAACATTTAGAAACATAGGCTGCTATGTCCTTTTTCATTCCTATCCACCAGAAATTTTTCCTTAAATCCTGGTACATTTTATCACTTCCTGGATGCATTGTATACTTAGACTTATGGGCTTCTTCTAATATACAATGACGTAGGTTTCCTAATTTAGGTATCCACATTCTCTTTTTATGGAATATCCATATTCCATCTGTTCCTTGTTCTAATTCTTTTAGCATACCTTTTAATTTTTCAGTATCATCCTTGATTACTGATTCTTGTGCTTTTCTGATTTGTTCATTTAAATCTACTTGTAGATTTAATTTAAGAGAACGTACCCTTTTTGGCTTTTCATGATACTTTCGGCTTAAAGCATCTGCCACTACATTTGCTTTTCCTTCATGATACTGGATATCACAATCATAGTCGCTAAGCATCTCCATCCAGCGTCTTTGTCTCATATTCAACTCCTTTTGCCCAAAAACATACCTTAAACTCTTACGATCAGTGAATATGGTAAACTTACTACCATAAAGGTAATGTCTACAAATCTTAAGGGCAAAAATTATAGCTCCTAATTCCAAATCATGGGTTGAATAATTCTCTTCATGATTCTTAAGTTGCCTAGATGCATAAGCTATAACCTTTTTGCGTTGCATCAATACACATATATAACCTAATTTAGAAGCGTCACAATAGACTACAAAGTCTTCAGTTCCTTCTGGTAACGCTAATATGGGTGTATGGGTTAATTTATACTTAAGAATTTTAAATGCTTCTTCTTGTTTTGGTCCCCATTCAAACTTAATGGATTTACAGGTTAACTTAATTAAAGGAATGGCTATTCTAGAAAAATCTCGAATAAATCTCCTATAATAACTGGCCAATCCTAAGAAACTTCTAACCTCAGTTGGTGACTCAGGGGTTTTCCATTTAATAATCGCCTCGATCTTTGTTGGATCCACATGAATTCCTTCATGGTTCACTAAGTGTCCAAGAAATTGTACCTGTTCTAACCAAAACTCGCACTTTGAAAATTTAGCATAAAGCTTTTCCTTTCTTAATAGACTTAAAAGTGCGTGCAAGTGCTTTGCATGATCTTCCCTATTTTTAGAATAAATGAGAATATCATCTATGAAGACGATTATAAATTTATCCAAATATGGCTTACATATTCGGTTCATCATCTCCATAAATGCGGCTGGGGCATTGGTTAAACCAAATGGCATGACAGTAAATTCATAATGGCCATACCTTGTTCTGAATGCGGTCTTAGGAATGTCCTCTTCCTGTACCTTTAATTGATGATATCCTGACCTTAAATCGATTTTAGAGAAAAATCGAGCTCCTTGCAGTTGATCAAATAGATCATCGATTCTCGGTAATGGGTACCGATTCTTAATCGTAACTTTGTTCAATTCACGGTAATCAATGCACAAACGCATTGATCCGTCCTTCTTTTTAACGAACAGTATTGGCGCTCCCCATGGTGACGAACTTGGCTGTATAAATCCTTTCTCCAATAACTCATCTAATTGTTTCTTTAATTCCTGCATCTCGGCGGGTGCCAAACGGTAGGGTGCTTTGGCAATTGGTGCTGTTCCTTGTAGCAGACGGATTTTGAATTCAACTTCTCTGTCTGGTGGTAGTCCTGGTAATTCTTCTGGAAATACATCTGAAAACTGAGACACTACTGGAATGTCTTTTAGTTCTTTTCCTTTAGTGTTAGTGATTACAGAAATCAAATACACTATAGAACCTTTTCTTATATAGCTTGCAATTTTCATCACAGAGATGAATTTTGTGGACCTAGATGGTTTATCTCCTTTAATTGTGATTGTTTGACCTTTTTGTGAATTTACTTGAATTGACTTTTGATCACATAAAATACTAGCTTTATTGGCTATTAACCAATCCATTCCTAAAACAATATCAAATCCTACCAGATTCATAGGATAAAGGTTTGCCTTAAACTTCTGATTTAAAATTTCTACGCATGCTCCCTGCAAGATTTCCGAAATCTTAACTGTTTCTCCATTAGCTGTCTCTACTAGACATTCTTGTGGTAGTTTAGTTAATGACTGATTTAGAAGTTTGCAAAACGAAGTATTAATGAAGCTTTGGTTTGCACCAGAGTCAAATAATACCTTAGCAAAAACATCATTAACTAAAAACGTACCAGCTATGACATCTGGAATCATCTTGGCTTCATCTGCAGTCAAAACGAATGCTCTAGCATTTTTAGTGTTCTTGTTGTTCACAACTGGAGCCAATTTTGGACAATTCAACTTGATGTGACCTTTTTCTCCACAAATGTAGCATAATCCATTACTGGATTTTCTCCTGCAATCTTCTTCCTTGTGTCCTGGCATTTTGCAGAAATTGCAAAGAGTGGAGCATTTTCCCGAATGCTTTTTCTTGCAGACCTTGCAGAATGGTGCAGAGGTAGAACCCATATTCCTACGGTTGTAATTCCCAGAACAGAATTCTTGAGTAAGCCTTTGGGTTAGGTTTCTCCTCTGATCTTCTTCCCTAGTACGGATTAACTCATCTGTCAAGGTATTGGCTAGTTCTACAGCTTCTTCTATTGTTTGAGGTCTAGCTGCCTTGACTACATGTCTAATCTCTCCGATTAATCCCCAGATGTAACGGGAGATTAACACTGGTTCAGGTGACGCAAGGGTTGGTACTATTCTAGCATATTCAAAGAATGTAGTAGTATAACCCTTACTATCTACTCCGGTCATTCTTAAGTTTAGGAACTTATTAGCTATCTGTTCCTTTTCATTAGGAGGGCATAATTTCCTTTCTACCGTATTTTTAAATTCCTCCCATTCCATGTTGTATACCCTATCACTTCCTCTTGACTAGAGGATAGTGTTCCACCATTCTAAGGCTGAGTTCTTAAACAGATTAGAAGCAAACATTATTTTATCTTCTTCAGCACATTTGCTTATTTTTAAAACAGCCTCAGTTTTCTCTATCCAGCGTAGGGCTGCAATGGGTCATTCATTGCCCAAGAATTCTATTGGTTTGCAAGACCAGAATTCCTTATAAGAACAACCATAAGGCATGGTTCTTCTTCTTTTGGGAATGGGCGCTTGAAGTACAGGTCCACTGTTCACGCTGTTTTCTGGTTCAATTGGTCGCTTACTGCTATGTTTACTTTTATTATTCGCTTCTTGAACCATTTGAATAATAAATGGCATGGCGTCTATAATTCCTTGTGCCACTATATGTTGAACGACACTATTATCCATTTGGTTTCCATTATTATTGATGCTCGGATTCTCATTAACCACGTTAATGTTACTCTGGTTATCATTATTCAGATTTCCTTGATTTCCTTCATCGGCCATCTGAATTTTAAACATTTACTCCGTATTAATATCACAAAATAATATTTTAATATAGTCAATCATATGACACGCAATTTAGCCAAAAGCGTCGATCATTGCGACTTTACTCTATTCATCTACTATATATCTATTACACAGCAGTACTGAAATAAAATTACAATACCAACTGAAATAAATAATAGTAGGCATCTGTACACACATATTTTATTATTTTATTATTATTATTATTACTTTATTATTATTATTACTATTACCGTCTCCTACCATCACATTCAAGGATATGGATTCATCCAAAAATCCATATTGCGCTCGTCGTACTTCCAGACGAGTCGCTCTCCCACCTGTCTCATTCTCTCACTGCTCTCTAAAATTTCCTCACCAAATGTCCTAAGTTCTTGTACGTTTTCTGCACTCATTGGGGGTGCAGGTTTTAGGACTGGGTTCGGAATCTGGGGTGCGGGTTCCTGATATGGGGGTGTAGGTGCCTGAAATCGGTAAGGATCTTCTAAGATCTCCCTAACGTATTCATCGTGGTAATAGGGATCTAAAGGGTCCATACCTGGATAGGCTCCTATGTTTTGCATGGGTGTATCTTCATGTATCGGGTAGCGTTGCACATAGTCCCTAACTTCATCCCACCAGGGATCGTAATTTGGGTCTAGGGGGTTTGGTGCAGGTACCCTAGGGATTTCTTCTGGATTGAAGTCATGCATCTCTACTTGGTTTTCAGGGTTTTCTATCTCCATCGGTTGGTCAGGGATTGGTGGCAGTGGTTGGGGTGCTATTATTTGCTCCAGATTAGGGTTAGCTGCAGTGGTTGCTAGGATGTGAATATTGGCTATACCCCTATTTATCATATCCTGGGCATAGGCATCTGTCTCTCTCTTGGCTGCGGCTAGTACCCTCTGATCTTGTAACTTTTTCATACGTTTTCTACGCTCGTGTGCCCCTCTACTGAACAATCCCCTCTTTTTCTGAGGAAATGGCTCTTCTGACTGAGCCTTAAACACAAAGATTCCTTCTTCCGTATCAGCAGAATACCCTGAGAGGGCAGGCTGAGAAGAGGAGGTGCCTTCGCTTCTAGGCGAACCAGACAATTGATGGTACGCGTCAGATGGTCCTTGGTCGCTCATACTGTAAACTAACAAATAGTCAAATAACACATAGCAATAAAATACAGTTATGCACGTATTTCCGTAATTTATTTCCAAACGCTTTACATGTTGATGTCAGCAGAACGCTTCTGTGGCTGAATCAGTGGCTTAGCTCTGATACCACCTCCTGTCGCAACCCCCGATCCCACTTCCCCGGGAACGGGCGGTCGCGAGCCAGTTTAGGTGGTATCTCATATTGTCTAATTTGGCAGCGGAATTTTTTTTCATCAGGACCGTAGTTAGGAAATATTTGATCAGAGTAAACTACCACATTTTCATAGTATTAAACAAATGGGTTAAAACCCAAGTTCATAGTACACACGTTTTCATAGGAATAAAGCCTATATATTTAATAAAAACATCTATTTTATTTTTAGGAAACTTTATTGCCACTTTTCCAAGCCTTCAGTGCTGTCCAGCTGGCTTCTATTTGGCTTTCACATTTTGTTACCTGAAACGCGTTTTAAAAACATTTTTCAGTGGGAAATACTGGTGAGTGAATCCCAGTTTAATCAAGTTTAAGTAAAAATCATTTCACAGTGTACAGTATTGAGGGCGATCCCGCAATTATATTTGTTTCCAAGACATATCAATTAACATCCATGGTACTGTCGAACCCGACTTGTGGAAATGTTACTCCTTGACCAGGTGGTAACAAATTTTGTATACAAAACCCCAACATACTCATCATAATTGTATTCTTACAAATACTCAATAACTGTTATTCGCATGGAAAAGTATTTAAGGTTTTGTAAAAACAGTTAACAAAAAGTGGATCAACTCACATTGCTGTCTTAGAATTTTCCGTAAGGATTTCCTGGTGATAATCTAAAATTTACACAAATGCACACGCGTTAGTATAATAACCCATTTTAACATTAGTAATACCCTCCCCAAGACGGCATTCCAACGACTACGTCAGGCAGAACCACGACAGCCGTTACGGAACCCTAGATCAATCGGACAGCGTATCTAATACGTATCCAGGGGTTATAATACTTACAACGGAGCAGAACTTTGCTATTTAGGGGGGTATAATACCCGAGTATTATGCCTAATATTTAGAATTTGAGATTGAGAAACGTTTGTGAGCGAATTCGAATGAAACCCGATGGCCTTCTTATATAGTTGCTGAGTCTAGTCCTCTCGCGGCCCGCGTAACACAAGCACAGGGCCTACGCGGCCTGCGTCAACCCTGGTCAACAGGGTAGGTTGTCTGGGTCATCTACTAGGCTCGCCACGATGATGACACGTGTCATCACCGGGCTGCGCCACTATCTTGATCTCACGCGGCCCGCGTTAACTAACGGGGGGTCTTACGCGGCCCGCCTAAACTTAAAAATCACATAAATCAGGCTTTAACCTTTAAACCGCCCGTGTAAGGGTTGGGGTGGGTCTATGCGGCCCGCCTCAACTTAATTTTTCTTGATTTTTATTTATTTTAAATAATATATTGTATTTCGGGCTTGGTTTTCACATACGGGATGTATTTAAAGACATATAGAGATATTTAAAATATTTTGGGGTGTCGGAAATTATTCGAGGGTGTCGGTTTAATTGAGGATTGCTACACTGCGGGTGCTATCGGGATTTGAAAGTAACCTGAAAAACCATCCAAGAAACAGTAAAATTTATGACCGGATAATCTTTCTAACATTTGATCAATGAAGGGTAAAGAAAAGTGTTATTTCCTTGTTGCTTCGTTTAATCGACGATAATCTATACATACCCTCCATCATGTGATGGTTCTCGTTGGTATTAATTCATTCTTTTCATTAGTTATTACCGTCATACCTCATTTCTTTGGAACTACTTGGACGGGACTTACCCACGGACTATCGGAGATAGGGTAAATAAGTCCGGCGTCAAGCAATTTGATGACTTCGTTTTTAACCACTTCTTGGACATTTGGATTTACTCTACGTTGTGGTTGTATTACCGATTTATATTCGTCGTTCATTAAAATTTTGTGCGTGCACATGGAAGGACTTATGCCTTTAATATCTACAAGCTTCCAAGAGATCGCATTTTTGTGTTTTTTCAAATGTGTAATTAATTTTTCTTTTTCTACCCTAGTTAATTTAGACGAAATAATTACAGGTGATTTACTATCTTTGTCGAGAAAAGCATATTCCAAACCTTTTGGGAGTTCTTTGAGCTCAAGAGGTGGGTCTTTAGGAGACTCCTTATTTGGTTGCTCATTTCGATCAAGAACTACAAAAGTTTGTTCTATGGCGACCTCTTCTTCAACAAAGTGGTCAATTTCTTCTCTTGTATCGGGTGGTTCATCTTCATCTTTAATTAGGGGGTCATTAGTGTCGAATGGATATTTCATTGCCCCTAATTGAATAGATAGATTGTTACGCTTCCGGTTTTTCAAAGCTTCGTGGGTTTTTACAAAAGGTCGTCCCAACACTAGAGGAACGTCATCAAGGATGACAAAGTCGGTTGGGATTACCATTTGATTTGTTTGAACCAAGACATCCTCAACTACACCGATTGATTTTATTACTTTCCGATTGGATAGAAAAATGGGTATTTGAAGTGGAGAAAAATCACCAATACTTAATTTTTCGAAAATGTAGTTTGGCATTATGTTAACACAAAGATCTTTATCAATTGTAATATTACTAATAAATGAATTTTGAAAAAAAACATGGAACCGGTGTAATGTTAATTTCAAATGGATCTTCTTTTATTAGCGAAGTTTGATCATTAATTAACTTAATGCTTACCGTTTCGTCAATTTTAGTGTTAGTGTTTAACTCTTTTAAAAATTTAGCATGAGTGGGAACTAAACAATGATTTTCGAAAGAAGGTGACAAGAGATTAATTTTTTTCAAAATTAGACTCTTCTTGAATTTTAACGTTGTCGGACTCACCCTTTTCGTTGTTTAACTCATGTGACGGTTTTTCACTTATTTGTTCTTCCATTTTTACATTTTCAACTATCTATTTTTTATTTAATTCTTCTCTTGTGCGAGACTCCTCTTCCCTTGCGCGAGATTCTAATATGCAACGTTCGATAGGTTTAATTTTCTCTATTATCCTATCGGCTATGTCGGTGATAGAGTAAGGATCGGGATTCTCAAAGCTCGAATCCGGTTGTTCGATCCTTTGTTCCTCATAATACTCATAGGAAGTAGATGGTTCACACCATTGTTCTTTATTGGAAGTATATGATGGATAAGGGTCGTAATTTTGTTCTTCATAATACTCATATGAGGTGGGTTGTTCAAAGCATATGCAGGTGGTGGCTCATATTATGGTTCCTCAAAGTATGAGTATGAAGGCTCATACCGTGGTTCTTCAAAATATGAGTATGAGGGAGGAGGTTCATACCTTGGGTCTTCATAGGATGTGTATGAAGTTGATGGCTCGTACCTGGGCTCCTCAAAGTAGGTGTATGAAGTGGATGGTTGAAATAAGTCACAATATTGAACCAAGTGCGGGTCACCATAATTGGTGCAATAGTCTTCCCTATAATCATCCCCCTCATAGGTGTAGTTGTAACCTCCTGAGTATTGATCCATGAGAATCACTCAGCAGACCACAACAAAGTCTCGAGATCAGAAAACAAAAATAAAAACGGAAACGGAAACAGAGGTTGGACACGGCCCTGTGTTCAGTGAGCACGGCCCCGTGTACAGAATATGTATCTGGGCGTTTTAATTAAGGATTGGTTATGTTGAGCACGGGGCGTGTTTAGTGAGCACGACCCCGTGTTCAGGCTACTGTAGATGCAAAATCTAACTAAAATGCAGAAAAAATGCGCGTGTTTTAAAAAGGTTTTGAAAAACTGATTAGGCAGTCTATTTTAAGCTTTCTTAAAATCCTTGTGTCCCCGGCAACGGCGCCAAAAACTTGATGCGTGTGAAGTTTCGTATAGTTTTAATGTATATTTTAGGCCCTTTAACACTTTTTAGCCAAGTTTTAAATTTATAAAACACGATATTTACTAACACTAAACACACATATGGGCAAGTGCACCCATCGTGAGCGTAGTATAGTGTTGGTAAGATACCGAGGTCGTCCAAGGACACAAGAGCTTTTAATACCGGTTTATCCTCAACGTCTAATCAAATCAAAAGTTTAGAAAAATGTTTTTAAACAAGAAAAATAAAACTAACTAAAATGCTAAAAAATAAAAAATAAAAACAGATAGACAAGATGAATCACTTGGATCCGATTCGTATTTACTATTTAGTGTAACATTTGATTATTTCCGTACTTTTGCACTTTTTAAGAGATTATCTTAGTTATTGTAGTAGGCCCCTCTTCTGAAGGTGACGTTACCCTCAGCCCAGTAGTTTGAGTCAGCAAGGATACAATACTAAAGGGTTTGATTATTGAAAGATAATTAATTAAGTTATTAATGCATATTGTGGTTGGCCCCTCTTCTGAAGGTGACGTTACCCTCGGCTAAGTAGTCTGAGTCAGCAAGGATACAGTACTAAGTAGCCGGGTTAAAGTATTAATAGTAGTTTACATATGAGGGGATCAAGGAGTTCGGACCCCCGCCATCCAATACCAGTGGGTATTGAAGGAGGTCCTACTAAAGTTGACCCAGGTCCTTGCAGTATCTATACACTGAACAAGGCAAGACTCTTACCAAACCGTTCCCTTAACCCCCGATCAGGTAGCCAACATATCTCCATATAGACCGTGGAGATATGAATTGTGAAAATCTTTTATTTTATATAGACAGTAAAATAATGCCAAGACACCACGGACAAACGATAAGGAAGACTTACCTTCAACATAGGAAACTAGTTATTAAAGTCAATAATACAGAACCAAATAAAAAGTGCGAAAAGATTAAAAATAAAAAGTATTACACTAGACACTTGTCTTCACCAAGTGATGTAAGAGACTTAGGCAAACATGGCCTTTGATTGTCAAGAACTTTTACGATCAATCTTGGATCCCGAGACTACTACACACACTCTATGATGGATGATGGATGATTGTGGTGGATGATGGTGTGTGTGGTGGTGGTGGAGTGTGGGTGAAGTGTGAGAGGGGTGGTTTGCCAAGGGATGGTTTGCAAATGAGCCAAGCACCCCTATTTATAGCCTGCACAGAAGCCCGGACACGGTCCCATGTCCATTGGGCACGACCCCGTGTCCACCCATCTTCTCTTTCTTCATTTAATATAGTTTATATGCATTAGTTGACCACGCCCCCGTGTCCGCTAGGCACGACCCCGTGTGCAGAAGCGTATCTGTACTATCAAGATTTTCCTAGATTCTGCGAATCTTAGAGTTAACCACGACCCCGTGTCCGCTGGGCACGCCCCCGTGGTGGGTGATAGAAGCTTCTACAACTTTGTCTTTTCTGCAGACACTTGGGCATGCCCCCGTGCTCACTGAGCACGGGGCGTGTTCAGCCTTCTGTTCCCTTGTGTTTGCTTTAGAGGATGCTGTCGAGGGGTCGAGCATGCCACGTTTATTCCTTTTCTTGTATTTCTGCTGGATTTGGCTGCATTTTTGCTTCTTTTGTTCATTTAAGCTCTTTTAACCCTGAAAATACAAAAGGAAGACAAAAGCACACTTTTTCCAACATTAGTACTAAAAAAGGGTTAGTTTTATGCCTCATTTGATGTAATTTATATGTTGCATTTTGCTCACATCACGTATAACCAACATGTAACATATATAATGTGAAGCAGGTAGGTTATCGACAATGAAATATGCACAGACGTGATAGCGAGTTGTAGAATGCGCAACACATATCACCACTCGTCTGGGATGGATGTGTTTGTGTATGATGTTACTTTGAAGTTTTCGTTGTAGCATTTTATAAAATGAGAAATATTTCTACCAATCAGGTCATCCGGCCGGATGGTCATCCGGACGGATGACCGTCCGATCGGATGGCGATTCGTTTGAACTAACTCCTTTGAAATTTTTGTGAAAAAGTTTAAGTGTTGAACATCATAGGTCATCCAGTCGGATTACCATTTGATCGGATGGCTATCCGATCAGACGGTGATTCGTTCAGTAACCTGTTCGCTCTGAAACTTGTAACAATTTGCTGAGTTGGAAAGTTTTGCGATTGTACTGAGACGGTGTAATAACGTGTCAAACAATGGAACCCTATCAAGTCCAAGTCACCCAGTCGGATGGGAATCACCCCGTCTGATTAGTTAACGGTATTCATGTTCAACCCATGAATCGGTTGTCTCTTTGATAGTAATCCGTTCTCGGACCGACTCTTCACTAGAGGATGAGTAGAAGGCCTGAACGAGCTCAGATTCTATCGGTTTTATGTGAAAAGTTGAGATTATTGAAGAAAACTTTGAAACACTTTGATTATGTTTAGTTTTAAGAGGAAATCTGCATTTAAACATGTTGAAATCTCTTAGATCTAAGTTATTCTTGGTGGAATGAGGTCACACTTTGAAGTTCATGAGAACCCATGATGACATCACCCTGAAACACCCCAAATCCACCGATTTCATGGTGAAAAGCTAAGATTTGATGGTGAAAATGATGAAGAAGTGTGTGTAGATCATAGAAGTACAAGATTTGGGTTGAAAACTTACAAGAATCGCGAGGAATCGAGAGAAAATAGAGCTGGAACGTGTTGGTCGAACAAGAGCTGTCACATCACATGAACAGTGATGTGACAGGTGCTATTTATAGGCAAGAGAGGAGAAAGGCGGTGGGGAAGTGCGGATCGGAAGGCGGTTCGATCGGATGGTCATCCGGACGGAGGACCATTCGATCGAATGGTCATTCGATCGGATGGGTTGTGTGAGTTGGTTTTCGACGTTTCGTTTCGTGCGTTGCGGTGCGAGTAAGCGATGTGATAGTATTGACCATTAATTATACAAATAGCTTAACTACTAACCAACATAAAAGTAATCCTTAGATCTCAAGTTTGCGATGAGATTGCGTTGCGATAGAGTTGCGATTGCGTTTGCGATTAACCACCTCAACATAAACATAACCTGCACAAGTAACACATAATAACACACACTCGTAAAACAATATCCATAACCTGTATTTCGAGTTGCGACGCGATAGCGATGTGATTAGCGATAAGTCGATTAACGATTAGACTGCGATTTATAGCATATACTCCACATAATACAACTAAAGTAACACAAAATTAAAGTATTGACTAATGAGTCAAGGAGTACAATCAATAGTTAAGCAAGGAGTGACAGATCGCATTTAGCAATCTTTTCTTCCTTTGACTTTGACTTCAAAACGCGGGTTGTTACATCGCGGCACGCCATGGGTCCTATAATCAGCAAAAGCTGTTGTGTTGTTTGTTTTGCGTTACGGACTCGTTTTAATAAGTTATAAACTTCCATAACTAACGTTTATGACCATTTTGATTATAGGTAACTATGAAAGTCTTTAGGATGGTGATCAAGCTTGCACGAGAACCGAACACACGAACCAATGAAGCTTCCGCTACTATATTAGACACTTTTGTTACAAAACTTGTGTAGAACTTTTATAAACATCTTTTGAATGTTTTAAACTTGTGTAAATATAGTTTTAATGTTTTGAACTCTAGGTAAACGTCATTACACCGATGTTTTTGAAAAACAGAATTTTTGATATCTAAATTTACAATATATTATATGAAATATTCAATGTTTTGTAAGGCTCTTACAATCCATGCGAAAGGATACCTGTTCGTGCGAATGGGAAGTCCATTCGTGCGAAGGTCCATCCATGACACTTAACCATAGACCGGTTAACATTATGGATTCGGTCAAATATATTTTTAGGTCTTATATTATACAGTAGTGTTATCAGTTCAGTTGGTCACGAATAAGTATAACAAAAATAAATAATAAATAATCCAAGTAGCCAAATAAGAACAACCCGGGCGTGTCATTCCCAACATGGCAAGTGTTGGAGGCGAGGCAGGGTTATCTTACTTTGTGTCTAGGAAACTGCTTGGTGTTCATTCACAAGGTAGGCGAGTGAGGTGGTGGAACTAGTTTGGAAAGCCAAGGCTCCCATGGTTCACATTTCTGTCACGACTCAGATTCATCCATATTGAAGACGGTGAATCTGAGATGACTTCAACACTTGGAACTGTTATTGCTTAACAGATTAACTGTTATTGGATCAAAAGGAGCTCTTTAGGGTTAGCCTGATTAGATTACAATAGATAAGAATTGGGCAGGATAACGAGATTCAAACCAAGTGTCAGATCAGTCATCTTGATCGGATGGTTGTTCGATGGGATGGCTATCCGATCGGATTGCCATTCGATTGGGATGACTATTGTGTAGGGGACGGAATGCCATCTGATCGGATGGTCATCCGTTTGGATGGCCATTCGATCGAATGGTCGTTCAACCCAAAAGTATAGTTTCCAAATTGATTACCAAGTGTTTAAATGAGGTTACTTCGATCAGATGGTTATCAGATCGGATGGCGGTTCGGTCGGATTGCCATTCGATCATGGAAGTTTCCAAGTTTAAAGTTTCAGAAAGTTTCTAAGTGTTGAAAGGTTTCAAGGCACATTGTCACTACGATCGGATGGCTATCCGATCGGATTGCTATTCGACGACCAAAGATTCAAGGTTCCAAAATGTTTAAGGTTAAGAGGCAAGTGTCACCAGATAGGATGGCAGTTCGATCGGATGGCTATCCGATCGGATTGCCATTCGATTGGGTAATCCTTGTCCCATTCACAACTTTGTAAAGTTTCTAAGTTTTGCTTCGATGGTGACGACACGGTACGTATTGAGACAATGGTAAACACACACCAATGTACAGCCGTCCTGATCGGATGGGAATCACCCCAATTCGTCCAGTCGTTTGTTCTTGGCGGTGCTTATTTCGAAATCCGTACTCCGGTCATCTTCTCTGGAAACAATCCATTTCCAAGCCTACTCAAGACTAACTATCAAGTCTTCAGCCCGTTCAAATCCGGATTCCACCATTTTAATTAAAAAGTTAAGAAAAGATGAAGATAAACATAAGTTTTTGTTAAAAGTCTAGATTTAGTTAAGATTCAGTGTAAAACACATGAAATTCCTTAGATCTGAGCTAGATCTTGGCAGGAATGACATCACCCTACGATTTGTACAAACCATCATGATGACGTCACCCTCAAGAGCTCGAATCTTAGGGATTTCATGGTGAAAAGTGAGATTTCAAAGGAGAATCTTGTAGAGAATAGTGTAGTGATCAAAGATGTACAAGAATCTGGTGTAAAACATACCTAGATCATCGAGAAATGGAAGAAAAGTAGGAGTGTATGCGTCTTGGTCGACTGAGGCTGTCACATCAGTGAGAATGATGTGACATGCCTATTTATAGTGTCGGAGAGAGGGAGTGAGGCGGTGTGCATGGATCGGTTGGCACTTCGGTCGAATGGCCATCCGATCGGTTGGTCATCCGATCGGATTGCCAGTCGGTCAATCCCATCCTTTCTGCGTTCTCGTCTTCGTTTCACGAGTTAGATTAAGCGCTGCTTTGCGTATTATTGGGTAATAGTATCACAAAGCTAGATTATATCATTAACATAAAAGTTTCCATAGTTTCCGCCAGTGACAAGACTCCAGTCCCTCGTTCAACCAAGTATCAAGTTTCACGAGCCTCAAGAGTCAAGCACCAAAGTATCAACAATCAAGAATCGAGATTCCAAGCATCAAGAATCATAGTTTCCAAGTATCAAGTATAGCATTAAGAATCAAGTATCGTAGCGTAAGATTCACCAAGTATCAAAAGTGTCAAGTATTACATAGTATAAGGGCAAAAAGTGATAATTAGCTAAAAGTTTAACGACGCAGGCGTTACAGTCTCCCCTCCTTTAGGAGATTTCATCCCCGAAATCTAGGAAGAAGACTACTCGAAGAGCTGCGGATACTTGGCTTTCATCTCACTTTTCAGTTCCCAAGTAAATTCGGCGCCACGCTTTCCTTCCCATCGAACCTTGACTATGGGAATTTTGCTGCGTCTCAATCGCTTGACGCCCTGATCCATGATTTCGACCGGTTTCCCCACAATGTGTACAGCTTCATTTATTTGCAAGTCTTCAAGGGGAACCTGTAATTCCTCGTCGGCTAGGCACTTACGTAGTTTAGATACGTGGAACACTAGATGAACGTTGTTTAGTTCCTGTGGCAGGTCGAGTCAGTACGCTACCTTGCCAATCCTTTCGAGTATCGCGAAAGGACCCACATAGCGAGGAGCGAGCTTTCCCTTTTTACCAAAACGAACTACTCCCTTCCAGGGAGATACCCTGAGAAGATCTCGGTCGCTCCTAGCCTTAATCAAGTTATCACGGATCTGAAGAATCTTATCCGTTGTCTCTTGAATGATTTCAGGGCCAGAAAATTGCTTGTCGCCAACCTCATGCCAGCTGAGAGGAGATCGGCACTTGCGACCATACAAAGCTTCGAAAGGAGCCATCTGAATAATGGAATGATAGCTGTTGTTGTACGCGAACTCAATCAACGGTAAATGTACATCCCAGTTACCACCAAAGTCGATGACACAAGAACAGAGCATATCCTCTAGGGTTTGAATAGTACGCTCGGTCTGTCCATCCGTCTGAGGATGAAAAGTCGTGCTAAGATTCAAATGAGAACCCATAGAGGATTGAAAGGTTTACCAAAGAGGAGAAGTAAAACGACCATCACGGTCCGAGATTATGTCAAAAGGTATGCCGTGACGGCATATGATCTCATCAGTATAGATCCGAGCAAGCTTCTCCACTTTATAATCTTCATGAATAGGAACAAAGTGGGTTGATTTGGTCAAACGATCAACAATCACCCAGATACTATCGTGACCAGAAGGTGTTCGAGGTAGCTTAGTAACAAAGTCCATAGCGATGCTATCCCATTTCCAAACTGGGATTTCGGGCTGTTCTAAGAGTCCTGAAGGACGTTGATGTTCAGCCTTAACTTTTGTATAAGTAAGGCATTTAGAAACATATACAACAATGTCCTTCTTCATACCAGGCCACCAATAAGTCATACGCAAATTATGGTACATCTTGTCGGCACCTGGATGAATAGAGTAGCGGGATTTGTGTGCCTCATTCATAATGAGCTCACGTAGATTATCGAGATCCGGCACCCAGATGCGATTGAGGTAGTATTGGAGTCCATTAGGTTTTGTTTCGAGTTGATCAATTTTAGCACCTTGGATTTCCACTTCTAGACTTCCTTCATTTGCTGACGAATACTGAGCGTCACGAATACACTCATGAAGATCACTAGAGATACGAATAGCATTCAAATCAGTTTTACGACTAAGAGCATCGGCCACAACATTCGCCTTGCCAGGATGATAGCGAATTTTGCAATCGTAATCGTTAAGAAATTCCACCCAACGTCTCTATCGCATGTTCAGTTCCTTTTAGTCAAAGATATGTTGAAGGCTCCTATGGTCAGTGAAAACCACACACTTAGTACCATACAGGTAGTGTCGCCATATCTTTAACGCAAACACAATTGCACCAAGCTCTAGATCGTGAGTGGTATAGTTTTTCTCATGTACTTTGAGTTGACGAGAAGCATAAGCAATAACCTTGTCCCGCTGCATGAGCACACAGCCCAAACCACGTTTCGAGGCGTCACAGTATACCACGAAGTTGACATTCCCATCAGGGAGAGTAAGAACAGGAGCGTTACACAAAAGGGTCTTAAGAGTCTGAAAAGATTCCTCTAGCTCGGGTCCCCAAGCAAAAGGTTTTTCTTTCTGAGTCAACGAAGTTAAAGGAACAGCGATCTTAGAGAAATCTGAGATGAATCGATGGTAATAACCTGCTAATCCTAAAAAGGAGTGAATCTCAGATGCAAATTTTGGCGTACTCCAATTCTTCAAAGCTTCGATTTTTGACGGGTCAACATTGTTAGGACCGGTTTGACTCCGATACGATTGCTAAACGAACGTGAAACGTGCGGAATCCGTACACGTACGCGACCGAAACACACAAGATGTAATATAAACGTGATTCTATTTAAGATCTGAAATTGTACAATCACTTGAATCACTTAGAGACTTTCTCTCTCTAGTTTCTCTCTCTAGAACTAGAGCTCTTCAAATCTCAAATGTGCAAAAGTCTTCTTCAAGCTTAATCATGATTTAGCTTGAACCCTATATATAGTGATGAAGATTTCCCTTGAAACAGTTCAAGCTAAATCATGATTTCCCTTGAAACAGTTCAAGCTAAATCATGATTTCCCTTGAAACATTTCAAGCTAAATCATCAAGTTAACATGTCAAAACTTTAAAACCTCCTATTACATGATACAAGACGAAGTCAATAGACGTAATGCACTAACAGACTCCCCCTCGGATATTGACGAAGTCTTCAGTGACTATTCTTCGTTATGATACCTTCTTCAGTCTTGATCATTCTGCATCCTCACTCAGATTGTAACATTGTAAGCATCCATCACTTTTCTATCTTCTTTCCATCAGCTTCAGGCTCCCCCTTTCATCAAGCTTCCGTGCTTTGGGATCGACACCTAGCTTTCCATCTACAAGCTTTTCCATTCTTCAAGCTTGTCTTCAGACTCCCCCTTAAACTCTGCTTTTGGGATCGTAATCTGGACTATCTGCAATTTCTCAAACATTTATAAGTAACAGCATTTTGAATTCTCAATCAAAAACTTCTCTAATCCACTCCCCCTATCAACAAACTATATAGATTTAGCAGCATTAAAGAATCCAACTCCCTCACAGTTAATCATCCAAGTTCAAACTAATGACCTTGGAGATATCACAAACTGTTTTTGAAATTTTTGATTTTAATTCAAGTTTCAATTTAATGAACTTGTTTTATTTTCAGAAACACAATCAGCTTACTTAGATTTTGAAACTTAGCACTCAGACATCGGTTGTCGAAAATAAAGCAGAAATCAAAATCTTTTTGTATTTTCTGAAAACATAAAGCAGTAAAGAAATATGTACAAACATATTTACAGACAATATTTTTGTTTGAGTATGCGTCAGAGGATCATATCAGTTTATGACAAGTCACAAGTACCGTTGAGCTTTTTAACACAGTAAGAATTAAACAATTCACTTAGATTGTCGATATACTTGTCCACTTAAATTTTCACACAAAGTTCAACTAATTTAGGATACAGATTAAGTGTTTTAAGAACTTAAACCTATTCATGTGTCCCACCTCTTGAATATACTCCCGTATCTAGAATCCCAATAATCAGTCTTACAGGTGAGTATACTACAATGATATCTGTATATAAATTAGGTATGCGAGGGCCGAGGGATCTCAGGTCGATACTTCCGTATACGCAGAGAGATATCAGCTTCGACTTTACGGAATGTCCCCTTTAGAGGATCTTTTTGCTTACAACAGCAGCGACTATCAATTTTATTGTTTCATCGGCATGCTGAGGGTTTAATGCTATATTTCAAGCATTGCAGCAAGTATTAGCCAAGGACTAGGTCAGAACTACCGTTCAGCAGAAGTCCCGGAATAATACCCCAGACATCATTGAGTATAAAGACCTAGTATATCAGATTATGAGACCTTTCAAACAAGATTTCAAGGGTTACCTATATATCCAAGTAGTGTTCCCCACGAAATAAGTAAGTTTGAATTTAGGTTTAAATCCCGAAAAAGTTTACTAAATGTATAAAAATCTACCGACACATCCACGGTGAGATCGTTTAACACATTGAAACTTTCCAATTCTTTAGCATACTGTAACTGTCTACTGATGTACTATCATTTCCTCTTTTTACGCAAAAACTCAATTTTTGAATTTTATCATGTTTTTGACTTTTTCAAATTTTTCACATGTTTTTGTATTTTCTGACAATTTTTCTCCCCCTAAAATGCAAAACCATATAAAGAAAATTTGACAACCAACACTGATAGCTTTGTCTCGCCATCCATTTTCTGCTTCTCATGCTCTGTTTTGCAGAAAATATAACATACCCCCATGATTTACAACACATTGATTTTTACAGTTTGAAAACCGTTTTTCAATCTGATGAAAGTAATCATGTTTGTTCAGCCGTGAGGGTTTCGGCATATTCAATCACAATATAACAAAAATTAAAAACAAACATATTTTTGGTTTTTCAAAATTTTCAGTTTTTAGAGTTTTTGAAAATATTGTTTATTTATTTACAGAAAACATATAAACTTCCTGTTTCAACCAACACAGGGTCCAGCAGCCTCCTCTCCTTGTTGTGCCAGGCTGCTCCAACCTCCATTCTCACAATCTTCAGAATTGTTGAGCACCTGCACATTCAGCTAACTGAATTACTTGAACAATTTAGCCCAGGTCTGTTGAACCTTAGGCATTTCAACACAATAATTTTCATTCAATGCTGGAAATTCTTTGTCATTTTTCACAAAAACTTTCTCAATTTTAACTTCAATTTTCTCATCTTTTACCAAATCAACATGTTTCTTAACATTCCATGTTTGACCTTTTGGTGTTCCTCGTTTGTAAAAATGTGAATCTTTTTGAACATTTTGATTTTGAACAACAACTTTTGGTTTCCAAAACTCTTGAGGTTTTGTCATATCAACTGTTGTTTTCCAACTTTGTGTTGTTCTGAATCTGGATGTGTGAGAATTCCAAGTCTGTCTTGAATCAAACCTATATGGGTTTGACTTCCAATTTTGATTCGAAGCAAACTTGTTTGTGTTGTACTTCCAAGTTTGTTTTGAGTCAAATCTGGTTGACCTTTGTCTCACATTCTCAGATTTTTGTTTCTCAGCATCAATCTTCTTTTGATCAACATCCACAGGTTTTAGATTAGGACACTTGCGTGCAATATGTCCTTTTTGATCACATTTGAAACATGTTCTCATGGACACATCTTTGACCTGTGGTTGTTTCTTTTTCTTTTTATCAAAAAACTCATCATTAGACTGTCCCATTTTAAGTTCTTTTTCTTTTTCTAAACTTCCTCCTTGAACAAAAGTCATTTTTGTCTGAAAATTCGGCATCTCATTTTTGTTTCGTTTTTGTTTCTTCTTAAAACCCAACCCAGCCTTCATGTTCTTCTTTTTGAAACCAGATTTGTTATACAAACCTGTATGACTCTTACCAACAAACTTTGAAATCTCAGACTTCTCAATCTCAACCATTTTGAAAACTTTGTCAACCTTTTCTGAAATCACATTCTGAATCGGGAATACAACATCTAAGAACAATTTGTCTGATCCAATCATGGTATAAACCAATCCCTTTGAATCATCATTCAAATTTTTCTCGGATTTTGTGTTTTTCAGATATCCATCATAAAGATCTCCTTCATCTTCATCCTGTGATTCAGATTTACCTGTATCAACCGACTCTTCTTTCAACACACTTTCAACGACTTTACCTACCACCTCTGAATCATGAGAATCATCAGATTTGGAATAGGTTATGTCAATGTTGTCTGGTAATTGGTCTACCATGTTGAAAGCTTTTTCGACCTTTTCCTCATCATAAAATGCAAATTTTCCCGGTGGTGGAACTTGATGAAACTCTGAGCCAATTCCTTTCTTGTTCTGCTCAGACTCACTATCACCCGGTTTTATATTGAAAATTCTTTCAAGCACATATGACGACACGTGGTAACTCTTTAACTTGTTGTTATCCTGTTCTAAATCAGCAATCTGTCGCTTTAGCTTAGCAACATCCTCAATATAGGAATTAACAACATCTTGTTTTATAGAATACATTCGTTTAAGCTCTTTGGTTGTTTCAGACATATAATTCATTCTTGATTGAGCATATTTCATTTCGTCTTTCACTTTTTCATATGACTCTTTTATAACATGATATGATAATTTCATTGAGTCATATTCCTTTTTCATTTCTTGACAATCAATTTCTTTTTGTTCACATTCATTTGTCATTTTCAAAACTTTTTCTTTCAAAACTTCATTTTCTTTCTCTAATTTGTTACATTTTTCTGAAAGTTTTTCATCATTTTCTTTAAAAACTTTTTCTTTTTCTAGCATTTCTTTGCATTTTTCTTTGAAAATCTTTTCAATTTTTGTAAATTCAAGATTTCTTGTTCTAAATTGCTCATCTTTTTCAGCACAAGCTCTGCACGGTTCCATGCATTTCTTGCACTGATCTATCAATTTCAAGTTTTCAGAATCAGAATTTACCTCAGTGATTGGCACTTCGGTGTTTTCAGCAACCTCTGTCTGCTCAGCAACATTCTGCTTTTCTTCAACACCGACTTCATCACCAACATTACCAGCTTCCTCATTCTCATTCTTTTCTTCTTTCTTCACCTCTTCTTCAATCTGCTATTCTTCAGTAACAACTTTCTCAACCTCTTCATTCACAACAACTTCTTCACTTTTGATTTCCTTCACAGCTTCAACTTCAACAGTTTCTGCTTTAACCTCTTCAGCAGCTTTCTTCAGATTGTTCACCATTTCTTCAACATTCTTCTTCATCCTCTCTTCGTCCCTTTTTCTTAGACATGATAACATGGCATATCTGATATCCTTTTCATATTTCTTAGCGTATGTGTCATCTTTCAATACTCTTCTATAGTATTCAGCTCTTAACGGGACTGCAAGAAGAACAACATCGAAGATTATGTCTTTCTTGGGAACAACCGGTTCTCCTTCTCTGTTATAGTAGCATTCTCTCTTTTTATCCCATCTTTTGCTACCGACAGCCATCTCATACTCCTCCTGCATATCATCCATTCTATTTAAAACGACGTTTCTTTCTCTGTAAGTTTTCTCACTTAAAATTTCTTCTCTTGTTTTCTCTTTAACCTCAGCAACAATAATTTCATCTTTGTTTTCAGCCATGATGTAAACCTGACAAAATGATCAACCAAACCCAATCAGTACAATCAAATATCAAATAAACTGAAAATAACTGACACTTGATCGTCGTGAAAAGATCCGACACAAAATTCCACTTTTCAATCGAACTAGGAAACTCAAGCGAAATCTCAAGTTGAAACAGAATGAGACTTCAAGCGAAATCTTTTGACTAACTACTTCAAGCGAATTTGTCTTTTAAACTGTTCAAGCGAAAACTGTCTTAAGTGTTTCAAGCGAAATTCCAGCACTTCAATTTCGCTTCAAGATGATTAGATCCTTTAAGCGAAATCCCAAATGATCTATTTCTGAAGCGAAATCAGCTCTTAACATCTTTCAAGCGAAATCTGATATTACTGTTTCAAGCGAAATCAAGTCCAAATCATCATGTTCAAGCGAAATCTTGCTGTATGTTACGAAATCGGATAGAAAAACTTGAAATTCTCCTAAACGACAACGAATTTGAATCTGAAACTTGGTAGGATTGTAGATCCACTGTTTTCGCACAATATACTAAAAAATCAGCCGATTCGGACCGTTAAATCCCGTTCAATTTGTCGAAAATCCATAGAAAATGTGAAAGAAAGAGTAGATGAAGAAGAAAAAGTGCAATTCAGATCTGAAAACGTTGTAATCTGGTACGAATCTTGTTTTTTGATCAAAGCAATCGAGCTCCTGCTCTGATACCACTTGTTAGGACCGGTTTGACTCCGATACGATTGCTAAACGAACGTGAAACGTGCGGAATCCGTACACGTACGCGACCGAAACACACAAGATGTAATATAAACGTGATTCTATTTAAGATCTGAAATTGTACAATCACTTGAATCACTTAGAGACTTTCTCTCTCTAGTTTCTCTCTCTAGAACTAGAGCTCTTCAAATCTCAAATGTGCAAAAGTCTTCTTCAAGCTTAATCATGATTTAGCTTGAACCCTATATATAGTGATGAAGATTTCCCTTGAAACAGTTCAAGCTAAATCATGATTTCCCTTGAAACAGTTCAAGCTAAATCATGATTTCCCTTGAAACATTTCAAGCTAAATCATCAAGTTAACATGTAAAAACTTTAAAACCTCCTATTACATGATACAAGACGAAGTCAATAGACGTAATGCACTAACAAACATGAATACCTTGCTTACTAACGACGTGACCAAGAAATTACACTTCATTAATCCAAAACTCACACTTAAAAAAATTAGCATACAAACGTTCACCACGTAGGCGTTCAAGCATCAAGCGTAAATGACGAGCATGATTGGCTTTAGTTTTAGAATAAATGAGAATATCATCGATGAAGACTATCACAAAACGATCCAAATAGGGCTTGCAAACACGATTCATGAGATCCATGAACACAGCGGGTGCGTTGGTCAATCCAAAAGGCATGACCACGAACTCGTAGTGTCCATAACGAGTACGAAATGCGGTTTTTGGTACATCATCCTCGAGTACACGAAGCTGATGATAGCCAGAACGAATATCGATTTTCGAGAAACAGGTCGCGCCTTGTAGGTGGTCAAATAGATCATCAACACGAGGGAGAGGATAACGATTCTTAACGGTAAGCTTATTAAGTTCACGGTAGTCGATACACATACGGAATGAACCATCCTTCTTTTTGACGAATAACACGGGAGCACCCCACGGGGAGGTACTTGGACGAATGAATCCCTTGTCGAGCAATTCCTGAAGCTGACTCGACAGTTCTTGCATCTCGGAAGGTGCAAGTCGATAAGGGGCCTTGGCGATGGGAGTTGCACCAGGTATGAGATCAATACGAAAATCGACGGACCTAGGAGGAGGAAGACCAGGTAGATCCTCAGGGAAGACATCAGGGAAATCACACACTGCTGGAACGTCACTTATGTTCTTCCATTTGCCCTTTTATTCCACCACATGGGCCAAGGAGGCAAAGTTATGTTTACGTAAGCATCTGTGCGCCTGAGTGCATTACATCAACTTCAGCCCTCTTGAAGGTCGGTCTCCATAGACATGCAAAATATCACCGGACGGTAGAGGTAGATGTACAAACTTCTCGTGACAGGCAATCTCGGCATGATTCTTACGCAACCAATCCATACCGATAATGACATCAAAACTACTCAATTGCATGGGTATTAGATCAATAGTAAACACGTGGTCGTTAAGAATCAAGGAACAACCACAGAGAATAGAATCAACTAGAATCGACTTCCCATCGGCAATCTCCACTGAAAATGGCTTAGGTAACATAGAGCGTGCACAGTTTAACAAAGATTCAAATTCTACGGACAAAAAGCTTCTGTCGTCACCAGTATCAAATAGAATCGAAGCGTAAAGGTTATTAATGAGAAACGTACCATTAACGACGTCATTGTCGTTATGAGCTTGATAGTATTAAGATTGAACGCTCGCCCACGAGCGGCTGGCTGTTGATCCTGGTTCAGCTGAGGACACTGGTTATGAAGGTGGGTAGTATCTCCACATTTGTAGCATGCACGGACTGCGTTAACTGGTTTAGGATTCTGCAGAGGAGCTGGAAGAGCTGGTAGGGCTGCCTAAGCTGGGGCTTACTGAGCTGATTGAGCAGGATTAGCTTGATGATAGTAAGGAGTCGTGTGACCATAGCGAGTGCAGTTAGTGCACAAACGACACTCAGAATTAGCAGGATGATGAAAGTTGCAGGTTTCGCACTTGGGGTAAGACCCAAAGTACTGCTTTTTGACTTCAGGAGCAGCAGGGTTCTGAACAGTTGCAGTAGGAGCAGGTTTAGCAGCAGGGTTTGCAACTGGAACAATAGCATTGCATCCTAAACCCTGTGACTTTCGCCTCTTGTTCTTGCTGCCACTTGGCTGCTGGGTAACTTGATGTGCAGAGTTGGAGGGAGCAGAGTTAGCAAACTACTTATCACGAACACGGTTGTTGTTGAGACTTGCTACAAGACGGTAGACTTCCTCAATAGTTCCGAGCTGAGTTGCTTCAATAGAATCACGCATAGCAGGAGGTAGACCATTGATATACTTGGTTATCATGCGCTTAGGGGTAGAAACCAAGTGAGGAATGATCAAGCTGAGTTGCTTGAAACGAGTAGTATAAGCCTGATTATCATCACAAATCTGCTACAAATGCCAGAACTCTTCTTCAAGCTTTAGTTGTTCATGAGGAGGGCAGAATTCAAGCATCATCAATTCTCGCACCTCAGTCCATGGAAGAGCATAGGCTTCTTCATTAGAACGGATGTTTCTCTCATTTGACCACCACTCCAATGCTCTGCCTTGAAACATTCCCGTTGCACTCCTTGTCTTTAGGTGCTCTGGGCACTCGCTGTAAATGAAGGTAACCTCGATGCTGTCAAACCACTCGAGCATAACAGTCACCCCATCACTGCCCTTGAAAGACTTAGGTTTGCAAGAGACAAAATGTTTATAGCTGAACTTTGTAGACTTTTCTTTCTCCGTCTTAGAGTCAACAGAAGAGGGCGGGGTGTTCGATCCTTGGATCTCAGAGACGATCTTTGGCACGACTCGAACGATCTGGTCGGCCATGAAGGACATCATCTTTTTCTGAGACTTATCCCTGGATCTCTTGAGAGTGTCGGAGAGCTTTCGAGAAGACATCCTAAGGATCCAACAAGAGGATCGTATAAGTCTAGGTTCACAAAGTCTCACAATATACATTCACACACGATAGATTAAAGACTCAAGATTCAACAAGATTCACATAGTTCACAATAGCTTCAACATCGCAAACCCACGACCTTCGCATGGCACGTTGTACGAAGTTTGGCACTATGTCAGAAACGCTTATATATAGGAAGTACCAGCGGTGTATCCACCACGCTTCGGGCACATCACTTCTGCCTCATACTCGGTGTCATGTTACTTGTCGCGATTGCCAACTTAACAACACACCCATCATTGTCATTATACACACATGGATTAGACCGGTAGACTCACATAGACTAACTCAATAGACTCACATAGATTCCAACAGATTCCAATAGATTACCTAGTAGATTCACATAGAATTCAATAGATTTCAAATAGATTCACGTAGATTAGAGTTAACAACCTCATCTCAAAACAACGAAATCCCGCATGGCACGTGCTACGAAAGTTCGGAAACACAATGGAAGCACTTATATATAGGAAGTACCAGCGGCGTATCCACCATGCTTCAGTCATGTCACGTCCGTCTCGTCATCGGTGTCATGCTTCGTTAACCATAACATTAGATTCCATCACATCTTGCTTAGATTCAACATAGATTAACCAAGTAGATTCAATATCATAGACTAATCCGGTAGATTCAACAACTTCAACCCGAGTCCACAAAACTACGAATTTCACTTAGCGCGTGATACGAAGGTTCGGAAACATGCCAGGAACACTTATATATAGGAAGTACCAGCGGCGTATCCACCATGTTTCGGACATGCCACATCCGCCTCGTCTTCGGCGCTAGGCTACATTTCGTATTTTGTTCCTCAAAACCATATATACATAGATTACACATAGATCATGATAGAGTGCACGTAGATTACACATAGATTCCTCATAGATTACACAAGTAGTTTCCCATAGCTTAGATTCCAACCATCCAATCACCGGTCTGCAAAACACCAAGTTTCGCATGGCACGTGGTACGAAAGTTGGTAACATGCCCGAAACACTTATATATAGGAAGTACCAGCGGCGTATCCACCATGTTTCAGACATGTCACTTCTGTCTCGTATTTCTATGCCATGTTCCGTTTAGTGTTTCACAACCACGATAGCACATAGATTCATAAATTGTTTCACATACTGTCATAGTCGATCAAGATTCCCACCAAAGCGATTCGAACTCCCTTTGAATTGAGGCAACGTGTCCTGACTTACTGAGACAAACACGTCATCGATGTTAGGCCTACGATATTTGTCCTTTTGGTCATTTCCCGTTCCTAATTGAATGGAAGTTTTGAGACTTTGGCGAGACATAAAATCAAAGAGTGGGACTAGTTATCAAGGTCTGAGTTTCAACTCTATCTTGACAACGTCGTACCCTAATAGCGTTGGCACGCATTAATAGATAAGTCCTACTAGAATATGATAAGGAAATTTCCCTTCAAGTTTCGGTTGTCACTCCTGACTTGAGGACAATTTCGTGCAAAATACAAACACTGGTTAGCAGTGTTCCAAAGTATCAAGTGTATATTGTGTCAGCCTTAGGAAAGGCATGTAAGTTTAACAGGAAAATGTGTTGCTAGGAAGCAAATACGGTAGAATGCATAAGTTTTAAAACAGATAAGAATCAAGATTCCTAGAACTATAGACTAGGGCAAGTATTCCTACTTATCCTAATTCCCTATAGTTATGGCTCTAATACCAATCTGTCACACCCCAATCGATGGCGGAAACATCGGAGTGCGTGCACTAAGCGTTCAGATTGCTCATGAGATTCCATAACACTATTATTTCCAATATAGATTAATCAATTTCATGCAATTGTCTAAACAACATCGACCACAAAACATAGTATCAAACCAACACAAACATAACCATTGTTTCAAGAGTTTCTAGATTTAGCTAAGTGGAGTATCTAAGCTTCATCCTAATTTGTTTCATGAATCCTAGCATCCTGTCAGCCTGCAACATATATTAAAATAGAGTCCGGTTCTCTCAATTGGACAAAGGGCAAAACCCAAATCCCTCAATCCTTAATTGGTTAAACCATATCTTTGCAATTGAACTATTTAAATTTTAATTTATTACTAAAGTTAGACATGCAACTAATAGATAGAACTAAAAACTAGGAAATAGAAGGTTTTAACAGAACTTGGAAACAGTATTAACTTCGATAACCATTCTCCCAATTCAGGATGACATTGGTATGAAACAAATAGTTTGGTAATTAGAATCCTCATTCTAATTTTATAATTTTGAAACAATAATACATGGATTTTTTCTGCTTTCATTTCACTATCCTAGGTTATGCATTAAACACATGCACCGAAAGGATATGGTTTAACCAATTGAAGAAACACCAAACCAATCTGGTGATTAGTTTGTGATTTGTGTCCCGGCAAATAAGGTTAATCTTCTTTGTCTCGTCCAAGCTGCTATGATGATGATCCCGCAAAACACTAAACACACCGTTAAGCTCGTTACAAGGAGGGGAATAGGGGGGGTTCTCCTTGTAACCACCATCTGGCGTGAGAATAATTATATGTTTTGAGGATAATAGCGTGTGATTAAACTGAGAGAGGAAGAGAGCGATCCTTAAACCTGGAGGTGAAGCTCACTATTTATAGCTAATGTGGTTTGTGAAGGAGATGGGCTGATGGGCCTTGGGCCTGTAGTCGACAACAAGGAATATCCAATATGTCTTCTCTGCCACAACCGTTGGTGCTTCTAGGCGAGAGGCTAGCTGGCGCACGCTGAATGGTTCCACGTGTCCTGACCATTGTACTTGTTGTTTGGTCTGTCATCAGCGGCTAAGTGGAGATCGCGGAGCAGTGGTCGGCGCACACTGATTGGTGCCACGTGTGCGTCCTTGTGTACCTTCTTGTCTCATGTACGATTGTTCGTCGTGCAACATGATCGGATACGACCTGTTGGACGCTCATTGGCCAACTTCTCTGTCACTTGTACCTTTGGTACTTGTCCTAGGTTTACCTGCGCTTCCTTCCTCCGCGCGACCCTCGAGGGTTATCCCGTATAGCCGGCGCAAGGTCCCAGAAGTAAGGGTTTTCATCAAAGGAGCTAAGTGTCAAATCTTGTCATGTGTTAGCCTTGGTCTCGTGCGCGACATAGGTTACACCTGATTAGCCGGCGCGGGGTTAGGAATGCTACCAAATTAGTCTGATAAGAGTATGGTCTCGCACGCGACCTGAATAGTAAGAGTGGATTAGAGACCATACCCCTTCACCAATTGTTCTTGCTTTCATAAATATATCCTAGGTTAACGCGCACACACCTATTGATTATTGATTATTGATTAAACGCTCTATGTTTCTGGTTTGTGGCAACATAGGTGATGTACATGTTAGAAACATACAATCATAAGATAAGTAGGCCAACCTAGCATGTGTATGGTAGTACTTAAGGCAAAAATCAACAATGATCAACATGACCCATCATATATGTGTTCGGTTAAACAAACTTTTCTTTATTAAAAAAATTTCCTATATCTACAACGTATGGAACATATGGCATTCCAATGTGAGAAATCACTAGCTACTTAATGATAATGACGAATCCACTATATTAAAGCAAAAAATTCTTACACAAATAATTATTTTTAAACGAACAAAGTATTGTTAATTTTTAGTGTTATCGTTGTTATGTTACAATAATTAGATTTACTTAAAACCAAATAAGAAAATAGGTGACCTGGTTAACTCCTTGATCTACAAGGGTATTACTGTCATATGACCGATCTTCCATCAAAAGGTGGATTAAATCCACCACAAATCCCTCTAAAACCTCCGTTACCTCCTGATTTAGCGCCTGATCTGCCTCCTTCACCCGTGATTTCCCCTAATGTATCCAATTTGGTGAAGAAGGTAGGTGCGTCTGGTAGTTCTGCCCCTCTCAAAACCCTAGAAACCCCTAATCGGAACCCATCTGATGCCCCGAGTTCTTCTCCTGCTCTGGCTAATGCTCAATTAAGCCATCCAAGACTCCGCAAAGCTGTGAATCGTTCAACCAGGTCATCGCCAAGCTCTGGGGACGAGGAATTGGACCGAATCAGGGCAGCAAAGGTTGCTCATGATCAATCGCTTATGTGTGAAGCTGGTCTACCAGCTGGTGGGCTTCGATCTGCAAACCCTTAAAAAGGTACGGTTAAAATTAAGGGTTTTCGCAGTAATCGTAGAATAAAACCTGCTGTGAAGTATAGCCCTACTCTCTCGGACCTGTGAATAAGAGGTTTTGTAGAGGAAACTCAAAGAATAAATGCGAAGTCGAAAATTAACTCTGCAAAATGTGCTAAGATTATTGATGAAAGAGTTAGTGTGCACCAGGCTGATGTTGTATGCGATAGTAATGAAGAGCAGGAAATAGAGAAGGCTGATTCCCCTACTCGTATGGAAGAAGATGACGTTATGACAGCTCAATCCCCTGATGGTACTACTAAAGATGCAGGGGGTACCATACCAACTGCAGGGAATGGATACCAGAATGAAGGACAAAATTCTGGTAAGTCGGGTCGTCTAGTGGTTGAAAATGCTTGGCATAATCAGAGCAGGAATGGCCTATCTTTTGCTGAGCAAATAAAGTTAAACGCTACCTCGGGAAAGATCCGTCTGGAATACATCCCACCTATCATAACTCCGGAAGGTAAATGTCGCATTATCTTGTCAAATGATGATATGTTAGAGTCTGCTAAGGTCTTCTCGCTTCACTTGTATGGGTATTTTATGGGAATGTCTATGGATTTTAATGTGGTCAATCGGTGCCTAAGACGTCTGTGGCATCCGTATGATATAGCTGAGATCACAAAAAGCAGTGGTGGTTTTTATTATTTTAAATTTTATAGTGAACGTGGTATGGAAGAGGTCCTTCAGAACGGTCCTTGGATGGTAAACAACGTGCCATTAATCCTCAACAAATGGGAACCGGGCCTTTGCCTCGAAAAAGTTGAGCCCAGTAGCATCCATCTTTGGGTAACAGTCCACAACATACCTCTTGAACTTTGGACAGAAACAGGTATGAGCAAAATCTTTAGTGGGATTGGTAAACCACTTTTACTGGATAAAACCACTCAGGACCGGGTATTAGGACAGCAAGGAAAATTGGGTTATGCCCGTGTTTTGGTAGAAGCAAAGGCTGAGTCCAACCTGCCATCCGAGGTTGAAGTTGAATTTCCAGCAGGGCCAAACAGGGCTGCTCGGGTGGGTAAGTTGATTGTCACCTATCAATGGAAACCCCAGGTGTGTTCCCACTGCAAAGTTTTCGGTCACACGTTCTTTACATGTAGAGCTCGGCCTAGAACTGATGTTGATAAGGGTGAGAATGGTCAGAAGCCAGAAACTCAGAAAAGTCCTAGTGTTGCGGCAAAGGTCACTGTCCCAGGTGTGGATGAAAATGGTTACACCCAGATAAATCGGAAGCGTAATCAGGCCCGTAATAGCAACAAAGGTAAAGACCCTATGATCCAAAGTGATAAAGCGAATAGTAATACCATAGTGAACAATAAAGAAAAGGCAAAGTCTGTTGGCAATGGGCACCAAAAAGTTGTGAACAAAGATGCAAACAAACCGGGAACTAGTGGAACAAAAAAGGGGGGTATGGGTTTTAATTTTACCCGGGCTGTCCAAGGTCCGAGCCACCAAAAAACTGCCGTGAAACTGCCTACGAAACCTACAGCAACAGCCAAGCAGACAGCTGCAAATTGTCCATCCATTCCCAGTAAAGCTGCTGCAAACCTGTCAAAATCTGCAAGTCCAAAGGCTGCCGTTAATCAGCGGGTTCTTTCCACGTCGAATAGATTTGATGCTATTGGTGAGGATAACATAGACTCTATCGGGTTCTCGGAGATGGATTTTGAAGCTAGTGTAAAAACAAATAATTTGGTTGGTGTCCATATAGACCTTGAGCAGGTAGACCTATGCCCACCCGAAAATGTTTGTATGGATAGTTGTACCATAGATCAGCAGAATGAGATTGAGCCGGGTCGTGTTCTGCCTAATTGGAGCAAGTTCAGTCCTCAGGATTCGTTGAATAGGATTTTAGACAAAGACTACGGCATAACGGACGCTCAGAAAAAACGTATCACTGATGCCCTCTGTGGTGGCTCGAAAGCGGTTAGAGCGGAGGTTCAAGAGGAGTGGGTTGACGGAGAATGGGAATTCTTCTACGATAAATGTTTCGAGCTTGATTTGGACCCGGACTTTTGTGTGGAAGACGTTTATGAGGACGAAAGTGAAACGGCTCAGTTCATGTCTAAGTTGGCAAAGACGGGTAAATTCTTTGATCCCGTGGTTGCGAAACCTACCATCCGTAAGTAATTTATGTCTGTTGATCAGCCTGTTTTCGGGTGGTTTTGGTTTTTTCTGGTTCTGTGTTTTTGGTTTTTTCAGTTGCTTTTGTATAGTGCTCTTAAACTGCTCATCTTCGGAACCTTTTGCTTATTGCTATTTGGTCGTTGGTTGGATGCTAGCATTCTGCTACTTGTTTGTGGTAGAAAGTTAGTTTCTAGGCTCCATTGCTGGTATGATGATGGCCCTCCTATGGGTGTGATATGGATTATGCTGAAGGCCCAATGCTATTGGGTTGTAGAGTTAGCTGGATCCATAGTTTGTTACATGTGGGTTTGGTTAGTTTTTGTGATAGAAAAGGATATAATACCTACTATAATTTACTTTCTAGTCGGTATTGTATGGTTTTCGTTTTTGGTGGACCCCAAAGCATGTTTTGGGAGTCCAAGTGGTTGGTCCCACGGGGGGGTATGCCCCTCCTTATACATGTAATTTATTTATTTTCATCTATGTTTGTTTGCCGGGCAAAAGCTCATTTACCCAAAAAAAAATAAGAAAGTATAATAAATATTGATACGAGTTAAGAGATATATATACATAATTATTTAAAAAATATATTTTGATTTGGGGCACCAATAAACCAGTAGGGTTCTAAGGGGTGAAGCCCCTAAACCATGAGGGTTCCAAGAGGCACTACTATTGCGGTGGTTCAAGATAATATCCATGGCGAGGTCCAAGAGTCTTGTTGAAAAAAGTTGCACTGAATTATTGAAACTTCGTTGGAAGTTACTTCTATGGAATTGATTTTTAGCAATAACTATTATCAATAGTAAGTTACTATTGATTATCAATGGTAACTAAGATTAGTGACAACTTGATCTAGTAGCGACTCATAGCATAATAAGTTACAATTAAAAGACTAAATTACAAGTTTTGTCCTTTATGTATGTCCCAAATTGCAGGCGTTGTCCTTTAAACCAAAACTTGACAGGCGGTGTCCTTTGTGTTTTCAAAATCTTGCACGTTTTGTCCTTTAGGCCAAACCCAGTTAGATTTGTTAGTTAAATCTGGTATCAAGGGGCTACTTTGTAAAAAAAATTATTCAGGGACTAGTTTCTAAAACATAAAAAGATTATAAAGAAGCCCTATCTCTCTCTCTCTCTCTCTCTATCAGACGTGCTCTCTCTCTCTCTTCTCTCTCTCTCTCAACTCCAACTTTCTCAGATCTGGAGGGTGGCTTTAGCGGTGTTGACGGAATTGGTGGTGGTAGATTAGATTAAAGGTGGGTGCGTGGTTGATGGTGGTTGTTGGCGGCGGTGGAAGTGGATGGTTCCAGATGGTGGAAGATGGGTGGTTGCAGATGGTGGAAGATGGGTGGTTGCAGATGGTGGGTGGTGGCAGGTGGTGCCGTGATCTCGTCGGAGGTTGGCGGATATCGATTTTGTTTAATCGGTTGTTTATCGATTTTGTTGAAGAATTCGATTTTAGGGATTTGGGGATTTTGGGGGGATGTTGGTTGTTGATTTGGAGATGGTGGAGGGTGGTGGTAGGCGGCGGTAGATGATGAAAGGCAATTGTGGTGGTGATGGCGGCGGCGGTAGGTGATGTGGAGTGGCGGTGGCAGGTGGTAGATGGTACAAGTAGGTGGGTGGTGGCAGTTACAGATGGTATGGGGTTCGTGGGTGGTGGTGGTGGTGGTGGTGGTGGTGGTGGTGGTGAGGGTTGTGTGGGGTGTGATCAGACGGCGCCGACGACAAAAACAACAATGGCATCACCCACACCAAGTCGCCTCTTAATGTCAGTCAGTACCTTCTTATTTTCGGTTGCCTTGCATTCTTTTGTGGCTCTCAGCTACATGTAAATTTATTTATACCAATCTGTGTAAATAAGATTGAAAGTGCAAACAAGTTGATTTGGAATTTGATGATTTGATGAACTGTGAATTGATGATTCCATAAGTTGCAGATTATTTGAACTTATATGATATTAGTATACTTAAAATCGATCCAGTTATGCTTGCTCTGTGTATGGTAATTGTTAGATGGTCCCTACATGACAAATGGTTCTTCATCTTTTGGGTGTCATGATTGTTATGTTGGGCGGTTTAAGGTGTGTTTGATGGTGGTGGTAGTGGCGGCGGTGGTGGTGGTGGCGGCGGTGGAGGGTGGTGGTGATGGTGATGAAGGGTGGTGGTGATGGTGGTTAGTAATTTAGTCCCTGAATAATAATAATATTAAGTTTTGTACAATTTAGTCCCTGAATAAATTTTTTTTATAAAATAGCCCCTTGATACCAGATTTAACTAACAAATCTAACTGGGTTTGGCCTAAAGGACAAAACGTGCAAGATTTTGAAAACACAAAGGATACCGCCTGTCAAGTTTTGGTTTAAAGGACAACGCCTGCAATTTGGGACATACATAAAGGACAAAACTTGTAATTTAGTCCAATTAAAAAGTAGAAAATGTCATGAGTGGTAAGTCATTAATGAGCAATAATAACTAAGTTTAGTACTAAAAGTAGAGCGGTTGTTGTAACTTAGGGCAATAGTAACTATCTTGCTATCGATATAGTTTCTACCAAAGTTTCCACTGAAATAACTGATAATAATCATTAGTTATAACAATCTACTCTTTTACGAAGAGTTGCAACAATTTAATCCAATCAATATAATGATCCAACCTATACGTAAAGGTCTGTTTAAGAACTTCGTTTTTTTCATAGAAATACATTTTAATTCTATTTTATCCGGTTGTGGATTTCGTATACGTGATATAGTTTAACCTTGCTAGTGAAACACTCATGGTCCAAAAGTACAGAAATACAAAGCCTAAAAAATTTATCTCATTAATAGCAGTGTTGTAGAAATCGGCCTAGGCTGCCGATTAATCGGCGCCTAGGCACTATCGGCAGATCATCGCCTAAATTTGAGCAGGTCGGTCAAAAAAATCGGTTCAGGTCAAAGTCGTTCAAAATCGGTCAAAGGCGCTGCTAGTCGGTCAAAAGCGGACTAATCGGGCCTAGGTTTTTTGACTCAATAAACCCAAATTTTTAGATCTGTCCCATGGTTTAAAAGGCTATTCACCTTTTATAGCCCAAATTTTAGTTATAACCTACATAACATTTATAGCCGAAACAAAGCACCTTCTTCTCCGATCATATGCCTAAGTAAAAAAAAGAGATAGTAAGTTAGGTTTAATTAAGTTTGGGTATTTTAACATTTAACTCTCTCTATCTTTCACAACTTTACATATGGTTCCCAAACTTATAAATTTGTATATAAAAAGTATAAACTCTTGTTTTTTAAGTTCGTCCCAAAGAAAACATGTCGTTAGAAGTATATCAATATCATCAACCAAGTAAAGAAAAATAATTCATTAAAAAACATTAGATCACGATGAGAAAGTGTGGGAGGAAATTATTCATTCATTTTTTTATATAACTTTTTTCTTATATAAAAGAATATATTTGGTAACTAAATACAAACATACAGAGACAAAAGCAGTTGAAATAATATTATTAAACAAATATAGGTTTTTATTTATTTATTTAATATTCTGAATTTATATATGAGGATTATGAGGAGAGGGTGGGAAGTGGGGTCACAGAATCAGCTGAGGACATTGAAGCCATTCCCCTTGATTAAGTAGTAATATTTTCAAAACAAATGGTTTACACTTAGTTCACTTAACAGATTTAAGTTTTATAGTTTTAATTTTGTAACGCCTTTGGATACAAACACCAAAATTAGTTAATTTTATCAATATAATAACTAAAATACCTTTCCACTTTTTTTTTTAAATTTTATCAATGTAAGATATTTGCGTACTAACACCTAACGTTTTTTAAGTTTAAATCAATTTTACAAAATTTATTTACTTTTTTTTATTTTCATCTTTTTATTATATCTCTTAATTAACATAAAATCTATTTTTTTTATCTTTTTATTAAATTTCTCATTTAACATAAAATCTACTAGTTACAGCAGTATTTTTTTTCTTCATTTACATTTTACTATTTTAAAACTTATACAGTTTCAATCTTTTTAATTAACATGATATTTTTAGTATTTTAATTTCAGGTGGGTATATATGGACATATTAGATGTGAAGCTCTCAAAATATGTCGCGAACTTCCATTAATAGGGTTGATACCCACGCTCGAACTCCATTGATGCAAAATGCCTGATTCTCAAGAGCTCTGGTTTTCTTATGGTGATATATATATTTAATTAATAAGAGAATAATTTAAAATAACTTATATCTCAGTCATTAATATAATAAATATATAAACTGTATAAGTTCTAAAGTAGTAAAATGTAAATGAACAAAAAAAAATACTGGTTTAACTAGTAGATTTTATGTTAAATAAGAAATTTAATAAAAATATGAAAATAAAAAAATAAATAGATTTTATGTTAATTAAGAGATATAATAAAAAAATGAAAATAAAAAAAATTGATTTTGTAAAATTGATTTAAACTTAAATAAAATTATGTGTTAGTACCCAAAGGTGTTACATTGATAAAAAAAATGGAAGGGTATTTTAGTCATCATATTGATAAAATTAACTAATTTTGGTGTTAGTACCCAAATGTGTTACAAAATTGAAACCATAAAACCTAAACCTGTTAAAAAAAGTTAGTACCCAAAGATAAAACTAGTTATAAACCATAGGGTCCATCTGTGTAATTAACTCTAATTTTAGCCTTCACTCTATAATATTCTTATTTAATAAAAAATAATTAGAGAGCAATTAACAATATTTAATGATATTTACTGTTTAAAATTTTATATATGATTAAGCTATTTTTTCTCTTCCACCACTAATTTTTAATTTCAATATTTTTATAATCTTGATCATTTCTTATTTTTGTAATACAATTAATTAATCATGTTAAAAAATAAAGAGTAAATTACGATTTTGTCCCCTGTGGTTATATCACTTTTATCCTTTTAGTCCAAAAAGAAATATTTTGATATCTGAGCCCTTAACGTCCTTTTTTCTAACCCTTTTGACCCCCAACGTCTTTTTTTTAACCCTTTTGGCCCCTAAAAGTAAATGGATAGGGTTAGTGTTAGGAGCCAAAAGGGTTGGTAAAAAGATATTGGGGACTCAAATGTTAAAAGATTCTTTTTGGGCTAAAAGGGTAAAAGTGATATAATCACAGGGGCCAAAATCGTAATTTACTCAAAAATAAAATAATACGTTTGAATATTTAATTAAAATAATTACGATCATATTGATTTTTAAGAAACTAAAACAACACATTGCTTACAGGAAACTAAAACAACAAATTGCTTACAGATTTCAAACTTTTTTTTTCGTAGCTTTTGAAATCAAAAACATTTTATCCATACTTGCAATTGTGATATGTGTGTCTAGTCTTTGTTTTATCTATGTTTTAACATATATCAGGCTTATTAGTTAAGTTACTTGTACTCAGTTACAGATATTATTATACTGACATGCATAGTTGTGATTCTTTTGTATATGTTTATGTATAAAGGGGTATGTTTAAATAAGAAAGCTAAATATTGTGAGAATCGTGAGAACGAGTACGAGTAAAGATACCGCGAGAACTTGATAAAAAACGATTCGAATACCAAAAATTTTTACACTTATCATTATTTTTCGAATACAGTGTTAAAAATTTAATTTACACGTTTAAATTTACGTGAATTCGTAAAGAATGAAAATTTACACGTGTACAAAATCTAATAAGAATTATTTTGAGAGGAGAAATTAATTATTTGATGTTGTAAATTCCTTTTTAATGTTGTATTTTCATTACAATTAATGAGTGTTGTATTAAAAATGGTTTTGATTGGTTTTTTCATTCGTTCTCACGGTTCTCGTAATATTTAGCGTTCTTAAGATAACCCCTATGTATGAATACGATATACTTGTGTTCTAGCTTAAATTTTGTATTGAATATATATGAGACATCTTTGATTCTCCCTCGTAACATTCTAAATAGTAACATTATCATAGTATCATAGCTTATCCATAACTTATAGAATCACAAGTTCAGAACCAATTTTTTATTCAAAAATCAGTACACTGATTAGTTTTAATTGTTAGCAATCTTAAATCAATTTCCTTTTTTTTCACACCGGTTTCTTTGTTTTCCTATCACCAATATCTTAAAAAAGAAGGCATTTGCTTCAAAATTCACTTAGTTGTTCATCTTGAGTCAATGCTAAGATTCACGAACCAATTCAAATTGGTCTTGATTCGTTTTTTCTAAGTCGTACGTCGTTCTTGAATCAATGGTCCTTTTTTTAACGACAAATTTGGATCACTGACGGACCACTGAAGTATCATCGTGCCACCAGCGGAACCACCCGATCATATCCATCTCCACTAGGGATAATGCCTATACACCAATTCAGGGGGAAACCCAATAAATATAAATATGGAAAAAAACCCCTTTTGTGGGAATCGAACCCAAGACCTTTTGATCCCAAAGCTTTATCTCACCGCAAGATGCCACTAGGCTATAAAGCCATGGGCTAAAGCTGAATCAATGGTCCTGATTTTGTCTTAAATCAATGTGCCCAAAGAGTACGCTATATAATTGCAAATTACAAATGTGACCGGTAGTAACTGAAAGTAACTAATAACAAATCAATTTAAAAAGTATGAGAAGTGAATGTAGTTGATCCCATGTTTGACAGGGTTCTCTTAATTCGTTATATATTCACGTCTTTTTTCATGATACAAGCAACAAATCAGATCATTAAATTTGCCTGAATCACACAATTAATTCCAATATGTCTAGTAGAACTTAGCAACAAAATGATCAAATCCTTTAGTAAGACTCATGACGTAGACGATGCCAAAATACTATCTTATCGTAGCAACAAAGTAAGGGTCTCGTAAAGAAGGATAAGGCAAATAATATGCTATAGAAGACACTGAGAAAAAGAAATGTGTGTGCAAACAAAAAACTGACCTTCTGGTCTCACAATTCTGTCGGAAATTCCTATTAAGTTTTGAACTTTTAGTAATACTATATAGGGGTAAGATCAAATAAAAATAGTATTTTGCTTAAGTAGGATGAGAAGTAATCTTAACTATTCATTTTTCAAATCAGTGGTTAAGATGAAAGTGTAGGAGAAAGGAGAAGTGCAAGGGTATCTTGGAAAATCCTATTTATTGACTTTCTCTCTCCACATGCAAGGCACATGCATATTCCACCCCCATTTTTTAAACGTTCATAACTTTTTATACGACATTATTTTTTCATAAAAAATTCACCGTAAAATCGAGCGTCTTTTTATCTTTAATTTGAGTACCATATTGCTATATAAAATATGAAGGCTAAAAACCCACTAAAATGTGTTGTATTTCTATGTTGTATAACATTTTTTTGTGCTGGATTTTTGTACTATATTTTTATGCTAAATTTTTTGTACTGAATTTTTTTGTCTTAAATTTTTTTTCTCAATTTTTTGTGCTGAATTTTTTTGTACTACATTTTTTTGCTGAATTTTTTCGTGCTATATTTTTTTGTACTAGATTTTTACATTTTTTTTGCTATATTTTTTTGTACTATATTTTTTGTGCTAAATTTTTTTGTACTAATTTTTTTGTTGTTGTGTTTTTAAAAAAACAAAAGGGGTGGCACATGTCATTTTCACTCATATTTAAAAGGACCAAAATGTCCCTCATTCCTACTTATTAGGAGTGTCACATGTCATCATCACAATCCTTGTTAGGCTACTTAGCCAAAATCCACTTTTTAGTGGATCCTTCCCCATACTATATATATATATATATATATATATATATATATATATATATATATATATATATATATATATATATATACTAGGTGTAGTACCCGTGTAACCACACGGGTATGTTTAGTAATGATCGAAATCAAATACTAAAAAACAGATTATAATATATCATTTAAATTTTGGTCTTTCTTTCTATATCTTTATAAAGTAATGTTGAAGACAGTATGTGTGACCACACGGGTAGTTTTAATAACCATCGAAATAGATTATAATACATCATTTAAATTGTTTGTATTTAGTTCATGTTTGATATAGAAATTAGCTAACTAACTCAAAATTTCTTGTCTAAACTGAAAGCATGACCTAATTTTATATTGTCTAATAATTAAAGACTGACCTAATTCAAATAACCAAATGTTATTAAACAGTTCAATAAAACCCCTTATATTTGATCCAATTAAGCTTACTAATGGATTAGATTTTGTAGGCCCGTTAAAACCCTTCTATCAAATATGGATTCGATTTGTTAAAGACATGTATGAAATGTCCTTAATACCCTTATCCCTTAATATCCCTTAATATTCCTTAATACCCTTATCCCTTAATACCCGTAACATAGGCAGATTTACATCAGATTATAATATATCATTTAAATTTTGGTCTTTAGTTCTATTTATACTATATTAGACCATGTTTTATAGATAAGTATTATTTTAGTTTAATCTTTTCTAATTAATTTATATATAATCCTCCTATAAATATTATTTAGTTTAATTTCTTATGGATAATTATTTTTTAGTTTATCTCCTTGTCATCATCACACTTCTCCAAAAATGCAACTTGACTGTTATAAGTTGTATGAAATGACTAACATCATCACCGATCATTATCATCATCACACTTCTCCAAAAATCTCCAAATATCTCTCTCAACTCTCAACAGTCAACACAGATCTTCATCATCTTCATCCAGCTTCATCATCTTCATCCATCTTCATCTTGAAAACAGAGGTTTGAATCATCATCTTATCTATATATATATTTGATATTTGTGATGTTTTTGTAAAAAACAGAGGGTTGATTTGGGTATTTTGTTTTAGTTTTTGATAATGATAATCTGAATGCCGCATGATGATGATGATGATGATAATCAGTTTTTTGTGAATGTTTTTTTGAAAAAACAGAGGGTTGATTTGGGTATTTAGGTTTCAGTTTTTGATAATGATAATCTGAATGCCGCATGATGATGATGATGATAATCAGTTATTTGTGAATCAGTTTTTGATAATCAGATTTTTATAATCAGTTCTTTGATAATCAGTTTTTGATAATCAGTTCTTTGATAATCTGAATGCCGTATGATGATGATAATCACTTATTTGTGAATGGGTTGATTTGGGTATTTTGCTTTCAGTTTTTCAGGTTTGTTTGTTCTGTTTTGGTTCTGTTTTGTTTTGTTCTGTTTGTTTGTTTTGTTTTTGTTCTGCTTTGTTATGTTTGTTTGTTTTGCTTTGAAAAAACAGAGGGTTGATTTGTTTTGCTTTGTTCAGGTTTGTTTGTGAAGTTTTTTGTGAAAATTTTGTACAGAATGGCTGTGGATGTAAAGATACGCAAAACACCAACTACGAAGGCGAGAACACTTGACAACCTCCTAGAAGATAGTACGGTGCACATAAGGAAGTGATTGATCAAAACGATCAATTGCATATGAATGAATACAACCCCAGTGGTATATATGTAATTAGCTAGCTCTGGAATTTCAAGGAAAATCTAAGAGCTACACTGGCGTTATATTCATTCATATGAATGAATATAACCCAAGTGGCAGATATGTAATTAGCTACACTGGGGTTATATTCATTCATATCTGCTACATTCTGAAGTGCACCGTCAGTAAAGATCCACAATTGCTTGTGGTGGTATGACGTTTTGTCTCTGTATTGTATGTTATAGTCTTTTGTTATCTAGTCTGTAAGTTCCGTCAAGTCTACGAAGTTGGTATGACGTTTTGTCTCTGTATTGTATGTATTAAAACTTTACATTTAATATACAATTTAGGCTTTAATAATTTGTTATAATTTGTTATAAAATATATTAACAATGCCAATACAACTTTCATCAACAACTCTCCTTAAATATCAGGTTATGTGAATGATATGAGAGAACCAACTGGATCAACTTTTTCTGTAATAAGCAACTCTTCTGGAAGATGTCCTCCTTTCATCAGTTACAATAGATAAATCAACATTCAATGAATGATTAATAGTTATAAGAAAACTCTATAGAGAATACAGTTTGTAATATTTGTTAATGGGCTGCTCTCAAAGTTATGATTTGACGATTCAAGTTGTGTGACCATTGAAGATACAAACAATGATAGATTGGTGAATTATTAAGGTGTTGTTAAAAAACTGTATTGAAAACACTTTTGGCTTAAAACATTGGTTTCAAACACTGTCCTTAAATCAACAGTAGTTTCAAACAGTGTTAGCCCAAAAATGGTTTCAAAACATATCATTAACAACACTATTTTAACCGAACAGTGACAAACTAAACTACTGCTTCTTCTTTCCATTGTTGCATGTCAAGCACTGATGTTTGACATTCAGTGGTTTCCTCAAAGTTGATCAGTCCTTGGGTGGGCACTACTTTAATCAACAGCAGTACTTATATAGCATCAGTAGATTGAACCAGCAGTGTTTAATCCTTAACAGTCTTCAGGGCTTCATCAGCAGTTTGAAGGACAACAACTGTTGTATAGAGACAGTGGATAGAGGACATCAGATGTTATAAACACTTTCAAGGGGAAAGCCTGGTGTAAACTACTGCTTATGATGAATGATTAATAGTAATAAGAAAACTCTATACACCATACAGTTACTGAATTTAGGCACAAGTTATCAAATCCACCTGAGAAGGTTTCCACGACAGCGCCAAAAAATATCATTAACAACACTATTTTGGCCGAACAGTGGTTTCAAACACTGCTAACCTTAACCACTGATTCTATACAATATAAGTGACAAACTAAACTATTGCTTCTTCCTTCCATTGTTGCATGTCAAGCACTGATGTTTGACATTCAGTGGTTTCCTCAAAGTTGATCAGTCCTTGAGTGGGCACTACTTTAATCAACAGCGGTACTTAGATAGTATCAGTAGATTGAACCAGCAGTGTTTAATCCTTAACAGTCTTCAGGGCTTCATCAGCAGTTTGAAGGACAGCAACTGTTGTATAGAGACAGTGGATAGAGGACATCAGATGTTATAAACACTTTCAAGGGGAAAGCCTGGTGTAAACTACTGCTTATGATGAATGATTAATAGTAATAAGAAAACTCTATACACCATACAGAAACTGAATTTAGGCACAAGTTATCAAATCCACCTGAGAAGGTTTCCACGACAGCGCCAAAAAATATCATTTACAACACTATTTTAACCGAACAGTGGTTTCAAACACTGCTAACCTTAACCACTGATTCTATACAATATAAGTGACAAACTAAACTACTGCTTCTTCCTTCCATTGTTGCATGTCAAGCACTGATGTTTGACACCCAGTGGTTTCTTCAAAGTTGATCAGTCCTTAAGTGGGCAGTACTTTAATCAACAACAGTACTTAGATAGCATCAGTAGATTGAACCATCAGTGTTTAATCCTTAACAGTCTTCAGGACTTCATCAGCAGTTTGAAGGACAACAACTGTTGTATAGAGACAGTGGATAGAGGACATCAGATGTTATAAACACTTTCAAGGGGAAAGCCTGGTGTAAACTACTGCTTATGATAAATCCACTGTGGTGAACCAATTTTGGCTTTAATTATATGTTCCTCTGATAGGGTTCAATCCCAATACTCTTTAGATTATTTTTCAGTACTGTAAAACTTATCAAAGTTTGAATTTTCTTCATTCATTCAATAATAAACCATAGTATTACAAAATTATGATTTTGAAAAATAATAAAAATTAAACATTACAATTAACACTTCCTATAATATCTCGTTCTCTCGCCTTCTTCCATCCAATTTCATTTTTTGTTTTAATTTGCAGATCAGCTAGCATATCACAGGTCTTCTGATCCTGTTTCAGCAAATTTGTGATAAACTCTTCCGCTTTTTCTTTAAATTCTGTTGGAGTAGAAGAGGCAACTTCATCCAGCAGTGCAATGCTACTCCAGGTTTGCTTATAATATTTATCACTAACCATACCAACTTTTTTGTTGAGTTCTTCAGCGTTTCTCTGTTCTTGGAGTGACCATGTTGAAAATTCGATTTTAAGATCAGTAGTATCCGACCAGTGGTAGAAGGTTTTCCTTGCCATTTAGGAAGAATGTGAGTGTTTTTGGACGGTTTGCTTTAGGATGAACGTTTTTTTAAATTGAAGTGTTGATGTTTTCAAGTAAACTAATAATGATCATTTATAGTGTTTAAAATGTTTGATAGGATAACTGAAGAGACGTCTCCTAATTATGATAACCTTTTTTTGAAGGTTTCAATTTTGTTCTTTGGTTTTCTAGATATTTAATTTTACTTGTTTTCCCATGAAAACTCATTTTTCAAAGGTTTTGCATTAAAATGTTTGATAGGGTGACTGAACAGGCATCTCCCATATAAACGTTTTTTACTGTTAAATCATTAAATGTACATGGTTTTTAAGTATAAATGTTTATTTAATGATTGCATTTAAATCTGACCTTTGGCCTGTTTACATATATTCTATATAATAGCATTGCTAATAAAAAGTTTTTTCATCAAAACAGATTCATTCAGTGAAACAGAAGAGCAACTATTATTATTTTGCCTTAATTCTTATAAATATACTAAAATGGAGTCATATACTTCTGCAAAATCTGACGATTTCAAGCAACGTTTTATAAAACAAATCGAAGACCAAGTTTTGGCTGATAGGTATACTCTTCAAGAGTTGAAGAGGTGTTTTAACGGTCTGGAAGTTGGTCTGCTGACAAGAGACCAGGTTTAGAGGGACTTGAGGGCGATGCCGACTACTTCCGTTCGTGACCTGTGTGTTGCGAGTAATATAGAATGTGGAGAAAGAGACATGGAGTTCATGAGAAAGATCAATGAGATACATCGAGAGGTTCAGCGCTCCATGGAGTTGAAGTTAAAGTTTCTTGATTCTTGTTATTAGAGTTAGACGTGTCTGATTAGTTTTCTTTTTTGTATGTAATTGCTACTTTCTTAATACTTCATATTTTAATCGTATTAATTTGTCAGCAATTTTTACATTCCACTGCTTCATTCCAAGCAGGGCTTTGCTCTTTAGCAGCACTTGAGTTAGGACAGTAGATTAAGTAGCAGCACCTTGTCTTCAGCAGTTGTTGTACACAAGCAGTACTTAATGGACAGTAGTTGTAGTATACAAACAATGAATGAGGGCCATAAGATGTTATAACCACTTTCAAGGGGATAGTCTAATGCAAACAGCTGCTTATGATGAATCCACTGATGTGAACCAGTTTTGGCTCTTATTATCTGTTCCTCTGATAGGGTTCAATCCCAACAAAAGAGGCGTGTACAAAAGAGGCGCATCAAATTCAGATTATAATATATCATTTAAATTGTGGTCTTTAGTTCTATATCTTTATAAAATAATGTTAAATACAGTATGTATTAGTATTATAATAATCATAATGATAAAAGTTTTTGTCTATGTAAACTATCATGTGAACAAATATTTGATGAATTAACATTCGCACAAACTTTCATTAAAAGCAGTCTTATTTGGCCCAAACAAAACTTGTTCTTAGTTAAGTGTAACAAACGGATTTTCTTTAGTGGATAAGATCAAAATACATCTAACATTCTATAAAAAAACATCATTAACAACACTATCTCGATGGTTAATAAAAATATTATGATATTGAAAAATAAGATGGTGGTACCTCTTCTTCTAATTTGAAAACTTTAATATTGAAATGCTGATGAAATTGTTCTTTTGCATAATTAATATAAAACTGATATATTAGCCATAACATAAGAGCAAATACACCCCAAATAGAACAAAAGCAACAAACAAACTACACAGAAGCCTATACAAAATCCAAGTTTTACAAAATTGTTCCAGCTATCTAAGGTGAGATCCGCAATTTTTCTCCTTTTAACCATCCACCGGTATGATTTCATTCTGCCTTTATACTTTCCAGGAGATGTGTTGATGTATCCATATACTTTAGTTCAAAAACCCTCTCGTCTCGGTTCTTCCAATAAAGCTCTAAAAACATTTCATAAATTCAGCCAATTTCACTACATACAAATAGAAAAAAACGTAAATGGAAAGAACTACATTGATATGAAACCACCAAATCACAAAACCACTTTATTACCCTTCGCTTCCACACTTTCAACACATCCAAACACTTTCAACACACATCCAAACAGTGGTTTCAACCACTGTTTTAACCCAACAATGGTTTCAAACCTCCGTTTTAACCGAACAGTAGTTTCAAGCAGTGGTTTGAACAAATATTATTTAAATTTTTAAACTCAACTAAAACAAATTAATAACGTTAAAAATTACGATCATTAATATACCTTCATGATGATTGCATACGCATGATTTTTCTTTGCGTTGTGGCATTCATCAAATATTAACACCTTGATAATATCCAACGTTAAGAATCTATGCCTCAATGCATTCCTTAAAATGTCAGGGGTCATGACCTATAGCTGTAAGAATGATGTATAACATATACGTGTGTTCAGTTTAAATTGAAAAATAAAAACTACATGATACAACAAAGGTAAAGAGTAACACAATAAAAGTTTATTACTCAAGACTGCATTTGTCTGCCTCAGGGGTACTTTACGTATTTGATCATTAGTCAAAATTCTGATGAGATTGTATGCGGTCAACAAAAAAGTCAAATGTTGACTTGTCATACCTGATTCTGATATCGTTGTTTCTTCCAATCAGCAGCATTCCAAAAATCAACACCTTTTTCACCCCAATACTCCTCCACTTTCAAATCAAGGTGCTTTCTCACATACTCCGCTTGCTAATAAGACAGACAAAGCTTCCATTAGTATGCTTTAACCACATGTTGAAAACATGTTCAAGAAACAACTATGTCAACCGACATACCTGTTTGACCAATACAACAGTGGGTACCAACTACCAAGAACACATCAATACACGGGGAGGGTTTTTTCAGCAGATAAGCGTAGTGACATAAAAGCATAATCGCGATCAACGTCTTGCCTGATCCCGTCTCCAAGAACACTATAGTGTTCTCCTTAATTGCCTGAGCTAATGCTTCTATCTGATAACTGCTATATTAGCCATAACATAAGAACAAATACACCCCAAATAGAACAAAAACAACAAACAAACTACAGAGAAGCCTATACAAAATCCAAGTTTTACAAATTGTTCCAGCTATCTAAGGTGAGATCCGCAATTTTTCTCCTTTTAACCATCCACCGGTATGATTTCATTCTGCCTTTATACTTTCCAGGAGATGTGTTGATGTATCCATATACTTTAGTTCAAAAACCCTCTCGTCTCGGTTCTTCCAATAAAGCTCTAAAAACATTTCATAAATTCAGCCAATTTCACTACATACAAATAGAAAAAAACATAAATGGAAAGAACTACATTGATATGAAACCACCAAATCACAAAACCACTTTATTACCCTTCGCTTCCACACTTTCAACACATACAAACACTTTCAACACACATCCAAACAGTGGTTCCAACCACTGTTTTAACCCAACAATGGTTTCAAACCTCCGTTTTAACCGAACAGTAGTTTCAAGCAGTGGTTTGAACAAAACAGTGGTTTGAACCACCGTTTTAACCCCAACAGTGGTTTCAACCACCGTTTTAACCCAACACTGGTTTCAACCACCGTTTTAACCCAACAGTGGTTTCAACCACTATTTTCTACACAAAACACTGTTTAACCCAACAGTCGTTTGAAACGTCTATTTTATATTCTAACATCTGTTCACAACAAACAGAGGTTTCAAACATAAAACAGACCTTTGCCAAATACATGTTTCACAACAAACTTAATTTATACTATCTATTACCTAAACCGCTTTTCTGAACCACAAGTGATGATTGCATAAGGATCCAACATTCCATTCAGATTAGCACCAATAAGATTCTTCGCTGCTAACAGTTCCATTGAGATTAGCATAAGGATCCAACATTTCATTCGATTCGATTAAACCAAAACTCGTCCGATGAAACAGGTGCCCACTTCATCCATCCATCTCTACACAAAATTCAATCCCTAAACTAAATAATAAAAATGAAGATGTTATCATCCCATGAAATTAATTTGAACCAAGAATATGTGAGAGCACATACCTTGGTTTACCAAAACTTTTGGTTCACATTAATAAACTTAATTAAAAATCAAAATCCGTTCAATCAGTCGATTATTAGGCACAAATTATCACAAGTTCAAATCATAAACATAAAGCACAATCGGTTTAACAATTGTGAATACAATAAATAATTTTATTTCAACCCGCAAACCTTTGCAAAACTCACCTACATCAACAACTACTGCTACTGCTGCTGAATCAACAACTGCTGCTGCTGAACCTCACAAATTCAATCTTCATATAATTTCAATCAGTCGATTATTAACTGAACCTCACAAATTCAATCTTCATATTCATGCATCAACAACTACTGCTGCTGAATTTGCCGTTGATTCGGCTGCAACACAACTGGAGCTAGAAACCCAACTGTCTCTTTCTTCTCTATTCATGGTGAAGTTGCAAAACATTTATATTTTCAGAGGATCACGCTCAGATTAGGAGGTCGGTGACATTGTCGAGGGTTGTCAGGAAATGCTATCACTTTGCATTTCCTGACAACCTCGACAACGTCACCGACCCCTCCAAGTTTTCCACCAAAACACTCTCACTGGTTGCTTATTCAACAAAGTTACATACAGCCTCAAAAACTTGGATTTCTTACAGTTACATCGCTTGCAAGCCTCCACCTCTCCAGCAGTTTCCGCTCTACGCCTATAAAATTCAACCAAAACGTTAATAACCATTACGCTTAGCATATTGAAACGTTATACACCGACACTATAATGATCTATATATCTATATATAAAAATGAAACTCATACCTGAAAGTCTTTCTTCTTGCCACCAGACCTTTCTCCGATAACGTTGTCATCAATTCTAACTTCACCTTTATAAGCAAGAACATATCTTCCTTTATAATAACTAATAACTAATAACTCTTAAGTTGGTTCTAATACCTGAAACTCTTTCTTCTTCTACCACAGATACATACTGATGACACGGAAATCCCCATTACCTAAATTAACAATCAACTTGTTACTCACAACCATAGTAATTAGTAATTTCAATAAAAAAAACTCGTTCATCACCATTTGTAAGATCGGGGTATTCCTATTTTTTAACTTTGTATAAGATTATACTGCACAAATATCAGCTCATAAAACTCTGCCAAACATAAATGCTTTTTAACCTAGTGAAATTAGCTCATAATACTCTGCCAAACATAAATGCTTTTTATCCCCTAGGTTATTAATGATATATGTTTGTTTATGGGCTCATAATCTACACATCGAGGGTCAGGTAACGATTAACAACAGGTCATACAAATACAATAATATTCAAATCGATGGTAAATATGATGAATAAACAGTACATGAGGGTCAAGATTCGGTGTAATATTCAACTACCTGTGCCCTGATGACTCTAAAAACCCTAATATGGTTCCAGTAAATAAAAAGTAAGAAATCAAAAGAAAAGGCAAGAAAACCAAGATTGAATGTTACCAAAGAGATGGAATTGTACCTTTGTGATGAAGATTTCGTAAGGCTGAAGGACGGCAGACAGAATTAGGGCAGAAGATTTCGATATGAAGAAGAAATTGAAATTGTCGCAACCCCCGATCCCTGATCCCCGGGAACGGGCGGGCGCGAGCTCAGAGTTTGGTGGTATCAGTTGTTTAAATATTGCAGCGGAATTTACATCAGGACCGTAGTTAGGAAATGTTTATCAGAGTAAAACCACCATATTTCATATTAATAATCACATGGGCAAAACCCAAGTTTCTTATTACAATACATTTATAGGGATAAACCCTATTTTATTGAATTTAAAACATCGTTTATTAGGTAACTTTTATAGCCACATTTTTTCCAAGCCTTCAGTGCTCTCCAGCTGGCTTTTTACAAATTCGCTGTCACATTGGGTTACCTAAAACGCGTTTTAAAAACATTTGTCAGTCAGAAATACTGGTGAGTGAATCCCGGTTTAATCAAGAAACATTTTATCAATTAAAACAGTATTGAGAGCGATCACATTGTTTATGTCTACACAATTACTCCATTTGGTACTATCAATCCACTGACTTGTGGGTCATATTACACATTGGCTAACTCATTGTCCAATATTAACGTACTGTCAACCTTGACTTACTACTCACAGTGTAGTAAATTTTGTATACAAAACCCCAACATACCGGCAGTAATTGAAGAACTACAAAGACTCAATCACCGCTTAATTTCATTGTAAAACATTTTAGGTTTTGTAAAACATTACAAAAAGGTTAGCAAAAAGAGGATAAACTCACATTGCTATCTTAGGCTTCTCGTAAGGGTTTCCTGGATATAATCTATAATTTATACAAAAGTACATTGATTAGTATCATAACCCTTTGAAATTATTAATGATACCCTCCCCGAGACGGCATTCCAACAACTACGTCGGGCAGAACCACGACAGTTGTTACGGAATCCTAAACCAATCGGGCAGCGTAACTATTACGAAACTGGGGTTATAATACTTACAACGGAGCAGAACCTCGCTAATTAGGGGTATAATACTCAACTATAATGCCTCTTCTACAGAAATTGAGATTTAGAATTGAAATGTGAGTGACGGAAAACGAAAACTGATGCCTTCTATTTATAGTTCTGATATACGACTCTCTCGCGGCCCGCGTAAAGCACAGGCCAGGGTTACGCGGCCCGCGTCAACCCTGGTCAACAGGATAGCTTGGCTGAGTCGATGTGTAGGTCCGCCACGATGTTGACACGTGTCAGCACCGAATGTCTCCGCGTTTCATGATCTCTCGCGGCCCGTGTTAACTTGCAAGGACTCTTACGCGGCCCGCTTTAACTAAAGAAATCAGCGGAGTCAATTCTAGTCTTGATACCGCCCGCGTAAAATCATGGGGTGGGTCTACGCGGCCCGCCTCAGCTTGACTTTTATTGTTTTTAATTTATTTTATATGTTATAACCTATTTCGGGCTCGGTTTTCACATACGAGGTGTAATATAAAACATATAAGGGTATTTTAAGATATAATAGGGTGTCGGAAATATTATAAGGGTGTTGGTTTTACCGAGGGTTGTTACATTCTCCCCACCTTGTTTTTAGAGCTCGTCCTCGAGATCTACTGAAACAAATGCGGGTATTTTCTTTGCATTTCTGATTCAAGCTCCCATGTGTACTCAGGTCCTCTTTTGGAGTCCCACTTTACTTTGACTAGAACTAGTCTCTTGTGTTTGAGATTCTTGACTTTTCTGTCTTCAATCTGTAGAGGTCTTTCTACAAACTTAAGTTGTTCATTTACCTCTATATCCTTAAGAGGTACTATCAATGATTCATCAGTTAAACACTTCTTGAGATTAGATACATGAAACACGTCATGTATTCCTGCCATTTCCTCTGGCAGTTGTAGCTGATAGGCTACAGGTCCTATTCTTCTAATAATCTTAAAAGATCCAACATACCTGGGACTTAGCTTTCCCCGTTTAATGAATCTTACTATTCCTTTCCAAGGAGAGACTTTCAATAATACTTTATCTCCTACCTGAAATTCCAATGGTTTGCGTCGGTTATTGGCATAACTCTTTTGTCGATCACATGCTGCTTTCAGTCGTTCCTTGACTTGAATAATCTTGTCGGTGGTTTCTTGCACTATCTCAGGTCCAGATAGTTGCTTTTCCCCAATTTCTGCCCAACAGACTGGGGTTCGACATTTTCGTCCGTAAAGTGCTTCGAATGGTGCAGCATTGATACTTGTGTGATAACTATTATTGTAGGAAAATTCTATTAAAGGTAAGTGATCATCCCAATTACCTCCGAAATCGATTACACAAGCTCTAAGCATATCTTCCATTGTCTGAATTGTCCTTTCGCTTTGTCCATCCGTTTGAGGATGATAAGCCGTACTTAGCTTTAACTTGGTTCCCATTGCTTTTTGGAAACTTGACCAAAAATGAGATGTAAAGCGGCTATCCCTATCAGAAACAATTGATAAAGGAATACCATGTAAAGAAACAATTTCATTTACATACAATTTAGATAATTGTTCCATACTAATTGTTTCCTTCATTGGTAGAAAATGAGCTGACTTGGTTAGTCTATCTACAATCACCCAGATTGTATCATTTCCTTTCCTAGTTTTGGGTAATTTAGTAACAAAATCCATTGTTATTAATTCCCATTTCCAAACTGGCATTTCTAATTGCTGTAACAAACCTGAGGGTTTCTGGTGTTCAGCCTTAACTTGTGAGCAAGTTAAACATTTAGAAACATAAGCTGCTATGTCTTTCTTCATTCCTATCCACCAGAAATTTTTCCTTAAATCCTGATACATTTTATCACTTCCTGGATGCATCGTATATTTAGACTTATGGGCTTCTTCTAATATACGATGACGTAGGTTTCCTAATTTAGGTATCCATATTCTCTTTTCATGGAATCTCCAAATTCCATCTGTTCCTTGTTCCAGTTCTTTTAGCATACCTTTTAATTTTTCAGTATCATTCTTGATTACTGATTCTTGTGCTTCTCTTATCTGATCATTTAAATCTACTTGCAGATTTAATTTAAAAGAACGTACCTTTCTTGACTTTTCATGATACTTTCGACTTAAAGCATCTGCCACTACATTTGCTTTTCCTTCATGATACTGGATATCACAATCATAATCACTAAGCATCTCCATCCAGCGTCTTTGTCTCATATTCAACTCATTTTGTTTGAAGATATACCTTAAACTCTTATGATCAGTGAATATGGTAAACTTACTACCATAAAGGTAATGTCTCCAAATCTTAAGAGAAAAAATTATAGCTCCTAGTTCTAGATCATGGGTTGAATAATTCTCTTCATGATTCTTAAGTTGTCTAGATGCGTAAGCTATAACCTTTTGGCGTTGCATCAACACACATCCATAACCTAATTTAGAAGCATCACAGTAGACTACAAAGTCTTTAGTTCCTTCTGGTAATGCTAATATAGGTGTATGAGTTAATCTTTGCTTAAGGATTCTAAAGGCTTCTTCTTGTTTTACTCCCCATTCAAACTTAACAGATTTACAGGTTAGCTTAGTTAAGGGAATGGCTATTCTAGAGAAATCTTGAATAAATCTTCTATAATAACTGGCCAATCCTAAGAAACTTCTAACCTCGGTTGGTGATTCAGGGGTTTTCCATTTAGTAATTGCCTCAATTTTTGTTGGATCTACATGAATTCCTTCATGGTTAACTAAATGTCCAAGGAATTGTACCTGTTCTAACCAAAACTCGCACTTAGAAAATTTAGCGTAAAGCTTTTCCTTTCTTAATAGACTTAAAAGTGCGTGCAAATGCTTTGCATGATCCTCTTTACTCTTAGAGTAAATTAGAATATCATCTATAAATACAATTATGAATTTATCCAAATATGGCTTACATATTCGGTTCATCATGTCCATAAATGCAGCTGGGGCATTGGTTAAACCAAATAGCATGACAGTAAATTCATAATGACCATACCTTGTTCTAAATGTGGTCTTAGGAATGTCCTCTTCCTGTACCTTTAATTGATGATATCCTGACCTTAAATCAATTTTAGAGAAAAATCGAGCTCCTTGTAGTTGATCAAACAGATCATCAATTCTCGGTAATGGGTACCGATTCTTAATCGTGACTTTGTTTAATTCACGGTAGTCAATGCACATACGCATTGATCCGTCTTTCTTTTTAACGAACAGTATCGGCGCTCCCCATGGCGACGAACTTGGCTGTATAAATCCTTTTTCTAACAATTCATCTAATTGTTTCTTCAATTCTTGCATTTCTGCAGGTGCCAAACGATAAGGTGCTTAGGCAATTGGTGATGTTCCTTGTAGCAGGTGAATTCTGAATTCAACTTCTCTATTCGGAGGTTGCCCTGGCAATTCTTCTGGAAAGATATCTGAAAACTGTGACACTACTGGAATGTCTTTTAGTTCTTTTCCTTTAGTGTTAGTGATTATGGAAATCAAATACACTATAGAACCTTTTCTTATACAACTTGCAATTTTCATCACAGATATGAATTTTGTGGATCTAGAGGGCTTATCTCCTTTAATTGTGATCATTTTACCTTTTGGTGAATTTACTTGAATTAACTTTTGATCACATAAAATATTGGCTTTATTGGCTATTAACCAATCCATTCCTAAAACAATATCGAATCCTGCCAGATTCATGGGATATAGGTTTGTTATAAACATTTGGTTAAAAATTTCTATTCTTGCTCCCTGCAAGATTTCAGAAATCCTAATAGTTTCTCCATTAGATGTTTCTACTAGACATTCTTGTGGTAGTTTAGTTAATGACTGATTTAGAATTTTGCAAAACGAAGTATTGATAAAACTTTGGTTTGCACCAGAGTCAAATAATACTTTAGCAAATATATCATTAACTAAAAACGTACCAGCTATAACATCTGGGATCATCTTGGCTTCTTTTGTAGTCAGAACAAATGCTCTCGCATTTTTAGTATTCTTGTTGTTTGCAGCTGGGGCCAATTTCGGATAGTTTGGCCTGATATGACCTTTTTCTCCACAGTTGTAGCATAATCCATTACTGGATTTCCTCTTGCAATTTTCTTCCTTGTGTCCTGGCATCTTGCAATAATTGCAGAGAGTGGAACATTTTCCCGAATGCTTTTTCTTGCAGACCTTGCAGTATGGTGCAGAAGTGGAACCTACATTTCTTCCACGGTTAGAATTTCCAGAACGAAATTCTTGTGTGAGCTTTTGGGTTAGGTTCCTTCTTTGATCCTCTTCTCGAGTACGGACTAATTCATCTGTCAAGGTATTTGCTAGTTCTACAGCTTCTTCTATGGTTTGAGGTCTAGCTGCCTTGACTACATGTCTTATCTCCCCAATTAATCCCCAAATATAACGAGAAATTAACATTGGTTCTGGTGAAGCAATGGTCGGCACTATTCTAGCATATTCAAAGAATATCTTAGTATATCCATTACTATCCACACCAGTCATTCTAAGGTTTATGAATTTGTTTGCTATTTGTTCCTTCTCATTGGGTGGGCAGAATTTCCTTTCTACCTTGTTCTTAAATTCTTCCCAGTCCATATAATAGGTTTGATCACTTCCTCTTGTCTGAAGGATAGTGTTCCACCATTCTAGTGCTGCATTCTTAAACAAGTTAGAAGCAAACAATATCCTATCTTCTTCAGCACACTTGCTTATCCTTAAGACTGCCTCAGTCTTCTTTATCCAGCGTACGGTTGCAATAGCCCCTTCGTTGCCCGAGAATTCCATTGGTTTACAAGACCAGAATTCTTTATAAGAACAACCATAAGGCATGGTTCTTCTTCTTTTAGGAATAGGCAATTGAAGTACAGGTCCAATGTTCACGCTGTTTTCTGGTTCAACTGGTCGCTTACTGCTATGCTTACTTTTATTATCAGCATCTTTAACAGTTTGAAGAATAAATGGCATTGCATCTATAATTCCCTGTGCTACTATGTGTTGGATAGCACTATTATCCACTTGGCTTCTATTGTTATTGATGCTTGGATTTTCATTAACCACGTTAATGTTACTCTGGTTATCATTATTCAGATTTCCTTGATTTCCTTCGTCGGCCATCTGAATTTTAAACAATTACCCCATATTAATATCACAAATAATATCTTAATATAGTTAATCACATGACACGCAATCTAGCCAAAAACGTCGATCATTGCGACTATACTCTTTTCATATACTATGCGTCTATTACACACTAGTACTGAAATAAAAATTACAATACCAACAGAAAGAAAATTACACTAATAGTACTATACATCCATACACACATATTTTATTTTCTTTTTATTTTATTATATTCCTATTACTACCATCGTTTCACCATCTCATTCACGGATATGGATTTATCCAGAAATCCATATTACGTTCATCGTATTTCCATACGAGTCGTTCTCCCACCTGACGCATTCTCTCACTGCTTTCTAAAATTTCCTCCCTGAAAGTCCTAAGTTCTTGCACGTTTTCTGCACTCATTGGGGGTGCAGGTTCTCGGACTGGGTTTGGAATCTGGGGTGCGGTTTCCTGATATGGGGGTGACAGTTCCTGAAATTGGTAAGGATCCTCTAAAATCTCCCTAATATAGTTATCATGGTAATAGGGATCTAAAGGATCCATACCTGGGTAGGATTCTATGTTCTGTATGGGTGGATATTCCTGGATAGGGTAACGTTGCACAAAATCCCTATTGTCGTCCCAACAGGGGTCGTAATTTGGGTCTAGGGGGTTTGGTGCAGGTATCCTAGGAATTTCTTCTGGATTAAAGTCATGCATCTCCACTTGGTTATCAGGAATTTCTATCTCCATAGGTTGTTCTGGGTTTTGTAGTTGTGGGGCTACTAATTGTTCCAGACTTGGGTCAGCAGCAGTTGTAGCTAGGATATGAAAATTGGCTAGGCTTCTATTAAGCATATCCTGCGTATTGGCATCTGTTCTACGCTTAGAAGCTGCTAGAACTCTTTGCTGTTGCAATTTTCGCATTCTCTTCCTACGAGCAAAAGCTTCCTTACTGAACCATCCTCGTTTCTTATGAGGGAATGGCTATTCTGACTTAGCTCTAAAAGCAAACATTCCTTCTTCCTGATCAGCAGAATACCCAGAAAGGGCAGGCTGTGATGAGGTACCTTTACTCTTAGGTGAATCAGACAACTGACGATTCATGTCTGATGGTCCTTGATCATTCATTCTGTAAACTATCAAATAGTAAAATAACACATAACCAATAATTACAGTTATGCACGTATTTCCATAATATTATTTCCTAACACAAATTTTAGAATTTTAAGTGTCAGCAGAACACTTCTTTGGCTCAGACCAGTGGCTAGGCTCTGATACCACCTTCTGTCGCAACCCCCGATCCCTGATCCCCGGGAACGGGCGGGCGCGAGCTCAGAGTTTGGTGGTATCAGTTGTTTAAATATTGCAGCGGAATTTACATCAGGACCGTAGTTAGGAAATGTTTATCAGAGTAAAACCACCATATTTCATATTAATAATCACATGGGCAAAACCCAAGTTTCTTATTACAATACATTTATAGGGATAAACCCTATTTTATTGAATTTAAAACATCGTTTATTAGGTAACTTTATAGCCACATTTTTCCCAAGCCTTCAGTGCTCTCCAACTGGCTTTTTACTAATTAGCTGTCACATTGGGTTACCTGAAACGCGTTTTAAAAACATTTGTCAGTCGGAAATACTGGTGAGTGAATCCCGGTTTAATCAAGAAACATTTTATCAATTAAAACAGTATTGAGAGCGATCACATTGTTTATGTCTACACAATTACTCCATTTGGTACTATCAATCCACTGACTTGTGGGTCATATTACACATTGGCTAACTCATTGTCCAATGTTAACGTACTGTCAACCTTGACTTACTACTCACAGTGTAGTAAATTTTGTATACAAAACCCCAACATACCGGCAGTAATTGAAGAACTACAAAGACTCAATCACCGCTTAATTTCATTGTAAAACATTTAAGGTTTTGTAAAACATTACAAAAAGGTTAGCAAAAAGAGGATAAACTCACATTGCTATCTTAGGCTTCTCGTAAGGGTTTCCTGGATATAATCTATAATTTATACAAATGTACATTGATTAGTATCATAACCCTTTGAAATTATTAATGATACCCTCCCCGAGACGACATTCCAACAACTACGTCGGGCAGAACCACGACAGTTGTTACGGAATCCTAAATCAATTGGGCAGCGTAACTATTACGAAACTGGGGTTATAATACTTACAACGGAGCAGAACCTCGCTAATTAGGGGTATAATACTCAACTATAATGCCTCTTCTACAGAAATTGAGATTTATAATTGAAATGTGAGCGACGGAAAACGAAAATTGATGCCTTCTATTTATAGTTCTGATATACGACTCTCTCGCGGCCCGCGTAAAGCACAGGCCAGGGTTACGCGGCCCGCGTCAACCCTGGTCAACAGGATAGCTTGGCTGAGTCGATGTGTAGGTCCGCCACGATGTCGACACGTGTCAGCACCGGATGTCTCCGCGTTTCATGATCTCTCGCGGCCCGCGTTAACTTGCAAGGACTCTTACGCGGCCCGCTTTAACTAAAGAAATCAGCGGAGTCAATTCTAATCTTGATACCGCCCGCGTAAAATCATGAGGTGGGTCTACGCGGCCCGCCTCAGCTTGACTTTTATTGTTTTTAATTTATTTTATATGTTATAACCTATTTCGGGCTTGGTTTTCACATACGGGGTGTAATATAAAACATATAAGGGTATTTTAAGATATAATAGGGTGTCGGAAATATTATAAGGGTGTTGGTTTTACCGAGGGTTGTTACAGAAATAATTCCAGATTCTTGCCAAAGAAGAAAGATTTATCTTTCAAAAGAGGGGCCTGCTACTGTGAACCGAATGATTTATCTTTCAAAAGACTGTGAATTTTAGAGAGAGAGAGTTGAGAGAGAAATTGATTAGATAGGGTAATTGATTGAAGAAGATGATAGGTTATATATCTGGAGCCATAATTTTGAATTTTGAATTTTGAATTTTGAATTTGGAGCCATAATTTTGATTTTGAATCATCAGTGGTTGATTTTGAATCATCAGTTCGTGACTTTTGGAGTTGGCCAGTGGTTTGGATGATCATCAGTGTTTGCCCTTTTGCCCATTTAGATACTGATTATATATTTTAGATAGATTATTAATTAATAGATATGATTACTTCTTACAGTGCATTAATTGCTGATTTCTTCTCCCCATGCAATTTCAAACTTCCCTCCAAAAGAAATCTCTTATTTACAAATAATAAAATCTGATTATATATTTTAGAAAGATTTATACATATCTAAATATTGAAAAAAGAATTATGACATCAGGGATTACATGTGGCATACCTTAGAAATTGACACATAGGCAGTTTTACATCAACTCATAATCTCTTATTATAGATAGTATATATATGTGGTCGGGATTTAGAGAAAACGGTAGAAAGTGTGAGAACGGTGAGAACGCTTATCGATCGTCCGATCAAAACAATCTATTGACTAGATTGGCGCGGTGGCATTACCGTAAATAACATCAATTTTATTACGTGGACACGCTACATTAAGGGTAGAAGCGTCTTTTGACTACTCCAAACAAAACGCCATCTCATGAAAATAAAACGGCAAAACAAAAATCACACAGCATTCTGCTAAAAACGTCATTAGATATAAAACGCCAAACTTAATTATAGTAAAATCCCGCTTAAAAAAACCGCCAAAAAAATCCTATATATACAACAACTCAGACCTTCAATTAAAAAACACAAACAAAAACCCCAAACGCCATATTTAATATATACCATTCGACTGACAAACGCCAGAAAACTCAAACATCAAATATATTGCTCTCAATAAAGTGTAGCTGTATGGTGTGGACAACATTGTCAGTTATCTTTCTTAACTGAGGATTAACAATGTTATCCAACACCATACAACAACACTTTATTGATTTTAACATGATCAAATTTACAGTTTTAAGATAGTTTATTTTGTGGCGTTCTTTTTCTCGGTAAAACGCCAAAAAAGATAACATTTTGGCTGAAATGGTGTAAACTCAATAACATTTTGCTGCATGAGATGGACAAAAATTATAGAAAAAGAGGGTGATTTCAAACGAAAGTCGAAACAGCCAGTGAATATGCTTCATAAGAAGAAAAAGACTGGTGACAGTCAAGATTTGAAGATCAATATTTATTTTGTTTAATTTTGTTTTTCAGTTGATTGTTATTTAATAAACAACGTCATATCTAATAAAAACGCCAAAAAGGCAAATGTCTTACACATTTGACGTTTGTCAAACCATCATAAAATTACTTTGGACAAGTATTATAAAAAAACTTTTTTTATGTATTCTTTTTTTTTATTTTCCTTTTCAGTTGATTGTTGAATAATAAAAACGCCATATATAATAAAAACGCCAAAACAGCCAAAATGCTAGTTTAAACGATATCATCCCGTTAAACGCCACCAAAAACTCCCAACAATAATAAAATTAGTTTGAAAAAGTATTATAAAAAACCCAAAAAAAATAAATAAATAAAAAATAAAAAACAAACTTGAAAATGTAACTAGAAAACAGTAACTTCAAATCAGAAAAACTGAAGATAGGGAAAATTTATTATATTAGAATCTAAAACGCCAAACTTGAAAGATAGGACGTGTTACAGACTTCAGAGATAAAGCTTGTCAAAAACAATAATTACAAACAATAACTGAAAAGACAAATACTTTATTATAATAACGCACCGCCTAACTTAGGCGCCAAAAAGAAATCCTATAAAATGATACATCTCAGCAACTTCTATTTGATCAAACAAAAAAAAACAAACGCCAATACTACTAAAATACCACTCACTGTAAAACGCCAAAAAAATCAAAGATGGCTAATATGCTTTCTTGGATATTCAGTATTGTTATTCGTCAAGTTTCACTGAATGAATTGTTAGGGGAGGCGAGTAACTCAGTAAGATTTTTGCTGCATGAGATGGACAAAAATTCAAGAAAAAGATACTAATGCCAGTCATATGGCATTTTGTATTTTTTGTTCTTGAAGATGGCTTGGATGAGGAGAAGAGTTCAATGACACTGAAGAGTGGGATGATGATAAAGATGAAGATCAACATGAAGAAAAAGCGAAAAACCCACCCACACGTCATAGATCTATGTCACAAACATCCACAAAAAAACCACTTCAACAGATGAGCAAACAAAATAATCAAACCGATGGGTTTGTTAAGTTTTACATAAAACGCCATATTTTGGTGTCAGTTCTTGTAGTATTAAAGAACAGAGAGACTGATGACAGTGAATATTGTGAAGAGAGATCTGATTAGGATTTTTAATTTATTTTCTTCACTTGTATTTTTTTTTACTGTGGCTGAAATATAATCCAACAATTGAAAAACGCCAAGATAACCCAAACGCCAAAATGTTTATAAAAAATAATAGAACAATGGGTCATCTTGTTTAAAACCCCTTGAAAAACTTCATTCATATAGATTTCCTGCACTCTGGGATCCAATGGCATATGATGTGAATAAACGCCATTAACGCCAAAATGTTGATACAATGAAACTATTAAAACGCCATTAATTATTGAATTTGGTTAACGCCAAAAATCTTAAAAATAAAAAATTAAACCAACATTGGGAAAAAGCGGAACTGGAAAAGCAGAAGATGAAAGGACAAAAAAGCCCCTCCGCCCTTTTCTAAGCGGCATGACACGTGTTAGGCCAGGAAACGTTCTCACCGCTCTCACACTTTTGAGCGTTTTCTCCCGATCCCGTTTCTATATATATATATATATATATATATATATATATATATATATATATATATCATTTCAGAACTCTAGATAATTGCAGATCATTCAGAACTCCTAACAAAGAATCATTTTATAGATATATTTTTATATTTAGGGTACCCACTTTATCATTTATTATATGTATTTTTATGATTTCATACACGATAAGAGTAGTTTACATATATTTAACAACCAAATTATATATATGTCTATTAACTAGTTACATATATGTAAAAAAACTAGTCGGCCAGTAACTGAGTAATTTTTCGTTTATCAGTCAATTAATCACTAGTCGGCCAGCCAAAAATCGGTGATTCCGGCCAAATTCCGGCAAAAAACTTATATATTCCGGCCAAATCCTCTAAATTTTGGCCATTTTTCAACCATTACATGTGAATTCCAACAATTAATCTTGTACACTTAAAAATATGAGTTGAGTAAAAGTTAAAAACTAGCTACTTAAAATATTGACCTATAACAATGTGTATATGTATACATAAAACTGAAAATTACATATAAAAACCCGATCCGATTAATCCCGAGTAGTCGCTAGCCCCCACCTCATCGGCCGACTAGCGACTAACAAGTTCTCCAACCTTGATAAAAACATCATAAAATTACTCTTAACATGTATGTAATCATAAAAATACATATAATAAATGATAAAAGTACCCTAAATATAAAAATAAAAATATTGTCTAGTAAGAGTTCTAAAAGTTTTCCAATTATTTAGAGTTCTGAAATAAACTCAACCCTATGTATACACACTTTATATAACTATAATTTGTTTAGCTTAAAAAAATTTATGTTGTGGAAAAACTGCCAATAACTACACCTAATAAATATAAAATAAAAAAAATAAAAAACAAAAATATTTGATTGGTTAAGAGGGGATGAACCCCAGTCTCATGCGCCTGATTATGCCCGTTATTGGGTTGGATGGGGTGCCCTTGGCGCCCTATATGGTATTTCGCGCCTCCATCCTGATTTGGCATAGAGCACCAATCCACAAAAATCAGAGCATTCACATCCTATTCATAATATTTTAGTCTATAAGGCCACTCGGGGCGGTAGCGTGATGAACGACCATCACGCGTTGATCAGCCACGGAACACCGCCGCCACCTCAAGTTCCACGCGTTATAAACAAAACGCGTTACACCCACAACGCGTTAAACTTTTGAAAAATCCGACCGTTTGATATATCCGACCGTTTTAAAACGGTTCAATCCAAAAAAAAAAAAAATTATCCATTTTATCTATAAATATATCTACACTTTAACCATTTTTCACACACCAAACTATATCTTTTTAAACCCATTTCACAAATTTTATATCTTTCTCAAATGGAATTCCCTACCGATTCGACGTTTCCGATGTCTAGCGACAGCGATACCGAGTCGTCTTCCGACAACGAGACCCTAAAGTATTTTGTGTCGGTGTATAACGAGCTTGATGCCGAGTCGTCCCGCCCAAAGAAGAAGATGGTCGACCGTGATCGTATACGTGCCAAAGAAGTTTTGATGAACGATTATTTTGTGGAAAACCCGCTATACAATGCCGAAACGTTTAGAGATCGGTTTCGTTTACCCAAAGAATTATTTTTAAAGATTGTTGGAGACATCGAAGCAAGCGAGGAATGGTTTCAAGAAGGTTACGATGCGAGGGGCAAACCAAGTTTCACGACGATACAAAAATGCACGTCCGCCATTCGCCAACTAGCGACAGGTAACCCACCCGATCAATATGATGAATACCTAGCTATGTCTGAAAGAACTTCACGTGAATGTTTGCAATTTTTTTGCAACGCGGTCATTAAGTTGTATACTAACGAGTTTTTACGTAAACCGACGAGCCACGACATCTCACGTATTTACGCCGCACACGAGGCTAGATGACATTTTCCCGGGATGCTCGGTAGCATCGATTGTACACATATCGAGTGGAAAAATTGTCCAAGAGAGTTGCGAGGGGCGTATGTGAGGGGAGACATCAAAAAACCAACCATCATACTAGAAGCGGTGGCGTCGAATGATTTATGGATTTGGCATTCGTATTTCGGCGTTCCAGGTTCAAACAACGACATCAATGTGTTGCACACGTCGTCGTTGTTCCAAAGCGTAACGGATGGTACCGCACCTTCCTCTCCTTTCTATGTTAACGGTCGACATTACAGACGAGGCTTTTATCTTGTGGATTGTATCTACCCGTCTTGGTCTGTTTTTGTGAAAGCTCCCTCATTTCCTGTCGAGGCTAAAGAAAAGGCGTTCAAAAAATTGCAAGAATCGGCAAGAAAAGATGTTGAGAGGGCATTTGGTGTTTTAAAGGGTAGATGGGGTATACTACACCGACCGGTTCGTGCGATGACCAAGAAATCAATTCATAGCATAGTGTATGCATGTATCATATTGCACAATATGCTGATCAAACACGACGGGCGTGCAATATCCCCGGATTGGGTGCCGGATGTTGGATCTGAGTTTCTTTTTGATTGTATTTACGTTTGTAGTTAAGATGGAAATGAAAGAGTTGTGCAGCGGAAATAAGATGAAAGCAAACTTTGCATACAATCAAACGAGAGTAATACTTTTATCAAACATCTTTACACAATGAATCGAAAGATTGAATTTGTTTCAACAACGATTACAATGATTGATGTAAGAATGCAAACTCCCCCTCAGCCAGAGCTCAGTAGTTTGTTCGTGCAAAGAAGACGATGTGATGAAAGAGCTAATAGAACAGTACAAAGTACTGAACTATTTATAGGCACTTGCAAACCACTGAGCATCTTAGCTGACGTCACCATGAAAGTGACATCTAACCTCCTAACAAACTCTAACCTCTGATCTATACAAAATACTGATGTAGTAACTACTGCTATTACATTATATTACATAAAAGACACATAAACAGCTGCTGCATCCTTCCACTGCTGTGAACCCAGCAGTGCTTGTCCGGATCAGCAGTACTTGACTCAAGGCAGTAGATTGAGTCAGCAGAGCTTTGGTCTTCTATCAGTCTTTAACACTTGGCAGTAGATACAAGGCAGCAGTTGTGGATCAGCACTTGGTAAGATCAGTAGATAGGAGATCAGTAGATACAAAGTCACTTTCAAGGGGAGAGATTTGCATGAACTAATCTGTAAACGTCTGCTTATTCTGGATCCACTGCTCTGATCCAGTTTTGGCTTTACATTATCTGTTCCTATGATAGGGTTCAATCCCAACAATCTCCCCCTGGAACAGATAATGCCAAAACTCTTCATTATTTGTGGAAATCTTTATTGCCTCATCAACAGTTCCCTTATCTGACCTTTAAATTGTAATTCAAAGTCTAGGGCATCTGTATCTTCATCATCCCTGCTGAGTGGAAGATCAAGGAGATCCTGCAAATCTTCAAGACTCAGGCCAAGAGCTTGTTCCCTTGATATTTTCTCCACTCCTCCACCAGACCTGAGCAAAGTCAATACGCAGGTCTGTTTGTCAGTTTCCCACTTTTGTATTTTTGAGCCTGGTGGGTTTCTTGGGAGATGTTTATTAGCAGAAGTATTTGGAGAGGCTGGCCTGTTCATAGCTGGCTGAGCAGCACTTGCAGATTGTTCCAATTCAAGATCTTCCTTTATCATTACTTCTGTGCCAGCTTTTACAATGGCATCTCCTGCTAATAGATCTTGAATTGTTTCCATGCTAAACTGGTTTTTGCTCCTTCTTTTGTAGATGGCAGCACCAGCTGGAGCAGTGGTTCTTTTGACTTGCAGCTTTGGTGGTCTTTTTGAAACCGCTGCTTTGGAATAGTCAGGCTTTTGTGGAACTGTGGGATCTTTCTTTCTTAATTGTTCCAACTGTTTGTAAGTAGCCCTGACCACATCTTCTTTCCATCTAGCCACTTGTCTTTTGTTTCCATAATCAGCAGCAACCAGTTCCTCTTTCATTCTTTGCAGTTCTACCTGTTTGTCAGGTACATTCTTTCTAAACTTAGCCCAGTTAGGAGGAGTGTGAGTGACCTTCCTTTTTATCATGTCTTGAATTCTTGCAGCTTCATCTTCAAGCTCAGGAACAGTCCACTCTTTGTACATATATCTCTCTCCTTTGTACTTTTTGTGAGCCATGATGCTTTCAATGTAGTCTTTCTTCAGAGATTCAGCTGTTCTTTCAGAAATTTGTTGACTAACATTTTTTGCAAATTGCTCTAGGGATCTGACTTGTGTGAGCAGGTATTGATAATTTCTTGAAATTTCTTTGTCAGACTTCCCTTGTGTGTTTCTTTTTGAGATATCCTCTGCTTGCTTGGCTTTGATTTCCAAGTATTCATCAACATTTTTAGGCCAAGGATATCCCTTTATTGATGGCAAACTCCTTTTGGCAGGGTCATCCTCATAGTAAAAGGACTTTATTTCATCTCTAACAGCTGCTAGTTCAAGAGGAAATTGAACACCTGCAGGAGGTAAGGGCTTGTACATTGGAACTGAAGAGAGAGGAACAGGTTTTGGTATTGTGACAAGTGTTAAAGATTTTGAAGATGTTTGTGGTGGTGAATTGTCATCATCTTTTAAAATTAGCCTTCTCCTTTTTGGTTTAGGAGAGACTGATGATGTTTTGAATGGAACAGTGGTGGTAGATGTATAGGCAGTGGATTGTGATTGACTAACAGCTGTTGAAACAACTGGTGTTTCAACCACTGTTGTCATTACAACAGATGTTATAACATCTGCTGTCTTCTGCTGTATGTCAGCAGGTGTTGTTTTTGGTGGTGATGATGGTAAAGCAGTGGATGTTGTGTGTGTTGAAGTGGTGTGTGTTGATGGAACAGCTGTTTGGCAAGCAGTAGTTTTTGTAACTCCTGCTGCATCAGCTGTTTTGTATGGTGGTTTCTGAGCAGACTTTGAACGTCTGATAGGAATGGATTTGGGTTGCCTTACTTTTCTAGTAGGCCTCTTCTTTTTCTAAATAGGATTTTCATGATCCCTTGACCCAGAAGTACCCTGATCTGGATGATCCATTCTTTCCACCCTGGCTTTCCTTTTGGCCTCTCTATCTCTTTCTACACTTGCAACTGCTTCTGCTAGTGCATTTGTTGTCACATCAATTTTCTTGCTGCCATCTGGCAAAGGGATCTCTTTGGTCATGTTTGAATTTTCTGGTTCAAGATAAAGACCATCCTCTATACCCTTCCTTTTCCATTCCTTAATTTTCTCCCCCTTTTTGGCATTATCTTCTGGGAGTTGAGAAATGTAGCGGACATTTGGAGGAGCAGTGCCAGTGGTTTGCAAGATCTGAGTTTTGAGAGCCTTTAAATCAGCCTGAGTGTTCTTGAACCTTGACTCCAGTGCATTTCTCAGCTGTTGTACATGTTTTTCATGTTGCTGATCTGCTAATTGTGCTTGTTGTTGGAGAAAAGATTGAAATAAATTCCAGAGCTCATTTGTAGCAGGTGCCCTTTGTGGAACAAATGCTTGAGGTGGAACAGCAGTTGATTGTACCTTCTGAACTTGTAACACCTGTTGTAGCATATGTTTGAGTTCTGCAACAGAGTTATCAAGCTTTGCAATGCGATCCGTCAATTTCTGGTACTTTAAACCATCACCCAAGTTAATGGGATCATCTGATTTCCCACTAGCAGTGGTTTTATCAGTGGTAGATGTAGGGAATATACTCCAAACATTAACCACTGATGCCCCTTTTTCTTGGTACTGGGGTCTTCTTCCTTCAACACTTGACAACCTTTTGATGTTGCCAGTAGGATAAATAAATCCACTGGTGGTTGGCAGAGGTGCTATAAAAGGAATTGCCTCCAAGGAAGTCTTATTAATGTAACCACTGTCCAAATGTAACCCAGTGGGTGTAACAGTTGTAGTGGCTGCCTCACTTGGAATACCACCAAGAGTTACTTGTAACTCAAGGGGTGTAACCTCCTCAGGTTGTGTTGGTGGGTTAGCAAAGATTGATGCAGCAGACCCAGTCAGTTGTTGAGGTATATTCTCATTAATAGGTGATTGAGAAGGACTGGATAATGCCTGGTTCAAATCAATTGCATCCAACAGTGGTTTTATTGGTGAGGGAATTGTGGATGTGATGGTTGGTGTAGAAATAGGATGTGTCCCGGGCATTGGACTGTGGATGATAGAAACGAGTGTTTCCAGAGCATCATGATGTGGAGACCCTTTTTGCACAACCTGTTCTTTTTGTGAAGAAACGGGAGGAGTTTCAGCTATGGGTTGAGATATTTGTACCATCTGCTGTGAGGAAGTAGCAGCAGTGGTTTCTTGTGACTTTTGTGTTGTCACTGGAAGGAGCTCTGGTATCTCATCCTCCAGAGATGCCTTTTTGATGGTTTTGGGGGGTTTTTGTGTTTTTCTTTTTGTGGGCTTTTTGGTGATTTTAGGTGTGGGTTTCAAAACAGTTGGGCTGCTGCTTTGATCACCTTGAGCAGTGGGCTCAGCAGCAGATACCTGAGGAGCAGTTGTAACTGCTAAAATCTGCTCAGGCACCTCTGCTTGTGTTTTGCAGGGTGCTAACATCCTTGAAAAAGTTTCAGTAGTTAAACTGTTTATTTGAGTAGGATCACCCTGGTTTATTACAGCTAAATCATCCTTACTGAATTTCTTTGAAAAATAGTAACTTAAAAACCTTGGAAACAGTAAGAATGATTTTGTTTCAACATTATTAACCAAATCTTTGAAAATTTCCCGAGAATAGTTAAAATTTTCTCCTTGAAGAATAGCATATCCCAGATTTTGAATCTTTAAAGGGATTTCATTAAAAGAAGTGGTTTTGTTTGAAACACATAGTAGGAGGGTATGAAATAAGAATCTGGTTGCAGAAGGAAAATAACCTTTTTCTAAGGTAATTTTCTTCATCATTGTGGCTTCATACCCTCTCTCAATGAAGTCAGTTTGTAACTCGGTTTTAGTGAAAGAAATTTTACCTTCCTGATCACCGAGTTGAAAGACCTCTGAAATGGATTGTGGCGTGATTTGGACAGCTTTACCCTTTATCGAAGAGTTTATGGTGGTTGCAGTGTCTCCTTGTTTTTCAAGGGTTGCATTTTTCCAGAACTCCCTTTGGGTCGCCAAATAGAGTGGTGCATCGGCAGTGATCAAGGTTTTGTACTTTGATTTTGCCATGAGATCAATGATGGAATCGAAAACTTTGGTGGTTCCTGGTTTTGTGAGAAGACCCAGGAGATTGTGAGATGGTTTGTGTGGAATTTCAGTGAAGATTGCCTCTTGAGAGGCTGTTTTCGATGAGGATTTGGATGAGGGTTTTGAAGATTTCTTTGATTTTGTCATTTTGAGGATGATTGATCGAAGAAATTTGTGAAGAAATGTGAAGAAAAACTGCTTTGAGAAGAGAATTTTTAAGAATTCAATTCGACAGTAAAACCCTGTTTTGATGGTGAGTGGGGGATTTTATAGGGAAGAAAGTGAATGCTGATGTGGCAGCCGTTACAAAAGGTCTGACCAATATGTACTGCCCACGTGACAACCCCTGTTGAAAGTGAAGGACAGTACTTGTGTGATAGGGACAAATGAAGGCAGTGGTATGAAAGCAGTGGATGATTTTCACTATCAGTGGATAGCATATCAGTGGATAAGACACTGCTTTTGAGCAACAGAGTTTATCAAAGGAATGAGAGAGCAGGGGTTGACTTTCAGCAGTGGACAGACTTTTCAATTAGAGCAGACTTTTGAACAATCAGTGGTTAATGGCAGACTTTTAAGGATTTAATGAAAAATTTCATTTTTAGCTATTTTTAAGGATGGAATTTTGATTTTCTGAAAACATTTTGTTGCTTTTATTCATGGAAAAACAAGATGTTGCTTGTTATTCCATGTTCAGCATCCCAATTCTAGAGACCAAGCTTTCAAAAGTGGCTGTATCAAGTGCTTTTGTGAGCACATCAGCTAGCTGATCTTTAGTTGGGACATGATGCAGAGAAATCAAACCTTTTTCATAGCAATCCCTCACAAAGTGATGTCTGATGTCGATGTGTTTGGTGGTTGAATGGGAAACTGGATTTTTGATGATATTTTCTGCTGCCTGACTGTCCAACATGAGTGGTGTCTTTAAGGCGGTGATACCAAAATCCAGCAACTGATTTTGAAGCCACAGGAGTTGGGCTGTACAGCTTGCAGCAGCAATGTATTCAGCTTCAGCAGTGGATGTTGAAACAGCTGCTTGCTTTTTGCTTTGCCATGAGACTAAGCAATCACCTAGAAACTGGCACCCTCCTGATGTGGACTTCCTTGTTGTGTTGCATCCAGCAAAGTCACTGTCTGAGAAACCTGAAAGCTTGATGTTCCCATTAGCTGGATACCAGATACCAAGTGTGGGAGCACCTTTTATGTATCTGAAGATCCTTTTTACAGCAATGAGATTTGATTTTCTGGGAGCTGATTGACTTCTTGCACAGACACATGTTGCAAACATGATGTCTGGTCTAGATGCAGTTAGGTACAATAAAGACCCAATCATGCTTCTATAAAGTGTTTGGTCAATCAGCTCATCTTTTTCATCAGACATGACCAGCTTATTTGTTGCCATGGGTGTGCTGCATGGTTTACAATCATTCATATCAAATTTGGTTAAAAGTTCTTTAGCATATTTGCTTTGATGAATGAAAGTTCCATTTTGCATTTGCTGTACTTGGAGACCAAAAAAGCATTGCAGCTCACCCATTGCACTCATTTCAAACTCAGCTGTCATGAGTTCTCTAAACTCTTCACACATTGAATTACATGTGCTTCCAAAAATAATGTCATCCACATAAATCTGGACAATCATTAAGTCCTTCCCTCTCCATTTTAAAAACAGTGTTTTATCAATGGTACCTCTTTTGAAACCATTTGAGAGTAGGAAGTTGGAAAGAGTTTCATACCAGGCCCTTGGTGCTTGTTTCAAGCCATACAAGGCTTTGTTTAGCCTGTAGACATGATCTGGATAAAATGGATCCTCAAAACCTGGAGGTTGACAAACATATACCTCTTCTTGAATTGTACCATAGAGGAAAGCACTTTTGATATCCATTTGAAACACCTTCATGTTGTGGTTGACAGCAAAGGCCAGGAACAGTCTAATTGCTTCTAATCTTGCAACAGGGGCAAATGTTTCATCATAATCAATCCCCTCTTCCTGTCTGTAACCTTGAACCACAAGCCTGGCTTTATTCTTGACAACAATACCCCTTTCATCAGTTTTGTTCTTGAAGACCCACTTTGTGCCAATGGGACTAACCTCTTCTGGCAGTGGTACAAGCTCCCATACTTGTTGTCTTTTAAACTGTTGGAGCTCCTCTTGCATGGCTTCTACCCAGCTGTTGTCTTTCAGTGCCTCTTGGTACTTGACTGGCTGATGGAGTGATAGAAAACCAGCAAAAAGACAAATGTTTTGGGTTTGTCTTCTTGTGAGCACCCCTTCATTTATGTTGCCAATGATTTGATCAGGTGGATGAGATCTCAAGAAGATTAAATCTCCTTGGTATGGTATGATGGCATTGGTTGGTGAAGGCTGCAAATGTGTATCATCTGAGCTAACCACTGTTGGGGACTTTGATGATCCAGCAGTGGCTTCAAAAGGTGGTGGTATAGGAGGTAATGAGGTGGACAACTGCTGACTTTTATCCACTGTTTGAGGACTTTTGTCAGCAGTGTTTGAGGATGTGGAAGCAGTGGTTGATGGGCTACTTTGGTCAACAACTGTTGAGGTAGCAGTGGTAGAGCTTTGACAACTGTTTTGAACAGCTGATGCTTTTCCCTTTGTGGCAGACCTTTGAGGGATGATGATTTCATACCCATAGTCTGGTGTTGTATCCTCTGATGGACCTGCACTGTTAGTCTTGACAGCGGTATTTTCAAAAGTGAATTTTTCAAGATCAAACAGATCTGCAGGGTTTGCTGGGATTTTCATTGATGAAAGCTCATTGAACTTTACATTCAAAGTCTCCTCCACTGCCTTGGTCCGTGTATTGAACACTTTGTAGGCCTTGGCAGTGGTTGAGTATCCCAGATGATAACCACAATCAATTTTGGCTGCAAATTTTGAAATGGAATCTTTTAAGTTCAAAATAAAGCATGGGCAGCCAAACACTTTGAAATATGAGATCAGTGGTTTAATTTTATACAGAATTTCATAGGCAGACTTTTTGTGCCTGGGGTTTATTAAAACTCTGTTCTGAACATAGCAAGCAGTGTTTACTGCCTCTGCCCAGAAAGTTAAAGGCAAACCTGAATCTGCAAGCATGGTTCTGGCAGCCTCAATCAGAGTTCTGTTCTTCCTTTCCACTACCCCATTCTGCTCTGGTGTTCTTGGGATGCTGTACTGCCTTACAATCCCTTTCTTCACACAGAAGGCATCCAACTCCCTATTTTTGAATTCTGTGCCATTGTCACTCCTGAAGCTTTTTACTGGAAGGTCAAATTGCTTTTCAACCTGTATTACAAAGTCTTGCAAAATGCCTGCAGTTTCATCTTTTGAGTGCAAAAAGAAAGTCCATGTGAACCTAGAAAAGTCATCAACAATAACCAAACAATATCTTTTCTTTTTAAGGCTCATGACTTGAACTGGGCCAAACAAATCCATGTGTAGCATTTGCAAACACTGGGTTGTTTTGGACTCTTCAATGGACTTATAAGAACTTTTATGCTGTTTTCCTTTTAAACAGGAAATGCAATGTTCAGGACATGAAAACAATTTTTGTGGTAGGCCTCTCACCAAACCATTTTTTGAAATTTCTGTGATTGTCTTAAGATTTGTGTGTCCCAGCCTTCTGTGCCAAAGTTCTGTCTCTTTGTTAGAGGCAACTGAGAACAGACAGGCATCAGCTCTGGGACACTCTTTTGACATGTCAACAACATAAACATTGCCACTTCTTTGAGCAACAAGTTTAGTTTGACCAGTTTTGATTATTGCTTCAATCTTTTTGACCATTTCTGGTCCAACAATCCTACAACAGTCTTTTGTGAAGAATGACCCAAATCCCTTGTCACTCATTTGGGACACACTCAGAAGGTTGAATTTTAGATTGTCTATTAGATTGACATTTTCAAATTTTACATTTCCAGATTGCACTGTACCAGACCCCAGAACCTTCCCTTTACTATTATTCCCAAAGGATATATCACCCCCACCATGGATTTTAAAGTCTTTGAGGAGGGCTTTACATCCTGTCATGTGCCTGGAGCCTCCACTATCTACATACCAAAGACTATCAAAGCATGCAGAAGCTCCCTGCACATGAAGTAAAAGGATTAGTTCATTAAGGTCTCCAAAGCCAACAAGGCTTTGGATGGGGTCTCAACAGTGTCTGGGATGGATGCAAGATGATGGACAGTGGTTAGGTCAGGGGTTTGAACTGTTTTAGGACAGTGTTTCTCTAACCACTGTTGTGGGTCCTGACCAATCATCTGCTGGTAACCAAAAGGATGCTTGTTCACTTTGGGTTTAGAGGGCCTTTTGTAGGCCTCATAAACGTGAGGAATCCTTTGGTAAGACTGTTTTTCTCTGCCTTTTCTGAACTGATTGGCAGGGGGTGCATCAGTAACCTGAACATCTCTTTTGACAGATGTTTGGTTCAGCTGTTTTGTAACAGCTGTTTGAACTGGCACAAACAGTGGTTGTTTCTTGGTGAACTTGACAGATGATGAGGTGGATGATGATGATGAACTCAAGGATGTTTTCGCCATGTACTCATTCTTTTTCACATCAAAGTTTTTGAGATACACACATGCTTGAGTTTTGTGGTTTGTTTTTCCACAAACAATGCAGCTTTCTGCTGAAACAATGACACTTGTTTTGTTTAAATCATAAGCTTTCAAATGGAAACAATCTTTTGTTAGATGATTCCTTTTTTCACAGAATTCACAAAACAAGTTATCAATTTTTTCTTTCTTCTTTCTCTTTTCAGACTCCTTTGCAGCAGAGGTTTTAACCACTGCTGGGATGTCCTTGAGAGGAATGACTTTAGCTTTTGGAGCCTTGACACCATTAATTGATGTAAAGTCCATTGGCTTGAAATTTTCAAGAATGTCACACTCATCAGACCATTTTGGTTTAAACTGGTATTCTTCAAGCTCTACAAAAGTAGAGGATTCCATTGGTCTGTCAAGTGTGATTTTGTTACCAAGTTTGTCAGTGATTTTCACTTCTTGGCCATTCTTGTTTTTGGGGATGAACTCAGTGGTTACATCAGTGGTTTGAACAGAGTTTTCAAAAGCAGTGCTTTCATCATCATGTTTTCTATACCCAACCCCAAACTTCACATTGCTTTTTCTCTGATTTTCAAGCATAACCTCATATCCTTTGCAGGATTCCACCCATCTTTCACAAGTAATCTGGGCAGACTCCAACTCCTTTTTGCAAACTTGGTATTTTTCTACCATAGTTTGAAGTTGGGTTTTGGTTATACTTTGCTCTTCTTTCAAACAGCTGATTTCTTTTTCCTTTTCAGTCAATTTGTTTTTAAGTTCTTTTAAAGAGCTTTCAAATTTGACCTCATCAGTTAAGATTTTATCCCGAAGGTTTTCATTCACCTCTTTGATGTTAGCAAAAGCAATTATGCAATTGTCTGAACACAGTTTTTCAAGAACTTGAGGAGATACCTTGGCAGCTGCCATCATAGCACAATCACATTGATGATCTTCATCATCATCAGCTTTTACCTTCTTTTCACCAGCCTTTTCTTCTTTTTCTTCTTCTTTGTCCTCTATGGACCATGGATCTGTCATTGGTTCAATCAGGGTACCTGAACTTTCTCCCAACAGTAGTTCACCAGCCACAGCAGTAACCACTGCTTCAGTCACCTCTTCCACTGTTTCAAAGCACTGCTGTTCCTCCTCAGTTTTAACCCCTTCCTGTATTGACTCTAATGCCATCAAACAAAACTCATCATGAGAAGAATCATTAGAAGCATAGAGTGCAAAATTTTCATCATTAAGGTCTTCAGGCATACTGCTCCAGTCAACAAACCCTTGAGTGAAAAAACTTTGTTGATCTGGTTGTGCTGCTGCTGGAGCAGTGGTTTGAGGTGCAACAGGTTGCACTTGTACCTGTGGAGCAGGGGTTTGAACATATTGGATTTGTGGAACAGTAGTTTGGACATAATGTACTGGCACATGGGCAGCAGCATAGTGAGCAGTGTTCACTTGAGCTGCTGGGGTATATTGGGCATAGTGCACAGTGTTTTGATTTTGAGGTCTAGGATTTGAGCTAGGATGAGTAATTATGGGACCAGTAGTTTGACTCCTACATTCCCTAGCGAAATGTCCCAACCTATTACACTTATAGCACTTGATTTTCGATTTATCCAACCCAACCCTTAGATTCCCATGCAGACCTGGGAATTTTCGCCCTGTTCTTTTGTAAAACTTGCTAGTTCTAACACTTAGCAAAGCCAGTTGGTGCAGAATGTCCATTTCCTCTAAATCAGTGGGATCAAAATGTTGCAAATCATTTAGTTCAAAGCTTAAATTGTCTGACATCTGGTTTTCATTTGCAGTGAATGCATAACTAGCAGAGTGAGGATCAGGGTTGTTAAAATTTGCACCAGCAGTTATGTCAATGAAGTGATCAAAACCCTGGTCCTTACCACTGCCCCCAGATTCTTCTTGACCCAGAAGAGCAGTATTACCGAAAGTGTAATCATCGGTAACTTTTCCTGACTCTTGTAACCTCCTTTTCTGGTTCAACTCCCTTTCATAGGTCAGGAGTCGACCGTGGAGTTGGGTCAAGGTCAGATCCTTGAATTCAGGTGAGTTTCGGGTGACAAAAGCTATGGTGTCCCATTTTTCTGGCAGTGACCTGAGGAACCTGCTATTTTGAGTTGAGTTTGTAAAAGTGGTGTTAACAAGCCTCAGTTCACTGATGAGACAGCTGAAACGCTCAAATTGTTGCGTTAGTGATTCACCTTTAACGTAGCAAAATGTTTCATACTGTTGGTTCAGGATTTCCCTATTGTTTTCTATTACTTCCTCAGTTCCCCCAAATTGTTCCTTAAGTGCGTCCCATAACTCTTTAGCACTGTTACAATGTAACAGTCCAGCATATATCTCATTGGGCATCGCTGATGCTATGATGCTAAAAGCTTTAGCATCTAGTTCGATCTTTTGAAAGTCGGTTTCGGTATAATTTTCAACTGGTTTTGGAACGAACTTTTTAGCATCTTCAGCGCTTGGCACTGAAGGAACATGGGGACCATAAATGACAGACCTCCAACAACCTGTGCTTTGTTGAGCAAGGATGTGACCCATCCTTCTCTGCCAGATGTTGTACTCATTTCTTTTTAGCATAGGTGGTTTAAAAAGTGAGCCGATGTTGTTTTTATCATCCTGAGATTGTGACGTCATTCTTGTTGTTTTACAGACACTGAGAAATCAACTTTAATGGTGATTAATCCTTGCTCTGTTTTTCAACGGACGAACAAACGATCAGTATCAACTGTTATGAGCTGAACTATTTACGTCAAAATGATTGTTAAATCAAATTTGACTGTCCAAGCTCTGATACCAATTGTTGGATCTGAGTTTCTTTTTGATTGTATTTACGTTTGTAGTTAAGATGGAAATGAAAGAGTTGTGCAGCGGAAATAAGATGAAAGCAAACTTTGCATACAATCAAACGAGAGTAATACTTTTATCAAACATCTTTACACAATGAATCGAAAGATTGAATTTGTTTCAACAACGATTACAATGATTGATGTAAGAATGCAAACTCCCCCTCAGCCAGAGCTCAGTAGTTTGTTCGTGCAAAGAAGACGATGTGATGAAAGAGCTAATAGAACAGTACAAAGTACTGAACTATTTATAGGCACTTGCAAACCACTGAGCATCTTAGCTGACGTCACCATGAAAGTGACATCTAACCTCCTAACAAACTCTAACCTCTGATCTATACAAAATACTGATGTAGTAACTACTGCTATTACATTATATTACATAAAAGACACATAAACAGCTGCTGCATCCTTCCACTGCTGTGAACCCAGCAGTGCTTGTCCGGATCAGCAGTACTTGACTCAAGGCAGTAGATTGAGTCAGCAGAGCTTTGGTCTTCTATCAGTCTTTAACACTTGGCAGTAGATACAAGGCAGCAGTTGTGGATCAGCACTTGGTAAGATCAGTAGATAGGAGATCAGTAGATACAAAGTCACTTTCAAGGGGAGAGATTTGCATGAACTAATCTGTAAACGTCTGCTTATTCTGGATCCACTGCTCTGATCCAGTTTTGGCTTTACATTATCTGTTCCTATGATAGGGTTCAATCCCAACAATCTCCCCCTGGAACAGATAATGCCAAAACTCTTCATTATTTGTGGAAATCTTTATTGCCTCATCAACAGTTCCCTTATCTGACCTTTAAATTGTAATTCAAAGTCTAGGGCATCTGTATCTTCATCATCCCTGCTGAGTGGAAGATCAAGGAGATCCTGCAAATCTTCAAGACTCAGGCCAAGAGCTTGTTCCCTTGATATTTTCTCCACTCCTCCACCAGACCTGAGCAAAGTCAATACGCAGGTCTGTTTGTCAGTTTCCCACTTTTGTATTTTTGAGCCTGGTGGGTTTCTTGGGAGATGTTTATTAGCAGAAGTATTTGGAGAGGCTGGCCTGTTCATAGCTGGCTGAGCAGCACTTGCAGATTGTTCCAATTCAAGATCTTCCTTTATCATTACTTCTGTGCCAGCTTTTACAATGGCATCTCCTGCTAATAGATCTTGAATTGTTTCCATGCTAAACTGGTTTTTGCTCCTTCTTTTGTAGATGGCAGCACCAGCTGGAGCAGTGGTTCTTTTGACTTGCAGCTTTGGTGGTCTTTTTGAAACCGCTGCTTTGGAATAGTCAGGCTTTTGTGGAACTGTGGGATCTTTCTTTCTTAATTGTTCCAACTGTTTGTAAGTAGCCCTGACCACATCTTCTTTCCATCTAGCCACTTGTCTTTTGTTTCCATAATCAGCAGCAACCAGTTCCTCTTTCATTCTTTGCAGTTCTACCTGTTTGTCAGGTACATTCTTTCTAAACTTAGCCCAGTTAGGAGGAGTGTGAGTGACCTTCCTTTTTATCATGTCTTGAATTCTTGCAGCTTCATCTTCAAGCTCAGGAACAGTCCACTCTTTGTACATATATCTCTCTCCTTTGTACTTTTTGTGAGCCATGATGCTTTCAATGTAGTCTTTCTTCAGAGATTCAGCTGTTCTTTCAGAAATTTGTTGACTAACATTTTTTGCAAATTGCTCTAGGGATCTGACTTGTGTGAGCAGGTATTGATAATTTCTTGAAATTTCTTTGTCAGACTTCCCTTGTGTGTTTCTTTTTGAGATATCCTCTGCTTGCTTGGCTTTGATTTCCAAGTATTCATCAACATTTTTAGGCCAAGGATATCCCTTTATTGATGGCAAACTCCTTTTGGCAGGGTCATCCTCATAGTAAAAGGACTTTATTTCATCTCTAACAGCTGCTAGTTCAAGAGGAAATTGAACACCTGCAGGAGGTAAGGGCTTGTACATTGGAACTGAAGAGAGAGGAACAGGTTTTGGTATTGTGACAAGTGTTAAAGATTTTGAAGATGTTTGTGGTGGTGAATTGTCATCATCTTTTAAAATTAGCCTTCTCCTTTTTGGTTTAGGAGAGACTGATGATGTTTTGAATGGAACAGTGGTGGTAGATGTATAGGCAGTGGATTGTGATTGACTAACAGCTGTTGAAACAACTGGTGTTTCAACCACTGTTGTCATTACAACAGATGTTATAACATCTGCTGTCTTCTGCTGTATGTCAGCAGGTGTTGTTTTTGGTGGTGATGATGGTAAAGCAGTGGATGTTGTGTGTGTTGAAGTGGTGTGTGTTGATGGAACAGCTGTTTGGCAAGCAGTAGTTTTTGTAACTCCTGCTGCATCAGCTGTTTTGTATGGTGGTTTCTGAGCAGACTTTGAACGTCTGATAGGAATGGATTTGGGTTGCCTTACTTTTCTAGTAGGCCTCTTCTTTTTCTCAACAGGATTTTCATGATCCCTTGACCCAGAAGTACCCTGATCTGGATGATCCATTCTTTCCACCCTGGCTTTCCTTTTGGCCTCTCTATCTCTTTTTACACTTGCAACTGCTTCTGCTAGTGCATTTGTTGTCACATCAATTTTCTTGCTGCCATCTGGCAAAGGGATCTCTTTGGTCATGTTTGAATTTTCTGGTTCAAGATAAAGACCATCCTCTATACCCTTCCTTTTCCATTCCTTAATTTTCTCCCCCTTTTTGGCATTATCTTCTGGGAGTTGAGAAATGTAGCGGACATTTGGAGGAGCAGTGCCAGTGGTTTGCAAGATCTGAGTTTTGAGAGCCTTTAAATCAGCCTGAGTGTTCTTGAACCTTGACTCCAGTGCATTTCTCAGCTGTTGTACATGTTTTTCATGTTGCTGATCTGCTAATTGTGCTTGTTGTTGGAGAAAAGATTGAAATAAATTCCAGAGCTCATTTGTAGCAGGTGCCCTTTGTGGAACAAATGCTTGAGGTGGAACAGCAGTTGATTGTACCTTCTGAACTTGTAACACCTGTTGTAGCATATGTTTGAGTTCTGCAACAGAGTTATCAAGCTTTGCAATGCGATCCGTCAATTTCTGGTACTTTAAACCATCACCCAAGTTAATGGGATCATCTGATTTCCCACTAGCAGTGGTTTTATCAGTGGTAGATGTAGGGAATATACTCTAAACATTAACCACTGATGCCCCTTTTTCTTGGTACTGGGGTCTTCTTCCTTCAACACTTGACAACCTTTTGATGTTGCCAGTAGGATAAATAAATCCACTGGTGGTTGGCAGAGGTGCTATAAAAGGAATTGCCTCCAAGGAAGTCTTATTAATGTAACCACTGTCCAAATGTAACCCAGTGGGTGTAACAGTTGTAGTGGCTGCCTCACTTGGAATACCACCAAGAGTTACTTGTAACTCAAGGGGTGTAACCTCCTCAGGTTGTGTTGGTGGGTTAGCAAAGATTGATGCAGCAGACCCAGTCAGTTGTTGAGGTATATTCTCATTAATAGGTGATTGAGAAGGACTGGATAATGCCTGGTTCAAATCAATTGCATCCAACAGTGGTTTTATTGGTGAGGGAATTGTGGATGTGATGGTTGGTGTAGAAATAGGATGTGTCCCGGGCATTGGACTGTGGATGATAGAAACGAGTGTTTCCAGAGCATCATGATGTGGAGACCCTTTTTGCACAACCTGTTCTTTTTGTGAAGAAACGGGAGGAGTTTCAGCTATGGGTTGAGATATTTGTACCATCTGCTGTGAGGAAGTAGCAGCAGTGGTTTCTTGTGACTTTTGTGTTGTCACTGGAAGGAGCTCTGGTATCTCATCCTCCAGAGATGCCTTTTTGATGGTTTTGGGGGGTTTTTGTGTTTTTCTTTTTGTGGGCTTTTTGGTGATTTTAGGTGTGGGTTTCAAAACAGTTGGGCTGCTGCTTTGATCACCTTGAGCAGTGGGCTCAGCAGCAGATACCTGAGGAGCAGTTGTAACTGCTAAAATCTGCTCAGGCACCTCTGCTTGTGTTTTGCAGGGTGCTAACATCCTTGAAAAAGTTTCAGTAGTTAAACTGTTTATTTGAGTAGGATCACCCTGGTTTATTACAGCTAAATCATCCTTACTGAATTTCTTTGAAAAATAGTAACTTAAAAACCTTGGAAACAGTAAGAATGATTTTGTTTCAACATTATTAACCAAATCTTTGAAAATTTCCCGAGAATAGTTAAAATTTTCTCCTTGAAGAATAGCATATCCCAGATTTTGAATCTTTAAAGGGATTTCATTAAAAGAAGTGGTTTTGTTTGAAACACATAGTAGGAGGGTATGAAATAAGAATCTGGTTGCAGAAGGAAAATAACCTTTTTCTAAGGTAATTTTCTTCATCATTGTGGCTTCATACCCTCTCTCAATGAAGTCAGTTTGTAACTCGGTTTTAGTGAAAGAAATTTTACCTTCCTGATCACCGAGTTGAAAGACCTCTGAAATGGATTGTGGCGTGATTTGGACAGCTTTACCCTTTATCGAAGAGTTTATGGTGGTTGCAGTGTCTCCTTGTTTTTCAAGGGTTGCATTTTTCCAGAACTCCCTTTGGGTCGCCAAATAGAGTGGTGCATCGGCAGTGATCAAGGTTTTGTACTTTGATTTTGCCATGAGATCAATGATGGAATCGAAAACTTTGGTGGTTCCTGGTTTTGTGAGAAGACCCAGGAGATTGTGAGATGGTTTGTGTGGAATTTCAGTGAAGATTGCCTCTTGAGAGGCTGTTTTCGATGAGGATTTGGATGAGGGTTTTGAAGATTTCTTTGATTTTGTCATTTTGAGGATGATTGATCGAAGAAATTTGTGAAGAAATGTGAAGAAAAACTGCTTTGAGAAGAGAATTTTTAAGAATTCAATTCGACAGTAAAACCCTGTTTTGATGGTGAGTGGGGGATTTTATAGGGAAGAAAGTGAATGCTGATGTGGCAGCCGTTACAAAAGGTCTGACCAATATGTACTGCCCACGTGACAACCCCTGTTGAAAGTGAAGGACAGTACTTGTGTGATAGGGACAAATGAAGGCAGTGGTATGAAAGCAGTGGATGATTTTCACTATCAGTGGATAGCATATCAGTGGATAAGACACTGCTTTTGAGCAACAGAGTTTATCAAAGGAATGAGAGAGCAGGGGTTGACTTTCAGCAGTGGACAGACTTTTCAATTAGAGCAGACTTTTGAACAATCAGTGGTTAATGGCAGACTTTTAAGGATTTAATGAAAAATTTCATTTTTAGCTATTTTTAAGGATGGAATTTTGATTTTCTGAAAACATTTTGTTGCTTTTATTCATGGAAAAACAAGATGTTGCTTGTTATTCCATGTTCAGCATCCCAATTCTAGAGACCAAGCTTTCAAAAGTGGCTGTATCAAGTGCTTTTGTGAGCACATCAGCTAGCTGATCTTTAGTTGGGACATGATGCAGAGAAATCAAACCTTTTTCATAGCAATCCCTCACAAAGTGATGTCTGATGTCGATGTGTTTGGTGGTTGAATGGGAAACTGGATTTTTGATGATATTTTCTGCTGCCTGACTGTCCAACATGAGTGGTGTCTTTAAGGCAGTGATACCAAAATCCAGCAACTGATTTTGAAGCCACAGGAGTTGGGCTGTACAGCTTGCAGCAGCAATGTATTCAGCTTCAGCAGTGGATGTTGAAACAGCTGCTTGCTTTTTGCTTTGCCATGAGACTAAGCAATCACCTAGAAACTGGCACCCTCCTGATGTGGACTTCCTTGTTGTGTTGCATCCAGCAAAGTCACTATCTGAGAAACCTGAAAGCTTGATGTTCCCATTAGCTGGATACCAGATACCAAGTGTGGGAGCACCTTTTATGTATCTGAAGATCCTTTTTACAGCAATGAGATTTGATTTTCTGGGAGCTGATTGACTTCTTGCACAGACACATGTTGCAAACATGATGTCTGGTCTAGATGCAGTTAGGTACAATAAAGACCCAATCATGCTTCTATAAAGTGTTTGGTCAATCAGCTCATCTTTTTCATCAGACATGACCAGCTTATTTGTTGCCATGGGTGTGCTGCATGGTTTACAATCATTCATATCAAATTTGGTTAAAAGTTCTTTAGCATATTTGCTTTGATGAATGAAAGTTCCATTTTGCATTTGCTGTACTTGGAGACCAAAAAAGCATTGCAGCTCACCCATTGCACTCATTTCAAACTCAGCTGTCATGAGTTCTCTAAACTCTTCACACATTGAATTACATGTGCTTCCAAAAATAATGTCATCCACATAAATCTGGACAATCATTAAGTCCTTCCCTCTCCATTTTAAAAACAGTGTTTTATCAATGGTACCTCTTTTGAAACCATTTGAGAGTAGGAAGTTGGAAAGAGTTTCATACCAGGCCCTTGGTGCTTGTTTCAAGCCATACAAGGCTTTGTTTAGCCTGTAGACATGATCTGGATAAAATGGATCCTCAAAACCTGGAGGTTGACAAACATATACCTCTTCTTGAATTGTACCATAGAGGAAAGCACTTTTGATATCCATTTGAAACACCTTCATGTTGTGGTTGACAGCAAAGGCCAGGAACAGTCTAATTGCTTCTAATCTTGCAACAGGGGCAAATGTTTCATCATAATCAATCCCCTCTTCCTGTCTGTAACCTTGAACCACAAGCCTGGCTTTATTCTTGACAACAATACCCCTTTCATCAGTTTTGTTCTTGAAGACCCACTTTGTGCCAATGGGACTAACCTCTTCTGGCAGTGGTACAAGCTCCCATACTTGTTGTCTTTTAAACTGTTGGAGCTCCTCTTGCATGGCTTCTACCCAGCTGTTGTCTTTCAGTGCCTCTTGGTACTTGACTGGCTGATGGAGTGATAGAAAACCAGCAAAAAGACAAATGTTTTGGGTTTGTCTTCTTGTGAGCACCCCTTCATTTATGTTGCCAATGATTTGATCAGGTGGATGAGATCTCAAGAAGATTAAATCTCCTTGGTATGGTATGATGGCATTGGTTGGTGAAGGCTGCAAATGTGTATCATCTGAGCTAACCACTGTTGGGGACTTTGATGATCCAGCAGTGGCTTCAAAAGGTGGTGGTATAGGAGGTAATGAGGTGGACAACTGCTGACTTTTATCCACTGTTTGAGGACTTTTGTCAGCAGTGTTTGAGGATGTGGAAGCAGTGGTTGATGGGCTACTTTGGTCAACAACTGTTGAGGTAGCAGTGGTAGAGCTTTGACAACTGTTTTGAACAGCTGATGCTTTTCCCTTTGTGGCAGACCTTTGAGGGATGATGATTTCATACCCATAGTCTGGTGTTGTATCCTCTGATGGACCTGCACTGTTAGTCTTGACAGCGGTATTTTCAAAAGTGAATTTTTCAAGATCAAACAGATCTGCAGGGTTTGCTGGGATTTTCATTGATGAAAGCTCATTGAACTTTACATTCAAAGTCTCCTCCACTGCCTTGGTCCGTGTATTGAACACTTTGTAGGCCTTGGCAGTGGTTGAGTATCCCAGATGATAACCACAATCAATTTTGGCTGCAAATTTTGAAATGGAATCTTTTAAGTTCAAAATAAAGCATGGGCAGCCAAACACTTTGAAATATGAGATCAGTGGTTTAATTTTATACAGAATTTCATAGGCAGACTTTTTGTGCCTGGGGTTTATTAAAACTCTGTTCTGAACATAGCAAGCAGTGTTTACTGCCTCTGCCCAGAAAGTTAAAGGCAAACCTGAATCTGCAAGCATGGTTCTGGCAGCCTCAATCAGAGTTCTGTTCTTCCTTTCCACTACCCCATTCTGCTCTGGTGTTCTTGGGATGCTGTACTGCCTTACAATCCCTTTCTTCACACAGAAGGCATCCAACTCCCTATTTTTGAATTCTGTGCCATTGTCACTCCTGAAGCTTTTTACTGGAAGGTCAAATTGCTTTTCAACCTGTATTACAAAGTCTTGCAAAATGCCTGCAGTTTCATCTTTTGAGTGCAAAAAGAAAGTCCATGTGAACCTAGAAAAGTCATCAACAATAACCAAACAATATCTTTTCTTTTTAAGGCTCATGACTTGAGCTGGGCCAAACAAATCCATGTGTAGCATTTGCAAACACTGGGTTGTTTTGGACTCTTCAATGGACTTATAAGAACTTTTATGCTGTTTTCCTTTTAAACAGGAAATGCAATGTTCAGGACATGAAAACAATTTTTGTGGTAGGCCTCTCACCAAACCATTTTTTGAAATTTCTGTGATTGTCTTAAGATTTGTGTGTCCCAGCCTTCTGTGCCAAAGTTCTGTCTCTTTGTTAGAGGCAACTGAGAACAGACAGGCATCAGCTCTGGGACACTCTTTTGACATGTCAACAACATAAACATTGCCACTTCTTTGAGCAACAAGTTTAGTTTGACCAGTTTTGATTATTGCTTCAATCTTTTTGACCATTTCTGGTCCAACAATCCTACAACAGTCTTTTGTGAAGAATGACCCAAATCCCTTGTCACTCATTTGGGACACACTCAGAAGGTTGAATTTTAGATTGTCTATTAGATTGACATTTTCAAATTTTACATTTCCAGATTGCACTGTACCAGACCCCAGAACCTTCCCTTTACTATTATTCCCAAAGGATATATCACCCCCACCATGGATTTTAAAGTCTTTGAGGAGGGCTTTACATCCTGTCATGTGCCTGGAGCCTCCACTATCTACATACCAAAGACTATCAAAGCATGCAGAAGCTCCCTGCACATGAAGTAAAAGGATTAGTTCATTAAGGTCTCCAAAGCCAACAAGGCTTTGGATGGGGTCTCAACAGTGTCTGGGATGGATGCAAGATGATGGACAGTGGTTAGGTCAGGGGTTTGAACTGTTTTAGGACAGTGTTTCTCTAACCACTGTTGTGGGTCCTGACCAATCATCTGCTGGTAACCAAAAGGATGCTTGTTCACTTTGGGTTTAGAGGGCCTTTTGTAGGCCTCATAAACGTGAGGAATCCTTTGGTAAGACTGTTTTTCTCTGCCTTTTCTGAACTGATTGGCAGGGGGTGCATCAGTAACCTGAACATCTCTTTTGACAGATGTTTGGTTCAGCTGTTTTGTAACAGCTGTTTGAACTGGCACAAACAGTGGTTGTTTCTTGGTGAACTTGACAGATGATGAGGTGGATGATGATGATGAACTCAAGGATGTTTTCGCCATGTACTCATTCTTTTTCACATCAAAGTTTTTGAGATACACACATGCTTGAGTTTTGTGGTTTGTTTTTCCACAAACAATGCAGCTTTCTGCTGAAACAATGACACTTGTTTTGTTTAAATCATAAGCTTTCAAATGGAAACAATCTTTTGTTAGATGATTCCTTTTTTCACAGAATTCACAAAACAAGTTATCAATTTTTTCTTTCTTCTTTCTCTTTTCAGACTCCTTTGCAGCAGAGGTTTTAACCACTGCTGGGATGTCCTTGAGAGGAATGACTTTAGCTTTTGGAGCCTTGACACCATTAATTGATGTAAAGTCCATTGGCTTGAAATTTTCAAGAATGTCACACTCATCAGACCATTTTGGTTTAAACTGGTATTCTTCAAGCTCTACAAAAGTAGAGGATTCCATTGGTCTGTCAAGTGTGATTTTGTTACCAAGTTTGTCAGTGATTTTCACTTCTTGGCCATTCTTGTTTTTGGGGATGAACTCAGTGGTTACATCAGTGGTTTGAACAGAGTTTTCAAAAGCAGTGCTTTCATCATCATGTTTTCTATACCCAACCCCAAACTTCACATTGCTTTTTCTCTGATTTTCAAGCATAACCTCATATCCTTTGCAGGATTCCACCCATCTTTCACAAGTAATCTGGGCAGACTCCAACTCCTTTTTGCAAACTTGGTATTTTTCTACCATAGTTTGAAGTTGGGTTTTGGTTATACTTTGCTCTTCTTTCAAACAGCTGATTTCTTTTTCCTTTTCAGTCAATTTGTTTTTAAGTTCTTTTAAAGAGCTTTCAAATTTGACCTCATCAGTTAAGATTTTATCCCGAAGGTTTTCATTCACCTCTTTGATGTTAGCAAAAGCAATTATGCAATTGTCTGAACACAGTTTTTCAAGAACTTGAGGAGATACCTTGGCAGCTGCCATCATAGCACAATCACATTGATGATCTTCATCATCATCAGCTTTTACCTTCTTTTCACCAGCCTTTTCTTCTTTTTCTTCTTCTTTGTCCTCTATGGACCATGGATCTGTCATTGGTTCAATCAGGGTACCTGAACTTTCTCCCAACAGTAGTTCACCAGCCACAGCAGTAACCACTGCTTCAGTCACCTCTTCCACTGTTTCAAAGCACTGCTGTTCCTCCTCAGTTTTAACCCCTTCCTGTATTGACTCTAATGCCATCAAACAAAACTCATCATGAGAAGAATCATTAGAAGCATAGAGTGCAAAATTTTCATCATTAAGGTCTTCAGGCATACTGCTCCAGTCAACAAACCCTTGAGTGAAAAAACTTTGTTGATCTGGTTGTGCTGCTGCTGGAGCAGTGGTTTGAGGTGCAACAGGTTGCACTTGTACCTGTGGAGCAGGGGTTTGAACATATTGGATTTGTGGAACAGTAGTTTGGACATAATGTACTGGCACATGGGCAGCAGCATAGTGAGCAGTGTTCACTTGAGCTGCTGGGGTATATTGGGCATAGTGCACAGTGTTTTGATTTTGAGGTCTAGGATTTGAGCTAGGATGAGTAATTATGGGACCAGTAGTTTGACTCCTACATTCCCTAGCGAAATGTCCCAACCTATTACACTTATAGCACTTGATTTTCGATTTATCCAACCCAACCCTTAGATTCCCATGCAGACCTGGGAATTTTCGCCCTGTTCTTTTGTAAAACTTGCTAGTTCTAACACTTAGCAAAGCCAGTTGGTGCAGAATGTCCATTTCCTCTAAATCAGTGGGATCAAAATGTTGCAAATCATTTAGTTCAAAGCTTAAATTGTCTGACATCTGGTTTTCATTTGCAGTGAATGCATAACTAGCAGAGTGAGGATCAGGGTTGTTAAAATTTGCACCAGCAGTTATGTCAATGAAGTGATCAAAACCCTGGTCCTTACCACTGCCCCCAGATTCTTCTTGACCCAGAAGAGCAGTATTACCGAAAGTGTAATCATCGGTAACTTTTCCTGACTCTTGTAACCTCCTTTTCTGGTTCAACTCCCTTTCATAGGTCAGGAGTCGACCGTGGAGTTGGGTCAAGGTCAGATCCTTGAATTCAGGTGAGTTTCGGGTGACAAAAGCTATGGTGTCCCATTTTTCTGGCAGTGACCTGAGGAACCTGCTATTTTGAGTTGAGTTTGTAAAAGTGGTGTTAACAAGCCTCAGTTCACTGATGAGACAGCTGAAACGCTCAAATTGTTGCGTTAGTGATTCACCTTTAACGTAGCAAAATGTTTCATACTGTTGGTTCAGGATTTCCCTATTGTTTTCTATTACTTCCTCAGTTCCCCCAAATTGTTCCTTAAGTGCGTCCCATAACTCTTTAGCACTGTTACAATGTAACAGTCCAGCATATATCTCATTGGGCATCGCTGATGCTATGATGCTAAAAGCTTTAGCATCTAGTTCGATCTTTTGAAAGTCGGTTTCGGTATAATTTTCAACTGGTTTTGGAACGAACTTTTTAGCATCTTCAGCGCTTGGCACTGAAGGAACATGGGGACCATAAATGACAGACCTCCAACAACCTGTGCTTTGTTGAGCAAGGATGTGACCCATCCTTCTCTGCCAGATGTTGTACTCATTTCTTTTTAGCATAGGTGGTTTAAAAAGTGAGCCGATGTTGTTTTTATCATCCTGAGATTGTGACGTCATTCTTGTTGTTTTACAGACACTGAGAAATCAACTTTAATGGTGATTAATCCTTGCTCTGTTTTTCAACGGACGAACAAACGATCAGTATCAACTGTTATGAGCTGAACTATTTACGTCAAAATGATTGTTAAATCAAATTTGACTGTCCAAGCTCTGATACCAATTGTTGGATCTGAGTTTCTTTTTGATTGTATTTACGTTTGTAGTTAAGATGGAAATGAAAGAGTTGTGCAGCGGAAATAAGATGAAAGCAAACTTTGCATACAATCAAACGAGAGTAATACTTTTATCAAACATCTTTACACAATGAATCGAAAGATTGAATTTGTTTCAACAACGATTACAATGATTGATGTAAGAATGCAAACTCCCCCTCAGCCAGAGCTCAGTAGTTTGTTCGTGCAAAGAAGACGATGTGATGAAAGAGCTAATAGAACAGTACAAAGTACTGAACTATTTATAGGCACTTGCAAACCACTGAGCATCTTAGCTGACGTCACCATGAAAGTGACATCTAACCTCCTAACAAACTCTAACCTCTGATCTATACAAAATACTGATGTAGTAACTACTGCTATTACATTATATTACATAAAAGACACATAAACAGCTGCTGCATCCTTCCACTGCTGTGAACCCAGCAGTGCTTGTCCGGATCAGCAGTACTTGACTCAAGGCAGTAGATTGAGTCAGCAGAGCTTTGGTCTTCTATCAGTCTTTAACACTTGGCAGTAGATACAAGGCAGCAGTTGTGGATCAGCACTTGGTAAGATCAGTAGATAGGAGATCAGTAGATACAAAGTCACTTTCAAGGGGAGAGATTTGCATGAACTAATCTGTAAACGTCTGCTTATTCTGGATCCACTGCTCTGATCCAGTTTTGGCTTTACATTATCTGTTCCTATGATAGGGTTCAATCCCAACACCGGATCCTCCTACGCAAGTTCAAGTTCCACAAGATATCCATTTACAATTGCGTAACGAAGAAACTCACTTTCGTTTGAGATTCGATTTAATCGAACTAGTAGGTTCTCTAGGCTTGGAGTTTCCGGATTCGGACGAGGAGTAGGTTTTTTTTTTTTTTTTTTTAAATTGTATGTTTCTAGTATGTTAAATTGAAGTAGTATGTTTTAAATTTAATGAAATATTTAATTTTAGTGTTTTATTTTTAATTTCTAATTTTAAAATGAAAATTAAAAATAAATGGGAGTGATAGAATTCCATCACTAGTGATTCCACCCCTCCTACAATTCTATCACTAGTGATGGAAATTTGGTTGATGACATGGCACGATCTTATTGGACAGTGTGAGTGATACTTTCTATCACTAGTGAACCACCCCTAGTCCCCTAATTGCACTAAAAACAACTATATTTTCTTTTTCCTCTCAATTAATTTTTCTTTTAATTTTATCAATACCTCTTCTCTCACATCCAATCATAACCACTTTCAAAATATATTAAAAAATTATAAAGGGTAAATAGTGTCCATTTAAATACACAGATAAACAGTAACATTTTCTCTCATCTATTCACGACCAATTTTTATAACATGAAAACTTCTCAAAAAGAATTTGATGGATAAAATGTTGATGCTCTCAGTCTTAATTAAATATTTAAATGTGTTACATGAAAATATCCAAGTCACAATTTATTTTCTTTTCTAGATAAGTCGTACTAGAACATCAATTTACTGTTTCAATAGTCTTTTGACAGTTCATGTTAAATATAGCATAACTAGGTGTTGCCCCGCACGTATTGCGGGCGATGACTGAATAATAAACGAGTGTTAGTTAGCTCATTGACACGAAAAACAATTAAATCGAGTCAACTAATTAAAACAAAACACTTTTATAGTTTTGATAAAAAAAAAAACTAAAACAATGGCAAAATTGTAATTTTTAACTGAGGGAAAGTTGTCTTTTTTTACTGGGGTAAAATCGTAATTTGCGAAAAGCTAAAGTAATGGCAGTACTATAAATTTGACCCAGGGGCAAAATTGTAAATTTTCACAGGAGCAAGTTCGTAATTTTGAACTTGGGGTAACAACATAATATAAATTTGAACTAAGGGCACAGACGTAATTTTAAGCTGGAGGCAAAAGCACAATTTTATTTTGAACCGAGGGCAAATTCGTAATTTTGAATTGGGGGCAAAAACATAATTTTATTTTGAACTGGGAAAAAAACGTAATTTTGAAATGGGGGCGAAATCACAATATTTTAAACGGGGAAAAATCACATTTTTGAACAGAGAGCAAAATCGTAAGTTTTAGCTGTGGGCAAAAACAAAATTTTATTTTGAACTGGGGGCGAAAAGGTAATTCTGAGCTGAGGGCAAAACCACTGTTTTATTTTGAATGGAGGGAAAAATCGTAATTTGGAGCTGGGGACAAAAGCGTAATTTTATTTTGAGCTGGGGACAAAACCATAATTTTAAAGAGGGGAAAAAACGTGATTTTAGAATGGATATAAAATAATAAACCGGTTGGTCCAATGGGAGAGTGCCAGGCAAAGTCGTAGTTTTGAATTGAGGGCAAGATCGTAATTTTGAGATGGGGACAAAAAGCGTAATTTTATTTTGAGTTGCGGGGCTAAAACGTAACTTTAAAATGTATATAAAACAATAAACGTGTTGGTCCAATGGGGGGAATAGTGCCAGACAGCTGCCTGGCACTATTCCCCCTAACTTACAAATGCATATGTAGTATAATTGGAATAGGTTGTGAGATTTTAATATTAGTGATTAGGGTTGTAAACGAACCAAACGTTCGGCGAACAGTTCGTGAACCGTTCGGCGGGAAGTTCGTTTGTGTTCGTTCGTTTATTAAACAAACGAACACGAACAAATAATTTCGTTCGTTTAGTTAAATGAACAAACATGAACAGAGGTCGTGTTCGTTCGTTTATGTTCGTGAACATTTGGTAACGTGTTCATTTGTGTTCGATAGTTCATTAGTGTTTTTATATTTATTTAAATACTTCAAAATTACGAGAAATTAAATATCTAATAAGTATCAGTGCATTATATAATTTGTTCATGAACGATTGTTTGTGTTCGTGTGTTTCCATTTTGTGTTTATGAACATTACTTTTTGCTCATTAGTGTTCGTCAACATTCGTTTTTGCTCGTTACCTAAAATTAACAAACAAACATAAACAAACACGAACAAGTTCATTTCCTTAACAAACGAACACGAACATAAAATCTCGTTCGATAAGTGTTCGTGAACGGTTCACGAACACATATATTTCTTAACAAACAAACACGAACAAGGTCTTGTTCGTGTTCGTTCAGTTCGTTTGCAGCCCTAAGTGATATGATGTAATCATTGTGCGGGTGTTACAACTCATTGTTGGCTCTAGGGGTATTCATCGGTTCGGTTTATGATTTATTTGGTTTTCAAAATTTTATACCTCAAGCCCAAAACCAAACCAAACCAAACCAAACTAAATTCAATTCGGTTTGGTTTCGGTTAGAAACGAAATTGTATCTAAGTACTTTTTTTTCATAATTTATATTTATGTTTGTGTTCTAACTTCCGAACATCAAATCAGCTACGAATTTAAACCTAACAATATATAAATAAAAGATATAACAAAATAAAACAAACATATCCGTAAAATAGTCGTACACACAACCACAAAGTTAAAACTTCAAAATATAGATCATAGAAACTATAAATAGTTAACAAGTCTAATGACACAAAATATAAATAATCTTCAAAGCATGGGGATACATATACTTAGATATTAGACTTAGGTAACGTTTGGTACGAAGGAATAGAAGGCGGAATAGAATTGATCATTCTATTGGAATGAAAAGAAATATGTTTGGTTGTCAAGGAATGGAGCATTCCACAAGGAATGTAAACCTTCCAAATTTAATAATTTTCATTCTTTGGTAAGCTAGTGTTTTTTTTTTCATTCCTTCAAAGAATGGAAAGATATATTATTATTATTATTATTATTATTATTATTATTATTATTGTTATTATTATTATTATTATTATTATTTATTTATTTATTTTACCATTATTATTATTATTCTTATTGGTTTTAATAACTCACTCACGGGCGACACCACTACTGCCATAGTTGCCGCTGTGACTACCTCGCCGCCGTCACCCACTTCCGCCGCCACCACCACCACCACCACCACCACCCACCTCCACCCCAGTTGTCACCCACCCCCGCCGCTACCAACCGTCACACACCATCCACACCTCCGCCCTTGCCGTCACTCGCCACCACCCACCACCCCTGACACCACCGTGCCACAGCTGCCACCCACCCCCGCCTCCGTCGTCAGCCGCCACCCACCTCCACCACCGACCACCACTGTCGTCGTCGCCGTCACCCACCACCGTCCCCGTCACCCACCACCATTGTTGTCGCCAACACCTACCTCTGCCCCCGCCCCCGCCACCACCCACTGCCGCCACCCACGGCCACCACCTCCGACCATCGCTACCATTGCCACCTATCACCACCCACCACCACCGACTACCGTCACTCATCACCGATTTTATTCCTTCGTCTATTCTTTCCTACCAAACAACATAAAGTAATGATTCATTTCATTCTCACATGGTAACCAAACAAGACATGGAATGGTAATGATCCATTCCATTACATCGTCCATTCCATTACCTCGTACATTCCATTCACCCGTCTATTCCATTACGCCATACCAAAGATACCCTTAGTATTTTGTGCTAATAAATTGTATATAGTTTATTAAACATTATTATTTTTATTTAAGAATTAATTAAATTAACGGTTTATTCGGTTGTCCAAAAAACCAAATTAAAAAAAAATATGGATCCAAAAACTGAACCATAAACCATATTCACAATTTAGTTTTGGTTAGAAACCAAACCAAAAACCGAATTTGTTGTTCGGATCGGTTTATTCGGTTACGGTTACGGTTTAGTTTACAGTTTTTATTTAGTTACGGTTTTTTCTGAACACCCCTAGCTGACTTGTTTTCTATATTTTATATAGAAGTTCCGCTGTTAAAAAAAATATAAATACCACCTACTCTAATATGTTATTTATAAGAATTTCAGCTCACTGTTGTTATTTCACTAAATCACTGTCTGATTATAGCTATACATAGAAGTTGTTTTCTACATCGAAACTAATTATTATATTTATCAAATTTATATCGTATGATACCCTAATTAATTTTTTATGATAAGGCCTTTTATTGTTTGTTAACTAGCCCCGCCCGCGTTGCGGGACGATGACCGAATAATTCTCAACCAATTAAAAAAACTGTACTATTGTTTTGCTAGAAAGAAAAAGTAAAAAGCGTGGTACAAAGCTATTTGACACGATTTTTAGCTGGGGCAAAGTTATATTTTTATTTTTACTTGGAAGAAAAATCAAAATTTTTTCCCGAGGGTAAAATCCTAATTTTTAGCTAGGGGTAAACCATATTTATGTTTTGCATTGGGGGCAAAAAACATAATTTTGAATTGAGGGTGATATCGTGATTTTTAACCGAGGGGAAAACCGTAAATTTTAGCTGGGAAAAAAACATAATTTTATTTTGAACTGGGGGCAAAGACGTAATTTTAAACTGAGGGCAAAACCGTAATTTTAAAGTCGGTAGAAAATAATAAACTGGTTTAAAATCGTAATTTGGAGCGCGGAGAGGGGGGGGGGACAAAATTTTATTTTGAACTAGGGCGAAAACGTAATTTTGTCTGAGGGTAAAAGCGTAACTTTTTTACCGAGGCCGAAATCGTATTTTCGGTTTAGCTGGGTTTAAAGTCATATTTTTATTTTGAATTGTGGGAAAATCATAATTTTGAACCGAGGGTAAAATCGTAATTTTGAGGTAGGGGAAAACCATAATTTTATTTTTTAGCTAGGGCAAAATAGTAATTTTAAAATGAGGGTGAAATCGTAATTTTGAACCGAGTGGAAAATCGTAAATTTGAGCCGGGGGCAAAAGCATAATTTTATTTTGAACTGGGGCGAAGACGCAATTTTAAACTGGGGGCAAAAACATAATTTTAAAGCGGGTATAAAATAATAAGTTGTGGGTAAAATTGTAATTTTTGAACCAAGGGCAAAATCGGAATTTTGACATGCTGGCAAAAGGGTTATTATATTTTTAAGTTGGGAGAAAAGCGTAATTTTAAACTGGGGACAAAACCGTAAATTTAAAGTGGGTATAAAATAATAAAATGGTTGGTCCAATAGATGAGGGGCGGCTGCCCATTTCGACCAATGGCAGGGAAACACTATTCCCTGTCATGGTATTTGTATACGTTGAAAATTAACGTTAGTTACAGGTTTCTTTGTTTAAAATTAATGTTGAGGTTATTGGTTTGAGTCTCACTTGATGAAATATTTTTTAGCTGAGCTAGTAGTTATATACTTATATCACAGTGGGCATTCGAGTGGTGGGTTTCCCCTGCAATGGTGGGCGGGCCTGGACACCAATGTTGCCTATGTCCGTAGGGCGTGGGTGACCTTTCGCCAATGAGTTTGCCCCGGCTCGGATACGAATGTATCCTCATGTGGTGAATTTCGTCAGTACCCAATTTGAAGAATTCGTTGTCGTTAAAAAAAATAGTTACTGGGATTAAACTTTAAACTGTTTACATAAGTGGGGTAGTTTGGATTAAATTGAGTAGTTAAAATAAAGAATAGCAAAATAACAATAAGCGGTGCAAAAGGGACAAATACAATCATCTGATGTGATGAGCATTGACCAATCAAGTCGACGTGGTCTATCGATTAGGCAATATCAACCCAACCCAATCATCCATCCGTGCAGAACAGTGCAGTAGAGTGGGGCTGCATGTTGCCACTATGTGCTTCTACAATTTTTTATGATCCATCGTCATCGTCTCAGACCCTTTTAAGAAGTATAATTACTTATTAGTTTTAGCAAGTACGTAGCTTTCGTTTCATACTGTAAATTTGTTAAAAAAAAAAAAAAACAAGAGATGATAAGTTGATAACAAATTTATTTATTTAAAATTATTTCGCCACATAATCATATGCTTTATCTTGTCTGTGATACCAAGTTTAATCTCTTTTAAATGTGTGTTTGAATAATGTCGTTTAGTGTGCAAGCGATCATGATCATATGCAAAAGCAATATTGTCTTATATATATATACTAGGTGTACACCCGTGTGAGTACACGGGTTTGTTCTAATAACAATCGGAATCAAATACTAAAAAAAATATTATAATATATTATTTAAATTCTTTGGGTTTAGTTACATATCTTTTATAAAACAATGTTAAACATATGATCCGTCATAAATTTTGCTTACTTCGGTCTCGTTTCTCGCCCTATAGTCCTTAATTAGCTTGACATGATCTTCATTCCCACGGCTCTCTTTCTTCTGGTCAATAGAAGATATGATCCTCCATGATGCCCTCCTGGATCGATATGTCCTGATTTCTCGATAGAAGTAAACGACGGGCTGCTATTACTTGCTTTAAATTTCGGCAGTAGACCAGAAGCGGAATTGTGGTGACGGGATAAATGGATGTGTTTCTGTACGCAAGACATTCGAACCATTTTAGTCTTCCACTATAACCATAACAAATTGGGCAATGTCTGCTGAACAGGATTTCAATCGACACTAAAGCCCATCTGAGCACTTGGTTTAAACCATACCAAAAATTCCCCCAAAAGAGTTATAACATACCAGTGAATAAACAAACAATTTGAATCACAGCATAGAGTACATATTATTCTACTAACAAAACCTAAAAAAGAGTTATAACATACCAGTGAATAAACAAACATGAAGCTTTAACCTATCAAAAAGTTTGATGGTTGTTTTGGTATCCCCAATGGCCTAACTACACTTTCAAGCCATTCAATAGCTTTAAACCTTCTCATAGCTACAAAAAATGAAAAAAAAAATCAAATAATCAACAACGTTTCTATTGTTTTGTTAGAAAGAATTTGAAGGCAAAATTTAAAATTATACCTGCTCGTTGGACTTTCCTTGAAGGTAGAGTAACACTAAACAATACCGTTTCAAACTTTAGCGAACACAACACTAAAGGATACCGTTTCGTAATTATGACATCAGCGAGGACTACATGGCATACCTGAGAAGTTGACACGTAGGCAATTCTATGTCATCATCTAAGCTCCCTTAATAGATAACCTCATGTTCAAGATAACCTCTTTCGTGTTCATGTGAGCAAGAAGAGAGGAAGACACAAAGGATGTGTCAAACACAGTTCAGATGATAGCAAGTTCTAAAGCTTTCTTTTTGTAGCAGGATCCTTTATCTCCTATCCATTGTTGTCTTGTTTTATTCCAAAGAAGAGCTGCAAACAGAAACAAACTTCAGGATCCTTTATCTCCTATCCATTAGAGGTGAACAAAACGTTTTTTTTTTGGAAAACCGGTTTCGGTTATTAACCGAACCGGTTAATTTGAGCCTATAAAAACCGGTTCCGGTTATTAACCGGTTTTAAAGCGGAAAACATGTAACCGATGCTAACCGGTTGTAACCGGTTAAAAAAAAACGGTTGTTAAACTGATTAATAACCGGCTTTAAAAACCGGTAAAAAACCGGACAATAAAAAACCGATCTGTAGGAAAATGCAGTTTTTTTCTGTTTTATGCGGTTTTTTTGTACACCTCTAAGAAGATAAAGAAATTGGTTTGCAAAGGTTAAAAAAACCGGTTGTAAAACTGATTAGTAACCGGTAAAAAACCGATCTGTAGGAAAATGCAGTTTTTTTCTGTTTTATGCGGTTTTTTTGTACACCTCTAAGAAGATAAACAAATTGGTTTGCAAAACTTACAACAGTGTCCGAACCATCTCAAAATAATATATAATAATAACTTTTTTGATCCATTGAGGACTTAATGAGTTTAGAACGACTTCAGTACGGCCAAGCTCTTGCAACGATCCATCCCTTCCTTTTGTATATATAACTACCATAGGATCACTCTATAAATGAAACGTATATGTGTGAGAAGCAGGCAAACTTTCATGTATAAAGATGAAGACCTGTGTAGTTAAAAGCAAATTTTCACTTCATCCAGAACATTACAAACAAATATAAGCAAAAGAATGAAAATCTTGATGTGCAACCAATTAGTTACTGAACCTAGAAAAAGTGCAATGTATGTATACTTGTTGCATTATAAGAGATGAAAAATATCACTCAAAGTTATGTGATTAGCATGGATTCATGTTTTGCTAATTATTATATATGAGAAATATCAACATAAGAAAATTATTCCTACTTTTTTTTTTCTAATACTCTATTCTAACACCAATTCCGTTTCCAACTTGCACCACATGCTATAAATACAGCCAAGTAAGCAACTTATTAAGACAAGTTTCAAAACGTTTGGTTTTCATTCAAAATCCAACCAACTTGACATCAAAAGGCAAATGAATCGTATTCTAAAAGAAAGCACACAACAATTGGTGCTGGCACAAATTAACCTGTTTTAACCGGTTTTTATAACCGGTTTTTATAACCGGTTTTTTTAAACGTTACCGGTTAACCGGTTTTTTAACTGGTTTTTTTCCTGTATTCGGTTAATAACCGGTTTTATAACCGGACTTATCAACGAAATTTGTAACTGGGCCGTAACCGGTTTGTAACCGAACCGGTTACAAAAAACCGGTTTTTATATTAACCGATTTCGGTTTTTTTAGCGGTTTCAGTTATATAACCGGTTTTTTTGTACACCTCTACTGGCACCGGTTTCAGTCATATAATTATGTCTTTTGTATTGAACAATAGAATGCCTCTGTATTGAACAATAAAAGGCCTCCATGTCCCCAACAACGCTAAATCACCTAGCCTACATAGAATCAAAAGTCTTGAAGATGAAGACGATACCTGCACTGGTGGTTCAGCCTCTGATGGCTTTACATTCTCTGAAACCCCAGTCTCCTCTATCGGAGCTCGGGTGTCGGACTCACTGTCATTACAACCCGTAATGGTCAAAATCGTCATTACACAAACCGATCTAAAAACCGGTACAACATGCAATTATAGGAAGACTTACCGGAGCTTCGTTGGAGTTTTTTCCATCATCACCGAATGTCTAAATACTCATTATATTCCTTTCATTTCCTATTACAAATCATATCAGCCCAAAACCATTAAAAGAAATAAAACGCGGTATATAATTCACAATTAACGTATCTTAAGAATACCTTACGAATTCACCGTTTGTAATCTATTATTCGGCTCCGAGACTATTATTCGGCTCCGAGACTGAATCCGAACCACTGGAGACTGAATCCGAACCACTGGAGCATGTCATCAGAAATAAAATTACCTTTAATTCAATAAAACAGTCAAGGTTGTTGAACCACTGTGATCTGCAATGGTGGGAGTAGTATGTGTTCTTATAAATGTGAATCAGTGTTAAATTGCATTCGATAACAAACAGAATGATATAAAATATGTAAGAAATTTCTCTGCTCGCTGTAGGTTGTGCACATGTGTTTTTGATCTTGTGGGCATATTTTCTACGGCATTGTGGGCATGGAGTATAGTACCATGTGCGTCCATTGATAAAATTTGTTATTGAAGAATCGCAGATGTTTACCTGATGCAGTCGAGCTTCAGTAGCATAAGGTTGTCACTTTCGGTGTCAACATGGTTGATATCTTCAACCTTTCCTATGTAATCTGCAGAAAGTGTTTAATTATATTTTTGTAAACAAATTTAAATAGCATAACAAATAATATACTCCTATAGGAATACACTGTAATACTTGAATGATTAGTATATTTACAGATTTAATCCATACTTAAAGATATCGCCATAAGAAGAAATTGATGGCCGCAAAGGGAGATTCTTATAATATAGTTAAATCCTCTTACATAACTCAAACAAAATCACACGTAAGATCGAAGAACACTCCTTTTTTTATTTACGCCATGATTTTCTCGACACTCAATGATATAACAGTTTTAAGCAGAGTTTACGCAGAAAACATTACCAAGAAACGCCGAAAAGCTGCCTGAACCTTAATGGCAGCAACTTCTTCTTTGGATTAACCTTAAAAACGTCTAAAAGTTGTTGTTGCTGCTACACTTGAGATATAACCAGGTATGCTTGGTTTTTTCTCCAGTTTTGTGGGCTTCTTCTGCTCAACCTCTGCTTTCGTGTTCAGTGTCACATAGGAGCGAATGGATACTGTTTTTGGATGGAATTCTGCTGCTGAAAATAGCGAACATACACAATTATAGACAAACAATTCTGCGGCAAAAAGACTCTGCGTTCTGCAGCGATTATAGTCGAAACAAAATTCTGCGGACAGATCTATTCAGATGGACTAAACCAGATTAACGGGCAGATTATACACTGACGGACACACCAGATTCTGCAACTTATAATGTCTGCGAAACGATCAGTTTTGCGGATAAATCTGATTAACGGACAGATTATACACTCAAGATTTCATTAGCATAAACCATTAACGGGTTTCTATACAATCTTAGCTTCGGCTGTAACTAAGCAACCAGAGCTACCAAATTTTTTAACAAATGAACCTAACAAAACCCGCTACGGTCCATATTGTCGACCCGATTCTTGGGTTTGACTTCCTTGTAGGTCAGATTCACTTTCAGGTCTATGACTTGTGTCTGTGGGTTGATGTGGCTGAACCGCCTGTTCTGAACCACCTAATTGTTGAGCCTCGTTTTGTGGTGCATGAGCAGGTTCCGATGACTCCTGAGGCGGTTCCGGTTCCATTTCTCGGGTCCCGTGAGGTTGGCTTGGCCGATTGTTCCACCTTTCCCGCAATTTTAAAAACTCGTAAATAATCGAGGTTACGCACACTGCACCACCGAAGCTCGCAAATGTAGCAAGCAGAACTGATAGAACCCCAGTCACATCAAGCTGTAAATTTTGTCACACAGATTCAGTGAGTTTGACTTAAAATGTCAAACATGAAGTATTTTACTATTTCTGTCTTACCTTTGAGTAAAAAATATGTGCGAAACCAACCACTAAAGCGAACTGAAAGCGTGCATAAACCCATGCATACCTTCTCTTCACTGAACATAAATTAAAAAACTATTATTACATCGAATAAATATGATCAAATCTATAATTGGGATGGAAACATACCCATCGTTGTTGATGTCATCGATGCAAGGAGACCCAATATGCAAGAAAACGGCAGAGATATAGCAATCGCACCCGAACCCATTTTATCTACCAAAAGTTGCTCCAAGAAACAAAAGTACGCAAGCATGCTAACGATCACAAGAACGGGTACATCCTGCCATACTCTGATAAAAAGAAAGTATATTATATTATTATGTCTCTGAAAAATCGAATTGTGTTTACGTATAAAAATCGAATTTGTGCAGTTATAGGCAAAAATCATGTTAAGTGTGAGTTGTAAGGTTGGATAAATTCCAAATTTTAAAGTTTCTACAATATATTTAGAACGGTCGTATATTGGATTGTTTTTATACTATATAAACTAAAATGAGTAAATATGATATTTTAATTGTTAAAGAAGGGTATATATATGATAAATTGACTTTAGTTTGTAGAAATATATATGAAGTTCTCCCTTTGCATTCACATTTTAGCAAACTATTTAAACTAATAAAGTATAGAAAATTAACGCAGTTCTCAAGTCCCATAACATGACTTTCCCATTGTAAGATGAAGAAAGCAAACTAAATCACGACATGCTGTGCCACTTGCATGTTGTTATCCAAGACGCGTGGAATGAGAACCGGAAGCTTTGAGCCAGCGTTCCTTCCTGAAATATATATTTGTTATAGCTACTTTAGGGTTGACTTTGTAAGTTAATTTATTAAGTGTGTAAGCGAGTAATATTAAATACCAGGTTTTGGAGGATCCCAGATCCTAAGAAAAGGATCAGAACCACTACCATCAATGAGAGCAGAGCTTTCACCATCAACATCTATGCAGTTAATCACTTTCCACACAAAACTGTACACATAATAAAAGACATTTACGATCAAGTAGCATCTTGTAACTTATGATCACAAACATCGAAAATTAAATCAGTAGAGAAGCTTTCCTAGTGATGAGCATTCTCTGACTAATTTTGCATCACTCTCTTCACTAGGTCCATCTAGAAGCTTCCAAGACCATACTTTTGAACACTCAATTGATCACGTTAATTACCAAAACGATCCACTTTTCATGTTTCAAAGGACCTGCATTCCATAAATTTAAAATTCAAACTTAAAAAGTAAGGACATAAATTGATTTATAAGTGAAAGAGAACTAATGTAGCAAACCTTATTAATGCACTGGTTTTAAAAATGGATGTAGGACTAACAGTTGTTATATCGATATCGTATAGAGTAACTTATTGTGAGAGAAATATAAACCAACTCTAACTTGTATTAACATAACAGGTGCATTTAAAATATAAACCTTATCACTCATATTAAAATCAACATTTACCGAATATATGTTCAAGCTGATCATACTGTTGCTTAATCCTCCTCTGAGTCGCACTCGAAGCCGAAGTAAACGGATACAAACACACTAAATCCTCATTCTTCTTCACTCTTCTATTTCCTCCAACCAAATCCTCTGTTACGAATCCGAAGCACATCTCCAACCACAAAACCTTCAAACCGAAATTAGGGTTTCAGAAACCAAAAAATTGAACAAATTACAGATATATATATACAGATAAACAGATCAAATTCGAGAAATTAAGCTATAGAAACTAATATTACACGCTTGAATTTAGAGAATTTGAGCTTACTAAAACCCTGAAATCTCGAATTGTATGTGTCTGTAAGAGAGAGAGTAATTGATTGGAGAGAGGTTATGAAAAATTAGATCAATTTCGAGAAATTAATCTGTAGAAACATATATTAAACGAACCTGTAATGAAGAACGATGAATCGTCTGAAGATCATCCGTCTGAAGAGGGGACTTAAGGGAGCTTTGGATTTGAGAATCACTTGAAGATCATCTGCCTCTAGGGTTTCTTTCTATATGGATGAGAATTATTGTGATTGTTGTGATTCAAGCACAACCGAGAAATTAAGCTGACTCAAGGTGTTGGATCTTACCTTGAAACCCTAGATCTCGATCTGGTTCTCTCTCTCTAGCCCTCTTGATTTTCTCTGGTTCTCTAGTGAGAAGAAGCAGGCTAATGAGAGTTTTGGGGATGAGAAGCGGGATTTTAAATTTTGAATGCAAGGAATTTGGCCGCCTAAAATTTCTCTGGCTCTTTTTAATGTATAATCACACTTATATTAAATACTAATATTTATTAATTAAAGATGTAAAATTGATGATGTAATAAATTACATAAGAAAATCCTAGTTGGCATATCTAAGAGGTTGACACATAAGCTTTTCTTATGTCAGCCTCTAAGCTCCTCTTATAGATAATATAGATATATATATATTTTTTATAATGTCTTATATTGTTTATTGGACATCCATGTCCGACTTTCTTTCGCATATGTATCAACTTCGTAATTTTGAATGTCCAATGAATTCAAGAATATAGTAATAAAAAAATATGAATCTATTTCAACACGATTTTCGAATATGGAAAACACGATTTTATGTACCAAACATATGAAAAACCCTTTCATTAATGCTAGTGTTTCCTAATAAACTAGAATTACCATAAATAAACCCTATAGTTGCGCCCCAAAATAACGGAAGTACACCTCATCCTAACTAAACATGTGTGGAAACTTGTCATCTACGAAAGCCTTGATACGATTTCCAGGAAGAGAAACTTGTATTTCGTAAATACGTACTTACTCATATTGTGCACTTTCTGAAGAAAAAAAGCATGGGGAGATATCATAAAAAACCAACATACACTCTCATTTTTCTCATAAAAGTCACTCAACAATTTTTTTTTTTTTTTTTGCATATGAAAAACAACATATACTACAAGAAAAGGGGGCAATAGCCGCGACAAATGTCGCCGCTAAAAGCCCTGACCTGCACCGCTATTGTTAATAGCGGCGACCTGTCGCCGCTAAAGGTTGGCCGGTAAAGGGCCTCTTGTCGCCGTTACTGCCACATCTCGCCGCTATTGCCACACACTAATACCGGCGACATATATCGGAGTATTGCCGGAAACGAATTTCTAGATTTCAAATGTACAAATCACCGTCGTTTGTTTAAACTCGAAAATGAAACATAACATAATAACAAAAAACGATTGATTTATTATTAAGATCAGCATACATTACATGGTTTTTACAAATATAAAATGGAATAAGTGGTCGGAGCTTTAACCAAAACTACATAATTCAACAAACACTGTATAAAAACAAGTGTGCATAGCTTTAATAATCACAGCGGTGGATGGAAGTGGTTGATATGGCAAGTTCTTCCTAGCTTGGACCCTTTGTAAGCTTCTTTCATGCTTTTATCGCTTTTCAAGCGTGAAAGTCAAACAGTGTTTGACTTTCTGCTTTGACCAGTCAATCGTCAACACAAAGTTCGTTTGAACTTTGCAACGTGATTGTAATCACGATGGTTATAATCCTTAGCGATTATACCTACTGATTACCACGTTGACTAGGTGTAGTGACGAGTCAAAGTTTCGGACAAAATGCGCATTTGCGCGCATTTTGCAACGGAACTACTTTTAGGTATCAAAACACCTTGTTTTGATACCAAATCAGTTTTCTAAGTTAGTTAAACATGTTTTGACATGTTTAACTCGTCACTACTAGTTCAGTGCTTGTTTAGGGTCGTAAGTTAAGCGATCTAAACAACCGCTTAGACTTTCTAACCCGGCCCGTTTGGTCGATCATTAGGATCCGACCAAGCTTGTTTAGTGATCATAGTTGCATAGGGAATAACCTACTGAGGTTATACCTTATGATCACTTAGGATTGGTTAGTTATTTGTTAAGTAGTTTATATGCCCATAGGAAATGACCAAAATGTCCTTTTGAAACATAAATCCATATTTTGCATATGTGATCAACTTTTTGACATATAATCTGATTTAGTAACATGTTTAGGCATTATTGGGCATGTAAGACTTGACATAGCACATAGTTAACCATCCGACCATAGTTTTACGCAAACGACGCGTTATAGTAGCTTATACTACCATAATGGGTCGAAACGGGTCAAAAGCACTTAGGTAGACTTCCAAATCAGAATGTTAGGCCTATTAAATCATGCCATATGAGTTCCCATACTCATTTGATTTATAGAACTTCATTCTATCATATCTCCCGATTTAGGATCCGATTATTTAACATAGTGATTCCATACCAGGTGCCACTTGATTCCTTGATTTCCCGAGCTTCGTTAGGACACTTAATCAAGGATACTTGCAATCTCAAGTGAGTACATAGACCCCCCTCTTTTTAAATGCTTTCAAGGTGATTATGTGAGTACATAGTCCCCTCTTTTACTGCTTTCAAATGTTTTGGGGTGAAACATATGTACCTATTTGTTATTTTCATGATTTCAACTATATGATTATACATGCTAGTACTTATCTTTTGACGAATTAAACAATTATCTATGGTTTAAACACAAATTTTCAAAGATTTTAAAACTAATTGTTGGATTGTACTTTCTTTATACATTCACCAAGCCGATTGGTAGTACGATATAGCGCTGTAGGACTAGACACCACATTCCTGTTGTATGGGATGTCAGAAACCAAATTTTAATCAAATAGAAATTGCCTTTGTGGTATTTCTTTAGTCTCCAAGGTGTAGTTTGATACACTAAGGTTTGAATGAATACTAAATCACAGTTTCTTTTGTATATTTTGATATACTACCAAAGTACAGTTTGATGTGCTCCCAAATGTGATATTATTTACCAAAGTATAATTTGATATACTATGTACAAAATACAACATATGTTTTAATATACTACTGACCTTGTTATTACCAAAGCGTAGTTGATATGCTATTTTCAAACCAAAGCATAGTTGATATGCTATTTTCAAACCAAAGCATAGTTGATATGCTATTTTCAAATCAAAGTATAACTTCATATACTACCGATACTTTCACTCTAAAACCAAAGTATACTTGAGATATACTACCAAACCTATTATTTCATTAACCAAAGTATATTTGATATACTATCTACTTAACTATTTCAAAACCAAAGTATATTTTTGCATATACTACAAAACCTTTTTATCAAAGCAATGTGTTTTCGAAACCAATCTTTTTACAAGGATTCATGGCTATTTATGTAAACATAAAACCTTTTTCTTGTGTTAACCAAAGCCATGAACCTAATCCACAAAACCTATGTTACTCACAGGCATTTTTATGCTGACGTACCTATTTTCACATATGTTTCAGGTGCTGCTACGTGATGATTGTTGATGCATGCTATACATAGGATGGACTCGTGCCTTAGTGACTTTAAAACTTGAAAGATTATATTTGTATTTATCTGATTTGTAATAAAACAATGAGTTCAATAATTCAATAAAACGAAACTGTTTAATCCATGGTTGTGAAACAATGATTCTGTTACGACACTCCCTGACGTTTCCGCCATGATTTGTTGTTTTACGTGGTCAGGGTGTGACAGAAAAGTTGGTATCAGAGCCAATGGTTATAGGGAATTAGGTTATTAGTAATGCTTTGACCTAGACTATAACCTTCCTAGGACCCTAACGCAAGAAATTTGTTTTTAGATTCTTAAAACAATACCAATCACCTATCCTTAGGTGATTAACAAAAACAAAACACAATTCATTCTCTCGAGTCAAAATTTTTCAAAACATCACAATAAGTCATCTATCCTTAGATGATTTGTTTTTAGGCTTTTAAGCCTTTGTTGTTTTCAAAATCTCGTCAAAGTTTGGGTCTAAATAATGTGAACACGTGCAATCTAGAAGGGTGGATGCCTGTACCTCGAGTTTTCTGTCTAAGGCTAGAGTGTTCGTACAAATCCACAGTATCGGACCAGTCACTCTTACCTGGGAACTCTTGGGGTGAGTGTCCACTTATAGGCTAAAGCATGTCTTTGCGATACATTATTATGACCCACTTACTTTGATTAGTCACTATGTGTTGTTTGTTTGTTTGAAGTAACAAACGAATAATCACAATCCTTATGCTTTGTCGATATTCTTAACATCCAGTTTTGAATATCCAATAACATCTCACTCGTTTTCCCCTCATGTTTCTTTACTCTTTTAGAATGCCTCCTCGACGTGATCAAGCTCAGGATGCCGCCATGGCAGCCTTAATCACTCAGCAAATCGCTGCTGTACTCCCGAACCTTATTACCCAGATAACTCAGGCAAACAATAACCATAACAATGTTCAGTGCAACTATAAGACATTCAACTCAGCTAAGCCACTTACATTTACTGGGTCTGAAGGGGCCACTGGACTATCGAGTGTATTCCAGAAAAGAGAACTCACATGGTGGAACGGCGTCATGAGGGATCGAGGTGCAGATGTGGCAATGGCACAAACCTGGGAAGAGCTTCAAGCTCTAATGATGAAAGAATTTTGTCCTCGTCATGAGCTCAGGGCTTTGGAAAGGGAATTTGACGATCTTAAACAAGACAGTGGTGAACGTCGAGCCTACACTGATCGTTATGAGGAGTTAAGTCTGTTATGTCCTACCATGGTTACGCCTTTGGAGAAGGCAATTGAAAAGTACATCGATGGCCTTCCTGACCCAGTTCAGGACATTGTTACTGGTAGTAACCCTACCACAGTTAGGCAGGCTATTGAGTTATCTGCTACCCTGACTGAATCTCAGATCAGGAAGGGTAAACTTTTCCGAAAAGGCGACCAGAAACCATCTGACAAATCGGCACAACCAAAGGATAAACAGACCGAGTCCTCTAAGAAAAGGGGCAATAGCCGCGACAAATGTCGCTGCTAAAAGCCCTGACCTGCACCGCTATTGTTAATAGCGGCGACATGTCGCCGCTAAAGGTTGGCCGATAAAGGGCCTCTTGTCGCCGTTATTGCCACATCTCGCCGCTATTGCCACACACTAATACCGGCGACATATATCGGAGTATTGCCGGAAATGAATTTCCAGATTTCAAATGTACAAATCACCGTCGTTTGTTTTAACTCGAAAATGAAACATAACATAATAACAAAAAAACGATTGATTTATTATTAAGATCAGCATACATTACATGTTTTTTACAAATATAAAATGGAATAAGTGGTCGGAGCTTTAAACAAAACTACATAATTCTACAAACACTGTATAAAAACAAGTGTGCGTAGCTTTAATAATCACATCGGTGGATGGAAGTGGTTGATATGACTGTGGAGCTTCAAACATCTCAAAGGTGGTTGATACGGCGGTGGTTCATGGTGACGGATGACAGCGGCTTTGCTGGTTGGTGAACCGTGGAGTGTCAGAGGTTGATGGTGGCGGTTGGCGGCTGAAGGTGGTGGTTATTGCTTGGTGGTGAATGGTAGAGAGTGGTGAACATGAAGGTTGAAGGTGGTGTATGAGATGGGTGTTTGTTTTTTGAGGATAAGATATGTGGGGTTTATGTTTGTTTGAGTAGGATAAGATGAAGACTATTGGATCTGTTTTTAATCAATGGTCAGCAACAAATCTTGAAGAAGCACACGGGTTGTCCCTTTAGCGGCGACAACAATAGGGACGACAAGTAGGAATAGGGGCGACCCGCGTCTAGGTCGTCGCTATTGCTCCTTGTCGCCCCTATTATTGTCGCCGCTAAAACTCAGATGTCTTGTAGTGATAATTTCTGTTTTGTATCACAAAAGTCTCTTAACAATTTTTTGAAAATTAAAGTACCTTCACATGATAAATTTGAGCACAATTATGATAAAAATAATTTAAACAACTTAGAAGTGTTAGAGGTGTCCATCAGTTCTTTTCGATTATTTGGTTCCTTTTATTCGGTTTGAAATTGTTTGGATTAAACCAAAAATCGGTGCAAAGTAAACGAAATTTAAGTACTTCAAAACTAAATGACAAACTGCATTCGAATTTGGTTTGGTTTTCGGTTTCAACCAAATACAACGAATTCATATAATTGGGTTCATTCGACTAAATATAAAGTATGGTTTACTTTGATTACTCGGTTTATTGGGCTATTTATAAACCGAATTCATTTTATTCGATTTGGGTTTAATCGTTTTTTTGTTCAATTTTTATTTTAACTGTTTTCGGTTCTTTAGCAATGAACTATGAATTTTCAAACATATCTTAGGTTGAAACATAACTTCACGTAGCAAGTTTTAAAAAAGTTTTTGTCACAATTTTGTTCAAAAGTTTTAAAAAAGTTTTTGTCTTTAAAGATTATGTTGTGCAATATCATGCATGTATATACAACAGTCTTAATCCTTTCTACAGTCATAGCCCGCAATGGTTGCTTAAGTATACCCATTCCCTTTTAGTACTCCAAAAGATGGATCCACATCCTCTTTTTTCGACTCTTGCGCCTTCTTGAATTTCTTTTAATTCAGATAGGTCGAATATCGAAACGCTTTCACAAACGTTGACCAAGTACGGAGGTACCATAGGTAAGATAGTATCCACTTTTGTATAAGTGTTTGTTTAAATGAAATGGACAATTAGGCGCAGTTTCATTCCTTCGGGTAAGAAAACTTGGAGATTGTTGGAGAACATTGAGGTCGTTGAGTGATCCGGGCGGACCAAAAAACCCATGCCAAAACCATAAATCTTGTGACGCAACCGCTTCTAGCATGATCGTAGGGTATTGGGGATCAACTCTCATATATTTTCCTTGCAACTCCTTGGGACACATTCTCCAAATGAAATGTGAACAATCAATTCTACCGATCATACCAGTAAGGTGATGTCATTCTTCCTGTACTTCGTACAGACGTGCAATGTCATGGATTGTCGGTCTTCGTAATAACGTTTTGTTGTGTAAGTTAATTACGACATTTCAAAAACTATTGTAGTCATTTACGCGACGTCTTATCGGACATACATAATAGTCATCGTATTCGTCAGGAGGATTATGTGAATTTTGTATCGCCATAAAACTCTTTTTCATCCTCTAGTCTAGACCTCTTGAAACCATTCGTAATCTGCTTCTACATCGCCTACAATTTTAAAAATAAACGTTTCGACATGCGAAACCTTTGTCTAAATATCTCTTCGTTGTATTTGGGGTTTTCAGCCAAATAATCTTCCATTAGAATGTTGTTACCTTTTTCATGATCACATGGCACATATCTTTTTTTCAATGTTGTCATGTCTTCATGTTCGGCTAGTTCGGTGATTTTCGTGAGAAATTGTTGGCTACTATCTTTATATAATAATACATTGTTAATATTGAGCGGTGAAATGAATAACTCATCTTTTTAAAAATCATACATTTTGTTGAAATTTGTTGAAATTGTGGTAGGATAAAAGTGTAGAAGTTTTTTTTATAGATGATTGGTGGTCAGGAGCCGACCTACATTGATAGGGTCGGGGTCCCCGGACCCCAATGTTTTTTAAAAAAAGTAGTAGATTCGGTATATTAAATTTTATAACGATCTCATAAATACAATTGGGGTGGACACCATAAAACGAAAAGGAAAACTGGTGTAGTGGTAAACCCCTCTTTTTCCCAACAAGAGGTTATGGGTTCAACAATCCTTGTATACCTCGTTTTTTTTGTTTTTTTTAAAAGCTAATTCAAACCTAGCTCTGACCCGATCCGAACGAGGACCGACCCGAAAATTTTAGCGTTTTGTTAAGAAAATTTTGAACACCGAGATAATGGACCCCATTGGGAAAAAATCATGGGTCCGATAAAAGTGAAGGTATATATAGGATTTTAAATGTTAAAGCCTCAATAATCATGCACAAATAATTGAATTCAAATCGATGGCTACTAATCGAGAACCCTACCCAGTCCGTTGGCAACGATGAACCTAATAGGGTCGATCGGGGTACTGTGAGAGTGCCCTGCTCTATCCACTACATTAAATGTTATTTTTCTTATTTATCTGTAGCCTTTCGTTATCTGTTTATAAATCTATTTAGCTGATTTTGATCTTTTTTATTTTGTTTCTACTAAGATTTGAATTTTACATAACGTATAATATACGATTCACCTTATTACAAGTCTTTAAAACATGTTTTTAAGTTTCAGTTTCACTCATTAAACAGTTAATAACATATACCGTTAGCCCATTTAATATTTTAATCATGGTCGTAAAAATCGTTAGGCGCTTCCTAGCCGGAGCCGGGAGTACTCTGGAAGTACTCCGCCTAGGCAGAGAGTACTCGGAGCCTTGACAAAGAGTACTCGTGCATCAGCAAACTAACTTGTAGCGAGTACTTTGGGAGTATTTGGTCTTCGAGACCTTGTTTTACAACCATGATTTTAATCTTAACCCATTTGGTTTTTTTTATCTTAATTGCACATATACTTATTTTTAATAATATTTGATTTATCATTTAATTTCGTTTTTTAATAACTTTCATTTGTTAATTTTATTAAAAAATAAATAAATTTGTAGTTGTGTTTATTTTTTTTTCCAATGTTTCAATATAAATTTTACTGAAAATGATGTTGTTCTGAAAATGATACCAACCTACCGAACAATATCGTTACCGGCATTTGTTTTTATAGTTTTTCTCTTTATTTTGAAATCACTACAAAAATAAAGACTTTTCGCGATGAAAAAACAGGATTTTTGCGACTAAATATTGTCGCTGTAGTCTTTGCGACGACATTTTGTCATAGTAGGTTCTTTCCTAGTGCTCCATCGTATTTGGTTGCCAGTTTCGTCGCTACACACGGCGTTGCTAGGCTGACCTATAGAGACGATGTTTAGTAAGGGGTTTCACTAAAGATATTTCACGTATCTTAGAAAATCTTTAATTTTAAAAATAAAGCTTTAAACGGCTAAATTTCGTCCATGTAGGTTTTTAGTAATTTTAAAGCTTTCATACGTAAAGACTAAATTTAGTGGCTATAAGTTTTTAACAATATTTAACGGTTTTGACCCAATCATTTAAAAACGAACATTTTACTCCTTATGTTTCGATCTTGTTACCAGTTTGCTTACTCCCTGACTCTAACTCAGTTAAAACGTTCAGTTAAAAGGAGGGGTATTTCGATAAGTTTACATATAATTTTTTAATTATTTATTATTAATTCCTAAATCCATTTTAATAATGAAAACAAAAACAAAAAACATAATTTTTTATTATTACTATATATGTATATTAATAAAAAAAACCTCATCTCACTTCTTCACCCTTATTTCTCTCTCTCTCTAACTTCTTCAACAATAGCCACCATCACCTCCATGAGACATCACCCTCACCTATCCCACCAGCCGCCATCGCAAACTCCCATCTAATCTTATTGGTTCACCTTTCCTACTGTAGCGCCCTACTTCCTTGTACTTTCCATAATTAGAAAGTCTTACTTGTATTTCTATTTTTGGAAAGCCTTGTGTTCTTGTAATCGTTTTTTCGTTGTAATCGTTGTAAAATCCGAGACTTGGATCATAAATAAAACTTGTATTTCTTTAAATTCGTGTTATACATACTCATAAGTGTAATTTCATGAAACATTTGTTACATATTTGAAATCCTTGAAAACTATGTGTTAATCTTGCAAATACGTGAAACTTATGCATAATACGACTTTTGAATGCATACGATACTAAAATACAACATTCATACATTTATTCATACTTCATTATGTTTGATTTAAGTTAAATTATACTTGTTTTATGTTAATTATGCTTAACAAACCTTAAAATATGCTTATATGTCATAATTTACCCTTAAAACAACTTGAAACATCAAATTATGGAAGTTAGGGGGCTGAAATGTAATAAAATCAAACAACTTCCCGCCTGATGGTCCCTGGCTATCCGCGACGGATTTGTTCTGGTCCTTCGCGCCCCGCCACGGACTCGAACCCGAGACCAGCACACCAGCTGGCACGGGATTGGCTGATTTGTTGGTTTTGTTGCATTTTAGGTGTGTTTCTTGCATTTAAACCTCACCTAACCCAACCACAACGTTCCCCTATAAAACCCAAGTGCTATCCAAGCATTTTTCACTTTGCTAATTATTCACAACTCTCTTAATTCACTCTAAATCGCAGCTGGTTTCTGAAGTTCGAGCAGATTCATACCTTCTTACAAAAGTGAGCATAACTCACTCATTTCTTATCCGTTTCACTTGATTCTTTTTCCTACATACTTGGATTAACCTTAGGAACATTTCCAATGGTTTTCCATGGAAAACCAGGCTCTGGAACGTCACCAAAAATGCTCCAAAGTTGACTGATTTCCTTGTTCTTGATTCATACTTTGATAAACTTGAGGTAACTCATCTCAAACCTATGTCCTTATGCTTATAACCACATCTATGGTTAGTTAGGCTTAAAAACAAGGTTGAGACATGTAAAATCAGAGGTGTAAACCTCACAAACTTTCTGTTTTGTTCAAGGGTTTAACCCACAAGTGATGTTCAAGCCTAAAGCTTGATGAATGTGTGATTTAGGATTACCTTGGGCTATCCTACTTGAAAATCCACACATTGCTTGATGATTTCTCATAGATTAGTTGTTCATATTCTATTATTTGTAAGTTCATGACCCTCCTTGAATGTTCATAACATCAAGTGTAGTGGTGAACATCTAGAGGTACCTAAATGGAAGACTTGTTCTTCCTACCTCCTACATGACTTCTATGACACATAAGAGGTTCCTAAATGGAGGATTCATCTTCCTACCTCATGCTTGATCTATTTGACTTATATACATAGTACATTACCTATATATATTTTACTTAAGTAATCAACCTTTGATGATGACCTAATGGTTATTTGTCAAGGTGTTTGGTTACATCATCTATGACACTATGTGTAAGATGATTACTTTCATATGATTATGTTCCTACGTTTTAAAATCCAAATCTCTAAATCTACCGTTATACTCCAATACTCATACGCCTTGTTTTCTTCGTGTAGAAGGACTTGGTGTTCCAACCTCCTAATCAACAAACAATTCTCGCGGATTTATCAAGTGGGAGCTTGCAAAACCGTGAGTACACTTGACCCATTTACCTTTAAAAACACTTTGGGTTGTAACATGTTATTATACCAACTTCACATTCACACACTTAAACATACTTTATGATCTCAATCCGTTATACATGCTACTTGTTTACTTAGGTTCTTGCTAGATAATACATGCTTTATGTCATTAACTTTGCTAAGCCCTCAACTTAATATATATAGCGCTATAGGAGTAGCACACCACCCTTCGGGGTCTTGTTAAGTCTTTATTCTAAACGGTCTCGTCACTTTTGTGGCGAGGGATGCTAAATACTAGTGGACACTTGGGTTTGACGTATTGCTATGCATGCTAGTTACCTTGTATACAAATTGCCATTTGGATTCGAGAAAATGCTTTTATACTTATGCTATACTTATTCAAACCTTGTGTACTCGCCTTTGCTTTGCATTGAACTTTATTTTAAACATCTAACAGGTTGAGGATGATGATGCTATGAAGCGAAGTAGCGATGATGCCTAGATACACATTTAGACGTCTTAGGTTTAAATTGTTGTATCACATTTTGTTTTGTTATGTTGTGAACACGTTGTTATTTGAAATTTCTATGTAATGTTAACAATTTGATTTATGAAATGAAAATGGTTGATTTACATATTGTCACAAATAGTGTTATGAAGTCTCTTGTAATCTATTTCGTCTCATCCCGATGATTCCGCCATCGGTTGGGTGTGACACCTACCATCAATGCAAAGTGCCCGCCAAGCCATCACCATCTGCCATAATATCATTCTCTGTGATTCTTCGTCTCCGACAACATCATCTCCGAGTTCAGATATGGTTTTGTGAAGATGCAAATTAAACTTGAAATTGAAATTGAAATTGAAAGGTTGGTTAGGCTTTTTAGAAATTAAACTTGAAATTCGTGGGCTTGTGGTGATTAATCATGGGGTGTTGCTGAAAAAACGTGGGGGAAGGGGAGGGGGAGCGATGGTGGAGGTTTTAGGTCAAGGGAGAAGGGGACAAGGGTTAGGATGCAGGAGAGGGGTAAGCATGTTGCGGTGGTGGTGAAGTTGGTCGGTACCAAGGTGTTCATCTGGCCAGAAAAATGGTTAGTTTGCAAGAAGTTTTAGATGGTGGGGGAGAGAGGATGATGGTGGTGGTGGTTAGGCGGTCTGATGGTGGTGGTTGGGCGGTGTGATGCTGGCAGTTGGTTGCGAGGCGGTGGATGATGGTGGTGAGGTGGTGGGTGGTGGTGTTTGGTGATGGAGAAGAGAGAGGGAGAATATGTTGAGAGAGAAAGAGAGGAGAGAGTGTGTTTGTATGTGTTAATAAATAAATAATCAACTGAACATTACTAAAATACCCTTCTAGTTACAAGTAAAATTAATGAAATACCCATACTTTTAGCTGAACGTTTTAAGTGTGTTTGAGTCGGGGAGCAAACTGGCGACAAACTCGAAACATCAAGGACTAAAATGTCAGTTTTAAATGATTGGGGCAAAATCATTAGAATGACCAAACCATAGGGAGCAAAACGGAAGTTTACTCATATTTAAAGCTTTCTCTGTGGCAATGAATTTTCATTGCTATTGAATTTTCATAAAATTTCGAAGAGCGCTTTAATTTCCCTCTATCCCGCTAAAAGCCTATAGCAACAAAAGTGCTTCGCGATAGCATACGAAAAACATAATATCCTAAAACACTATTAGCGACCACTTTTAGTCGCAATACATCTACCTATTGTGACAAAATCGTTTCACCGTTAAATATGTGGCCGTTGAGCCCCAATTTCTTGTAGTGATGTGTCAGTTTCAATATATTCGGTATTTTTGCACCACCATTACAGAATCGGTACGTAACTTTGTTGTTTTATTTTATATATGTATCGAACCCAGGGCCGTCTCTGAAAATCACAAACAAAATTTTGGCCCTATGCAAGATAAAAAATTTGGGCCCTATTCGAAAATCTCAATTTAATATAAACTCATCAATCATTAAAATTTATGTGGATATAATTTAAATAATTATTTTGCTCTAAGTTTAGGAAGTAATTTATTAATTAAAGGGAAAAAAACTAGTTGACAAAATTCAGCATTAAATGTCATTAACAAAAAAAACCCAAAAAATAAGCTAAAATAAAGAATTTGAAGATGCCTAGATTAGACTCGGGTCTCCTTTTTGTTTAAGCAAAGCAGTAACCACTAGTACAAGTGCTCATTTGTGCTATCACTTGATTCAGTGCATCTATATTATATCTTGTACAACGTAAATTCTATACAAAATTAAAGATTTGGGTCATCGGAGGATTTAGGCCTTGTGCCATCGCCCACCCCGCACTCCCTACGGCCCGACCCTGATCGAACCAGTATGTATATTCTTTGGATTCTCATTGGAATCAATTTCTAATGTAGGTTTTATTTATTTTTATCGTTAATTTAAAATCTGCAATAACTAACTCCATGAAATTCACTCGGTGTCAAAGGTCACCAACAATCTAAATACATGTCATCTTATTTACTCTATATAATCAAAATTAAACCTAACCAACATGTTCTATTCCTCACATATAATGTTACACCCCGATATTTCAACCATAACCCGGTGGGCCTAGTGAGGAGTATCGTGACGTAAGTTGATATCATCATAGTCAATATACACAAAATAGCACAGCGGAAGTCTTGGAGTAAAATTACTATTACAAACCGAAATGTTCAAAGTTCAAAATAAGATACAAACTGTTCGTAACAAAGGATCCACAGGCGGATCATAAAATGTACAAAAAGATGTTCAATAGACTTTAGGCATTCTAAGGATTTGCAAGATCCTCTTATCAATACCAAGCAGCTTCCAGCCTATTATGTGTTGTACATGTAGCTTAGTCTTTTGAAAATACGTTAGTTTACACTTGTAAATACAATTAACCGACTCGTTTTGAAAATATTTCAAAATTGATTTAAGTGCACAAGGCACATGAAAATCTTTTATAACTTGGGACAATTAAGAATTTTAATCTTGTATACAGTTTTACATGTTTGTCAATACATATGGGGCCCAGTATAGAAACCGAGTCATGATAAACTGACACACCACTTATAAACCCATAAAGGAGTTATCCCTAACTTGTGGGTAAAATTATTTTAGCATTCGCATCTGTCTGGTGTATTACTACACCCCGTGCTTTGGTCGTGGCCATTAGTAACTTAAATGAGCCGAGGATATCCATGACACGGTTATGTTAACCCCCCAATGTTTAAGTTATCAAAGAAAACAAATTAAAACGGGTTATGCAGATTTTGTAGCCACAATCCGGATAAGTGATCCCATGTAACACTCTTCTTATAATTCCATTGTTTAATGATAAAATACAGACTTTTTAAAACGAAATACATAGTTAATAAACTATGATGTACTTCATTATAGCATTTGAACATAGTCAACTAACTAGATTAAAATATTCAACGTTTAGAAGTGTTTACAAAACAACATGGTTTGAACTAGATTAGATTATCGCGGAAGCATTCAAAACTTGTGTTCGGTTCTTGATTTCCTTGCTTGATCAACATCCACAATGAAACGAGCATTACCTAAGGTCAAAACCACATTAATTATTAGTTTTGACATCATAATATCAAATAAATTCAAGTTCTATTGCTAAACAACGAAAAATAAACAAAATCAAAATTTTATTTCAAACCGACCGTAGGTTACGGTTTGCCAAGCTCAAAACATAACCGCCAGACTGTGAGCCACGGTTCAAAACCGTGGCCTATGGTTCGCCCAGCTCAAAGCAGAACTGCCAGACTGTGAGCCACGGTTCAGAACCGTGGCCTACGGTTCGCCCAGCTCAGCCTTAATTCCTCATAACTTTTTATTTCCATATCCGTTTTAGCCGATTCTTTTTCCTATATGTCTGTATTAAGATTACGGATCTAACCATATAAATTTCACTTAACTAAACCTGGATTATGAACGAATGGCCCACAAAATCCTTGTTTCGATTATTCGACCCGTTAACTATGTGTGCAAATTGTTTGCCAATTTATTCTTTGGCATTCTAATCTTATTTACCCATTCCCCGGGCTTGAAATTCTTGGCGTATCCGTACCATTACATGGCTTAATGCTTGTATTCGAATTTCATGCTTGTTTTCTATAAATTCAAGCATTGCCACTTTATGTAATTCTTGCAACTAGTTTCTACCATTCGACCCGATAACACGGATTCATAACCTTAACTTAGTATAACCATTCATTACTAAAATTTCTATCTAGCACCAGCGCAATATGAGGCTTTCAAATCTTTACGCGCAAGAATCGATATAAGGACATAGTTTTTGACCCGTTTGGTTGACAAGTGAAAATCCTCACTTTAATGTCAAGCCAAACTATTTCTAACCAATATTTGACCCGTTCTCTATGATACACCGAACGATTCTAACCGTTCATTTCAACTCGTATGGTTTATTCCCACCATACTTTAACCATTTACTTTGACCCATTTGGTTTGCCGAGTGAACTTCGTCACTTCCATGGCTTACCAAACATACTCTAATCATTAAATTTGACCCGTTTGATCTATCGAGTGAACTTCGTCACTTCAATGACACATCAAACGCGCATATCACACCACGATACTATTAACAAGCTATAACTAAACATTCTTGCATAATGTAACGAAACTAATAGTTACATACCTTTAGTGCTTTTCCTTCAAGCGCGCATCAACTCCGGCTCGTCCGCTTGAAGATTCAATTCCTTTGCCTATAGAGTTCAATCAATGACTTGTTTAGAACTCTTATTATTTCATATAACGCATAATTCACCATAACATTCAAAATGCGTTTTTACTCAATATTTCAACATCTAGTTTTCTTTTAGGCATTTCAACAAACACCTAAAGGGCATAATTTTGCTAAATCAATAACCAAGTTTCATGACTAGTTATTTAGCCAATTTTGAGCATTTTTTCACAAATTCAATGTCTAGTTATACATCAACACCTAGACTTATTTCATGGAGCTCAAGTAACACTAGATTAATAATCATAATTCTAGTGTTCATCATCTTTCTACAAAACCCATGTAACACATAAATGGATGATTATGAATCTCATATCTATTGACACTAATGCATCAAACTATTGACTAGGGTTTGTTCTAAATCATGAATTTATCATAACTTCATTCCAAAATCAAACATGCAAGTTCAGATTTCTACTTCATGTGTTCATCAAGAAATCAAAACGAAACCAAAAGACTAAATTCAACATACCTTGTGATCCCCTCACTTGAGTGATCACTAGTTTGAGCTTGGTTTTTGATTTGAACTTGATTTGCCTTCTTGATTTCATCAATTTTGTAAGCTAGGGTTTGGGTTTTTGAGAGCTCTTTTGGCTCCTGTGATTTACACGACCAGAACACACACTTTAGTGTGTGTTTTGGTGTTTTGTTTTTTTAATAAATAAAACCCATTTTAACTTTTGTTCAACATTAGCCCCTTTACTTATTCAAGTTTTGTAAAGGGTATTTTAACCATGTTTGTTCTATTATGTCAAGACACTAACTAACTAGGTTATTTATTCCTAGTCATTTTATCTTGACTATTACCGATGTTTAGTTTACAATATAATATTTATATTTTTGGCTTGTTACAAGTCTACCCCCTTAAAGATGTTTCATCCTCGAAACCTTTATCACGTAATTCAATGGGTTAAAGTTAATGAACCTGATTTTGGCGATTTACTTTGGGCATTGCTCGCGTTCACTAATCTTACTAGGGAATTATAGTAACATCTTTTTGGTTTCTAAGCGTATGCGCCTTTTACGTGTAAGGCCTCATGGGCCGTTACCTTCGGCTCTTATCCTTTATCTTTATTGATTGCTCGTTGTAACAACTCTCATCAAAAGTCATATTTATTAAATTAATTTGTCCAATAGGAAACCCTAATTGAGACACCCAAGTGATTCTGTACAAACCCTAAAATTTTCAGAACAATCAGAATCAGGACCAGGGCCCCTAAAACTCAGGGGGGGTAAACCCTGGTTGGTAATATCTAAACAGTTTTACGTGCATTGTGAATTTTAACACGAGACCAACTTAGCTGAGCTACCTGGACACGTACCTACCCTACCCTAAAATGTCACCCCTCGCGCCACGCGAAAGGAACAAGAAGACCTGTCGCGCCACGCGACAGGGACCATTTTTCAGATATAAATAGGGGTGTCTGGGACTTGATTTTGGGCACTGAAACGACGTAAAACTTCCAAATTTACACTGAGTTATGCTCTGTTTACCACAATTAACACACACGGATCACTAATCGACGCCGCAATCAGGGTAATAACTCGATCGCTGATACGATTCAATGTCCGATTGATCAAAATATCCAATGGATGTTTAAGTGCTGCCCACATTAGGGTTATGCTTTGTCATTCGTCGTTAATTCGATGGATGTTTAAGTATCGCACTTTGTCATTCGTTGTGAGAGTTTGATCTCGTGAGTTATCGTAAAAGTTGTATTAAGTTACTGACTGAATTGTGTGCCTGTTATTAATTTAGGTTAAAAGACTAATCAGTAGGCTAAACTCTGCCCGTATAAATCTGCAATGTGAGTCATTCTCTTTTTATCAAATTTAATTTCAAAAGCATGTTTATTTTCAAAGTTATAATTACAGGGATTAAGTCTTTGTAGTCACCATATTACAGCCGGTATGTGGGATTTTGTATACATTACTTGATAATCTTCACCATTGGACAACGAGTTAGCCAATGGGTGATATGACCATAGTCACAGAAACGAGTCGAGTGACAAGTACCGAGGGTAGTTGGTTGATATAAAAACATTGTAATCGCTCTTAATACTGTATATTATAACAAATGAATTGCTTTAGCAAAATAAATGATTCACTCAATATTTCCCGCTGACAAAACCTTTTTCAAACATGTTTCAGGTGATCTGTTATGATCCAGGAAAAGTGTCGTGAAGCACTACAAGCTTAAGAAAGTGGCTCATGATAAAATAAAGAAACATGTTTTGTAAAATAAAAGATTTCTTCGTGAAATCAAATGATTGTAAATTACCGGGGTTTTATCCCGAGTTGTGAAATAAAATAAACGGGAAATATTTCAGTTTTAAAAAGATGATGATGATGATAAACTTTCGCTGTTAAACTCAATTAATTAAATACCACGGGATTTCTGTCTCGCGGCTTCTGAAACGGGTCAAACCGGGTCGGGGGCCGTGACAGAAAAAGGTGGTATCAGAGCCACTGATCGAGCCACTGATTTAAGCCAATTAAGTATTCAGAAAATTCTTAATTTTTATTAATTGCTATTTTTGTGATTATGTGTTTTATTATCTGACTAATTGTGTATAGTATGGGCAGATCTTTATATGCTAGCCAATGTAGCAATTAATGCAAATCCTTAAATAATTTGACCCAAATTTTAGTACCTTTATTATCTACAGTCTAGAAACCTTATTTCAGTAAATAAATAAATTTATACATAAAAACCTAGTGTGTTTTAATTTTCAGTTGTTTTGTAGTTACACAGTCTGGAATAATATTTAAAGGTTTTCTATAAAAAAAATTTTTTGTTATAATTAGTAATGGTGTGTATTTTGCATAACAGCATGAGTAATTTGTCTGACGCCCTTCAGAATTTAAATCTCTATCCGGTAAGAATAGAGGTTTCCAGAGATTTCAATAGGTATATACCAGACATAGAAGAACCTATAGAATTCAACGCTTTACCTCTCGAGAAACCCAAGCCTAAGAAAATGGAAATTGGGGAAAGCTCTAGGCAAATTGCGGGGTTACCATCTCAAGAAGAGCTAGATTTTATATTGACAAGCTATAATACTATTAAGCCTGTTAATGAAAATGTTTTTATTCACTCTCTTGAAACACAACTACCAATGAACTTAGAACCAGCTATTCCAAACCCTTCAATCCACTCGCAAATAGACGAATGGTTGACTAATGAAATACAGTTACAAAACAATCCCTATAAGCTTTTTCCTCAGTTCAATCCAGAACCTTTACCAAATCCACCAATGAGTAACGAGAATATGGCTGAACTTCACCACTTTGGCGAAGAACTAATGGATGCTGGGAATAGGATCCAAGAGATTGGGGGACAGATCTCCTGGAAATACGATGAGAGGGAACGCCGTTACTAGAATATCATCTGACAAAGGATAGGGGGTCTATGGAACTGTGGTTGTGTAATAGTGATAGTAAAATCAGTATATGTAAAATAAATAATTAAACGGTCGTATATAGAAGCATGATATAATCTATAAAACAAATGAAATTTTAGAAAATTTACAATTTTGTTTGTATATTCGTTTACGTGATTATGTACAATTAATTGTGACATTGGATTATTTCTTTTATACTAATTATTTATCTATAAATTAGATATCAGATGGAAAACGCTAATAATGAACCAGTTAATGAGGTTAATCAATTTGAGCAACCACCTGGGGATCAATATATGACTAGGTAGGATATAGAAAATATCGTTGCTCAAGGGATAGCCAACGCTATTCCAGAAATAGTTGCTCAAGGAATAGCCAACGCTATTCCAACAATCGTTGCTGCTGTTAAAAATCCAATCGAACCGCAACAAATCGTTCCTAGCAAACGTATTTCTGAAGATAACTTCAGTAATAGCGTAAACGGAGGCAATAATCATCCTAATCATGAGAATGAACCACGGCAAGCTCCTCCTCCTAAGAAAATGAAAGCTGCAACGCCTGGTTGCACTTACAAAGAATTTCTTGCTTGTAAACCCACTGAGTTTGCAGGCAATGAAGGAGCGACTGCGGCACTGCGTTGGTTAGAGAAAACCGAGGCAGTAATTGCCATAAGTAAATGTGCTCAGGATGATCAGGTCATGTACGCGTCAAACCTTTTCAAAGAAGGGGCGCTAGAATGGTGGAATACGGTGTTACAAGCAAAAGGAAGAAGGATGGCGTATGCTATGAACTGGGAAGAATTTAAGAGCTTTGTAGAAAGAAAATTCTGTCCCGAGTATAAAAAGGAACAAATGACAAATAAGTTTCTAACCCACCGGATGATGGATATAGATTGTCGAGGATATACTTCGACATTCTTCGAGTATGCTCGAGTGGTACCAACCCTGGCTTCGCCAGAACCGGTACTCATTTCTCGTTATATTTGGGGATTGATTAGTGAAATCCGTAACATCGTTAAAGCTGCGAGACCTCGTACAATTGACGATGCTGTGGAATTAGCTAACACCCTAACTGACGAACTGGTACGCACGCAAGATGAAAACAGGAAGAAGGAACTGGCTCAGAAAATTACCCAAGGATTTCGTACGGGTAATAATAACAGGTTCAAAAGAAAAGGAACAGGGCAATCTTCAACTTTGCCATTCTGCAAGAATTGCAAAAGGAAACATTATGGAAGATGTAGTATAACCTGCAATTTTTGTAAAATGATAGGACATCGGGAAGAAGACTGCAGAAAGAAAACAACGATCTGTTACAACTGTGGAGAAAAGGGACATTTTAGACCAGAATGTCCTAAATTGGTCAAACCTGCAGACAACAAAACCAAGGCGACTGACGGAGCTACTAAGAAGAATGTTAGAGCATTCCAGCTAACCACTCAAGAAGCAGAACTCATTCCAGATGTGATAGCTGGTACGTTCTTAGTTCACAACGTTTACACAAAAGTATTAGTTGACTCTGGTGCAAACCAAAGTTTTAGAAATACTTCATTCTGCCAAACTCTTAACTTACCTTTAACCAACATTAGGCAGATTTTCACATTAGAAACAGCAGATGGGAATTCAGTTAAAATAAATAAGATTCTGCAAAATGTAGAAATAGAACTTTTAAGTTGTAAATTTTCTGCAACCCTATTATCTATGAAATTAGTTGAATTCGATGTTGTGTTAAGAATGGATTGGTTAGTAAACAATCATGCTCAAATTATCTGTGATAAGAATTCCATAGAAAATTGTGCACCCACTGGAAAAGTAATAATGATTATAGGAGATAAGTCATGTAAACCCATAAAGTTCATATCAGTAATGAAAATTGCTAATTATGAACGAAAGCAAGGAATAGTATATATGATTTCAGTAATCATTAATACTAAAGATAAAGAACTTAAGGAAATTTCTGTAGTTTCAGAATACCCAGATGTATTCCCAGAAAAGTTACCAGGATTACCACCAGATAGGGAGGTAGAATTTAGGATTCATCTAATTCCAGGAACTATACCGATAGCTAAGGCACCTTATCAGTTAGCTCCTACAGAAATGTTAGAACTGAAAAAGCAATTAGATGAATTATTAAGTAAATGTTTCATACAACCTAGTTTATCCTCGTGGGAGGCACCAGTGTTGTTTATTAAGAAAAAGGATGGTTCGATGAGAAAGTGTATTAATTATAGGGAATTAAATAAGGTTACAATTAAGAATCGATAACCATTACCTAGAATTGATGATCTATTCGATCAATTCCAGGGAGATAGATATTTTCTAAGATCGACTTACGTTCCGGATATCATCAATTGAAAGTACAAGAGAAAGACATACCTAAAACTGTTTTCAGAACTAGGTATGGTCATTATGAGTTTACAGTCATGCCCTTCGGATTAACAAATGCACCTGCAGCATTCATGGACATGATGAATAAGATCTGTAAACCATATTTGGATAAATTTGTAATTGTCTTCATCGACGATATACTTATTTATTCCAAAAGTCAGGAAGAACATTGTCAGCACATGCATGCACTCTTAACTTTAAGAAAAGAGAAGCTTTACGCCAAACTCTCGAAGTGTGAATTTTGGATGTCAGAAGTGCAATTTCTATGTCATATGGTGAATCATGAAGGTATTCACGTAGATCCTGATAAGATAGCAGCAATTACCAAATGAAAGGTTCCGCAATCCGTAATGGAAATTAGGAGTTTTGTAGGTTTAGCCGGATACTATAGACGGTTTATTAAGGATTTTTCCAAGATAGCTATACCATTAATTAAGTTAATCTGTAAAACAGTTAAGTTTGAATGGGGACCTAAACAAAAAGAAGCCTTTAGGATCTTAAAGCATAAATTAACAAAATCTTGGCCTTACCAGAAGGAACAGAAGATTTTAAAGTATATGGTGATGCTTCAAAGCTAGGATTTGGATATATATTAATGCAACGCAAAAAGGTAATTGCGTATGCATCAAGGTAATTGAAAAAGAACGAAGAAACTATACCACTCATGAGTTAGAATTAGGAACCATAATTTTTGCCTTAAGATTTGGAGACATTATCTGTATGGAAGTAAGTTTACTATCTATACGGATCATAAGAATTTAAGATATATATTTGGGCAAAAAGAATTAAACATGAGGCAAAGGAGATGGATGAAAATCCTAAGTGACTACGACTGTGATATTCAAAGTAAAGGCTGAAGACGGCTAGAGATCGCCAGAAGAATTATACAGATAATAGACGAAAGCCGTTGGAGTTCAAGTTGGAGACAAAATGCTATTGAAAATATCTCCTTGGAAAGGAGTTATTAAATTCGGTAAGAAAGAAAAGCTAAGTCCAAGGTACGTAGGACCATTTCCAGTGATCTAACATATAGGACCAGTTGCTTATCGTTTACAACTACCAGGAGAGTTAGCTGGAGTACATGATGTATTTCATGTATCCAATTTCAAGAAATATCTATCAGACGAATCTTTGGTAGTACCTCTCCAAGATATAAAGGTAAACGAAAAATTTAAAATTTGTAGAGAAATCTCTTCAGATAGAAGATAGAAAGATCAAATTTCTCAAAACACAAACGATTAGTGTTAGTTCAAGTAAAGTGGGATTCAAAGATAGGACCCTAATACACTTGGAAACTGGAATAAAAAAAGAAGCGAAAGTATCCTCAATTATTCCAGCAAATCTCGAGGACGAGATTTTTATTAAGGTGGGGAGAATGTAACAACTCTCATCAAAAGTCATATTTATTAAATTAATTTGTCCAATAGGAAACCCTAATTGAGACACCCAAGTGATTCTGTACAAACCCTAAAATTTTCAGAACAATCAGAATCAGGATCAGGGCCCCTAAAACTCAGGGGGGGTAAACCCTGGTTGGTAATATCTAAACAGTTTTACGTGTATTGTGAATTTTAACACGAGACCAACTCGGCTGAGCTACCTGGACACGTACCTACCCTACCCTAAAATGTCACCCCTCGCGCCACGCGAAAGGAACAAGTAGACCTGTCGCGCCACGCGACAGGGACCATTTTTCAGATATAAATAGGGGTGTCTGGGACTTGATTTTGGGCACTGAAACGACGTAAAACTTCCAAATTTACACTGAGTTATGCTCTGTTTACCACAATTAACACACACGGATCACTAATCGACGCCGCAATCAGGGTAATAACTCGATCGCTGATACGATTCAATGTCCGATTGATCAAAATATCCAATGGATGTTTAAGTGCTGCCCACATTAGGGTTATGCTTTGTCATTCGTCGTTAATTCGATGGATGTTTAAGTATCGCACATTGTCATTCGTTGTGAGAGTTTGATCTCGTGAGTTATCGTAAAAGCTGTATTAAGTTACTGACTGAATTGTGTGCCTGTTATTAATTTAGGTTAAAAGACTAATCAGTAGGCTAAACTCTGCCCGTATAAATCTGCAATGTGAGTCATTCTCTTTTTATCAAATTTAATTTCAAAAGCATGTTTATTTTCAAAGTTATAATTACAGGGATTAAGTCTTTGTAGTCACCATATTACAGCCGGTATGTGGGATTTTGTATACATTACTTGATAATCTTCACCATTGGACAACGAGTTAGCCAATGGGTGATATGACCATAGTCACAGAAACGAGTCGAGTGACAAGTACCGAGGGTAGTTGGTTGATATAAAAACATTGTAATCGCTCTTAATACTGTATATTATAACAAATGAATTGCTTTAGCAAAATAAATGATTCACTCAGTATTTCCCGCTGACAAAACCTTTTTCAAACATGTTTCAGGTGATCTGTTATGATCCAGGAAAAGTGTCGTGAAGCACTACAAGCTTAAGAAAGTGGCTCATGATAAAATAAAGAAACATGTTTTGTAAAATAAAAGATTTCTTCGTGAAATCAAATGATTGTAAATTACCGGGGTTTTATCCCGAGTTGTGAAATAAAATAATCGGGAAATATTTCAGTTTTAAAAAGATCCTGATGATAAACTTCCGCTGTTAAACTCAATTAATTAAATACCACGGGATTTCTGTCTCGCGGCTCCTGAAACGGGTCAAACCGGGTCGGGGGTCGTGACACTCGTCTTGGCGGTTAGACTTATTAGTCACCGGTTACCTTATACCCCATTGCCCGGGTATATCCACTTTGCCTTCTTAAGTCTTACAAACTTCTATAATCCCCAATTCATAGTTCACGCTATAACGTGATTATATTCCATATTACTTTTCTTAACCGTGATCGCTTCACGTCATTTTAAGGTTTATATAAAACTTTTCATTATCGAAAATCTTCATTTTTGTCAACCAGACCCTTCATGATCTCTTCATTTAAACTCATTTAATTAACTTAGTGAAACCCATCGCTTCTATACTAACCTTACCTCCCGTTATTATTTTACACTGGGAGTTACAACCAGTTTCCTTGCTTTACATTATTGACTCGTAGGCTCTCTTTTACTTAGCCTCATAGGCTATTTCCTTAGATTTCCACCTTTTTAAGGTGAGACTCAAACAGTTTGTTTCTTTCTATTTGTGAACCAAGGGTCTTTCTGGTCTCGTAGACCTTAACATTACTTATAATTCCTAAAGGTTGTGATGATCCCGTAGATTCATCTTTTACTCATGTCGTTCTAAAATATACTTTCGGTGTCAATGCACCCTTTTTAAGTTTAGAAATCATTCGTTTTCGTTCTTGAATTCTATGGACCTTGACCGTAGTCTAAGGCTACATTTGTTTTCTTCCGAATTATCCTTCCAACTCTATGACTTCTAACGTCATTTACACGTCGGTTTGTCCTACGTTTACCGTTACTCGGTTCTTACCTATACTTCCTTACGACCCGTTACCCGGGTTCTTTATCTTAATGTTTTTAACATTCTTATTTCGCTAGTTTGCGTTTTCCTTACTATTTCAAGCGTTATTCCTTTCGCGCATCTCCTCAGTCATGAGGAATACCGTATTGTCGCCAACTATGGTTGACATCACTCCATTGTAACAATAACAGAAATCAATTCATTTCATTTTATTATTCCATGTCATTGTATGGAATTTGCCCACATCGTTTATCAATATAAACGATGTTCCTACATGTTTTATTAGGTTTGGCCAAGTCTATAACCTTGTCTTCGCCATTTACTACTATTACAAATTCCGGGTTCGGGTGTAATAACACTCCTTCCCAACACAACATTTATTCACTTCATTAAGTTCCCGGGTTCGAGTGTACATGCACTGCTTCCCATTGCAATATTTATCGAGATTACTTTTACCTCGGTTTCACATACTTGTCATTATTTATTTATATATATACTTATATATATATCCCCTATATATATATATATATATTTACATAAGTCATTCATTTCACTAATCATATATGCTCATATGCAACTATCGTTTATTATGTGAATTATTGCATTCTACTTATCTTATCGTAATTTATAACGTGTACCTGATTGATATTCGCCCTGATGTACTCCGTTGTCTCAAGTCATCGCTTGATTTGAGTTCTTTGCTAGCATGTTCTTTGTCATGCTTTCGAACCTTCCTTCATTTAGATTATTTATCTCCCGTCATCTTCAGATGCAGTTATCATATCATTCGAACATTTCCAATTTATTATTAATCTTGCTATTCAATGTTGCCCGTCTTATTATACGAGGCATTTAAATATACTTATTTCATAAGTACTTATTTTATAGTCAATCTATGGTTAGGGTTTATACCACCTAATCATCTTTTATCAACACTAGACATCTCGAATCCGTAATGTTTATGTCACTATTAAACATTTCGTTTTATAACATATGCACCATTCGCTTTGGTTTAGCCAAGTTTACCACTTGCTTAAATCATTCATGTTTAGTGCACTTTCCGGGTTTGTGTGTGTTAACACGCTCCTCCCATGCATATCAAATCAATTTCCTTTTTCTAATATTCAAATAAAATTTACTAAATGACTAATTCTTACCGGATGTTTGATCAAGCTTGAACCGAACACACTTTGTTGACAACCTTGAGCTCTGATTACCAACTTGTAACACTCTTCTTATAATTCCATTGTTTAATGATAAAATACAGACTTTTTAAAACGAAATACATAGTTAACAAAAACATAGTTAATAAACTAAGATGTACTTCATTATAGCATTTGAACATAGTCAACTAACTAGATTAAAATATTCAACGTTTAGAAGTGTTTACAAAACAACATGGTTTGAACTAGATTAGATTATCACGGAAGCATTCAAAACTTGTGTTCGGTTCTTGTAACACCCGTCCTATTTTACTTGATTTTAATAATAGATTATACCATTGTAAATAAAAGTTTCTTAATTAACATAAATTTCATACAAGATGTTCATAAGTAGCATAAACCTTAGTCAACTAACGACTAAGTTAAAACATTTCGAAAGTTGTTTAACAATTGTTTACAACCCATAAACCAAGTCTAGTAAAGATTTAAAACATTGCGGAAGCTTGTAAGTAGTGTTCGGTTCTTCAAAAGTTTGATCGATCATCTTCCGGTTAGTTTCCATCATCACCTAAGATCAAAACCACAACAAAAGTTAGTTTTGATCAAGTTAAAATGGTTACAAACAAGTTCCATGGGTCAACATTGAAGAAAAAAAATAAAAAATTCCGGAATGAGGGCGTCGCGTGACGCCAAGGGGGCTCGCGCGACGCCTAGCCCCTAAATTCACAGACTCTTGCTTTAACTGATGCTGAACAAACCCAGCTCCATGTTTATTCAAGTCCCAACTTAAAATGGCCATAACTTTTTACTCGTAAGTCCGTTTTAGGTGATTCTTTTTCCTATGCATCTGTAAATTCATTACCGACATGCCTATTACAAATTTCATACCGAAAATTTTGCTTACGGACCGAAAGACTATATGACCATATGAAATTATTTGACCCATTTCTACTTGTCACAATTCACTACCAATTGACTAGCAAACCTAAGGCGTTTATTACCCAACTTCCGGGGCTTATTATCACCGGCACTTCATTACCAAACTTATGGCTTCGTGCTCTTGTGACCATTTTCGCCATTTCTATTTAATTACAATATTATCCTTACAATGTGACATTATTTGACCAGTTTGGTTCATCTACGGAAATCCTCCATTTTTGATGACTACCAAACGACTACAACCCAATTCTTAACCTACGGATTTAAGTAACGCACATGATCGCTACAACCAGCATAATTTTTATCAACAACGCGTAGTGTAACAATAATTCATCAAATGTAACGGATCAAGTTACATACCTTCAAAGTAGACCTTTCAAACGTGATTCGCCACCCGCTTGTCCGCTTGACGCTCCTGCGTCCTTCCCTATAGAGTTCATTTACGACATATTTAGAACTCTCTTTAAATCATAATTCGCATAATACACCGAAACATCGTAATTATGCATTTAAACTTTGAATTTCAGTTTTAAGCCTTCTTAGAGGCATTTTCACAAACACTTTAAGGGCAGATTTTACATGATTAAATATCAAGTCTCTAGCTTATCACTTAGCCCTAATTTCACATCATTCAACCATTTTACACAATTGTTAGCTTCTATAATTCTGAAGTTACCTCACAATTGTCAAATTACACTAGAATAACACCCAATCTCCTAGTGATTATCAAGTTCTACACAACCCACTAATCACCTACAATGGTGCTCATGGTTTTTACTAAAATTTCACATGATTTCAACTTATATTTGTCTAGGGTTTGTCCCTAGACACTATAGTTGTTCCTAAATCATCATAAGACACACATGCAACCATAATTTCAGATTTTCCCAATTTCATGAGAATTTCAAGTTGAGAGTTTTCCTCAAATTTTACATACCTTGTAATCCTCTTGTGATGAGGATCAATAATCTATGCTTTAATTTCGATTTCAACTTGGATTGAGCCTTAAATTTGCAAGTTTAGTGAAGTTTTAGGGTTTTGGAGAGTGGGGATCGCCCCCTGCTTGTGCTTGTACGACCAGACACCTCTTTTTGGGGTGTTTGGTTTGTTTTATTTGTTTTATTAAAATTAAGTTTCAATTTCAACAACTTAGGCCCCTCCACTTTGATCAACATGTAATTTGGTTGCTTTTAACCCTACTATAAGTTATTTCTAGATTTGTAACTAACTAGGTTAAAATTCCTAGTTAGTAAATTCTCGTTTATTTATACTTTATAATTCTAATATAAAGTTTTATATTTTCGGGGTGTTACAAGTCCACCCCCCTTAAAAAGGGTTTCGTCCCCGAAACCGAATTACGTACCAAATAAAGTAGGGTAGAGTCGTCGCATCTCCTCCTCGGACTCCCACGTAGTGTCCGAGCCTTTTCTATGCTCCCATTTGATTTTGACTTGGTCGATTTGTTTATTTCGTAAGTGTTTGACCTTTCGATCTAAAATCTCCACCGGTCTCATAGCATAATTCAGACTATTATCCACTTTGATATCATCGTAATGGATATAGGCTGTTTCGTCCGCTAGGCACTTTCGTAATTGTGACACGTGAAATGTGCTATGAATCCCACTTAGTTCCTCCGGTAGCTCAAGGCAGTAAGCTACCTTGCCGACCCTTCCGATGATTTTAAATGGCCCAATAAACCTCGGGCTTAGCTTCCCCCTTTTTCTAAATCTAATAACGCCCTTCCATGGGGAAACTTTTCTGACCGATTATTCTTTCTTTCTTCCAATTCTCCTCTTTTACTGCTTCTAATTGCGCCTCTCGAATACGTTCAAGTATACCCGAGGTCACCACGAGCTGCATCGACCTTACTCGTATTGGGACATAATCCGCTTTTCTGCTCAGAGCATCCGCCACCACATTTGCCTTTCTGGGGTGGTAATGTATTTCACAGTCGAAATCCTTCACTGTTTCTAACCATCGCCTTTGTCGCATATTTAACTCCTTCTGATCGAAGAAGTATTTTAAGCTCTTGTGATCGGTGAATATGGTGCACTTTACCCCATACAAGTAGTGCCTCCATATTTTTAATGCAAATACCACCGCAGCCAACTCGAGATCGTGCGTGGGATATTTCTTCTCGTCTATCTTCAATTGCCACGAGGCATAAGCTATAACTTTGCCCCGTTGCATCAACACGCATCCGAGCCCCGATAGTGAAGCATCCGAATAAACCACCATGTCTTCGACTCCGTCCGGCAATGTCAGTACCGGAGCTTGAGTTAACTTTTCTTTTAGAGTTTGAAACGCTCTTTCTTGATCGACACCCCAAATGAAATTTTCTTTCTTTCGGGTTAGCTTTGTTAGCGGTGACGCAATCTTGGAGAAATCTTGAATGAATCTCCTATAGTATCCCGCAAGCCCCAAAAAGCTTCTAATTTCTGAAGGGTTCTTCGAGGGATTCCATTTTGACACGGCCTCGATCTTTGACGGATCCACCAATACTCTGTCAGCACTTATGATGTGGCCAAGAAATTGTACCTCTCGTAACCAAAAGGCACATTTAGAGAATTTTGCATATAACCTCTCTCGCCTAAGTGTCTCTAACACCTCTTGTAAATGGTGTGCATGTTCAGGTTCGCTTTTTGAATACACCAAAATATCATCGATAAACACAATGACCGACTGATCCAACATTGGCTTGCAAACCCGGTTCATGAGGTCCATGAAAGTCGCGGGTGCATTTGTTAGCCCAAATGACATCACGAGAAATTCATAATGTCCGTACCTCGTGCGGAAAGCCGTCTTCGGCACATCTTCTTCCTTGACCTTTAGTTGGTGATACCCAGATCTAAGGTCAATTTTTGAAAACCAGTTCGCACCTTGTAATTGGTCGAATAAATCATCTATCCTCGGAAGCGGGTATCGGTTCTTTACCGTGAGTTTGTTTAACTCCCGGTAATTGATACACATGCGCATGCTTCCGTCTTTCTTTCTCACGAACAATACCGGTGCGCCCCAAGGAGACACACTCGGCCTTATGAATCCCTTGTCAAGCAGGTCTTGAATTTGGGACATCAACTCTTGTAATTCCGACGGTGCGAGTCGGTACGGAGCTTTTGCTACGGGTTTTGCGCCCGGAATCAATTTGATCCCGAACTCTACTTCCCGTTCAGGCGGTATCCCCGGTAAATCCTCCGGAAACACATCTTCATAATCTCGTACTACCGGTACATCTCCAATCTTCCGTGATTCTTTCTCGGGCTCATTTGCGTATATCATGAATGCCTTGCATCCTCGCTTCATAAGCTTGTGAGCTTTCAACATCGAGCATACTATAGGGTTGCCTCCTTTTTCGCCATAAATGGTGACGTGTTTCCCGCTCGGAGTTGTTAGTTTTATCTCTTTACGAAAACACACGACCTTTGCATGGTGTTGAGATAGCCAATCCATCCCAACGACTACTTGAAATTCTCCCATTGACATCGGGATTAGGTCTATCAAGTATTCCTCATCGTCGATGCTTAATTTGCAGCCTCGACAAACATCACAAACTATAAAACTTTTGTTGTCCCCTATTTCAACTTCTAAGGGCACAGATAATTTCGTCAATACAAATGAAGGATGTCGAATAAATCCATGTGAAATAAAGGATTTATTCGCACCCGTATCAAACAATACACGTGCTGGAATTGAGTTAATTGTGAATATACCTGAAACCACATCGGGTTCTGTCTTTGCTTCAGCCGCGGTAAGTTGGAAGGACCTAGCCTTCGCTTTGGGGGCTTCTGCTGGAGACTCTTTTGTGTCTCTCTTCCCAATCAACTCGAGACATTCAGACTTTTTGTGGCCGGGTTGATAACATTTGTAACAAACAGAAACTTTCCCGGGACATAATGATGCGGTGTGCCCCGTCTTCCCACATACCGGGCACGACTTGTCTTTGAAGCGGCACTCACCTTTGTGCCCCTTTCCACATACTTTGCAACTTGGCGACCCGCCTTTAGCCTCCACCTTCTTCCCGGATTCAACAATTCTAGCTTTCTTTGTAGGGCTTGGATTCACATCTTGTGCCCTTCGTTCACTTCTTTCAACTTGTTTCTTTAAATCGATTTCCCGCTCCCGGGCGGTGTTGATAATCTCCGTGAGGCTTTCGTATTTTGACGGAGTCATGAACTCACGGTACTCGCCACTTAGCATGTTGTAATAGTAGTATATCTTTTGCTCTTCAGTGGTGACTAACTCGTCACAGAATCTCAGCTTATCCATGAAGATGCCCGTGATCTTATCAATTGTTTCACCCTTTTGTCTTAACTGGATGAATTCTTTTTTGATCCTGTTAATAACCGCTTTGGGACTGTGGTGTTTAAGGAATGGTACCCTAAACTCATCCCAAGTCATAACCCTCGCCGCTTCGGCTCCCATTTCCTTCTTTTTGTTATCCCACCAATCCTTGGCTTGATTTCTCAATTGGCCCGTTCCGTAAGCAACAAAGTCGCCTACATCACAATGGGTCCGTTCAAACACCCCTTCGACATCACTTATCCATCTTTGGCAAATTATCGGGTCAACCTCCCCGTTATAGATTGGCGGTTTACACGCCATGAATTCCTTATATGAACATCCTTTACGTTCTCCCGTTTTTTCCTTCATAAGGTTGACAATATCCTCCAACCTTTTAACTCGCTCTTCGACAAGCGACAACACCGTTCCTTGAATTTTGTCTATAAACCCGGATAGACTTCCTTCAATTGCCTTCCCTACCTCTTCGGCAATTATCTCTTTCATTTGTTCGGTGCTTGTTTGCACCAGATTATCATCATTCCCATCCGACATCTTGAAACTGAAATGTTTACATTTAAACATTAAACATTTCATTTATAACATTGTTTCATTTGTTTCGGTTTAGCCAAGTTCCTAACTTGCTTTAACCGTTCACATTTAATGCACTTTCCGGGTTTGAGTGTGCTAACACAATCTTCCCATGCATCTCAATTCATTTCTCATTTCTTACATAAGACCTAATTTATTAGCATAATAAGTAAATTCTTACTGGACGATTGATCAAGCTTGAACCGAACACTTTGTTGACAACCTTAAGCTCTGATTACCAACTTGTAACACCCGTCCTATTTTACTTGATTTTAATAATAGATTATACCATTGTAAATAAAAGTTTCTTAATTAACATAAATTTCATACAAGAAGTTCATAAGTAGCATAAACCTTAGTCAACTAACGACTAAGTTAAAACATTTCGAAAGTTGTTTAACAATTGTTTACAACCCATAAACCAAGTCTAGTAAAGATTTAAAACATTGCGGAAGCTTGTAAGTAGTGTTCGGTTCTTCAAAAGTTTGCTCGATCATCTTCCGGTTAGTTTCCATCATCACCTAAGATCAAAACCACAACAAAAGTTAGTTTTGATCAAGTTAAAATGGTTACAAACAAGTTCCATGGGTCAACATTGAAGAAAAAAAATAAAAAATTCTGGAATGAGGGCGTCGCGTGACGCCAAGGGGGCTCGCGCGACGCCTAGCCCCTAAATTCACAGACTCTTGCTTTAACTGATGCTGAACAAACCCAGCTCCATGTTTATTCAAGTCCCAACTTAAAATGGCCATAACTTTTGACTCGTAAGTCCGTTTTAGGTGATTCTTTTTCCTATGCATCTGTAAATTCATTACCGACATGCCTATTACAAATTTCATACCGAAAATTTTGCTTACGGACCGAAAGACTATATGACCATATGAAATTATTTGACCCATTTCTACTTGTCACAATTCACTACCAATTGACTAGCAAACCTAAGGCGTTTATTACCCAACTTCCGGGGCTTATTATCACCGGCACTTCATTACCAAACCTATGGCTTCGTGCTCTTGTGACCATTTTCGCCATTTCTATTTAATTACAATATTATCCTTACAATGTGACATTATTTGACCAGTTTGGTTCATCTACGGAAATCCTCCATTTTTTATGACTACCAAACGACTACAACCCAATTCTTAACCTACGGATTTAAGTAACGCACATGATCGCTACAACCAGCATAATTTTTATCAACAACGCGTAGTGTAACAATAATTCATCAAATGTAACGGATCAAGTTACATACCTTCAAAGTAGACCTTTCAAACGTGATTCGCCACCCGCTTGTCCGCTTGACGCTCCTGCGTCCTTCCCTATAGAGTTCATTTACGACATATTTAGAACTCTCTTTAAATCATAATTCGCATAATACACCGAAACATCGTAATTATGCATTTAAACTTTGAATTTCAGTTTTAAGCCTTCTTAGAGGCATTTTCACAAACACTTTAAGGGCAGATTTTACATGATTAAATATCAAGTCTCTAGCTTATCACTTAGCCCTAATTTCACATCATTCAACCATTTTACACAATTGTTAGCTTCTATAATTCTGAAGTTACCTCACAATTGTCAAATTACACTAGAATAACACCCAATCTCCTAGTGATTATCAAGTTCTACGTAACCCACTAATCACCTACAATGGTGCTCATGGATTTTACTAAAATTTCACATGATTTCAACTTATATTTGTCTAGGGTTTGTCCCTACACACTATAGTTGTTCCTAAATCATCATAAGACACACATGCAACCATAATTTCAGATTTTCCCAATTTCATGAGAATTTCAAGTTGAGAGTTTTCCTCAAATTTTACATACCTTGTAATCCTCTTGTGATGAGGATCAATAATCTATGCTTTAATTTCGATTTCAACTTGGATTGAGCCTTAAATTTGCAAGTTTAGTGAAGTTTTAGGGTTTTGGAGAGTGGGGATCGCCCCCTGCTTGTGCTTGTACGACCAGACACCTCTTTTTGGGGTGTTTGGTTTGTTTTATTTGTTTTATTAAAATTAAGTTTCAATTTCAACAACTTAGGCCCCTCCACTTTGATCAACATGTAATTTGGTTGCTTTTAACCCTACTATAAGTTATTTCTAGATTTGTAACTAACTAGGTTAAAATTTCTAGTTAGTAAATTCTCGTTTATTTATACTTTATAATTCTAATATAAAGTTTTATATTTTCGGGGTGTTACAGTTCTTGATTTCCTTGCTTGATCGACATCCACAACGAAACGAGCATTACCTAAGGTCAAAACCACATCAATTATTAGTTTTGACATCATAATATAAAATAAATTCAAGTTCTATTGCTAAACAACGAAAAACAAACAAAATCAAAATTTTATTTCAAACCGACCGTAGGTTACGGTTTGCCAAGCTCAAAACAGAACTGCCAGACTGTGAGCCACGGTTCAGAACCGTGGCCTACGGTTCGCCCAGCTCAAAGCAAAACTGCCATACTGTGAGCCACGGTTCAGAACCGTGGCCTACGGTAGGGGTGAGCAAGAAAACCGAAATAACCGAACCGCAACCGAATAACCGAACCGAAACAAAAACCGACGGTTCGGTTTTCGGATTTTTAATAACCGAAAATTTTGGTTTCTTTTTCGGATTTTTAATAACCGAAAATTTCGGTTCGTTTTTCGGATAAACTTTTTCAATAACCGAAAAAAACCGAACCGATAAGTTACAATCCATATATTTTTATGTTTAAGCTTAAATTGTTTTAATGTTTAACCCAATGCTAGTAGAAAATGTTAATTTTATTCTTGAATGTTAAGTGTTTATAATAAAAACGTTATAACTGAAATGATTTATTATTACCTATAAGATATAACAAAATTTAATATAAAAATTAAATTTAATAAAAACTTTGAAGAAACATAAAAATAGATTAGTAGGTTAGGTTTATGTAAACAATATTAATTAAAGATGTTAACTATAATAACTTAAATGTAAACATATAAAAAGATTGTTATAATATAAATTATACTTTTTATTTTTTGAATCTTACATAATTTTTTTCCAAAAACCGGAATAACCAAAAAACCGAACCGAACCGACGTAAAAACCGAAAAAAACTGAAACCAAACGGTTTTTAAAACCCGAAAACCGACATTTCGGTTTTGGTTTTGGTTTTGATTTTACCCAAAAACCGAACCGAACCGAACCGAACCGTGCACACCCCTAGCCTACGGTTCGCCCAGCTCAGCATTCTTTATATTTTTTTTTTTTTTGCTTAATTCCTCATAACTTTTTATTTCCATATCCGTTTTAGCCGATTCTTTTTCCTATATGTCCGTATTAAGATTACGGATCTAACCATATAAATTTCACTTAACGAAACCCGGATTATGAACGAATGGGCCACAAAATCCTTGTTTCGATTATTCGACCCGTTAACTATGTGTGCAAATTGTTCGCCAATTTATTCTTTGGCATTCTAATCTTATTTACCCATTCCCCGGGCTTGAAATTCTTGGCGTATCCATACCATTATATGGCTTAACGCTCGTATTCGAATTTCATGCTTGTTTTCTATAAATTCAAGCATTGCCACTTTATGCAATTCTTGCAACTAGTTTCTACCATTCGACCCGATAACACGGATTCATAACCTTAACTTAGTATAACCATTCATTACTAAAATTTCTATATAGCACCAGCGCAATATGAGGCTTTCAAATCTTTACGCGCAAGAATCGATATAAGGACATAGTTTTTGACCCGTTTGGTTGACAAGTGAAAATCCTCACTTTAATGTCAAGCCAAACTATTTCTAACCAATATTTGACCCGTTCTCTATGATACACCGAACGATTCTAACCGTTCATTTCAACTCGTATGGTTTATTCCTACCATACTTTAACCGTTTACTTTGACCCATTTGGTTTGCCGAGTGAACTTCGTCACTTCCACGGCTTACCAAACATACTCTAATCATTAAATTTGACCCGTTTGATCTATCGAGTGAACTTCGTCACTTCAATGACACATCAAACGCGCATATCACACCACGATACTATTAACAAGCTATAACTAAACATTCTTGCATAATGTAACGAAACTAATAGTTACATACCTTTAGTGCTTTTCCTTCAAGCGCACATCAACTCCGGCTCGTCCGCTTGAAGATTCAATTCCTTTGCCTATAGAGTTCAATCAATGACTTGTTTAGAACTCTTATTATTTCATATAATGCATAATTCACCATAACATTCAAAATGCGTTTTTACTCAATATTTCAACATCTAGTTTTCTTTTAGGCATTTCAACAAACACCTAAAGGGCTTAATTTTGCTAAATCAATAACCAAGTTTCATGACTAGTTATTTAGCCAATTTTGAGCATTTTTTCACAAATTCAATGTCTAGTTATACATCAACACCTAGACTTATTTCATGGAGCTCAAGTAACACTAGATTAATAATCATAATTCTAGTGTTCATCATCTTTCTACAAAACCCATTTAACACATAAATGGATGATTATGAATCTCATATCTATTGACACTAATGCATCAAACTATTGACTAGGGTTTGTTCTAAATCATGAATTTATCATAACTTCATTCCAAAATCAAACATGCAAGTTCAGATTTCTACTTCATGTGTTCATCAAGAAATCAAAACGAAACCAAAAGACTAAATTCAACATACCTTGTGATCCCCTCACTTGAGTGATCACTAGTTTGAGCTTGGTTTTTTATTTGAACTTGATTTGCCTTCTTGATTTGATCAATTTTGTAAGCTAGGGCTTGGGTTTTTGGGAGCTCTTTTGGCTCCTGTGATTTACACGACCAGAACACACACTTTAGTGTGTGTTTTGGTGTTTTGTTTTTTTTAATAAATAAAACCCATTTTAACTTTTGTTCGACATTAGCCCCTTTACTTATTCAAGTTTTGTAAAGGGTATTTTAACCATGTTTGTTCTATTATGTCAAGACACTAACTAACTAGGTTATTTATTCCTAGTTATTTTATCTTGACTATTACCGATGTTTAGTTTACAATATAATATTTATATTTTCGGGGTGTTACATCCCATACCCGATCAAGCGGTAATAATTTACCGTATCCCATGCTCGTATAGGGAAAATAAGTTAAAAGTATTTACCTGAGCTAAAACTCGATTCAAGTGCAAGATTTAAATAACTCAGTCGTATAACCAACAGTTAAGTGTAGGTAGCATTTACTGGAAGGCTCTAGTCTGAAATGATGGTAATAATAACCAATTAGAATGCTAACGGGCCCTATTTAAGTCATAGACTTAGACCACTAGCTTAAAGGATAAAAAAGGGTACAATACGCTAGATTAAACGATGACCGGAATAGAATGTAATTTAAGACCAACAAGTATTGAGACTTGTATAATATGGGTAAACTAATTACATTCTGGAAATTGAGGTTAAAATGATAAGGTTAAACCCGTTTCGGTAAACTTATGTAAACTAGTTACATAAGTCGAACCGTACGCGTATTAGCATTAACGGGTAACCGGATGAGTCATATAAAAGTTCCATATGTTATTATACTTTAAACATGTTATAATATCAGTAGGATATCAACATGTATGCCGGTTAAGGTTTTAAAATCGAATTAAGCCTCTTAAGGGCGTTTTGGTCATTTAGTGACTTATAAAAGAGCTTGCATGTAAACTGATGTTATGATCATAAAAATTCTGTAAAAAATATTTAATTTATGATATAATACCAGTAGGATATCAAATATATGTGTGGTTTATAGGTTTAAGACCAAACTATGCACCGTAGTGGCATTTTGTCATTTCACACATAGTTTGAAAACTTATTTGGGATTATGAGTCTATAACTTATGCCTACTGTAGAAACATTTAAAATGATTTATAAAATCAGTAGGTAAAAAGTCTTGGTTGGTAAATATGGTTTAAAACCATACTATGCGCCGAAACGGCGTTAAAATCGTTAAATGACAATATTTTCGATGTTTTATGTAAACTGATGTTATGACCAGGTTTATATGGTCAAAATAAGTTATTTAGTATAATACATCATTAGGTAAAAAGGTTTTATATGAAAAACATGATTAAAACTATTTTAAGTGCCATAAGGGCATTATCGTCATTTATCGACATAATACAAGAACTTGTAGTTAAACTCAGAATACAAACTGACTTAATATCCCAAATAATCCTAATTATGATATTACATCAGTAAGTAATGAGTTTTGCCAAGAAATTATGTTTAAAACCATTTTAGATGCCAAAAGGGCATTTTGGTCCTTTTAAGAACATAATTTACGATGATTTATTAAAACTCAGGTTATGATCAGAATGTTAACATCAAAATATGTTAATCATGTTAACATATCAATATGCAACTCACTTGTAAGTTTATTAATGTTTAAAACCTTATTTTTTTTAAAAAGGGCAATATGGTCAAAATATAACATATTAACGGAATATTAATAACTTTGGCCCGTCAATTGATCAAGCAAACGTGATTCTTAGAAGGTGACATTTTGAGGGATTAACACATACCTAATTACGATCACATAGCCATGTTCGCCTTGAACAATGGCTGGACCATTAAGGTCTAAATCGAAAGTCAAAGCTTTTATCGAAAAAGCTTGACTTTTGGCTTTTAAAAGCCTATAAACGAAAATGCAGGAGTTAGGGACACTTACAAAATGTCCTAGCTCGAAAATAGAACTGAGGTGGAGTCTTCCTTCAGCTGGGAATCTCCAAAAGAGTAAGAAGAAGTGAATTGAGAAGGTGCAAGGGTAAATGGCCACCCAAGGCACCTATTTATACGTGAAGCTGAGATTATAGGATCAAGCCAGGTGTTTTGAAAGGCTTAGAGATCACTCCAGGTGTCCAAGGATGTGTCTAATACCAGTTAAGAGCTCATGGTTTCGATTTGGAGGAGCTAAGGTGGTTTGAATGGTAATCAAGGAAGAAACTGGTAGCTGGAACAAACTTTCTGCATAGATGTGCCCGTCGCACCACGCGACCGAGAACGACCAAAGGGGTCGCGCCCCGTGACGGCCTCAGTCTTCAGCAAAACACTTTTAAAAGTTGACACATTCAGCCCCTCAACCTTTAAACTAAATATAAGTTTCATTTATGGAACTTTTAACCCTTCAAGTTAGGTTGTAGGTATTCCCGAAAGTATAACCGAACATTATTAAGCTAAGGGTTCATTAAAAGGTCATTCAGAGGTATAAATTAACATGTTGACGCTTTTAACCCTTCAATTCACAACTTCTTGAATTAAATCACAAATGGTTTCATTCGTCCAACAAGTGGCTCGTTAAAGAATACGAATACCATAAAAGGTCATTCAGAGGCTTAGTTTAAGCATGTTGACACTTTTAGTCTCTCCACATTCATCTTTTCATTGCTTGGCAAAAATAGTCCCACCTAGTCAACGTTTGACATAAATAGGATTAGGGACAGGTGTCAATATTGGACACGATTTTACGAGGTGTTACATATAATGTTACTAATTCACCTATTGGAAAACACCTACATAATGCATTCTTGAAAATCATATATAATAGGTATTTGCCCACCCACCTAAACTTGTATAAAAGTAGACTTATTTTAAGAAGAAGCTAAACAAAGATGTTTTACAAACTAATTTAAATATATATATATATATATATATATATATAGTGAAGGTGTACAAATTCAATATCCCTTAACGTACAATACATACGATATTGTGAAATCACACGTTATAAAAAAACATGTTTGGTATTTTTGATGAAATCGCATGTTGGTTTTTTTAGCAATTTCGCATGTTGGTAAATATGCTGAAATCGCATGTTGGTATATAAATCAATTTCGCATGTTGGTTTTTCAGCACAAATCACATGTTCAAAAGTGAATTCGCACCAGATCGGACGGCTGAGATGATCGCATACATATTATACGATAAGGGCCATTGTAGGTTAACCTACTATGTTATATATATATATATATATATATATATGTTAGGATCTGAGTTTGTTTGGTTGTGTTGTTTAACAGAAATGAATAATGAAAGAAGATAGATCAGAGATTAATTGCAGCGGAAATTGAAAGTAAACTTTATAACACAATCAAGGAAGAATAGCTTTCAACAAACATGATTTCATTAGACAAAAGATTGTATGAATTACAAACGTTCAACTATGCATGCATGTATACTAAACTCCCCCTCAGCCTGAGCTCACAAGTTTGTTCGTACAAGATGGTGGGTGTAAAAGAGCTAATGGAACAGTACAGGTACTGTTCTATTTATAGTACAAACGAAACTACTAAGCATCTAATGCTGATGTCATCTAGATAGTGACATCTAACAGACTAACAACCTCTAAGCATTGATCTAATAAACACTATTACATTGAATCAACTAATATACTAAACACTGATACACCTTTCCACTGTTGTTGCCTAAGCACTGATGTAGCAATCAGTGCTTTCTTCAATGGTTGATCAGACCTTGAGTCAGCAGTGCTTTAGTCTTCACTAGTCTTTGACAAACAGCAGCTGTTAGGTCTTAAGTCTTTGTATCCAGGAGTACTTACATGAACAGATGTTGAAAACATTAGACTTTAAGACTATCAGCTAATAGAAGCACTGCCATTGGAGGGAACTTAGAACATGCATTGCTTATTGTGGATCAACTGTTGAGAACCAGTTTTGGCTTTCTGAATCATCTGTTCTTCAGGGTTTGATCACATGGGCAAACAATATATATATATATATATATATATATATATATAGAGAGAGAGAGAGAGAGAGAGAGGTACGAGATCAGGAGAAAACGCCCTAAAGTGTGAGAACGGTGAAAACGCATCCTGATGGAACATGTGGTGCGGGATGTAATCAGGGTCTGAGGGGTTTTTTTTGTCCTTTCAATATTCTTTTTTTCCCGATTTCTTGTGTCACGTGCTACTTTATTTTTGGCGTCTAAGATAATTTTGGCGTTAACTAGATTCATTAATTACTTGGCGTTTTACTGTTTGTTGGATCTGTCTCGTTGAATTAATTCTTTTTGTGTTACAAAGTTATTTTTTTTGGCGTTATGCCGTTTCCCAGGTCATTTTTTGGTGTTTGTGGCGTATGTTAATAATTGATTACCATTGATTAATATTTTATAAGATTACAATAATACGAAACTAAAATAAACTAATAGTCTTCTGTGGATGGGATTACATTAGAGTTGTACCCATCGCTTTGATCTTCACTTTCTTCAGATTCATCATCATCATCAAGTTTTAGATTGGCGTATAACGCCATCTCGTCTCTTCTTTTCCGCAGCCTATACTTGATATCATTGCAACCCTGGATCTTGCACCGTTCGAAGGTACTAAATTACAGAGTTGTTCAAGTAGATATAGCCTCTCTGTCTTCAACATTTCCTCTATCGGCAATGAATATTTCACCCAGTGTTGATAAGTCACTTCAACCGTTCCTGCTTCTTCATGCACCACCCAACTGCTAACTGTTGGTGGAGGAGTATCGTCAATATCATCATCATCATCATCGTCATCATCTTCTGCCTGAAATTTTCTCTCCAATCTTCTTATTACCATTCGAGTTCTTTCAAAATCGTTAGCCCTTGGAACCCCAAGGGTCAGAATATCCCTCTGAACCCCTTCAGACATACCAAGTATGACTTTGATTGTCCTAACCTTCACCCTTCTCCTATCAGAGAACTTTAGGATGAATCGTCTCTCCGACCTTTCAAACCTCCACGCAATAACCTTAGCCATTTTTTTAAGTTTTTGACGTTTTGGATAATATGTGGCGTTTTAGACAATGTTTGGCGTGTTGAGTTGTGTTCTCATGTTCTACTTTTATAATGACTTTTTCCCCACTCAGTGACAGGTAATTATAGCATTTTGAAAAGATAAATAAATTCAATTCCCCAAGTATTTGGCTTTTAATATAATAAATGTTAGTAATTATGTTTCCGTCGCTTCATTTTACTGTTTGAAGTTACTGTGTTTTGTTTCAGATTCATCTGTTTATGGCTGTAACACGTCCCATCTTTATGGCGTTTTGTTTTCCAATGGTGTTTAGATAAAGATGACACTTTTGTTTTATTCTCTTGCACATTGTTTTAACCTTTTTTTAGATTTATTTTAATAGTACTTGTCCAAAGTAATTTTATTATAGTTTGGTAGTTTTGGGGCATTTTATGGCATGATAGCGTTTCACAAGCATTTGTCCGTTTGACATTTTATTATATTTTTTATTGGAGAATTAATGTATTGTTGTTCTTACCTGAAAATTACATAACAAACAACAGAAAAAGAAAATTAAAAAAACAAATAGAAGCAATTTATGATCCAAATCTTCAATGTTATCAGTCTCTTTCTTCTTTTGAAACTACAAGAACTGTCACAAATAAATGGTGTTTTGGGTTTGGCATGGTTTTTTTTTTCTTGTTCGTGTGTTGAAGTGGGTTTGTGGATGTTGGAGACATAGATCGACTCCGTGTGGGTGGATGCTATTTGCCCGTCATCTTCATTATCATTATTGAGGCCAAAGTAGCATTTACACTGGGATCAGTCTCTTCTCCTCATCCAAACCTTCTTCAAGAACAAAGAAGACAAAATCACATATGGGTGTCATCAGTCCCTTTTTCTTGAAATTTTCCATCTCATGCAGCAAAATCTTACTCTGACATATGGGTGTCATCAGTCCCTTTTTTCTTGAAATTTGTCCATCTCATGCAGCAAAATTTTACTTCCCTCACCTAACAAACCATTCATCGAAAGTTCATGCAGAACATTAATGAATATCCAAGAAAAGATGTTTGCCATCGTTGATTTCTCTCAACTTTTGGCATTTTACAGTGAGTGGTATTTAGGAATCACTGTGTTTGTTTTTTGGTGTGATTAACGGAAGGTGGTGAAACGTTTCTATTTATAGGATTTTTGGTGTTTAGACGGGATATTATTATAACAATAAATGTAATTAACAATTATCCGGATGTAAGGCTTGGCGTTTATATATTATGGCGTTTTACGTTTTATGGCGTTTTTGTAGGCTAAGACCTTAACTAAAACACAGAAAAAACTACACAGTAATAAAATTGGTGTTTTGTATTTACTTGTCGTTTTATATTTCAATGGCGTTTTATGTAAGAAAGGATGTTTTATCTTTTTTACCCTTAATGAAGCGCGTCCACGTAATAAAATTTATGTTATTTACGAAAATGCCACCGCGCCAATCTAGTCCATAAATCCTGACGATCCATAAGCGTTCTCACTGTTCTCACACTTTTCACTGTTCTCACACTTTTCACTGTTTTCCCTAAATCCTGACCCTATATATATATATATATATATATATATATATAGAGGAAGGTTAACGTACATCACGTACGACAGGTAATTACGCACGTTCATTTTAAAATCACGCACGTTGTAACTCAAAAATCCAAAATCACGCATGTTGAAACACAATAATCACGCATATTGAAAACATTAATCACGCATATTATAGAACAAATCACGCACGTTGTTGTACGTGAAGTACGTTAAGCCGTAATGTACGGTGTACTTCTTCTATATATATATATATATATATATATATATATATATATATATATATATATATATACAGGGTAAGGTTATTGTAAAAAGGGTGTGTTTTGTGAGAAGTGTAGGAAGGAATCTACACCATTTGATCTATAATCTAATGGTTAAGATTATAATGGCAAAATTGTAAATAGTGTTTACCATTAAAATAATTAATTTTCTAGATTAAGGGTATAAAGGTAAATTTAACATTTTTAAATTCAGAAACCCACATGCAATGACATAATGAATTATGATTCAAGTCATGGCGTTTTAATATATATAAGACACCATAACATTGCAAATAATGAATTATGATTCAAGTTATGGTGTTTTAATATATAGAGTCTGTAACATTGTATTGTGATTACAGTCATGGTGTTTTAACTTTTTGAATAGTAATAGAATCATTCTAGATGTTAAAACACCACGACTGTATTATGATTCAATTCATGGTGTTTTTGGAATCTGTATGTGTTTTATACCTGCAAAAATAACAAAAATCATTCCAGATGTTAGAACACCATGGATGTATTACGATTCAAGTTGTGGTATTTTCTGGAATTCGTATGGTGTTTTATACGAACTGATGATTCAAAAAAATACGAACCATAATTTTCTTCGATCTCTATGAATCAGACGATAATGATTTAAAAAATCTCTGAGTCGGTATATAATACCGAATTCTTAAATCTTTGCAAAAAAATAAAATTATATCACTAACCTAAAATAACTCACTGGAGGTTACAAAGATTATTTTATCAATTAATTAAACTTTGAAGTAAATTACATTATTACCCTTTTTAATTAATAAAATTGAAGGACATATGTCAACACCATATTATTTCCTACACTTCTCACACCATTAACCATTTTTACAGGATCCTTAACCTATATATATATATATATAGGGGAAAGATCTACTAAAAAGTAGATTTTGTCTAACTAGCCTAAGAATGATTGTGATAATGACATGTGGCACCTCTTTTGTTTTCTAAAAAATACAACAAAAAAAATCTAGTACAAAAAATCTAGCGCAAAAATTCCAGTACAAAAAACATATAGCACAAAAAATACAGTACAAAAAAATCTAGTACAAAAAAATATAGCACGGAAAAATTCAGCACAAAAAAATATAGTACAAAAAATCCAGCACAAAAAATTAAGAAAAAGAAATATAAGACAAAAAAATTCAGCACAAAAATATAGTACAAAAATCTAGTACAAAAATCCAGCAGAAAAAACATTATGCTACATAGAAATACAACACATTTTTGTGAGTTTTTTTAGTCCCCATATTTTATATAGCAATATGGTACTCAAATTAAAGATAAAAACGCTTGATTTTATGGTAAAATTTTTATGAAAAAATAATGTCATATAAAAAAGTTATGAACGTTTAAAAAATAAGGGTGGAATATGCATTTGCATTTCATGTGGAGAGAGAAAGTCAATAAATATAATTTTTCCAAGATACCCTTACACTCCTCTTTTTCCTACACTTTAATCTTAATCATTGATTCGAAAAATGAATGATAAGATTACTTTTTATCCTACTTAGCCAAAATGAACTTTTTATTTGATCTTACCCCTGTATATATATATATATATAGGGGAAGGTTCAAATGAAAACCACTAGTTAACGTGAAAACTCGAAAACTAACTAAAAAAAGCCTAAAAAACACACAAATTTTTTTTTTTTTTTTTTTGCAAACCAAATTTCGCAGGTTTTTTTATATAAAAAAATTTCAAAAAAAAAAAAAAAAAAATTTTGTGTAGTGCACATGTGTAATACTACACATGTGTATCTATACTACACATGTGTATTATTACACATCTGCACTACACAAAATTTTTTTTTTTATATATATAAAAACCTGTGATTTTTATTAAAAAAATTGAAAAAAAAAATTGTGTGTTTTTTAGGCTTTTTTTAGTTAGTTTTCGAGTTTTCGCGTTAAAAGTGGTTTTCATTTGAACCATCCCGTATATATATATATATATGGATCATGAGAAAACTAGTTTAAATGAGAAAATAAAAAAACTAACTAGAAAAGCCTAAAAAACATACCAATTTTTTTTTACATTTTTTTATAAAAAAAATCGCTAGTTTTTATGTATTGAAATTTTTTTCAAAAAAATAAAAATAAATTTTTTTTGTTGTATTGTACATGTGCACTGTTACGGATATAGTGCACATGTGCAGTATAACAAAAAACTTTTTTTTGAAAATTTTTATATATATAAAAAAAAGCGATTTTTTTATAAAAAGATTTAAAAAAAAATTTGGTATGGTTTTTAGCCTTTTTTTAGGTTTTTTTAGTTTTCTCATTTAGATGTAGTTTTCTCATGATCATCTCCCAATATATATATTTATAGGGTAAGGATATATAGAAAACCACTTTTATTGAGAAAACCCGGGAAACTTAAAGCTCCCGACATTTTTTTTTTTGAAAAAAATAACACATGTAATATACAAGTTTTTAAGAGTTTTGGGAAAAAAAAAAACAAAAAAGGGCCGAAGGGATTTAAAAAAAAATAAACAAGTTTCAGCATTTTTTGCCTAACACGTGTTAGTCAACAAAGTTACTGAAATTTGTTTATTTTTTTTAAAATAATCCTTCGCCGCTTTTTCGATTTTTTTTGCCCAAAACTCTTAAAAACATGTATATTACGTGTGGTAATTTTTTCAAAAAAAAAAAAGTCGGGAGCTTTGAGTTTCCCGGGTTTTCTCAATAAAAGTGGTTTTCTTTTTATCTTTAGCCTATATATATATATATATATATATATATATATATATATATAGTGTGAGGTTCATTAGGGAACACTAAAAAAGTGGGGAACAGTGGGGAACCGGCTCAAACGAACTCCGATTGGACTCATTCCAGCGGCGTTGGAACCGTCTCGTCGAACCCTAACTAGGATCTCTTAACCCTAAATCATAACCCCTAAACCCTAAATATATTAGGGTTTGGCTTTTAGGGTTTTAGCTTTAGGGTTTAGGTTTAGAGTTTAGCTTTAGGGTTTAGGGTTTAGCTTCAGGGTTTAGGGTTTAGCTTTAGGTTTAGCCTTTAGGTTTTAGCTTTTAGCTTTTAGGGTTTATAGTTTAAATTTTACGGTTTAGCTTAAGTTTTAGCCTTATTTTTTAGCTTTAGGGTTTAGAGTTTAGGAGTTAGGATTTAGAGTTTAGGGTTAAGAGATCTTAGTTAGGGTTCGACGAGCCGGTTCCAACGCCGCTGGAATGAGTCTAATCGGAGTTCGTTTGAGCCAATTCCCCGATGTTCCCCACTTTTTTAGTGTTCCCCAATGAACCTTCCCCTATATATATAGGGAGAAGATCATGCGAGAACCACCTCTTATTGTGAGAACCGCGAGAACCAATGTGAACACAACAAAAAATGCCTAAAAATAGCTAAAAATCACACAAATTTTTTTTTTTGATTTTTTTTATATTTTTTAGGTTAAAATCGCTACTTTTCGAAGCAAAAAAAAACAATTTTTTTTTAAATTTTTAAAAAAAATTTTTTTTTTTGCTTCGAAAAGTAGCGATTTTAACCTAAAAAATATTAAAAAAATCAAAAAAAATTTTTTAGATTTTTTTAGGTTTTTTAGGTTTTTTAGGGGTTTAGTTTTAGCATTTTAGCTTGGGGGGGGGGGGGGGGGTGGGGTTTAGGTTTTGGGGGGGGGGGGGGGGTGGGGGTTAGGTTTTTTTAGCTATTTTAGGTTGTGTTCACATTGGTTCTCAAGGTTCTCACAATAAGGGTGGTTCTCGCATGAGCACCTCCCTATATATATATATATAGGGTTGAGATCATTTCAGTACTCTATATATTACAGAACTTGCAGAACTCATGTGAACCCTTAGATCATTTCATCAATGGTTCAAAACAATAATGGCATTTGTGTAATTATTTGCACATTAAGAGTCATTTTAATATGTATAAAAGGGCTTTTTAGGAAAATGATTTTTTTTCCTAATTTCTCTCCACAACTTTTCTCACTCTTTAACCAACCTTTTCCATATTTTTCTCTTTCTCAAATCAATTAGGTAGTGTTGGTATGAAGGAATGGGAGGTAGAATGGAATGGATGATTACGAGGGAATGAAGAAAAGGGTGTTTGGTTGGTCAATGGAATGGAATCACCCATTCCAAAAGGCATTCCATTCCCTCAAAATCATTCCTTCCACCCCCAATGTTTTTTTTCCATTCCATCCCCTCTCCACCATTCATCAACAACACCACAACCCACCACCTTCACCACAACCCACCACCACCACCACCACCACCACCACCATCCACCACCGACGCCATCGCCGCCACCCGCCACCACCTCACCCCGATAGCCACCGTCGCCGCCGCCACCCACTCACCACCATTATCACCCACAGCCGCGACCAACCGCCAACGTCACTTGTCGCCGCCGCCTACCACCATCATCGACGCCACCACCACCACCACCACCACCGCAACCACCAACCGCCGCCGCCGTCCACCGCCACCTCTGCTGCCATCCACCACCAACGGCCACCTTGCCGCCACCACCACTCGCCGTCATCGTCGCACCGCCACTCACCGCCGCCACCACCACCCATCGCCGCCGCCGACACCCACCACCGCCACCTATAACCACCCACAATCACTACCACCGACCACCACCACCACCACCACCATTCACCGCTGATTTTATTACTCCGTTTTTCTTGCCTACCGAACAATATACAATAATAATTCATTCCATTCGCACATGGTAACCAAACAAGACATGGAATGGTAATGATCCATTGCATTCCCTTGTCCATTCCATTACCTCGTTCATTCCATTCCCCCGTCCATTCCATTACCCCATACCAAACATACCCTTAATATCTATTCATGATTTCTTCGCTTACCTCAAATATTATTCCCAAATTATAATAGTTTCTTCTGAATCATGCTTGTTTTGTAGACGTTAATTAATTTTGTGTTTTCATTTACTACATGTATGTAAATAATTTAACTACACATATGTATGACAATTACATATATGTGAAAAAAGATAAGGGTATAACTAAAAGTAATAGAAAATTTAATGAGTTAGCTTTAAATGGGTCTAGTGTATTACTGTAAAAAGGGTGAATTCGGAAAACACCATGACACATCATGTTTTTTTCCTCCTCAATTATCAATATACCATGTTTTATTAATTCCTTTTCTTTTCTTAATGCATTGGTTTTTGTATAAATAATATTAACCTACACATATTAAAATAGGTAGTGTACTGTATGCCAGTTACACATGTAAATAAAAAGTTACATATATATAAATGCAAAGATATATATCGGTTATTTGCATAACTGATAGATATATTTAAAATTTGGATATAACACATCTAAATAGAAAAAATACATATATGTAATAAGATAATTACATATGTGTAAATGTTATATACATAAATGTGCACATATGTAACTTGTTCAATTATACATATTAAAAATAAAGAATTGCATATCAGTAACCGGATGAATCATAGTTATACATATGTAAACTATCAATTACATACATGCAAAGAATTACATACATGCAAACTGTATATAAGTCGATCACACCTATGTATAAAATAAAAAGGAACTACACATGCTGTAAAAAAGAATCCATTTGTGATAATGGCGTAACTTCATATGTGAAATAGTGAGAAAATGATAGGACTGATGAATAAAGTGATTGAATTTAATCCACTTTATTTAGGGAGTTAAATGCCATTTTAGTCCCTATGGTTTTAGTCATTTTGCCAGTTTAGTCCAAAGGTTTCATTTTTAACCTGTGGATCCAAAAAGGTTTCACCGTTGCCATTTTAGTCCACTGGGTTAACTTCATCCATTTTTTCTGTTAACCAGAAGGGCAATTCGGTCATTTTATATGTAATTCTGTTAACTAGAAAGGCAATTCGGCCATACAAAATGACCGAATCGCCCTTCTCGTTAACAGAAATAATGGATGAAGTTAACCCAGTGGACTAAAATGGCAACAGTGAAACATTTTTGGACCCACAGGTTAAAAATGAAACCTTTAGACTAAACTGGCAAAATGACCCAAACCACAGGGACTAAAATGGCATTTAACTCTTATTTAGGTGTGAATGTGAGAAAAAAAAGGAACTAATTCAAACTCCATATCATAATAATTGACTATGATTGATATACGTATTTTATTTTCTTTAGATTTGAATGTGAGAAAAAAGTGGAAGGTTTAACTAAACATGTGATAATTTTCTAGGTGTAAATTTACTTTAATGCCCCCCATAAATAAAATAATAAAAAAATAAAATGAAATAAAATGAGTGGTTGTAAAGAGTTCTGCAGGTTCTGTAATTTTTTTTGGTTCTGAAATGATCTTGATCCTATATATATATATATATATATATATATATATATATATATATATAGAAAAAGTATATCGTACATTACGGCTTAACGTACTTCACGTACAACAACATGCGTGATTTGTTCTATAACATGCGTGATTAATGTTTTCAATATGCGTGATTATTGTGTTTCAACATGCGTGATTTTGGATTTTTGAGTTATAACGTGCGTGATTTTAAAATGAACGTGCGTAATTACCTGTCGTACGTGATGTATGTTAAGGCGTAATGTACGTTAACCTTCCTCTACATATATATATAATGAAAACCATTAGTTATCGCGAAAACTCGAAAACCAACTAAAAAAACCTAAAAAACATACAAAAAAAATTTCTTTTTTTTGCATACCAATTTTCGCTATTTAAATTATATAAAAAAAATTCAAAAAAAAAAGTTTTGTAGTTACATACACATGTGAATTATTACACATGTGCACTAAATTTTTTTTTTTTGGAAAAAAGTTTTTTTTATATAAAAAAACTAGCGGTCTTAATAAAAAAATTGAAAAAAAAAATTTGTGCGTTTTTTAGGCTTTTTTAGTTAGTTTTCATTTAAATCATTCCCTATATATATATAGGGTAGGGATCCTAAGAGAAGTCCACCCTATTTGAGAAACTTGAGAAGAAATCTAGAACACACATTTTCTCTAAGCAAAAAATGCAAAAAAAAAAAGGTGAAAAAATGCAAATTTTTTTTTTTTGAAAAAATCGCAGCTTTTTCTTTAAGGATTTAATTTTTTATTATTTAAAAAAAATTGATTTATACACATGTGTATATTATTAATCTTTTAACTATACATATATGTATATTGTCAATTATACATATATGTATATACATGTTTAAAATTGAAAAAATATGTGTTATAAACCCTAAACCTTAAACCATAAACACTAAAGCTAAACTTTAATGCAAAACCCTAAACCCTAAACCTAAACCCTAATTATAAACCCTAAAGCTAAACCATAATGCTAAACCCTAAAGCTAAACCCTAATTCTAAACCCTAAAGCTAAACCCTAATGCTAAACCTTAAAGCTAAAACTAAACCCTAAAGCTAAACCCTTAATGCTAAACCCTAATGCAAACCCTAAAGCTAAAGCTAATCCCAAAAGTTAAAGCTAAACCATAATGCTAAACCCTAAATATTATTGCTAAACCCTAATGCTAAACCCTAAAGCTAAACCCTAAACCATAAAGCTAAACCCTAAACCCTAATGCTAAAACCTAAATACTAATGCTAAACCCTAAATAACACTTATTTTTCAATTTTAAACATGTATATACATATATGTATAATTGACAATATACATAATATATCTATAGATAAAAGATTAACAATATACACATGTGTATAATTCCAAAAAAAAAAATAATTTAAATAATAAAAAATTAAATCCTTAAAGAAAAAGCTGTGATTTTTCCAAAAAAAAAAGAAAAAATTGCATTTTTTTCACCTTTCTTTTGCATTTTTTGCTTAGGGAAAATGTGTGGTCTAGATTGCTTCTCAAGTTTCTCAATTAGCCTACTACTTCTCACATGATTCTTATCATATATATATATAGGGAGAAGATCATGCGAGAACCACATCTTATTGCGAGAACCGCGAGAACCAATGTGAACACAACCAAAAATGCCTAAAAATAGCTAAAAATCACACAAAAAAATTGTTTTTTTTTGAATATTTTTTATATAAAAATCGCTACTTTTCGAAGGAAAAAAAATTAAAAAAATTTTTTTTTAAAAAAAAAAAAAAATTTTTGGCCATTAAAAGTAGCGCTTTGAGCATAAAAAATATATAAAAAAAATTTTTAGATTTTTTTTAGGTTTTTTGGGGGTGGGGGAGGGGGGTTTAGGTTTTTTTTGGGGGGGGGGGGGGTTAGGTTTTTTGGGGGTTTTAGTTTTTAGCATTTAGCTTGGGGGGGTGGGGGGTTTGGGTTTTCTAGGTTTTTTTAGCTATTTTAGGTTGTATTCACATTGGTTCTCGCGGTTCTCGCAATAAGGGTGGTTCTCGCATGAACTCCTCCCTATATATATATATATATATAGGTAAAGAGTACGGTACAAATCTCCTTATCATACATTATGTACGCGCTACCCACAGCCATACACGTGTCCTGATTCAATTTAATTAAATAAGGGTATATCAGACATTCCATTCGAACATCTGAGGGGAATTCCGGCAATTAGGAAGCAGTTTTGGATTTCGTAACCGTCCCATTTAATTATTGTTTGTATCAATTCGATTTTTAGGGTTTTTGATTGATTTCTGATCGAACCTGGATTCATCATTTAGGATTCGTCAATAGTTTTATTAGGTTTTTGTTTTGGGTTTTATTTGATCTGAAGCTTTTTTCATTTTTATTAGATTGTAACGAGGGTTGAAGATAAGTTGTTTATGGTGTTATTTGTTGGGTTACTATATCGCATGTGTTGTTTTATATATCGCATGTGTTGTTTTAACATAATACAGGTAGTTAATAATGGATCTTTTGTATAATTTCGCATGTTTTAAATTAGACATTTCGCACACAATGAATTTTAATATTTAATTTCGCATGTATAAGTCTGTGATTTCGCAAACTACTATTTTTAATAATTATATATTTTAATTTCGCAAGTTTTAATAATTATTATTTTTTATTTTCGCATAGTATGTTTCATAATTCAGTTCAATAATTGAAATAATTTAATTCAGTTCAATAGTTGAGTTCAATAATTCATATCAATAATTTTTCTTTTATTATATATTTTATATTTCTATCACACTTTCAAACATCCTATTAAAAATGGCAGATCTACCAACATCCTCTTCTTCTGAACCATGTATCAAGCAGGATTTGAGGAAAAGGATTGAGCAACAAATTCAAGAGGATTGATCATGTCAAGAGATGTTGGAGGCCAACATTTCTCGTGTAACAGAAAACATGAAGAGAAGACAAGAAATTCTGAACTTGCTATCTCAGATGCAAGTGAGTAGTCTTAAAGAAATTGTTGTTATGTTTATGGTGGATCTGGGTGAGAGGGATGAGAAACAGTTGAAAGAGTTGGCTGATGCAATAACTGTCTTAAGATGCTCGATGAAGATGAAAATGGAGTTTCTTTCATCTTTTGAATAAACTTTTGTTTATTTTTGTGCATGTTTAAATAATTTCGTATGTTTTGTTATATAATGGACTTGATTTTTTGCATGTTGATAGTCACATATTTACTTCAAATTTCAATAATTCAATGTCAAATGCGAAATTAAAATTCAAATGCGAAATTAAAAACACTAATATATGCGAAATTAAAAAACACTAAAAAGTTTAAATATTTAACATAAATCCATCATCAAAGAAGTTTACTTTGGTGCCTTTCCAAAATACACACTCATCCTTTCTGGGATTATCTTATCCAAATCTTTTATATATCTTTCTTTGTCTGGCCTTTTATCGAAAGCATTTGCCTTTTTAATTATTTTTTGAAGATGCATATTGTGTTCGGATAGAATAATTTTACTGAGATATCTGTGCCTTAGGAGATGAAGTTGTGATTGTTGTCTGTTGTTTACTTCATCTTCTTTCACAAATCCAGTCACCCATGGTATTGTGTCTCCTTTGTATGTTTCCATGTGACGCATTGTAAACACTCCACAGTCGACACCGTTATTCTTCGTCCTCCAATCCATCTCTTTTCTTTCTATAACTGAGGTTGCAAGTTCTTCTATAGCCGGTGTTGGTTTTAAAGCCTTTTGTAGGTATAAAACCAATACCCTTCTCTGTAACATAGCAACATTTGTGTTAGTAGCTTTTACATAATATATAACATGTATATGAAAAAGTTTTTGTATTACCAGGGTGTCTGGAAGCCCCTTGTATCTTTCCTTATCTTTCCTTAAGTTCTTGTTTAGCTGCTGAATTGTCAATCAGCTCAATTTTGCCGGATTTCAAGTTGAAGCACAAGACATAGAAGTGTTCACCTTGAAGTACCGGAATAAACACTAGGTCAACCGAATCAAGTTTTTTTACCTCATATCTCAGTAATATGTCTTCAAAATTTGAGGCAAATACGTTTAGACGTTTGTCGTCTGTGTATTTCTCTTCGTCGTACATGATATCCGGCTGTATGTTATGTAATTAGAATCAAAGTTATTCAAACAATGGATTTTTTTTTCACATGCGAATAGTGTATATAAAACTTGCGAAATTACAACAGTATAAGAAATGCAAACAATGGATTTTTTTTCACATGCGAATAGTATATATAACACATGCGAAATTACAACAGTATGAGAAATGTTTCACAGGAAAATTTTCTTATATAATACATGCGATTTAGATATAATTAGTGTGCGAAATCATTTAATATGCATTTACTGTTAGAATTTCAAATGACAAAATGTATATGAAAACATACCATCATTGTGCTAAACAAGAAGAGTCTGTATGGTGATGATTTTCTATCCCTCTTCTTCTCTTCAAGGTTTAGAATATCTACAAATGCATCTATTCCATTCGATGCTATGTATTGTTCCCTGTAGAAGCTTTCAAATACAGCTTTGAATGTTGCAACCTCAGTTTTTGATCGGTAAAATTCTTCTCTGCCAGTTATAAAATAAATAATTAGTATTTGTTGTGTGTATATATTTTAGAATGTTTGTTATTTGATATAACTATTTTACTTACTGTAAGTCTTCTAATGTAGCAAATGTATACCGAATCACACTCAATTCTTGAGTCAATAGTGCTTCGTGCATGTTTACTACTCTGTTGCAGTAAGGGGAACAAAATTTGTCTCCAAGCTCTTTACATCTTTTCTCAGCTCGAATTTTGGCTTGGTCTATTGTCTTATAAAGCAGTTCGTTTAACCCTTTTGGTATGACTTGTTTTGGAACTGGCTTTGGGTTTGTTTTTTTTCTCCCCTTAGTTGTTTTTTTTTTTTTTTTTGTTTGTTTTCTTCCATGGTGGGTCCCATGCTCAAAAGCAACTCAACTGAATTCAATTCCTCAGCTGTTACCTGAGGGCATTCAACTTCCGGTTCCTTCTCAACTTCGATTCCCATATCGGGTTGTGGAGGGTCTTTTTGTGTTGTTTCTTTTAAAGAAACTGCTTCCATTTCTGGCACTTTTTCTTGAACTTTTTGTTGAATGTCTTGGGTAGATTCTGCTAAGTTCACTGTTTCTTCGATAACAGTTTCGTTTTCAACAATTTCTGCATGCCAGAGTAATTTAAGAAATACAATAATTTGTGTTGTTTAATTTTTCTCCTAAAATAAAGTGTTTTTTTTTTACCTTTGGCAGGTTGTTTGTATGTGTATACACCCGTTTCCACAGTTTGAATGTTTGCAATAAGGGTGTCTATGACTCCTCCAACATCTGGTTGCAGTACACCTGTAGATACAAATTATTTAATTTTAATACATTATAATCAAAATCGCAGGATATACATGACATCGTGTGCGAAATCAAATTTGAAGTGTTTTTGACATAAATCGCATGTGTTTTTATAGGTTTCGCATATGCATAAAAATAGTAATTTTTAAATAATTTCGCATGTGTTAATATTTGAGTTCGCATGTTTTACCTGTTGATGCCATTTCTACCAAAACACTGGATATTACTTTTTGAACTTCTTCATCCTTTCTACCTTCTTCGGTTGTAGTAACTTCATAATGAACTTCTGAAGCTGGATTTTCAGGCTCTTGATGAACAGGAGAGGGTGCAGTTTCATGCTCTTGAACCGAAGCAGGCAGCACACAAATGGGATTATTCCGAAGCGTCTCATCCCACTGCTTACAGGCCGCCATAATCTCCGGATCCCAAAAACATTTATTTCTTGCTTCTGAAACTTAGTTGTTCATCCCCTGAACATCTTGAACCATTTTAATGTACTTTTTGACATTTGCTTTCATTTTCTTCAACAGGTTCTGTAAATATTTTTTTGAGTTAATATGAAATTAATTGAAATTACTTTTTGAAATGTTAAATATGAATGGATTAATTGAAATTAATTTTTTTTTGCGCTTACCTTTTTGTGGGTTCTTGAAGCCTCTAGTTCTTGTTCCTGGGCTGTGTCGTAGAATACGGATGGTGAAAGTTGAACAGGAGTGGCGCAATAATCAATCATTTTCTGTGTCTGTGTTCCAACTCCCATCTCAAGGTTCAACTGAGACATTTCATGGATTTCAAAACTGAAATCCATGAAATCATCAATGTTCTCGTTATCTTTTGGCTCTTCCCCGGTTTCTTTTTTTTGTACTGCACGTGCAGTCCTTCTTTTGTAGCTTATTGTGGTGTCAACCGGTGGTCGTAGTGTATAATCCTCCGTTGAAGGACCCTCTTCTTCTTCATTTTCTTCTTCATTTTCTTCATCATTTTCTTCTTCTTCACTCTCACTTGATATCCATATAGGTCCGTTATCCGAAATATGATCTTCGACTTTATCAATATCCGAAGATGTGATATAACGAATAACCGGTATCTCCACGGCTTTCTCAAACAGGTTAAGCCTCTTGTTGTACTCATGCGTGTATAGAAGCTATATAAATCGCAAGATCATTTAATTATTTAACAAAAGAAAAACTAGTATTTGAAATATGTTATTAAAATGTAGTAATGTATACCGTAAGAAAGGCAACAGGTCCCACGAACTGTATTTTGTAGTTCTTCCAGCCGGCTCGTGTACGACGCAAGGTGTCGAGTAGATATGAGCACCAATCTAGATTCTGTATTTCCTCAACATCTTCTACACCAAGTAAACATCTATCATTTGCAAGTGTTGCCTTTGTAATCTCCGCAAAGAAGGTCATCCAGTACACAAGGAAATTTAATTTAAACAGGCTCCCACCTTTTCTTTGATTTTCCATTGTATTTGCAATTAAGCCATGGGTTATTCTCGCGTTCCCCCCCCCCCCCCCCACTGGCTGAGGAATGTATCCCTGACAGCATTTCCCGGTTCTTTACCTTTTTCAATTTTCTCTTGCTTTTTAACTTTTCTCTTATCGGTTATTATCTCAACCTTCTTTGGCCCCTTTGGTATTCCAAATACCTCATAAACTGTGTCCGATGTTATTTTTATTTGGTGTTTTCCCACGTTTAGCTTATCGAACTTCTCGTCAAAGTTTCTGACTAGCCAATATGCCAATCGTGTCGAAATATGGTTGATATTGATATATAGAATAGCACCAAATCCCATATTCCTTATCTCTTCAACCTGTTTTTTTGAAAATCTCTTCACAGTATCCATGTATGAGTTAGGTTGGCATCTCAGCAGTATTGCTTCATTGCTGTATTTGAAGAATTCCCTATGTTCTGTTTTAGGTTGTTCCACCTTTTTTGAATGTTTTTTTGTCTGTATCTTTGATTTCCTCTCATCCTTTTTCTTTTTTGGGAGTGGCTTAACAAAGTCATCCTCTTCAGAACTTTCTACAACTATCCTTCTCTTTCTATTCTTGTTAACTTTTATCAGTCTTGATATTGGCCCTTCAAAGTCATCATCAGATTCTATTTCTACAAAATCGCATGCTATAGTCAAAAAACTTTACAAAATCGCATTTATCAGTTAATCATGTACATTAAGTCACTAAGTGATAAAATCGCATGAATTAGTTATCAATTCGCAAATTTTAATAATTCATTGCAAATTTTAATAATTCATCGTAAAATTTGCGAAATTAAAAACACAAATGCGAAATTAAAAACACTAATATATTACCAAAACTAGTCAATCTTTATAATTCGCATGCCTTTAAGGATCAATTCGCATGTGTTAGTTAAGCATTACCAAAACCTTCGACAAACAGTATTTTATCTTATGAAATCGCATTTGTCATACAAAACCCTCACAAAACCCTATATGATATCGCACATATATATCATGTATAATTATGAAAACAGCATAATCATGCCAAACCTAATAAATAAACCTACCAGTCATAAACCCTAGCAAAATTGTAGTTGTGACCGATATTTAAACTTATAAAACTATATGTTTCAGTTAAAAGCTTAATAAACAAACAAAGTCGCATTTGACATTAAAGTCCATGTATATTCTACTATAAAATCGCAAATTTCAATCGATACCTGGATTCATCTTCTTCGCTTGTGGTCTGTCGTTGTTTGCTTTGCTTCGTTTCTCAAAACTCATGAATCTTACTTGAATCGCAACGGAGAGTAGTAGGGAACTTTGTAGAAGGAGAATGCAATGTTGATTTTGGGTTTTACGGTATGTTTTGGGAGTTATTGTGTGCTGATTATTAGGGGTTTTGATCTCGCATTTGACGATTTTAACCTTGGCGGTTTCTTTTTATTAATTTTAAATTGATAAAACACGCTGTTTAAATGAGATGATCTGACGGTTGTGGATGAAGCGTACATAATGTACGATTATAGTATTTGTATGATAACCAGCCTATATATATATATATATATATATATATATATATATATATATATATATATATATATATATATATATAGGATTAGGTTCAAACGTGAACAAAATCCCAAGAGTGAACTGCGTGAACTGATCTGGGCCCTTTATTTTGTTGATCTTGAGATTAAAGTGAGTGGAATGATGGTAATTATTTGGTTAATTTTTTCCATTTAATTAAGAGTTAATTGCCAAAATCGTCCCTGAGGTTTGGGCACGTTTGCCATTTTCGTCCAAAATGACACTTTTGTACCAAATTGCCCCCAACGTTTGTAACTTTTTGCCATTTTCATCCAAACCACTAACTTAGTTTATTTTTTCTGTTAAGTTGATGATATTTGGATGAAACCGGCAAATATAAAACCACAGGGACGATTTTGGCAATTTACTTAAACCCTTTTTAATTTCTTTTATTTAATTATTTTTGTTACATATATAATAAAAAAGAATATACATGGAGTTTTTAGAAAAAAAAATTAATAGTTTTGTCACATAATTTTTATAAATTTTCATCCAAATCATTAACTCAGTTTATTTTTTCTGTTAAGGTGAAGGATGTTTTAAATTTTATAAATTAAGACAGAAATTAATTTATAGCTTCTTTATATAAATCAGTTTTATAAACAGAAAACGTCATTGGTGTGCAACACATAACAATCGATTACAGCTTTTAGTATTTATCAGTTGTAGAGATAGAAAAAAATTGTAAAACGTTACATATTTTTTAAATGTGTTGAGCACCTAGAAAATATGTTGGTAGAAATAAAATATTTAGTTAATTAAGATTATGAGGGTAACTAACTAATACTTATTCTGAGTGGCTTAAGTAAAGAAACTTTTGGTTCATATCATTAATTATAATTACAATTTGGTGGGTAATTTTAAGGTTTGGTAACGATACGTTGTTTGATAGGGGGGCACTGGCTTCTGTTTTTCCTTAGGAGCGAATTTCAAAGAGTAGAAGATGAATTACAAACTTGGTACATTTGATAAGATTTTTTTTATTTGACATTTTTTAATAAGGTTAGCAGCGTTTTAGTTTTATAAAATTTAGAGGTTTAAGCAGATTTTATTTTTATAAAACTGATCTATATAAAAAAATATAAATTAATTTTTGTCTTAGTTTATAAACATCCTTCGCCTTGATAGAAAAATTAACTTAGTTAGTGGTTGGATGAAAATTTATAAAAATTATGTGACAAAGCTATTATTTTTTTCATATGAAAATTGCATGTATATTCTTTTTTATTGAATATGTAACAAAATTAATTAAATAAAAGAAATTTAAAAGAGTTTGAGTAAATTGCCAAAATCATCCCTGTGGTTTTATATTTGCCAGTTTCATCCAAATATCCTCAACTTACCACAAAAAATAAACTAAGTTAGTGGTTTGGATGAAAATGGCAAAAAGTTACAAATGTTGGGGGCAATTTGATACAAAAGTGTCATTTTGGACGAAAATGGCAAACATGCCCAAACCTCAAGGACGATTTTGGCAATTAACTCATTAAATGGCAAAAAGTTACAAATGTTGGGGACAATTTGGTACAAAAGTGTCATTTTGGACGAAACTGGCAAAACCTGCCCAAACCTCTAGGACGATTTTGGCAATTAACTCTTTAATTAAATACAAAAAGAGTATATGTGTAATTTCCATTTTTCATTGATTGCATAAATGTCTCAAATCAAGTAATCAATATATTCAACAAACACACACATACACCGCACACCTACATATCCCTCTCACACTCTCGTCTGAACTACAACCAGACTCCGGCGGCGGAGCCGGCGACGGCACGGCGGCCGGCCACCGTGGATGGTGGTCCGGCGAGAGCTTCCGGCACGAGAGCACGCGTACCCCCTAAATCAAGCCTTCCGAGCACAAAACCGGCATCGGTTTTTTGAAAAGAGCGACGGTGGCGGTACTTCAACTCTGGTAGATGCGATTTTCCGGTAAGTCTTTGAATCCTTTTCTTTTCCTTTTTTTTCTTTTAGATCTTTCTAGATCCAAGCTTACACTGACCGGACGCGAAATAATTCAGGTAGTGGTGTGGTGGGTGTCATTGGTAGTGTTTGGGATGACGATTATGACGACGACAGCCAAGGGTTTTTAACTCGGTAAGCCACTAGTCCCCTTCTTCTCTTTTTTTTTTAGATCTGGTTCGATCCACGATTTTCTGGCAAGATTTGGGTGGTATTTCAAGTGACGTGATGACGGTGGTGGTTTAATCCTTTTTATTAATTTTATTTTTCGTTTACAGATAGTTTTATCGCCGCCGTCGCCGTCTCCATAAACACCGGTAATTTGTAGCATTTGTTTTAATCCCTTTTAGCTTTGATACCTTGTGGGTTACCGTTTATTATGCAACCGGTAACTTTTTTTTTTTGTTTTACTGATCTGCTGGACTATTAGGGTTCCGATTTAAGTTTTTTGGATCTTGTATTCTGATTTTGCTCTGTTTTTAATGCGATGTACAAATGTGTATTCTGATTTTGCTATATTTTTAATGCGGTGTACACATGTGTATTCTGATTTTGCTATGTTTTTAATGCGATATACACATGTGTATAGCGTCTGTTTTTTGTGATATCTCAGTTTTTTTTTTTTTTTTGTGTATTGAATGTGTAAAGTTGTTAATGTACACTTGTGAATTATGCAAAGTATTAGTTGCTGAGTTTTTTTGTTCAATTCTTTGATTTTGCTCTGTTTTTAACGCGATGTACACATGTGTATTCTGATTTTGCTTTGTTTTTAATGCGATGTACACATGTGTATTCTGATTTTGCTATAATATTAAACCAATGTACACATGTGTATAGCGTCTGCTTTTGTGATTTCTCATAATTTTTTTGTGTATTGAATGTGTAAAGTTGTTGATGTACACTTGTGAATTATGTAAAGTATTAGTTGCCGAGTTTTTTTGTGCTATTATAGGAGATGTCGTTAACGAGAAAAGTGGAGATGGAAGGTCGATAAGGATGATTCACGTATGAGGTCGATAAGGATGATTCAGCATACAACGTGGCGAATAGTTGTAAAAGATTATGTTTTTTGTTTTTTCGATTATGTTGGGTTTATTGTTTTTACGAAACTGAAACTTGTAATTATATGTTTTTTTGTTTGGTTTGGAAAACATTATGGAACTTGTAATTTGTTAAATATAAAATAGTTTTACAGGTATTGCTTCTATGTATGTATTATGTTGCTAATTACACATATGTACGATGCTGAGTACACATGTGTACAGTTATATTTATATCCAAGTACACATGTGTATACCGTTGAAATATGAAGGTTACGTGTTTCTTAAAAATCAAAATTTGAATTCTGGTGATGAAATCTGAAATAAAAATAAAAATTGAAATTTGGTTATTTTGTTGTTTGTTTTGATAATTATCTTATTAATAAATAAAACATAATGTGGATAATGAATTTAAATTAGGAAAGATGTAACTTAATTCAATTATTAAAATAATGATTTAAATCTAATTTTTTATATAATTACAATCATACCCTTAATAACTAAAAAGGAAATCAAAAGTTCATATCTGTTCACGCAGTTCACTCTTGGGAGGTTGTTCACGCTGAAACCCTACCCTATATATATATATATATATATATATTATATAATCGGATTGTCATCATAAAAGAAAGTTTTCTTTGATAATTTTGCAATCAAATGTGTTGATAATGCTACTTGAGATTAACAAGTTTGCTGAAAGACATGCTTAATATATACGTGATATGAATATTTCGATATTTTTGTAGTCTAATCCTTGGGATAGAGAGAGGACCCTGCTCAATGTTCATGATGACTTATCATGCATGCATCATCACATCAAATACATGCATGCATAAAGCTTCAAGGAGATAAAAAATGTATGGAGTCGAATGGTATCATCAGATCTACAGACCAAAAGAAACCATCGGAGACCCCACAAGCTCCAGACACAGGTATCACGGACTCGACCTCTTCTCTCTCCTTGGGACCTTCAAACCCTAAATTTTCAAGACCTCTTTTGAAGGTCCAATCTTCAATTATGCAGTAATCATTTTATAAAGGCTACTCACTTTTTTTCAAACCAATGTAAAAAAGTAAACATCCAATCAATTAAATTATCCTTTTTTTTCCTTCCATTTTTTCCTTTATATGTTCTTTTTTTCTTTTCATTGAAGCTCAACGTACTTTAACATTTTTTTTCCTTAATTAATTTTTCCCATGCAGAACTTTAAGTTTGACTTCATTTTCCAAAAGTTGTAAAGACATTGGTATGTTCAAACTGAAATAATTATTAGCCGGCCATTTGTATAGTTATTATTGATGTATCGAATTGTTCATCAAAACAGTTATTGTTCACGTATCTTATTGTTTTAATTAGCACTCCATTTTGTTCTAGAATTAGTACGTACGTAGTGCAAGTTGAAAAATCTTATATAAAAGAATTCAAATTCTGAATATGAAATGGATGTATGACTATATTTTTATATGTGGGATAGGTACAAAAATGTTGGTTTCATACCTAATTTCAAAAAATTATATAGTTATTTAAGATGTGAGAATAATGTGACGATGACATTTTTAACCTACTGCGTGTCCACAAATAACTCTTCTATAAATTTTCATTTATTTATTACAACTAGAAAGGAAAATTGGGGTATGTAGAAAACCTACTTGTCTGCTGAAGTTAATTAATTAGTTATGTGTGCAGTGTACCCCAAATTTCAGCCAGTTTAATAGTTAGAACCTTTACAAATCATCCAGCTAGGCGCTTTTTTGTTTTTTTTGTTTTTTTTTTTGAAAGATAACTTTCACTCACAAACAGACTATCCCACAAAAAAGAGGGGACAAATCGTCAACCTAGTAATGGTATATTTCCGTTAAAAAAGAGAGTAATGGTGTTTCTTCAACATAATCTAATATTAGTGAATTTTTTTGGATGATAAATTATATTTTTTAGCACCCATCAAAGGAATTGTGATTTCGGAGAAAAGACCGCTTATTTTTTTTTTTTTAATCCAATGCTATCCTTAGTTTTCTTCTTGAAAACGATATATATTGTATATTAAACGTTTATTAAATGGTGAAAATACTATGAAAATGATATCGTATAGTATGTATCATCTAGTCAACTAATTTATTCTACTTTCTAGTATTAATTGTACTATCGAGGTCATGAATTTGTTTACCTTTTTTCGACCATATTATTTGTCTCATGGTCTTTTATTAAATAAATAAGTTTCACTTCCCATGCTATAACTAGACTTTCTCTGGTTATGTGCATGCAAATGTGTGTATAAGATTATTAAATGATTTGAAAAGTACATGGGGTTGATAATAAGAATTTGAGGGGCGAAAACATACAAATGACACACAACTCTACACATTCTGTTTACAAGCAGCTAAAAGCCAATATACACACACATGATATGTACATTATATCTATATATTTATGTACACCCTCTGCCAGAGAGAGAGAGAGAGAAGAGGGTCCCAAAGCATAAATCTATGGCTGACCGTGTTTGAAAATAAGGGCTAAAAATAAAAGGATAGAAGACGAAGAAGGGGTAATCAAAACAACCCCAAGAGAGAGAGAGAGAGAGAGAGAGAGATGATATATTCTGTTTAGATTTTGAGAAGTTTGAAAGTATTGGAGTTTCTTGTTTTTGGTGTTTAGTTAGTGATAAAAACACCAAAAAACACAACAATTTAGTTGTAAGTAAACTCTACCAGATCTCTCTTTCTGTCTGTAACAACGGTTTCCCTTTAGATTATTGTGTTTTTTGTTTGTTTTGGTTGATTCAGCTTCTTCTTTCAGCTATCTTGTGTTTAAAAGTAATTTGTTTCTTACTTCTTTTTTGGCACAATCCTACATATACTTCTCATGGAAGTTTTGTTTGAATACATAAAACCAAACCCTTTTCCCCTATTGGCTTACTTTGTTTTTGTTTTCTTGTTTTGTTTTCAAATCCTTCTTGTTTGTTTTTCAGACTGCTTGCTAAACTACAACCAAAGCTTTCAATCTTAATCTTAGCTAAAAAAGCAACAAAAACTTTTGATCAATCAAGATATGATGTCTGGTGAGATGTTTCCTATTCCGCTTCAAGATCGCCATCAACAACCTCCTCATGAACCAAACCCCAACTCTAAACCCATCTCCAATCTCAAGAAGAAAAGAAATTTACCAGGTACCCCAGGTATGAACATATACATATATGTAACACTATATATATTTTCCTTTTCTTTTCTTTTCTTTTCAAAGCCACACATATATAAATTAATTAAAAGATTTCTTGATTTGGTATCAAGATTGCTTAGAAGATACAATCATGTTTCGGATCTGTTTCTTGTGTTTGGTTCAGTTAGAGCTATAATTTTCAATAATGTTTCAAAAGTTTCTAGTTAGGTTTTAGATATATAATTCAGATTTCACAATTTCAAATCTAGCCTCCTGTATTGACACGTGGATTATATATCAATAAGTTGATTGAAAAAACTTTTAACCTTCGAGTACTACAAATCTAGCACTTCGTAGCACTAAAAAGGATCCATCTTGTTTTGGTAATTTTGTATTTTCTCCATCAAATGTAAATTCAAATTCGATTTGGATTTTTGTATTAATCAGAGCCTTAGTGTAAATCTATAATGCAATAAGTTAAATTTCTTCAGTTTATTGTGATTATGATGGTAATATATATTTAAACAGATCCAGATGCAGAAGTGATGGCACTTTCACCAAAATCACTAATGGCAACAAACCGATTTGTATGTGAAATTTGTAACAAAGGATTCCAAAGAGACCAAAACCTACAACTTCATCGGAGAGGTCACAATCTACCATGGAAGCTAAAGCAAAGGAACCCCAAAGAACCTATAAAGAAGAAAGTCTATATTTGCCCCGAAAAAACATGTGTCCACCATGATCCATCACGGGCACTTGGAGATCTTACCGGTATCAAGAAACATTATAGCCGGAAACACGGAGAGAAGAAATGGAAGTGTGAAAAATGTTCCAAGAAGTATGCAGTTCAATCTGACTGGAAAGCTCATTCCAAGACTTGTGGCACCAGAGAGTACAAGTGTGACTGTGGCACCCTTTTCTCCAGGTGTGTACGTACTAGTTATTAATATCTTTGAGAATTAATCTTGGTTTTTCAGCTTAAAATGATGAAATAAATACCTGGAACTTAAATTTGACTTAGATATCAGTATATTCTAGAAATGCTAACTCACATACTAAATTTATATTCAGTATATATGATGAGACTATAACCCTTATCACTTCCGGAGGAACACATTTGCTACACACATCAATTTTGATATACGACAAGTCCTCTGGTGTGACTAGTAACCAGCTAGTACCCGGTTTTAATAATTTATTTTACAATTTTTGTGCAGGAAAGATAGTTTCATAACTCATCGCGCTTTTTGTGATGCATTGGCTGAAGAAAGTGTAAGACTTAGCTCAGTGACACCGAATGTCCTCGGCTTGAAAAACGAAGGTATGAACGAATCCGTGATGAACCCTAATTTTCCTCATGGATTTTCTGGGATCACACAATATGTGTCCGGCTTCCGGACAGATTTTGGGGATCAAAACAAGCCAAGATTATCACTTTGGTTAGACCAACCAAATTCCCAGCTCAATCTTTCTCCAATGGATCAAATGAGTATGAATTCGAATCTCTACATGTCATCAAGCTCCACGGGTTTAGCCGATATGGTCAATGCTTATGGTTCATCATCAATGGCAAATTTTACCAACTCAAACCAGGTGCCAAATTTATCATTAACAGCATTGCCAGAAGATTTAAAAGAGGAAACCCTAGCTTCTTTATACTCAATGAACCAGCCCCATCAAACCGAATCCACAGGTCCAATGTCTGCGACCGCACTCCTTCAGAAAGCTGCTCAAATGGGTTCCACTCGGAGCAACCCATCGATGTTTGGAACAAGTTTCGGCCTCATGAACTCCTCCTCCACCACATCAAACACTGCAGTCAGCTTGGTGAAAAATAATATCACTCAATTACAAGCAGTCTCCACTGCAATGAACAATAACAATTCGTCAAGTTCAAGTCCTCGAGTGAGCAATCTCGACCCGCAACAAATGATCATGTCAAGAAACGAAACAATGGCTCCGTTGAAGATGATGAACCGGAGCTTTAGTGGAGTGGACAATGGATTAACAAGAGACTTCTTGGGGGTGGGAAGAGAAGGTGGCCGGCCATTGTTGCCACAAGATCTAGTGAATTTTGCATCGTATGGTTCTACCATGGGATCAATGAGGCAATTCGCTAGTAATAATTAGATGTCTTCCGTAAGTTGCTTGATTAATTTGTATCTCTCATCATCACGTGTGTTTAATGTAGCATAATAATTATGTATAATAGACTCGATTTTTTTTTTGTCAATGGTTGCCTTTTTATTGAAAAACAAACATTGTTATTTTGTTAATGACATGGGGATGTCAACAAGATGGTAAAAAGGCGCTTTTTACTTGTGCATGTCGATAAACCATTAAATAGGTAGTATTATATATTAGAACCTTTATGTTTTGGTGTAAGTTGTCCCATTTGTTACAATTTGTTATATTAATGATAAAGTAAAAGGGTAAACCCAGGTAACCTAAAAAATGACATTACACACACATAAATCGGGCGATCGGATACAAAGAAAAAGTTTGTACGAGAGAAATATTTTGGACCATTGATCACATTAATTCAATTATTAAGATAACATCGTAATTAATAGTTCGTAAAACACTTTTAGAAGAGAAAAAAAAAAGCCGCAATTGTTTACTTTTTGAGGGTTAAATATATATAGTTCCAATTTTTTTTTCCAAATCGAATACCTTTCATGATTCATAATCATGTCTAGAAGAGATATTTTGAACCATTTATCACACTAATTCAATTATTAAGATAACATCGTAATTAGTAGTTACGTAAAATAAATACGTCTAGACGAGGAAAAAAAGCCACAACTGTGTACTTTTTGGGGGTTAAATATAGTTCAATTTTTTTTTCAAAACGAATAAATTTTATGGGGGATAACATCGTAATTAATATAATGCACTTATTGACCATATTAATAAAGTTCAAAATAAAGTTAGTATCTTGAATTAACAAGTCAACTAAACCTATATAAGTTAGAGTAAATTGTTATTTTCGTCCCTGAGGTTTGGGCACGTTTGCCATTTTCGTCCAAAATGACACTTTTGTACCATTTTGCCCTCCACGTTTGGCATTTTTTGACATTTTCATCCAAATGCCTAACCAAGTTACTTTATATTTGTCTGATGTGGTAATTTTGAAAATTTTCAAATATAAGAGGGTAACTTGCAATTTATGTGTTATAGATATATCACAACACATACATACATACTGCACTCATCTCCCACCCTCAACAAACGCCACCACCACCACGACCATCAACAGCCTGCAACTCCGGCACCATCTCCGGCACAACCTGCAACTCCGGCACAACCATCGCAAATCCGACCCATCTTTCTCCCTCCCCCCCCCCCTTTCTCTCTCTTTCTCACCGTTTTTCTCTCTCACTACGGCAGCCGGATGTTTCTAATCTAGGGTTTCGCTCAGATCTGATGAAGATGATGCTAATGGCGGTTGCTGGTGGTTGTTGAGTGACGAACGGCGGTACAGATGACGTGATTGAGAGCTAGATCGTTTTTTAACCAGAGATTTGGTGAATTTAAAGGTGACGGGTGGTTAGGGTTTCGATTTTCAATTGAACAAGATGACATTGGATCGGGTTGTTGATGATGATTTGCCGTATTGTCAAGGGTCGAGCTTTTTGTTAAATGATAGACCTCCTGTGGATGATGCTGATGATGATGATGATGTTAATCCGTCAGTTTCTGCTCAAGGATCTGTTTTGGGTTCGTGGGGGAATAAGAAATGGGGTGATACTGCTTCTTATTTTGCTAAAAAGGTAAATCTTGTATTCAAGTTACTTTTTTGTTGTTTGAATGTACGATGAGTTCAGATATATGAATCGATCAGTTAGACGTTCTTGATGTATTTTACAAATGACTGTTATTGAAATGCTTATGTGTATACAGATTTGCACTTGTTGCAGAATTTGTTGAGATTGTTGTATGATGTTTGCTAGATTTGATTGAATCACTGGTTAGGGGTTATGGTGGTTGTTGGAGAGAGAGAGTAAAGAGAGATTAAGAGATTTGAAGGTGGTTGTGGAGGTGGTGGGGATTGGTGGCGGAGGTGGAGGTGGAGGTGGTGGGGAATGGTGATGGTGGATGAGAGAAGAGATAAGCGAGAGAAAGATGAGAGATAGAGAGAGAGAGAAATAGAGTTGACTGATGAAACTCTATAAATTAAAAAAACACTGATTCACTCTATAAATTAAAAAAAATTTTAAAAAAAACATTATAAATTAAAGAGTAAACATTACAAGTTACCCCCTTATCATTAACAAATTTCAAAAATACCCCAATTTGACGTTATAAAGGACTAGGTTAGGCATTTGGACGAAAATGGCAAAAATTTACAAACGTGGGGGGGCAAAAAGGTATCAAAGTGTCATTTTGGATGAAAATGGCAAATGTGCCCAAACCTCAGGGACGAAAATGGCAATTTACTCTATAAGTTAATATCATAAAGTTGCAATAAATAGATATTGCAGTTAGATATAGTCAAGCTCATATTATAAAATTTTACAGTTATTCTTTGATACTAATCTAATAATTTGTATTTCTTAATTAAAAAAATAATAAAGTAATAAACTTTAAAGCTAAACAAAAAAACTGAACTTATTATGATACAAAGTTAATAAAGATATAAACTCTTAAAATCCTATTTTTTACAAAAACTGTTTTTAAAATTTTATAAAAATATAATTTTTTATATATATAAAAACGAAATTTAACAGTTAAAGTTAAAGGTGTAAAGCGTACTTACGAGTCAACTGCTATTTTTTTTTTTATAAAAACAAAAATTTTAAACTTAAAGTTTTATTGGATGAGTACCATGTGAATCATGTGAATATTTAAAAAAAGTTATGAACTTTAAAAAATAAAATTATAAACTTTATCATTTAACCAACAAAATAAACTTACTTTACAACTAGAGTAAACTGCCATTTTGGTCCCTGTGGTTTGGCCAATTTTGCCACTTTAGTCCAAATCTCAAACTTATTACATCTGGGGCCCTGTGGTTTGTATTTTGTTGCCATTTTAGTCCAAAACTCAAAAAGTCTGATTTTTTACTGATTTACTGACCCTTTTTTTGTCCTGTTGTGGAGGGGTAGTTTGGGCATTAAAGTTTCATTAATGTATTTCATTAATTAAAAAAACCACATAATAATAAAAAACCCCCTTATTATCTTATTATTTCAGACAATACATTATCATCTTCAACCCCTGTTCTCAGTTCAATCTTCTCAAACCCTAAATTAAACTCCGGCGATCTGCTTCTCTCTCCTAACTCTCTCTCTCTCTCCATCACTTCTCTCTCTGAGTTCAAAACCTAAAATCAACAAAAAAAAACCCTTTCTCTCCTCACTCTCTTTCCATCGCCTAAAATCAACAACAAATCCATCTCAAAACAATCTGAAAAACCCTAAACCAAGAAACAGAAAAATCAACAACAAAAAAACCCTTTCAAAACCTAAAATCAACAACAAAAAAACCCGATTTACAAATAAATGAATCCAAATTCGTTAAAATCAAGAAACAGAAAACTAATTTGATAACTGAAACCTTAACCTTGATTCTTAAATCATCATCTTTCTGCACCTGAATCGATACTAATCGCATCAAATCCATCTCAAAACAATCTGATCTCTTAAAGTTTGTTTGTAAACACCATGCTGCCACTGAATCGGAGCTTCTGTAAACAGTATCCTTCATCGAGGTGGATGATGCGGCGGTGGGTGGTGGCATCATCTTTCTGCACCTGAATCGGAGCGGCTTTGTGTATATGATGATGGTGGTGGTGTTGGACGACGGCGGCGTTCACAGTGGCGGTGATGGTGGTGCTTGGAGAGAGAAAGAGAGAAAGTGTGTTGTTAAAATTATGATGATGAAGATGAGCTGCTGCCACTGAATCGGAGCTTCTGTAAACAGTATCCTTCATCGAGGTGGATGATGCGGCGGTGGGTGGTGGCATCATCTTTCTGCACCTGAATCGGAGCTGCTTTGTGTATATGATGATGGTGGTGGTGTTGGTTGGACGACGGCGGCGTTCACAGTGGCGGTGATGGTGGTGCTTGGAGAGAGAAAGAGAGAGAGTGTGTTGAAATTATGATGATGAAGATGAGCTGCTTTGTGTATATATTAATATATATATATATATTAATTTTTGAATTAAAAAATGTTAAATGAAAAGCAAAATGACCAAAATGCCCCTGAACTAAAAGACAAAATAGAAGGTTGCAACAGTCAAAAAATAGGGTTTTTGAGTTTTGGACTAAAATGGCAACAAAATGTAAACCACAGGGCCCCAAATGTAATAAGTTTTAGATTTGGACTAAAGTGGCAAAACTGGCCAAACCACAGGGACCAAAATGGCAGTTTACTCTTACAACTATAACAACTTAACTTTTATTTTTTGTCATTTGATTATCATCTTTTTTTTTAAACGAAACTTTACATGTGTAAAACATTTTTTTACTTTATTTATAAACAAAACATTTTGTTTTTATAAAAAAAAATAATTCTTTATAAACATTTTTTGAAACAAGTAATATAAATAAAATACTCCAGAAATTTACAATCTTTACTAAATAAATACTAAATTGTATTGCAAATTTTTAGGAATTATAAGTTCAACTATATTGTTCTAGATAATATTAGTCAGTTTCAAAAGAATTATTTACCAACTTACTAGATACATAGTAGATTGTGTTGCATATTTTTAGGTATTATAAGTTAAAAGTAGACTCATACAGATAAGATTAGTTAGGAACCAAAAATCTGAACTTAGTATGATATAAAGTTAATAAAGATATAAACTCTTAACATTTTATTTTTTTATAAAAACAGTTCTTGAAATTTTATAAAAAATATAATTTTTTTATATCTGTAAAAAACCGAAATTTAACAATTTAAGTTAAAGCTATAAAACGTACTTACGAGTCAAATACTATTTTTTATTTTTATAAAAACAAAAATTTTAAACTTAAAGTTTATTGGAATGAGTACTATGTGGATATTTAAAAAAAGTTATAAACTTTAAAGAACAAAATTATATTTTATAATTTAACTAATAAAATAAACATACTTTACATAACAACTTATCTTTTATTTTTTGTCTTTTGATTATTAATTTTTATAAAAAAGCAATATTTTTTGTCTTTTGATTATTACTTTTTATAAAAAAAAAAAAAAAAAACAAAACTTTACATATGTGTAACACGAATGACATATATCCACCACAATAATGTTATCATAAATATTTTACGAATAAGAAAACTACCAGAAACGAGTGCCGCAATCCAAAGTGTCGCCCCCGCCGCATCGCGCGGGCACCCTACTAGTACTATATAATTAAAGAAACCAATTGAGGGACACTTGTCATTATTCGAGACCATCATTAATTGTACATAATTATTATTTAATTTAAATTATTAAATTTAATATTTGTCAAACATTTAAGAAATTACGGATAAAGTTCCATAAAATATTTTATTATTTATTTATATTAATTGCTATAGTTAATTACATAGTTAGTCCATGTGGTTTGCACAAAGTAACATACTTAGGTACTAATAGTTTAAAATGACATTCTAGGGTATTAACTTTTCATTTTGTAACGTTTGGAGGTATTAACATTATTTGTAGGTTTAAAATCACATTCTATTAGTACCTAAGTAAGTTATTTTGTGCAAACCATAAGGACTAACTATGTTAATACCCTAGAAGTTAATACTTCCATACATTACAAAATGAAAAGTTAATACCCTAGAAGGTGATTTTAAACTATTAGTACCTAAGTATGTTATTTTGTGCAAACCACAAGGACTAACTATGTAACTAACTCTAATTAGTAGGTTAGAAATTATATCTTAATTCTTTAATTGTAGATATTATTATTTAATTTAAATTATTAAAGAGTTAATTACATAACATACTTAGGTACTAATAGTTTAAAATCACATTTTAGGGTATTAACTTTTCATTTTGTAACGTTTGGAGGTATTAACGTTATTTATAGGTTCAAAACCACGTTCTATTAATACCTAAGTACGTTATTTTGTGCAAACCACGGGGACTAACTATGTTAATACCCTATAAGTTAATACATTCAAACGTTACAAAATGAAAAGTTAATACCCTAGAAGGTGATTTTAAACTATTAGTGCCTAAGTATGTTATTTTGTGCAAACCACAGGGACTAACTATGTAATTAACTCAATTATTAAATTTAACATATGTTTAAAATGTAAGAAGAATAATAACTACATTTATCATACTAGTAAATTTATCTAAAAATAACTATCCTTTTAAGATGCAACTCACGTCCAGATATTTAAATTTTAAAGTTCTATAATTTAATAATTGCTGATAATTTATACTTATCTAATTAATTTAAATTTAAATATTATTTTTTAAATAAGTTTATCTAATTGGCTAATTTTATATAATAAAATAAACCAATGGAGGGACAATTGTTATTATTCAAGAACATCATTAATTATATATATTTATTATTTAATTTAAATTATTAAATTTAATATGTTTCAAACATTAAAAAATACGGATAAAGTTTCATAAAATATCTTATTATTTATTTATATTAATTACTATGTTAGAAATTATATCTTAACTAGGGTTAAGACCCGCCCGCGTTGCGGCGCGGGTAAATCGTAAATATTGAATGGATTAGTCCAAACGTTATATGATGCATTAACCATATGAAAACACACATTTCGACGTATCCAGTTGAACTCAGTGTAACATGTATAAGCATTGTGATTGGATCAAACGTAAAGTAAATGGAATTCATATCGAACAATCATAACATATTATATGTGACCCAACTCATACATAGAAAACGTAACAGGTACGAAGGAAAATATGCACATGTAATCGAAAGAGATTAATCAGAGCTTTCGAAAAAAAAAGGGAGAAAAAGAAACCATAATTTGACTCCACTCGGTTCGAAACTAACTTTACGAAACATACATAAAATAAACACGAAAACATATTATATTTGAACTAAATCATTTCCCAAAAAAGTTTACGTCAAAACGTAGAACAACTTGAATTTATACCAAAACGTACGTAAACATATGCACGTAAAAATGGTTTCTTTAAACGAAAACGTATTATATTTGACATGACTCGTCTATAAAAAAAAGTTTACATCGGAATATAGAACAAATCATATTTATACATACCCGTACATAAATATGCACATAAAAAATAGTTTTTAAGTAAAGGAAGAATATGGGTAAAATCGAAAGAAAATATTAGTAAAAATTTAATAGGTTAAAAACGTTCGTTAAAGCGTGCCAAGTAGCACCAATGCTACAACGACATCGACTCTCAACATCGTAAAAATAAAATAGATAAAATGGTAAAAATTACACAGAACGAAAAGGAGACTAAAATCGTTGAACCACGCACACCCGTTACAGTGTCTTAATGCGAAGAAATTAAGCAGAAACGTAAAACGTAGAAAATAATAACTTAGTTGATCTACGAACCGCCCATTGCGGCGAACTTTTCAAAAGGGGAAAAATTGATGCGTTGTAACGGGTCTGTCAAATACGAAAAAATAGAGCAAAAACGTTGAACCTCACATGCACACTACGACATGTTAACTCGCAAAATTTAGATCGAAACGTAAAACGAAAAACTTGCGAAAGATAAAAAGTATGAGGGACCAAAGTTGTAAATAGCAAAGTGTTGTGTTAAATTATAAAAGATTGAAAACTTTGACTTAAAAGTAAAAAAAAATTAAAAGGGGTTAAAATGTAAAAGATAAAACTTTTAGTTTGAAAGTGGAAAATTAAGTTTTTTTTTAAACTCCCCAATCACAAGTTACAAGTGCTAATGCATAAAAAAGTTACTAAGTTATATATGTAATAATTCCTTAGTTGTAGATAATTACTATTTAATTTAAACTAGGGTTAAGACCCGCCCGCGTTGCGGCGCGGGTACATCGTAAACATTGAATAGATTAGTCCAAACGTTATATGATGCATTAACCATATGAAAGCACACATTTCGACGTATCCACTTGAACTCAATGTAACATGTATAAGCATTTTGATTGGATCAAACGTAAAGTAAAACAAATTCATATCGAACAATCACAACGTATTATATGTGACCCAACTCATACATAAAAAACGTAACGGTATGAAGAAAAATATGCACATGTAATCGAAATGGATTAATTAGAGCTTTCGAAAAAAAGGAAGAAAAAGAAACCATAATTTGACTCCACTCGGTTCGAAACAAACTTTACGAAACATACATAAAATAAGCACGAAAACATATTATATTTGACGTGAATCATTTCCCAAAAAAGTTTACGTCGAAACATAGAACAACTTGAATTTATACCAAAACGTACATAAAAATATGCACATAAAAATGGTTTCTTTAAACGAAAACGTATTATATTTAACTTGACTCGTCTAAAAAAAAGTTTACGTCGGAATGCGACCCGTCGCAATGCGGCGGGGATTCTTTATTTATAACTAAGTCGATCTAGGACCCGCACGTTATGTTAAACCTGTCAAACGGGAAAAAATAGACGATGTAAAGACGTTCACCCACACACGCACGTTGCGTCGTGTTAACTCGCAAAATTTAGAATGAAACGTAAAAACGTTAAACCAAAGACGCACGTTGCGATGTGTTAAGTCACAAAATTTAGAACCAAGCATAAAGCGAAAAATTTACGGAAAATGAAAACTATAAAGGACCAAAGTTGAAAGTAAAAAAAGTTGTGAGGATAGATTACAACAGATAAAAAGTTCTAGGTTAAAAGTAAAAAAAAAACAAATAGTTTTGGGTTAAAAGTAATTTATGAAATACTTTTTGGTGAAAAGTAAAAAAAATCTATTTTTTTTTTTTTTTTGGAAAACCCCCAAAGCCAAGGCTTCGACAACCATATGCATAACCATTTTTTCTTTGAAAAACCCCCAAAGCACACCCCGCGTTGCGGCGGGGCGTAAAACGGTGTCAAATAGTACTAATGTCACACAACCGTCATCGACCACCAACACTGACTCGACCTAGGATCTGCGTGTTGCGACGAATCTGTCAAACATGAAAAAATATAGGTAAAAACGTTGAACTACACATGCACGTTGCGCCGTGTTAACTTGCAAATTTCGAAACAAAACATAAAAAAGTTGAAGCACACTCGTACGTTGCGTCGTATTAACTCGAAAAATTTAGAACTATACGTAAAACAAAAATTTGCGAAAGATGAAAACTATAAGTGACAAAAGTTGTGAAGTTAAATTGAAAATAATGAAAATTTTGGGTTAAAGTTAAAAAAACAAATTATATAGGGTTAAAATTGCAAAATATAAAATCCTTTGGATTAAAAGTATAAAATCAAGTATTTTTTTTTTGAGAAATGCCCAAAGCACAAGTTACAAGTTCTTATGCACAAAAAACTTAGTAAGTTATATGTGGAATAATCATTAAATTTTAATATATGTTTAAAATGTAAGTAGAATAATAACTACATTTATCATACTAATAAATTTATCCAAAAACAACCATCCTTTTAAGATGCAACTCACGTCCAGATGTTTAAATTTTAAAGTTATATAATTTAATAATTACCGTTAATTTATACTTATCTAATTAATTTAAATTTAAATATTATTTTTTCGATATAGGTTTATTTAATTGGCTAATTGCTATATGCTTAATCTAGACATTTCAATATTTTTTTAGAACTAATAAATTAAGACCACTATTATTTGTGGTTTCATACGCTAAAAAATTCTTTTTTTATCCACTGAGATTTTATTATACAACACAAGGCTATCAATAATGAACCGGAGCAAAACACATAACAGAAGATTAATACAATGAAAATTCAAAATTACACCAAGATTTCCTTGGTTTATTGATTATTGTTTCCTTTTCCCATCCATAGAAACGTATTCATCTTGATTTAATCTATATATGTGTTGAGGATTTTGTGCTGTAATGGGTTTTTTCATTCCACCCACACAACACGAACCAAACTATCATGCATATTTGAACCTAATAGATTATCGGAACACGTACTTTTTAACTCTATTTATATTTTTTAACGGCAATTTTAATAAGATGTTAAAACCACCTTACACTATAAACATAAGGCAGTTTTAATAAGATGTTAGAACCACCTTACACCATAAGCATATGTGATGCAATATATATTTTTGAACTCTTTTTATATGATTGTTACTATTTTGGGTCCAATTTAAATTAGATACTGAAAACTAAAGTGAAGCCGAGTAGAATTATTGTGGGGTCCATATGTGTTGGAAATGGACTAAACAAAAAGATGTCATTCTCACTCTCAGTCATGGGATGCTTTTTTGTATGTCTTTTTGTTTTTCTTGGTGTCGTGTGTCGTTTATCTTTTACCGATGCAAATCTTTCTTTGCCTTTTATTTATTTTCTATATAATTTTTCTCCTAAAAGTAGAAATTTAAAAAGAAAAAAAACATTAGTTTGTCTTGCTGACCTATGAGTCAAAGTTATTTTTCTCCTGGCTATTTTGGTCAACGTTTCTAGGTTCTTTAAAACTCTTTGTGTGTAAACCTTTAGGTTTATGCGACTTGTTTGGGTTTTTCTTTTACTTTTTGGGCAAAATTCTTTTAGACGTATGTGACTTCTTTGGGCATGGCCTTTCCAACAGTGTCTTCTAAGACTCTTTTCTAATTCGACCATTGAATCTTATATTGGTTCAACCGAAAATCTCTAAAACCACCATGTCAATTATAGAGCGATTCATTGCTTCCGCACAAAACTGGTGTGTTGTCTGACCCATCCCTCCGGATTTAAATACTTTACATATGACACACTTAAACGAGTATATATTGTTCACTCTTTCTATAGTTGAATGTTTGAGAACCCACAACTATTCGCTAATACTTCAAAAATAAAAGATATACACTTTTTAACCGTTAATCATACAGCAAATCAAACCAAGAGAATGTACGATTGTGATCAAATATGTGGCATGTGGGTTCTTAATAATTAGGAGTTCACTAATTACATATAGGAATAGGGTGTGTAGGATAAAATATAAAACATTGATCTAACAATCTAATGGTTGTGATTAACTCGTCTTCAAATTCGGCAATTACGTAAGAAAAACAACCGGAGAAAGGGGGGGGGGGGGGGGGGGGAAGAGCATCTATTATTGACTTCTACAAAATTTCATGCACGATTTTTCAAGAGCCATAATTTTTCCTACGTTAATTAACATTTTTTTAAATACGCCATAAAACAAGCATTTTATTCTTTTTAATTTAAGTAAGGTATTGCTATAGTTTTATATAATTTTAAGAAAAATTACAATCTAAGTGATTGTGTACCAATACGTAATTATGTAACATGCATTATATTTAGATGCAAGTATAATGTTACGTGATTATGTACCAGTACGTAACTACGTAATATGCATTATATTCAAATACAAGTATAACATTATGTGGTTTTGTATAATGTTACGTAATTTTGTATAGCGCTACGTGATTTGTACTAGTACGTAATTACGTAACACTACGTAACTATGTATCATTACGTAAGATTACATACTCCTGTTACGTAATTACATGGACGTTATAACCTGGCTTAAAGTATATGTGTCAGATTTTTGTGGTCTCTTACGCTTCACACTGAAATAGCTTCTTGCACAGGAGTTTGAAATATATTATTAACTTCTAAACCAACTCACCCCCTATTTTTACACAACCATAACTTTTTTTAAGACGTTAATATTTTAATTTGAAAAAAATACACCATAAAAACAAGCATTTTATCATCTTAATTTAACTTGATATAATATTGCTATAGTTGTTTTTTTATTTGTAAAAAAATAACAAATTACATGATTACCCAATGTATTTATTTCCTACTGTATAATGTCGACACCCCTCTAGTGTGTGTGAGTGCGCTCATATATCCATGGCTTTGTATTTTTTTCATACCAAAAAAACTAAAAATTTCAAAAACTTCTAACGAACAATTATTTTATTTTTTTATTTTATATTATTTTAGGGTAGATTTATCGTTTATTATATTTATTTTTTTATTTTATATTATTTTAGGGTAGATTTATCGTTTATTATATGTACTTTTTTCATTAAGTTATAAATTTAATAATAGCCTTTAAACTTTTAGAATCACTTAAATGATTTATTCATTATTTATAAAATTATATTTAAATCTAAATTATACCTTGAATAATAAAGTCATTTTAGCATATAAAGGGATGTCCAATGTTCGACGCAACAGAGAAAACAACACTTAAAGATTATCAACGAGTTGAGTTGAGCTAAGCCAAGGCTAACCCGACTAAAACTTCACACCGAGCAAGTTTGGGTCAACTCGAATATAAAATTAGGCTAGCCGGATTCATAAGCGCTTCCTGAATAGATCATGTCAGAGCTATATCTAACTTACACCAATGATACACCGTAACCCACACCACTCTAGCCAAGCTGCAGGACATAAGGAGAGGATCCAAGGTTCTGGCATGTCTTCACAAAGAACACAAGTAACATCTATCTCCAACCCTCTTTTCACTAATGGTAAAAGAAAAAAATGGTTAAGAAAAAAATGATTACTTTATAAAAGCATAGTATAATCTACACCTAACTCCAAACCAATAGCTACAAAATAAAACAAAAATTGATCAAGCTAAGCAAATGTAACTACCAACCTTACAGTTGACATGTATATCCTACTTATTTCCCATTGCTTTTAACCTTATGTTTTAGGTAAGTAACTTTTTCAACCACTGTTTTTGACAATGAAAGAAAACCAAACTATTCAATGAGATGTATTTTTTTTTTTTTTTTTGGTAAAGGGTTACCCCGGTGATTCTATTAAAAACAACCGCAATTAAGTACAAATAGTGAGGCTGATCCACACTAGTTCATATACGGGACATGCCCCATATATGTAAGCCACTAAAAACAAAATACCAATGACTCCACAAAACCTAGTCTACTTTACATCATGAAAAAATGTCCAGTAGACAGACAAAAAGAAACTCGTTTTTAATTAATCATGTTCAATGAGATGTATTTGACAATGATATAAAACTCGTTTTTAATTAATCATGTAAATGACCATGTCTAAGGTTTTTTACACTATATAATACAAAGTAGATAAGAGCAAAAATCAAGGATAGCACACGAAATGGTTTAATGAATATTACATATTGGTTTAATAGATTTATGCATTTTGCAATAGATGAATCCATTTTTGCATCTTAAGCTTTCTATGTTTGGTCGAATAGTAAGATTAAATACGTTATGGTGTTGTATTTAATCTAGTAGCCATTATAATCATTTACATTATATAGATCAAAATATATAATAACCTGTTAAATAATTGGTTGATAATTATTGATGGGCCATATTACCCTTATTAACTAATTAGGTTTCCTCTTGGGTGCATATATAAGGAGGAAAATATATTTATTTGCATTAAATTTAAACATAGGGCGACTTTCAACTGATTTGTCTTCTCATTTTAGAATACTTTTATTAAATTTTAACCATTTGACCCGCCAGACATAAAACAAAACCCAAATCGACACATTTATAAGAAAAGGGGATGAACTTATCACATCTACAAAACATATAAAAACAAATGAACAAATTGAAATAAGAATAAATGATAATAATTACTTGAATATTTTCGGCTATAATGATATAAAAAAATACAATAAAATTCAACAAATAATATCAAATATTAAATTTTTGAATATGCAATTTTTTAACTAGGATCCTAAATGGCTTTAAGTTTGTAGAATTCATAGATTCAACAATTTTAATTAATAGATCAATATATATAACAACCTATTAAATAATTAGTTGATACTTTTTGATGGATTATATTACCCTTATTAACTAATTAGGTTTTCTCTTGGGTGCATATATAAGAAGGAAAATATATTTATTTGCATTAAATTTAAACATAGGGCGACTTTCAACTGATTTGTCTTCTCATTTTAGAATACTTTTATTAAATTTTAACCATTTGACCCGCCAGACATAAAACAAAACCCAAATCGACACATTTATAAGAAAAGGGGTTGAACTTATCACATCTACAAAACATATAAAAACAAATGAAAATTTTGAAATAAGAATAAATGATAATAATTACTTGAATATTTTATGCTATAATGATATAAAAAAATACAATAAAATTCAACAAATAATATCAAATATTAAATTTTTGAATATGCAAATATAGGATTGAAAGTATTTTTTAACTAGGATCCTAAATGACTTTAAGTTTGTAGAATTCATAGATTCAACAACTTTAATTAATAGATCAATTTATATAACAACATATTAAATAATTAGTTGATAATTTTTGATAGACTATATTACCCTTATTAACTAATTAGATTTCCTCTTAGGTGCATATATAAGAAGGAAAATATATTTATTTGCATTAAATTTAAACATAGGGCGACTTTCAACTGATTTGTCTTCTCATTTTAGAATACTTTTATTAAAATTTAACCATTTGACCCGCCAGACATAAAACAAAACTTAAATCGACACATTTATAAGAAAATGGGTTGAACTTATCACATCTACAAAACATATAAAAACAAATGAAAAAATTAAAATAAGAATAAATGATAATAATTACTTGAATATTTTCTGCTATAATGATATAAAAAAAACAATAAAATTCAACAAATAATATCAAATATTAAATTTTTTAATATGCAAATATAGGATTGAAAGTATTTTTTAACTTGGATCCTAAATGGCTTTAAGTTTGTAGAATTCATAGATTCAACAACTTTAATTAATATAAAAAAATTGAGTCCAAAAATTTGTAAATATAATTGGAGCAATTAATTAATCTATATGTTTAAAATAGTGGAGTTGAATTAAATGTAAAGTCAGATGATATAATAATTATCCATAATAAAATTTTATTTTTTGGAAATGATAAATAACATATAACTATTCATAATTAACTAGTGTTATGCCCCTACGTTGTAGCGGTTATCGTAAAACTGTTTCAAATAGTACCAATGATATACCACTGTCAGTGACCACCAACACCAGAAAAACTCGTAAAAACAAAATAAATAAAAAAACAAAAAAATAATAACGCCGAGCGAAAAGCAGACGTAAAATCTTTGAATCACGCACGCTCGTTGCAGAGAAATTAAACTGATACGTAAAACATAGAAAAAATAATTAAGTCAATCCGGGACCCGCGCATTGGACGAACATGTCAAACAGAGAAAATAGCTGTGTTGCGGCCGGCCAGTCAAACGGGAAAAATATACGAAAAAATGTTGAACTCCACACGCACGTTGCGGTGCGTTAACTCACAAAAATTAGAACAAAACGAAAAATTTGGGAAATGAAAAGTATGGTGTACCAAAATTGAAAATAAAAAAGAGTTGAGATGAAATTATAAAAGATGAAAAACTGTGGGTTAAAAGTAAAAAAAAAAACAAAGGGTCTAAATTTGAAAATTGAAGTTAATTATTAACCTTAGATAAAGATAAGAATAAAAATAAGTGATACCTATATATTATTTATTAATATTAATATTAATATTAAAAAAATTATTAAACAAATATAAATAAAATTTATGAGGTTGAAGTAGAGAATGACATGTGGCATTATTTGAAATCTTTTATTATAAGTTTGATTTCACATTAATTTCATTTAGTTAATGATACAATTTATTTATTTTTTTAATGATAAATTTGGATAACTGACGGAACATTGAAGTATGATTGTAATTAATGATACAATTAATACCCATAATTATATTTATATTAAATATCTAAATATATAAATTTTCAATTTTAATATAATGATTTAATAAGATGGAGCAAGATTAGTATTATTTAATAGGAGAGAGATTGGAAAATATATGTGAGACTATTATTGTTATTATTATTATTATTATTTAAAGGGCATTTTTTTAATTCTTATTGTCTATAGGACTTGAACCCAAGTCATTCTTCTCCCAAGGTGTTTTAAAATTTTGACTTTGCAAATAGAATAATGGACCACCACCCCATTAGTTTTATTATTATTACTATTATTATTATTATTATTATTATTATTATTATTATTTACATTTAACTTATACTTTTAGTAATTTACGTATTTAACACTCTACGTTTTTATTTGAACTAGTTGATTTCCCCCGCGCTTCGCGGCGGGATCTCGATCGGTATTGATTCGGTTTGTTTTCATACCGACACAATCTATGCATTCAGTATAGCAATCAACATTTGCCTACATCGACCGTAAACCATAAAAAGAACATGATGCCAATACCGATGTTGTTTGTCCGGCTCAATATTGTACAATAAAGTACAGTAGCGATACAATATCAGTTTATTGAAACTAAAAACATAAATATAAATACCGCTACCAAATATAGATGTTGTTTGTTTGGTTTTACGTTCGGTACAGTAGCAACACGGTGTCTACTTTCAATAAGATTTACCGAAAACCATAAATATGAATGCCATCACTTATGTTGTTCAATCGGTTTTATTTTCGATATGGTAGTAGCACGATATCCATTTTCTATAAGATTTATATCGAAATGTGGGAAAAATACATAGATGTGAATTTAGATTATTTTTAAAAAAAAGTTAACATGCGCAAATTATTAAAAAAAATTATATTAAATGAACAATAGTTTAAAAAAAACTATTTATTTTCATGCTCCCTGTACTTTAATATATAAATAAATAATATATGTGATAAAAATATCTTTTCGTTGAATCAAAAGATTATAAAAAAAACTAAAATAAACATATTTAGTTTAAATAAAAATATTTTAAGAATTGAACAATTGAAATTAAAAAAGAAAAGATAAAGAATTAAGACACCACTAACAACTCTATAACAAATTTTTATTTATCTTAGTTATTGTTTATCAAGACTTTGTAATAATGAGTATGAGTTGGGTAGAAAGTGTGTTTTTCCTAGAAAGTATAGGAAGCAATAAGAACGCGACATGTGGCATTGAAGGATTTTAACTAAAAGGGCAATTGTGTAATTTGAATATAATTTTAATTATGGATTATTTTATTAGGATAACTAACTAACCAGAAAATTATGGAAACTAGATATCCCATTTAATTCAAATTGACAGTTTCAAATTAAATCATACAATCTATACAACATATTCACAGGAATTCGTAAAAAAGGATTTTACAACATTGCTGGAGGATTCTTGACATTGTGTTTTAACAGCAAGCATATTTCTTGACGCTGTGTTTTAACAGCAAGCAGATTTGCTGGAGGATTCTTGATATTGTGTTTTAACAGCAAGCCGATTTCTTGACATTGTGTTTTAACACCAAGCAGATTTCTTGACGCTGTGTTGTAACAGCAAGCAGATTGCTGGCCATTGTGTTTTAACAGCAAGCAGATTTCTTGACGCTGTGTTTTAACAGCTAGCAGATTTCTTGACGCTGTGTTTTAACAGCAAGCAGATTTCTGGAGGATTCTTGACATTGTGTTTTAACAGCAAGCAGGTTTCTTGACATTGTGTTTTAACAGCAAGCAGATTTCCTTGACGCTATGTTTTAACAGCAAGCAGATTTCTTGACATTGTGTTTTAACTGCAAGCAGATTTCCTTGACGCTGTGGTAAAACACATCAACCTTAAAGTGGTAAAACACATCAACCTTAAATCATACAACGAAGATACGAAAGTGAATCGGGTAACCTAGAGTTAAATGAGACTGACCTGGATTCGAAAAGGGCTCGCCGAAAACCTTGACTGATCGTCGGCGACGGCGTCACCCCAGCCGCTCCTCTCTGCCTACCCCCTTCTGGTCGCTGAGCACCACCACCACAGCGCCATCCTGCGCCGCCACCTAACCCCACAAAATCCCTCCTCCACTGTGTGTTGCGGCCATCACCGTTTTGAGGTTTTTGTAGGTGGGTTTAGAGAGGGAGAGAGAGAAAGAGGGGAAATCGCATGAATTTAGGGATTGGTTATTGATATGGCAGTTTCTTAACTGATTTAAAACACTTCCAATTAACAAAATACCCTCACTATATTAAAAGTCTCTAATTATATAACGCAGATATTACGAAAATGCCATCCATTTGATCTAAGCCATTAAACACACTCATCTAATGGCCCAAATCGCTTCCTACACTTTCTAAAAAAAACACACTTTCCACATGATCCCTACTCTATATAGTAATAATATATCTATATATATATATAGGGTGTGAGTTGGCTATAAAGTCTATTTTTCGTACAAAATGTAAAAAGTTATAAAACACCATAATATCAACCATAAAACATACTCAAAACACACAAATAACAAAGTGAAGATTACTGAAACGTCATATTTGTGGGTTTTGTGTTGTGTTTTAGATTATAAGGCTTTAATTATCGAATGACTAACATTAGAGTGTTTTATGTTGATTATCATGTTGTGTTTTATATTCATAATTCTTCGGTGGTGTGTTTGAAGTTTTTATGCACTGTTAGGGTTTGGATATTGTGTTTTAGTGATCTTCACTCTGATATTTGTGGGTTTTGAGTGTGTTTTATAGCTGAAATTGTGGTTTTTATGACTTTATACACTTTGTAGGAAAATGGACTTTGTAGTCGAACCCCACCCTATATATATATATATCAAATTAAATATTATTAAAAAACTAAAACAATTATTTTAAAATTAAAAAACACTATTCATGATGAATTTGTTTTAATATGTATAATAATTTTCCTCAAATAGCTTGCGTAAATTAGCTTTAAAAAATGTGTAGATGTGTTAATAAAATTTTTGACATTCTTATTTAAATTTTGTATTGAGCTGAGTTGTATTCAAAGTTGACCGTTTTTTTTTTTTTTTGTATCGTAAGCTATAACGATTACCAGTATCGTGGTAAACCGAACTCATACCGACATCGGTACTGGTATTGGGTATACCGAAACCAATACCTATATTGTTTTTATAAACGTGTCGATATCTTTTTGGGTATAGCACGACTTCATTTATTTATGATTATTTTATTTTATTTTATTTTATTTTATTTTTATTTCTTTTGGTTGCTATACAAGTAATGATACCGTATCAGAATTATAACAAACCAAAACATCATTAAACAAAACCGAATTTTTGCAGCATCACGTGAGGAAACCGTAGTAGTAGTACATATAATTTTAGGGTGATACTATTCTCACCCCCCTTATTTACTAATTACACCCCCCCTATCAAAAACATCACATCCATCAATCATTTACTTTTTTGTTTTTAGTCTTTTTTGTCTTTTTGTTGTCTTTTTTTTTTGTTATATTTTATTGTTTTTTTTATCTTTTTGTTATTATTATTATTATTTAATATTAGTAATGAATTATTATTATTATTATTATTATTATTATTATTTTTATTTTTATTTTTATTTTTATTATTATTATTATTATTATTATTATTATTATTATTATTGTTAAGCTTATTACTTAAGCCTTAAACTTTTTTTTTTTACCTTTTTAGTTTTTTTATGCTAGACATCTTTTTATTTTTTTACCTTTTTAGTTTTTTTTATGCTAGACAACGAACCGGTCGTTGTACTGGTTTATTGGTCGGACCGGTTGAACCGGTCGAACCGGATTTACGAACCGAATGCCAATATATAATTTATATAATAACAAATATAGTACGATAATTGGACAGTTTTGGAGTCTTATTTAAAATATTGCCACAAGCTTTGAAAGTCAAAAGAATATATGGTAATGTTTACACATGTCATAACCATACCTTCCTGAAATTTCCTTTTCTTTTACCAGTTTGTTTTTGTTGACAACTTACACTACAACTTAGACTAGGCATATGGCCTATGAAGAAAAGTAGCTGCTTATTCGAGACTATCTACCAAATAAAATAAATCCTTTCCCTAGTTTCCACGCACAAACAATCAAGCTTGCCCTGCCCACTGGTCTTCTCTGGAAATTTCCGATGAACTGTCTTTCCCTCTTTCCGTCCATCACTTTCTTCGGTGCATTCACTTCAGTTTCATAATTCTCATATTATCGGTGCATTCACTTCAGTTTCTATTCCTTTAGATTCGGTCGATGAATTTTGGAGGAAACTCGAGTTACCAGTATATTGTGAGGATATTACTTGTGACGTCGAGTTGGAAAGTTTTAAACAAGCCTTCGATAATCGATCCAAGCCTGGAAAGAAAAGTTTACTACAAAAGTTAAAAGCATTAACCAATCCAAGTATACCTTTTGTTGAAGAACCTGATGTTAAAAAAAATACTCGTGGACGACCAACTACAAAATCCAAACAACAAACAATACCGAACCCTGCAATTGCTAAACCGCCCCTTCAACGAAGCTACTCTCAGAAGCCTCCAAGGCACAGTCCGTTTGGGAACTCCCAAGATCATGATTACACTCAAGTTTAGAGCTACTCGAGTTTAGAAATAAGTACACTAAGGCTTTTATAATGGTAGAATTGCAAGGAGAGTATCCAATTGCCAGCACAAACAACCTATGGAAATTAATGAGAGAAAATGATGCAGCTGGCTGGGAGAATATATTTGAATCACGTCAAAATATGTATAAGTCTTGGATAGCACAACCTGCTACATTTGGGGGGTGTATAGATTAAACCTCGGTATGTAAATTATTAAATGATAATAATTTTGTAAAAAAATACTTATTTTTATATAGCTTTTGTTACAGCTATAAATATAATTTGATAAATTATAACAATAAAAACTAATAATAAATAATATATCATTACTACTACTACTACTAATAATAATAAATAGAGTAAACTACCATTTCGGTCCCTGTGGTTTGGCCAGTTTTGCCACTTTAGTCCAAATCTCAAACTCATTACATCTGGGGCCCTGTGGTTTGCATTTTGTTGCCATTTTAGTCCAAAGTCCAAAAACCCTATTTTTTTGATTGTTGCAACCTCCTATTTTGTCCTGTAGTGCAGGGGTATTTTGGTCATTTTAATTATTATACAATTATTATAACATATTAAACTGTTATATATATATAACAGGTCATCATCTTCATCATCTGCAGAAAATCAAGAACATCATGGCAGTTTACTCTTTAGATCGAAAATCAAGGTCATCATCTTCATCATCTGTAGACTACATTCACACACATAAAAAATAAACCCAAGTTGTTTTTTCCAAGAGTAAACTGCATCTCGATTCTTCAACACATTCTTCATCTTCAAACTGCATCGATTCTTCAACACATTCTTCATCTTCAATCTTCAATCTGCAGTTCAGACAAACATCCACCCCCAACCTCTCCCCAACCTCTCGATCTCTCCATCTCGATCTCCGACCAGCGCTAAACCCACTGATTATGATGATGGGTTGTATATTTGGTCATCCTCGATCTCTCTCTCTCACTAAAACAACACAGAAACACACACTCTCTCTCAGTTCTCTCTCTCTCACTAAAACAACACAGGAACTCCGATGACGGATCTGAGATTTGGGGGAAGAAAGATGTGTGGATCTGGAACTTGAAGATGAACAGACAACCGTGATGATTGATGCTGATGAACGGCAGCGTTGATTGATGCTGATGAAGGAGGTTCGAGTTTCCCCAAATAAATCATCACCCAACCACCGTCATCGCTTTCTCCGGCTGCCAGAAACTCCGATTCATCAACACAACTCACAAGATAACAACATCGCTTCTGCGATTAACCTCCTTGATTCTGCTCTTGCTTTATCGCCGACGTATGAACCGGCTTCAAAACTGAAAGCTACGGCTCTGCTTCATCTTAGAATGTTCAATGAAGTTGCAGACATGATTCAGGATTATATTCCGAGCATGAAATAGGTATGTTGATCGGTTGTTTGTGGTGGTGGTGGTTGAATAGATCGGACAGATTTAAGGATTTGGGGATTTGGATTGTATGTGTAATGTGTGTGCTTTCAACTACATGGGTGTAGGTCCCTCGGAGGTTGAGGTCAAACCTATTCCTTGTTATGCTTAACACACTAGCAAGTGCGGAATCCAAGCTAGAATGCAAACCGGAGTTTATATGAGAGCACAAGCCACAAAGAGAAAGATAGACACACGATATATCAAAGTTTTCTCTTGTATTTCAGTGGACACGGTTACAGCCCTTGACCACAGAAAATAAGCTCTCTACAAGACTCACTTCTCACACACACTTTTCTCTCCTTTTTGTGTCCTGCTTGAAGTGAACACATTACATGGGTATATATACCCAAACACAGATCGTCTGGTCGAAGGATCAGATAGACTGATCGAAAGATCATCTATCGATCTGAAACAGCTCGAAGGATCCACATATACCTCGAAGGATGATATCCTTCGAGGTCCATCTATATCCATCGAAGGTTTATCCTTCGAGCACATCGAAGGATATAAACAATCCTTCGATGACTCATCCTTCGACACAAACAACTTACAAACCATGTTCTAACTGTTTGGTCAAGTCAAACCAGGAGGATGGTTGACTTGGTCAAACTTACATCGAACACACCTAAGACGTAACTCAGACTAAGACGTAACTCAGACTAACACAAGACATCGTTTTGTGTCATGACAAAATACAGACAAAGTACAGACACAAGTGCACCAACAAACTCCCCCTTGGCTGTAGCTTTGTCTCGATCTTAATTCTTGTAGGTCCCTCGTGTCTTCAAGTCTTTGACGTCCTTTCAAGTCTTCAAAGTCAGAGGATCTTTAAAGTCTTCACGTCTTGAAAGCAGAAAGTGTACCAACAAACTCCCCGTTTCATGTAGGAAGTGTGTTGACAAACTCCCCCTTAACATAAGCTCCCCCTTGAGTTATGCTCGTGAAAGTCTTGATCTTTATGAATTGAGATCCTTGTGGTGTTGATGATGGTCAGCGGAAACTCGATCATCTTCATCTTTTGAGTGCCTTCACGTCGTGTCTTCATTCCAAAGCTTGTCATCGACCATGTTCTCCTTGCCTTTAGAATCTGCACATGCAAGAAATCTAAACGCGTAATGAGAACAACTGCCTGGAATATCATAAGCAAACGACACACATGTGACCATTGTTCAATCAAACACCGTCCGACAGTTTGAAAGTTTAACAAATTGTTCAGTTTTAGGTTTTTAACTTTCAAAACTTGCAAATTCTGACCATTTATGAAGATTTAGTCGATTTTGGTTTTCAATCAGGTTTCAGGCAACGAAGACTTGAGCTCCAACATCGTACGATCGAAAATAAAATAGAAATAAAATCTTTTTGGTTTTTAGAAAGTTTATATTAAAACACACCTAAAATCTTTTTGGACTTTTTGAATATTTCAAATGTAAAGACTGAAAGCAGTAAATAAATATATACAAAGGTACAGAAACTGAAAGCATTAAATAAATAAATATATACAGACATTCTTTTTGTGAGTTTCGAGGGTAAGAGAATCATATCAGTGTACGGTCATGCCAAAACGCTCTTTTGTTGTTCAATTAGTTAACATTAAGATAAGTATCCTATAACAATTATCGGTATTGTTGTCCACATAAGCTCAACTTATCAGATGTAATCATGGCGAGGGGATACGTTAAGGTATGATTTATACTTACCGACCGGTGTTCATCCACATCACGACACATTCCCGTATCAAGGTATGCACGAGGGTTCATCTTACCGGTGAGTATACCGATTATCATCCGTTTGACCGTATAAAAGAATGTGAGAAACTCACTTATTTTGATTTGAAAACAAGCCCTATGTGATAGAATCACTTATTTATGAGGAACTTGATTTTCATATGCATGAGGGCACAGGAGCAAGTCCGTGAACAGGTCAGTACTTTCGTACAGCAGAGAGACGAACTTGACTCCCGGATAAATGTGATATATTATCACTTATTTGAGGACACGTGATTGTTGATCACTTATTGAGGTCGAATGCAGTATGTACACGTATGTATAGTATCATGGAAGATCTAGACTTGCGTCCCCGTTATTTTTCGGTAAAAGATACAACCATGATACACAGATGATAAGCAGCATAAAGACCGAATATCTCAGAACCTCGGCAATCTCTCAAACGAAATTTCGGTACTAAGACCATATGCCAATGAGTGGTTCCCACCTGGTCTTCAGTCGATTTAAGGTTTATATCACCCTGCACACTTTAAAATGATTGTGAGCCTACCGATACATCTTATATAGAGCTGCTTATCGTTTTTCATTTTAGGTTTAAAGAGGTTTAAACAGACCACTGATGTACTATCATTTTCTCCTTTGCTCGCCAGGAAACTCATTTTTGTTTTTCTATTGTTTTTGGGTTTTTAAAAATTTCGATGTTTTTGGATTTTTCAAATTTGGATTTACTCCCCCTAAAATCAACAAACTAAGATAAAATTTAAAACACAACGGTATTTACAAAAATGATTTTCCGATGTTGATTAACTCATGTTTTACCTCAATGCCGTTTACCAAAATTAAGTTTTAATCAGTAATGATTTAGCGAATTTTGGAAAAATCAGTTGGCATGTCGGTAAGCGGTGCGGACCATGACAACATTTTCTGGCCAAAGAGTGCTGAACGAGATAATAATTCACAAAGCAGCTTAAATATCGACAAGTATAGGAGAGATTAGAAATTTAAAACCGTATCCTTCAACTGCTTCGTGCATTGTCAGGAATCTGAGTGCTCTCCCAAACTGGATATCCACCCTGTGTGGATTTCAAGGTCGATTTATGTAGCTACTTCACTTAATCCTAGATAGCTCCACACAGCAACAAGATCATAAACCTCCGGGTCCGGCTGGTCTTCCACATTGCACCAGCGAAGGTCTTTATCTTTCTCTTGAGAAGTAGTGTGCGGTTGTTTAATCCATGCCAAGGCATCCGCACACCCGGTTGGTTTGATCAACAAACACATTCTCTTCAATCACACCGTGGAGAAAAGTACCCTACACGTTCATCTTGTGGACTTTGAACTTCTTGTGGAAGAAAAAAAATCCATGAATCTTCGAAAAGCTTCAGACGTGCTACAGGCGCGTACTTTTCATTGGAATCTTTCCTGAGGACCCGATCAAAAACCATAACAACCACATTTTGGCACAATTTGCATTTGGTCGAATTTTCAACTACATTCAACCACATTCTTTCACCATCATTCCTTCATCGGAATGTTTGTCTTCTTATCTTTTTCCTTTCTTTTCTCATTTCTCTCCATCAATGGCAACAATCTCCTAGATATAATGATGTTTCGGAGTCTGGTGTCGCCGATGCCACTTGTAGGTCCCTCGGAGGTTGAGGTGAAACCTATTCCTTGTTATGCTTAACACACTAGCAAGTGCGGAATCCAAGCTAGAATGTAAACCGGTAGTTTATAAGAGAGCACAAGCCACAAAGAGAAAGATAGACACACGATATATCAAAGTTTTCTCTTGTATTTCAGTGGACACGGTTACAGCCCTTGACCACAGAAAATAAGCTCTCTACAAGACTCACTTCTCACACACACTTTTCTCTCCTTTTTGTGTCCTTTTCGTTTCTCTCTCTCCATCAATGGCAACAATCTCTTCTGTCGCCTTTCTTATGCAAGGACGCTCCACTATCAACAATCCTAAGACTATCAATAGTTCCTCCTGGAATATCCTACACACTCACTCAGAGATTAGTTGGAGAGGGGGACCCAAGCCTTTGTGGACTTGGGTCGTCCTTGATCATCAAGGAAAGTGATTTCAATCACTTGATGATTAGGAAAAAGAACTTGTGGTGCTCCCCCTGATTGAATTACCTGCTTTTGCTTCCAAGCTGTTTGTCCATTACCAGTATTTGAATTTATTGTTTTAGCATTTACTGGTTTTACAGTTTCAGATTTTGCTTGTACAGGTTTTTCTTCTTTGACCTCTGATTTTAAGGCCTTTTCAATTACCTTTTGATTCTTTTGCTTTAACTTCTTTTCCCTTTCTTTCAAGACACGTGGGTCTTGTTTTGGGGAAACTGATCGTTTTCGGTAATCGATTTCTTGGGGAGCACCCATTTTTGACTTCAGCTTTTGCACGTGTGGGCAATATCTTACAATATGCCCAACTGTCCCACATTCAAAACATGTTCTCCGCTCTACAAACTTCGGAGAAAAATGTTGATGACCAGACGGAGAACCAGACAATGAACTTTGTGATCTAGACGTGCTTGGACCTAAATCACATCCGTTGGTGTGTTGGGTGTAATTATTCTGATCATTTCGTTTTAAAATTCTAACTTGTTTTATAAAATCAACGTTAGATTTATCCTGAAATGTTTCAAGTTTGTCTGAACCCGTGGATCCAACAAAGTTCATTTTCGGTTCTCGTTTCTTAACAGGAGCTCTTTTGTTTTGCACCTTTTGTTGTTGAACCTTTGGTTGTTCAGTCTTAGGCTGCTGAACTTTAGGTGCTTGAACATTCTTGTTCTGAGCCTTCTTTCCCTGTACCTTACCCTTTCCGGAGTTGACTTGTTGTTTTCGCTCAATTGGTAGTTTTTGGTTTCCGTATTGTTTTCTAATTTGTTCACACGGAATTGGATCGCATTGAGTGACGGTAACTTTGCCACTTTTGTTCCCCAAAAACTTATCAGTGCATCCTTCAAAAATTTGCTCAATTAAATCTTGATTTACATTTTTAATTGGAAAATCTTTGTTAGAGTAGATTTTGCTATCTCCTTTGAGCGTGTACAACAAGTTATTCTCTTCACTGCTAGATACAAGGGACTCCATTGCTTTTGACATTTCAGTCTTACTCGGTTTCACTGGTGGATCACACAGGATGTGATTCTCGATTGGAATATCTGTTGTAACCGAGTTAGACTGTTGTTTCACAATTTCTTCAGATTCATCATCCGAAGAATCAGCATCCTCAACAATGGGAGGACTCTGTTCCTTAACACACGATGAATCTGTCACATTCTCAGATTCTGATTGACCCGAGGATGATGTACCAGTTGTGAACCCGAGGCCTGCTGCAAAGTCATCTAGACCGAGTGGCACAGTAGGTTCAAAATGGGGCATATCCTCGTCATCAGGCAATTTGGAGTAATTGTGATTCATTGGGGGAGGACATGATTTGAATCCAATACATTGTGCATCCCCCTTTTTCTTTTGAACGTCAATGATGTGATCCAATACATAGCGGGAATTGGAATGGCTTTCCAGTTTCTGCTTAATTGTCTCACATTCACATCGAGCTGTTGCCAACTCTACCATTTGCTTTTCAATTGTGTCAATAAGATTATTGTTAGCATGTTGTTTTCGCAAAACAGCCTTTTGTAATTCTGAAACATCATGTCTTAATGACGCAATTGTTGCTTTAAATTCCTTTTCATTTCTGGTTAAAAACAAGTTAGCTTCAGTTGCTTTAGAAAGATCTACAATCAATTCTTGATTGTGTTTGTATGTGATTTCAAACTGACTTTCCTTTTCAGCATATTTAACATTTAAACTATCACAATTTTCACAACTAACTACAGTGGGTTCATCGACACATACCTGACTTGATGAACTGTCGACATTAGCCATAAAGGCTGAATGGAGAGAAGACGAAGAGTAAGCAGCTTGATCCACCAAAATAGATCTTCTTTCAGTTCCTGCTGCAGCTTCTTCCAAAAGCTCATCAATATCTGCATCGACTGACGCACTTGATGTCTCATCCACATGATCATTGCCTGAAGTGGAGGATTCTTCATCTGAGCTTCCACTATAACCAGAACTGTCTTCATCTTCAGAAGATTCATCACCATTGGTGGAAGATTCTCCACCACTGGCGTGCTTTAAATCCTTTACGACTTCAGCAAAACATGCTGTTCCATCTGGAGCATCATTTCCCAACTGAAGCGACCAATCACAACCTTCATCTACTTGAACCACAAGTGCCTGGTTGGCATTTGATGGCCCTGCTTGGCTTTGGTTGTTGACAGGTATCAACGTACGAACATTGTTCCTGTTCTGGTTCTGCTGGTTGCCTTGATTTCTGAAAGGATTTTGGTTTCCATGCTGAGCTGGTCTTGTGCATTCCCTTTTGAAATGACCCCGTTCACCACAGTTAAAGCACTTTACAGCTTGCTTGTCGAACCCATACTTGGTGTCTTTCTTGCTTTCCAAGTTGGTTCTCCCCGTCCTTTCCATAAACTCCTTTGCTCTTCGAATTGCACTAGCAAGAGCCCATTTGATATCCATCATTTCAAACTCTTCTTTATCCACTTGCTGATAATCTTCATTGGTTAGATTGATATTCCCAATCTGACCTGCGATCAATCCACAATAAGCACTAACCAAGGTGTTCAACATCTCCATATGCTCCTTGGCTATTTCGACACTGACTTTGGAAAAGTTGGAAGTGTCTAATCTGACTGTGTTTGGATTGGAAGTGGCTTGAAAGTTTGAAGAGCTTCCATAAAACCCTTGCTGTTGCGGTTGTTGCTGCTGAGCTCTGCTTGGTTCTAAGAAAGGCGGTGGTGTGAATTGCTGAGCTGTCGGTTGCACATTCTGTTGTAGAGAAGAAGAATCTGGTCTTGAATACATCATCGTGTATGCTGAAGGATCAAACTGGTTTGTTGTGGAAGGTCCGGTGTTTGAGATGAAGGCTGTTTGGAGCTTCGCATGTTGAGAGGCTGGTTTTTCTCCACTGATACCTCCTGCAATCCCATAGTACATCTCTGGATTTTGAGGAGTTAGTGTTCATTTTGCCTTAAGCTTTTCTTCTACATCCTTGTTCTCCAATTTTTGAATTAACTCATAAACGGTGATTGTGTCTAGAACACCATTTTCTTTGAGAATTTCAAGATAACTGCTCCACTTTGCTGGCAAGCTATCAGCGAATCTCTTCACCATTTCTTGTGGAGTGGAAGTGACTCTAAAAGCAAACATCTCGCTCAACAAGTGATGGAACCTTGTAGATAACTCTGCCAAAGTCTCATTCTCCATACACGTGAATCCTTCAAACTCTTTCTTCAGTAATTCTTGCTTGATCTTTCTAGATTGAGCATTTCCTTCACATCGTAACGTGAGCATATCCCACAAGCTTTTAGTAGTCGTGCAGTAAACAAACTGGTGGTAAATGTCTCTGTGAAGAGCTTGTGTGAGAATCATGAATGCTTTCTTTTCTAACTCAAATTTCTTCTTATCATCTTCAGACATAGTGATGTAAGTTTGTGGATTAGATCCTGCAACTTCCAAATCATTGTCAAATGCGGTGAAGAAGCACATCCATAGATCTTGACCTTGCCCCTGAACATAAGTTCTCAGCCTTTCTTTCCACCATCCCCAATCATTGATGTGATTTAGCTTTGGCGGTTTTGTGCTTGTACCAGTTTCACTGTCGTTCTGCATCATAGATTGAATGCTGCTGCTTTGATTTGTGACCAATGCCCATTGATTTGCAGTTATCATTGCAGCTTGAGGTGGGGCAATAGCCTGCATCCATGCAGTTTTGTTGAAATCTGACGCAGATTGTGTAGCTGATGATTGTGGAGTCAAAGTTGTTTGAGTCCACGCGGTTGGATCCCACTGACCGTTTGTTCCCATTTTAAAATTTTAATTTTCACAAACTATGTTAATATCTCGAATGATAACAACCAGCCGAAGGATCCTTGATCGAAAGACCTGAAAAACACAAACTTGTTAAACTTAAACAGACTAGGATCGAAGGAACAGAACTTGTTCGAAGGATCAACAGTGTTCGAAAGATCACTGTTGAGTTTCGAACAATGATTTCGAAAGACTCTCCAATCGTAGGATCCTTATCTTTCGAATAAGAGCTGTAGATCGAAAGATATATTCTTCGAAAAGATTCCTTGGATCGAAGGATAAGTCACAGACTTCGAAGGATGTTCGAAGGATGATTATCTATCGAACCTCCTTTGATCGAAAGATGATCTTTCGACTTCGAAGGATATCCTTCGATCTGCACTGACACAAATGACAAAGGTGACAGGTTGGTGAAAAAGGTGATGGGTTGGTAGAAACTTTCGGCAGAAAGTATGGTCAGACCATACTTTTTACCAAAACAAGATTTGAACAAAAAATATTACTTAAAAAGATGTTCTTATCCAGAAAACCGGTCACCGGAGTAAGCCGGAATTTGGCCGGAAATTACCGAACTTCTCAAAAATGAATTTTTAAGTTACCCAACCCGTCCTTTAACACACCCGGTTAGTTTAGAACACGTTTTTACGACTGGAAAAGCAAGAAAAACACTAAAAACGGGTGCTAAACCATGTGAGTTTTTGTCCAAAACACTCCAAAGTCTTGTATAAACTCGGTTTTTAACAAGGAAAAGAGCCACGGCTCTGATACCACTTGTAGGTCCCTCGGAGGTTGAGGTCAAACCTATTCCTTGTTATGCTTAACACACTAGCAAGTGCGGAATCCAAGCTAGAATGCAAACCGGAGTTTATATGAGAGCACAAGCCACAAAGAGAAAGATAGACACACGATATATCAAAGTTTTCTCTTGTATTTCAGTGGACACGGTTACAGCCCTTGACCACAGAAAATAAGCTCTCTACAAGACTCACTTCTCACACACACTTTTCTCTCCTTTTTGTGTCCTGCTTGAAGTGAACACATTACATGGGTATATATACCCAAACACAGATCGTCTGGTCGAAGGATCAGATAGACTGATCGAAAGATCATCTATCGATCTGAAACAGCTCGAAGGATCCACATATACCTCGAAGGATGATATCCTTCGAGGTCCATCTATATCCATCGAAGGTTTATCCTTCGAGCTCATCGAAGGATATAAACAATCCTTCGATGACTCATCCTTCGACACAAACAACTTACAAACCATGTTCTAACTGTTTGGTCAAGTCAAACCAGGAGGATGGTTGACTTGGTCAAACTTACATCGAACACACCTAAGACGTAACTCAGACTAAGACGTAACTCAGACTAACACAAGACATCGTTTTGTGTCATGACAAAATACAGACACAAGTGCACCAACAATGGGTCATAAAAATACAAACTTTGGATCGTTTATGACTTCTTGATTTTAATTTGAGTAAATTGCCATTTTCGCCCCTGAGGTTTGGGCACATTTGCCATTTTAGTCCAAAACGACACTTTGGTACCATTTTGCCCCCCACGTTTGTAACTTTTTGTCATTTTCGTCCAAATGGCTAACCAAGTTACTTTATTTTTGGACGAAAATGGCAAAAAGTTACAAACGTGGGGGGCAAAATGGTACCAAAGTGTCATTATTTGGACGAAAATGGCAAAAAGTTACAAACGTGGGGGGCAAAATGGTACCAAAGTGTCATTTTGGACTAAAATGGCAAATGTGCCCAAACCTCAGGGGCGAAAATGGCAATTTACTCTTTTAATTTTAAGAACATATAACTTGATATATGCAAAAGATTAGAGGCTGTTTCAGTTGTTAGGAAAAGGATATGCAGACATGATATATGATGAGGAGAGAGGAGAGAGGAGAGGGTGGGGGTGGGGTGGGCAGGTGGGCAAAATGACCAAAATGCCCTTCACTAAATTAAGGAAAAGGACAAAAAAGGGTCATTAAATCAGTCAAAATTCAGAGATTTTGAGTTTTGGACTAAAATGGCAATAAAATGCAAACCACAGGGCCCCAGATGTAATAAGTTTGAGATTTGGACTAAAGTGGCAAAACTGGCCAAACCACAGGGACCAAAATGGCAGTTTACTCTAATAATAATAATAATAATAATAATAATAATACTAACTAATTAAATAATAAACAAATACTAAATAACTAATAATTAAATAAAAGAATAAAAAAAAGACAACAAAAAGAGAAAAAAAACTAAAAACAAAAAGTAAATGATTGATGAATGTGATGTTTTTGATAGGGGTGTAATTTGTAAATAGGGGGTGGGAATAGAATGAGCCTAATTTTATTATGGTGAGTGTCAAATGCCTAAAAAACATTTACAAGAATTGCTTTTCATATTTCAGCTTTTATTTTAATATGGTCAAATGTCAAATACCAAAAAAACCATTGGCAAGAATTACTTTTCATATTTCAGCTTTTGGTCTCAATTACAAATTTTCCTCAGTTTCTTGTTTCAATTTTCTCTTCAACTCACACCGTGTCAGCTTACATACGGATAAAAGTAATGAAGTTAGTCTTTTACCCCCAAATACGGATAAAAAAAAAAGTAGTTGATTGTCGCAATATTCTGAACATCTTTTAAAAACATATAAAGTTTCTTCTATAAGTAAACTACAAATTTGTTTAATTAAAATAATTAGCTTTTAACTTAAAACTTGACCAATGTTTATCACAGATCGAATATAAAATACCAGTTTAAACTATCTTTACAACGATAAAATCATTAGCGTGCGTTGCAGTTTCATAAAATAAAAAGCAAATGTTTAAGAATAAATAATTTTTGTAGTTAAAAGCCATCAAACTAATTTGTTCATATGTTTTTTTAAACCATCTACCTACACGGCTACACATGTGTATGCTATATACATAAATATATAATCAAATTACTTCTGTGTGCGCAGACATACATCGAGCATATTCATCATAGACTATGTTTTAATATAGAATTGTGATAGCCACATGACCAAATGTACATAGTGTTTTAAAGTTATAGTTTGAGAGAGAATAAAAGACGGTTATACATTTAAAAAATTGGGATATGTGTAACAATTAAAACAATATGTAAAAGCACTTATATAAACTTGTATTCTTTTTAAAATCCTTAATGTATTTAAAAGTATCTATATGATTCCAAACCAATGCATGGTTATATATTAAAATCTAGTGAAACCTTACAATGATTATCTTTTTTAATGGTAAATATATTTCAAACTAGCAAGATGCTATAACAAGTACAAACGAAAATCTAAAAATTGAAAATACACCGCGTATACTTCATCCTAAGTTTAGCATTTTCGCCCTATGAATTAAACAAAAAAAATCGTATTTGATTTGACGTCTTCCACTATCTCTTCCCAAGTATTTGTATCTTCATTGAATAGTTTCACGTTTCTTGCTGTATAAATGAACCATAGCGTTGCCATGAAAATTAGTCGGATAATCTTCTTCATCGCCATCAGTTGAGACAAGCTAGCCGGATTCATAAGCGCTTCCTGAATAGATCATGTCAGAGCTATATCTATCTAAGTTGCACCAATGATACACCTTAACCCACACCACTCTAGCCAAGCTGCATTACATAAGGAGATGATCCAAGGTTTCTGGCATGTCTTCACAAAGAACACAAGTAAACATCTATTATCTCCACCCCTCTTTTCACTAATGGTAAATGAAAAAAATGGTTAAAGAAAAAAAATGATTACTTTTTAAAAGCATAGTATAATCTACACCTAACTCCAAACCAATAGCTACAAAATAAAACAAAAATTGATCAAGCTACGCAAATGTAAACCAACCTTACAGTTGACATGTATATCCTACTTATTTTCCATTGTTAATTACTTTTAACCTTATGTTTTAGGTAAGTAACTTTTTCAACCACTGTTTTTGACGATGAAAGAAAACCAAACTATTCACTGAGATGTATTTGATAATGATATAAAACTCGTTTTTAATTAGTCATGTAAATGACCATGTCTAAGGTTTTTTACACTATATGATACAAAGTAGATAAGAGCAAAAATCAAGGATAGCACACGAAATGGTTTAATAGATATTACATACTGGTTTAATAGATTTATGCATTTTGCAATAGATGAATCCATTTTTGCATGTTAAGCTTTCTATGTTTGGTCGAATTATTTCTTTTGTGTCTTTCTCAAACATGTAGGGAAAAGCATTGGAGCCACACAGATGGTCCATGATAACAATAGTATTTTACTGAAACTTGTATTATATCTCTATCCCTTTTGTGTTTTGTTTTCTGCAAGTCTTATATACTAAATTTTAAATGTGTTCATGCAACTCTGGATGTTTGTAGCGTTTTCATTTTCTGTTACATGCCAATCTTTTTATAAAAGATGCATAGTAGTAGACACATTTCACATGGTAGAACAATAGAACCGTGTATTGAAATAAACCAAACCTTTCATAGGAGCATTAAATTTTTTTGTACACAAAAGAAAAGGCGTGTGCTGCTTCAAAGGAAAAGGCACGTGAGGAGAAGTTGGTTGAGGATATGCATGTTGGTTTTACTTTCGTGAATGAAAGGGTGCGTTCCAATAAAGTGTTAAGTTACTAATTGTATAAGAGTATAATTATAATTTAAAAGTTACTCAAGTTTATTTCTTAAACACACTTGTGGTTAGTAAAAAAAAATGATGAATTTGTTTGGTCAGTTGGTAAACAGACCCATGATTTCGATAATGTCAATCTACTGGATTAAAAGAAGAGGAAAAAATAATCATCAATAAATTATTTATGAATCGCTGCTGGATTTTGTTTTAGACTTTTTAATTGACGATGATGTAAAAAGTGTTGGAATATGGTATCAAAGACCAAACGAACTGATCACTGGTGTTATGGGCCATTTTGGGAATAATTCAACCCCACTTTGTGGCTGTGGGCTACAGCCTACAAATGAGGTTGGTCTTTGTGTGTACGCATCAAGCTATCATAATAGAGGTGTGGAGTGGAGCACTAAAAAAGCCCGTGTTTGGAATCGGATCTGAAAAAAAAAAAAAAAAAAAAAAAAACTAAAAACTAAAAACTGGTTATTTTGTACCCGGATATATTTATACCTGTAACTGAACCCGACCCTACTCGTAGGGTATGGATAGGGTATACATTTCGAGTTCAATACCCGTACATGAAACCGTACCCGATTTATAACCGAAAATACCCGAAACCGGTTATACCCTATACCCAAAACTGGTTATACCCGAAACCGATTATACCCTATACCCAAAACTGGTTATACCCTATACCGGTTTTTTTAATACCCAATAGATTACCCGAATTTATAAAGTATATTTTTATGTTTATTTTATAACTTTTATATTTAACTTTTTTTAATGTATATTATAAAGCAAATAATTTGTAGGGATTTATGTTATTGTAATTTATTTTAATTATTTATTTTTATAAGTTATAAACCAAATTTAATTTTTAAACGAATTTCCTTTGTGTAATAATAAAAATAACTTATTTTTTTAAACCGGGTATTGATACCCGGACTCATACCTGCTTCCAATGCCCAGTTATACCGGTTTTTCTCCTCCATACACGTATCTGAACTTTATCTGGTTTCTCTTAATACCCGATTTTTGAATACCCAGTCATACCCAGACTTGGTTTTATACCCATAACCGGGTATTAAAGAATCCCGATTTTCACACCTATACATCATAATTCATACATATATGAGACTTTTGATTCAAAAAGTCATTATTTTTTTCTAATTTAATTATCTTATGATGTTTTCAGGACAAATAAGCTAAGAAACATATTCATTTATGGGTCGTGTTTTTGTTATTGGGGTCGTTCCAGTGTTATGAAATCATTTCGTTATTACAAACATGTATTGAAGCGAAGTTATTGTATTCTAGGTTATCTAATCGTTTGGGAAGGGACGGGCAGCTGTTGTCTTCCTATCATCCTGCCCATCCTTATTGGGGTTGTTCCACTACTATGTAGTCATTTTGTTATTACAAACCTCTCATGTTGAAGCGAGGCTATCGCATTTTAGGTTGTCTTTATCGCTTAGGATGGGACGGGCATCTACTTCTTCCACGTCATCCTACCCGCCCTTCTCTCTCCTATGGATTCCAATGGTCTCTTGCAAAACACTCAGGACGGCACGCTTCTTTAAGGGTTAAAATTCTATCTCTCTTATCTTTCTCCATCAAATTCTTCTTCATGTCTACACTAACAGAGATAGTTTTATTTCTTATGTGTTTTAAAGTTATGTTTAAAAAAATAAAATAAATGATCATATTATACATATTAATTGAAAGGTTTCATGAACAGTAATCAATATTTTTAAGTATTTGTTTTAATTTTTATAATAATATTTCATTTATCATATAATTTGATTTTTATTATATATTATTTGAGAGTTATCATAATACAATATTTTTTAGTAGTTGTTTAGATTTTTTATAATAATATTTTACTCATCATATAATTTGATTTTTTTTTCTAATAAGTTGTGTACATCAATTTGTTTTTAAAATTTACCTCAACGTGTTTATTTTTATTTTCAACATTACGATATAAAATTTATTAAAAATAGATGTTGTGTCGCTATCGTACCAAAGCGAACCAAGACTGACCAAACAACATTAGTAATGGTAGTACATGTATGTATTTTTATTGTTTTCCGATTTCAATAACTTTTTGTTTGTACAAATCTATCTACGAAGATAAATGAATATCGGTACCAATTCCGTGACAATCTTAACTGGTCGATATGATCATTTTTATTATTTTCGATCGATATGAATACATGTTGATTTCTACACGAGTTAATTATATACAGGTACTGTAACGAACCGAACCAATATTCATTGAACGTCTATAGTAACGTACCGCCGCAACGCGCGGGAAAATTACCTAGTTATATTTATAAATTACTGGAATTAATTTCATTGGTGTGATTTGTATTAAAAAAAAAAATTATTACTCAATGTTTTACCATATGAGATATGTTCAAATAACTCATAAGATTATTCCTTACCACAATAACTAACTGTAGATTAAATTGTTCGGTGCATCGTTATAATTTAAATTGTTTAACTATCTTTTTAGAGAAATATTAACTCTCAGTCAGGAGTCGAATTAGAGAATAACGCAGTGGCGGATCCAGCCAGTTTTTTCACTGGGTTCCCTTTTCCAAATCATACAAGGTTTACACTATAAAAAAACGTTTTTTTTCCAAATCATACAAGGTTTACACTACAAAAAAAACGTTTTTTTCCAAATCGACTGGGTTCCTGGGAACCCGTAAAAAGGCTCTAAATCCGCCCCTGGAACAACGGGATGGTGGATATGTGTTATCAACTCTCTCGTCAAATAAGATAAGATAACGACCTGCAAAACATTATGGGGCAGTTGTGTTTATGGGTGTTCATGGTTTAGTTTCAAACCGTGAAGCCGCCCAAACCAGACATCGGTTTGGTTTCACGGTCGGTTTTTTTACTTAATTTTTGGTCGGTCGTTTCAATATTTTCAAAACGTAGCAAACGGTGTATAAAATCGGACCGGACCATAAGAACTTATTTTATTAGGGTTTTTTTTTTTTTTTTGCTATTTCGTAGAGAGACATAAGTCTTAAACTAAAGTTAAATTAACGTAAAACACAAGTTAAGCCCATTTTCACATTCCCATATTTCACTAGAGTAAGTTTGGGCCGTATAGGAGTTGTTTAAATTCTAAAGTTCCAACCAAGATTTAGACATTCAGAGTTTTAATACATATTTCAGCCTTTTTGCTTTTTGAGCTACTCGCATAGTTAGTTAGTTATTTATTTATTTTTTTTTGAAAAATAATGCGCATAGTTAGTTATTATTGTAAACAACTTGCCATAAGTTCTGATATAACTTCAAGTTTCGACTTGTTTTTTTTCCTGCGATTTCGGGAACGAGCCCAAACCAGGAAACCAACCATTATTAACGATTTGGTTCGCTTTGGTTTAAAAGTTCCATGGTTAGGTTTTGGTTTGCAAAAATAAAAAACATTACTAACGGTTTGGTCCACGATTTGATCTAAAAACTGGAAAAAATCAAAACGTGAACACCACTAGTTGTGGTTGTCTCAGCAACTCCATACTTTCTCCGGCGTCGCCACCATATCCCATACAACTGCCATCATCGGTACACTTGTCATCACTGCCACATTACCACCACTCCACCACCACATTACACGAACACGGTTACTCAACGTGAAAATTTATTTATTTTATTTCCGCTTTAAAATTATAAACTTGGAGCAAAAAACACAAATTGTGTATAAAACAAGTATGTTTAAACCAAACACTCTGAAGACTACCTACCTATCTCGAAAGTCATACTATTCTTTGATCATTTGTAGCTTCAGTAGACGTGTTCGTGGGCTTGAAACTGAAACCATCCCAATCCCAGTCTTGTTAAGACTTAACTCAAATCCATGAGCCTTTTTACCTGTTGCTGTCGGAATGTCGGATTTATGCTCCATGTAAAGTCCTCTTTGAGCGGGCCACGAACCGAGTAAACTTTGGCTCGGGTCGGCTCGTTTACAAACCAAGCCGAGGCGGCTCAGCTTGTTTAAAATCGAGCAAAACTTTTTTCGAGTGAGCTTTTTGAACAGCCTTATCAATAAATTATTATTATGAATATATATTTATACCTTAGAATAATAATAATAATAATGTATGGACTAAAGGATTGCATCCCCTTAAGTTATGGCTTCTGTTATCTATCATATAGATTTTTTCAGGTTGTTTGACTGAAACTGCATATTGCATTGTTCTTTTGTATGTTTATGGTCATACAGATGGAAATCTAGTGATAGTGCTGAATTGTTTGATAGAGTTTCACATAGTATAAAGGTGAAGTGTTACAGTGAGGCGATCAATGATCTCAATGCCGCCATAGAGGCTGACCCGTCGCTTTCAGAAGCATATTGGCGTCGGGCTTCTGTTCTTCATCAGTCTGTTGTGGAAGTTCATGATCATGATCTTTACCATTCAAGAAAGACCAAACTGCCCTCCTCATGGTACAAATTTACAAACTCCATTAAACCAAAACTCAAGATTTCATTAGCATAAACCATTAACGGGTTTCTATACAATCTTAGCTTCGGTTGTAACTAAGCAACCAGCGCTACCAAATTTTTTAACAAATGAACCTAACAAAACCCGCTACGGTCCAGATTGTCGACCCGGCTCTTGGGTTTGACTTCCTTGCAGGTCAGATTCACTTTCAGGTCTATGACTTGTGTCTGTGGGTTGATGTGGTTGAACCGCCTGTTCTGAACCACCTAATTGTTGAGCCTCGTTTTGTGGTGCATGAGCAGGTTCCGATGACTCCTGAGGCGGTTCCGGTTCCATTTCTGGGGTCCCGTGAGGTTGGCTTGGCCGATTGTTCCACCTTTCCCGCAATTTTAAAAACTCGTAAATAATCGAGGTAACGCACATTGCACCACCGAAGCCCGCAAATGTAGCAAGCAGAACTGATAGAACCCCGGTCACATCAAGCTGTAAATTTTGTCACACGGATTCAGTGAGTTTGACTTAAAATGTCAAACATGAAGTATTTTACTATTTCTGTCTTACCTTTGAGTAAAAAATATGTGCGAAACCAACCACTAAAGCGAACTGAACGCCTGCATAAACCCATGCATACCTTCTCTTCACTGAACATAAATTAAAAAACTATTATTACATCGAATAAATATGATCAAATCTATAATTGGGATGGAAACATACCCATCGTTGTTGATGTCATCGATGCAAGGAGACCCAGTATGCAAGAAAACGGCAGAGATATAGCAATCGCACCCGAACCCATTTTATCTACCAAAAGTTGCTCCAAGAAACAAAAGTATGCAAGCATGCTAACGATCACAAGAACGGGTACATCCTGCCATACTCTGATAAAAAGAAAGTATATTATATTATTATGTCTCTGAAAAATCGAATGTGTTTACGTATAAACATGTTACCTGTATCTAGTAACTTCTAACTGATGCATAGCTCCATTTCCCCCATGAATTCGGCTTTGAGACCTCTGAATTCTCAAAAGAGTAACAGGCAAGTTTTTGACTTCTTGCTTGCAAACTTCACAAGTTTTGTTTCCTTTAATGCTAAACCACTTTATCGCACATTCTTGATGGGCCAACGCTAACTCTCCTTTGCAATTACACTCCATTTTAAGCGTATCATCGGCACCTTCCTTCAATTCAACCATACATATTCTACACATAGCTTCTTCTTCCGCAATGTCCTCACCCTCTTCTTTATGATCGTTTCCGTCTAAAGGTGTAACTTATTAGCTATTGAAAACAAGAAAAAGTTCAAGCGCACATGGGAGTATTCATTTACCGGTTTCGGTTGTAGGATTCGTATTACTTGTGGGAAGTGTTCCTTGTGCAACTTTTGGAGTAGCAGGAATTATCCGAAATACACCACCTAAGGACTCTATCTGATTTACGCTTCCGTCTTTAATCAAATCAGGAACGGAATACGAACGATGCATAGGCGGTTGGATCCAACCTTTCTGTAAAGAGCTAATATTAAAACAAATAACATGCTTATTATTATTAGCTAACGAAATTCAAAGAAAGCGATGTACTTACTTCAACAGTGTTTCTTCCGCGCACGGACTCTGGATTTGAGTGAGCGATAGGAGTAACGGGTAAAGATGATGTACTTTTCAATCTGAGTGCGAATAACTTTGTAAAAGATAATGTTCTAGACATTTTAGCCTTCTCTCGAATCTCTGATGGTGAGCCACCGAGGGCTAGGATTGCAGCCTTTTCGATCTCCGAGTTTCGGTTTTTAAATTTGAAACTTAATTTAGGAATTAGGCTTTTGATGGATGATTTACCTCTGGTTGATAAGGGGTTTGATGATGATTCATTATATTTGGGATAGATATATGTGGGGCTAGGTAATGGGGAAAAATTTACTCTTTTCGGAGTCTGTTGTGGTGTTAATGGCGTGTTTAGCGTTAGATCGTCTTTGGTAGATGTATCATACGTTCTTTCTGGTATCTCCAAGACCAGGTGTTGTTGTTTTGATTGTTGACTGGTGGTGTTGACTTCAGTTATTTCGGTTGTTGTGGTAACTTCACTTATTTCACTAGTTTCTCCAACCTGAGTATATGCCAATAATTAGATGCATTTGGAGTATGAGATTGAAAATTATGGTGTTTTGACTTTTAAAAGTCAACTGCATAAGCTTGTTTCTTGAAAATAAAATTCTTGATTATTTTTTGCCAGAAATACCATGTAAATATCTGATTACAAAACTAAAAATCAAAACTTTTCTAGTCAAATTTAGTGTGAATACTTAGGATCAAGAACACAAAGTAGGTAGATTTGTTTATCATGACTGTAAAACTAAAGAAAAGAGTTCAATAACAGAAAGATCAGAGATGCTGAGTTTATAACTGTAAAGGACCATTGTCAGAGCACTCAGTGCTGTGTGTGTGTTTATGTGAGACCCCAAACCAATATATACACCAAAAAAGAAACATCTTTATGTGTAATTTTGCACAAAATCAGATAAAAACCAAAAACAGATCATATAACTCAATTTCATCAACATATATTCTTTAAGTAAGTTCACACACAGCTTACACTCTGTCTCTACATGTGACTGTGTGTGTGAGAGAGAAAGAATAGGGTTTAAGGTATCCTTCAATCATCTGAAAGCCCAAATTTCAAAACACAAAAACTTGCAGCTAGAAATATAATTATCAACATGTTATACATGACAAGAATTCATTTTTAGGTTAATTTTGCAAAACCCTCAAAAAAAAAAAATCCCCAGATCATACAATTCAATCATCAACCAATAATCACGAGTGTGTTCCGTACGCCACTTACTTTATGTGAGAAAGACACCATAATTCACATGAAAAGCTACAACTTTTTTACTAAAAAATTGTTTGATTCACAAGAAAACAAGAACCCAGATCACAAGATGCAAATTACATAATTCCTGTGTGTGTTTTCGAACAAAGATTGCACTTGAATTAAGATACCTTGTGAATAAACAGAGGAGCTGGAAGATCCAAAGAGATGCTATCAGGAGATTCTTGATCAGTATCAGGTTTAGCCATAGATGAATGATGATAACACCTTCTTCAATCTGTGACTGTTATATAATATATATATATACACCCACTGGAAGGGGTGATGACTGATGAGAAAAAATATATAAAAGAAAACCCTGATAAAACCCCAGAAAAGTGTTAATCAAGACATTGATGATGACACTGACAATGACAATGGTGGTTGGATAATTGTTAGCCACCAACAACACCCACCTCCTCCTACCACGGCACGCACCACCACCATAAAATTACTCAAAGGCTCAACATATACACAACTTATAATTATTTTTATTATTTTTTTTATACACTTTTGTTTGAAGACCAGTTCAGTTTTAATGGTAACCATCAACTAATTGGTGTAAATCATTTGATTATTTCAATCTCATTTTTCTAATTAGATACATATATATATAATTTTGTTGCCTGTATGTTAAATAAAGCCTTTTAAATGTTATTATCTGGCTTTTAAAAAGTTGAATAAATAATTAGATGGTTGACTTTATGTTTTATGATTAGTTTGTTCTTTGGCAAATGGCAAAAGATAAATAAATTAAGTTTGTTCTTTGGCAAAAGGCAAAAGATAAATAAATTCACCTGGTTACCCCTTGTGAATTGGTAATTATTAATTTGTTTCATTACGGTATCGAAATTTATTATAATTATCGGAGTCAAAACAAAGAAAAATAAAGTTGTGATATGTCTAAGGATAATGACATGTGTTTTACATCAATTAAAAAATAAAATTAAATACCAATACCGACGTTCATTAGTTACCGTTACGATACTGGCAATTTATATCATTTACAACACAAAGAAATACATTATTCTTAACACAGCTCATACGATACAAAAAAAACACTTGTTTAAAATAGTTTAATTACACAAAAGTTGTCTATTATAACTTAAAAAATAAAAGGAAAAATTACAAATTTTGTCATTTATCTTAATACCACTTAATAGGCGGTGTCCTTTTTAACGAATTTTGACAAGTTTTGCCCTTTACAAGGAATTTTGTTACACGTTTTGTCTTTTAGGCTTAACCCAGTTAGATTTTCTTGTTAAATCTTGTCATTAAAGGGTATTTTAGTCTTTTTACCCGTTTATTTCAAGAGTCAACCCTAAAATATTTTGTTTTATTCTTTTAAATAATATTATTTCAATACTAAAATACTCTTGGGTGACAAGATTTAACAAGAAAATCTAACTGGGTTAAGCCTAAAGGACAAAACGTGCAACAAAATTCATTGTAAAGGGCAAAACTTGTCAAAATTCGTTAAAAATGACACCGCCTGATAAGTGGTATTAAGATAAAGGACAAAACTTGTAATTTTTCCAAAATAAAATGTAACAAAAAAATAAAGTTGTTACTAAAAAAATAATGTTTGTTACACCGGTTGGAAACCATAAAAATAAATACCGATACAGGTCCCGAAAATACCAATATCAGTATCGACGTTGTCTAGTCGATATTGGTTTCGTTTGTCACGGCACCGTTACGACACAAGCACTTGATATAGCTTACGATACTAAGAAAAGAATCTACTTCGAACACAGTCTTGTTTTTAATAAATTTTATACCAAAACATCAAGAAAAAAATTAAACATCTATCTATTTAGTTTTTTAGTTTTTTAAATCTAACGAACGCACGTTATCTAAGAAAAATAAATTAATAAAAAGTTAAACGTATATTATATATAGTGTAGGAGGTAAATATGACATTTTTGAAAATATAATAATATTACATCATATTTGATTTTAAATAGATATATGTAATGTGATTTTGAGTTTGAATATAATATAACCAGTTTTTGAGACCCTGCGTGTTGCTGCGGAATCGTTAAAACGAAAAAAACATGCGTTAAAATGTTTAACCATGCACTAAAATGTTACTGACAATTACATAAACACAATGATTAACATTGGTTTGTTATGGTACGGACAATCGCTACAACAAACGAAAGAGTAAACCCAAATGCTTAAAATGATATATATCCGTCGAGAACCATATGACTGAATATCATCACTTACACAAATTATAAGCGATGTTTAAATAACTTAGATATTTTTAATATAAACGAATTTGAAATAATATATAGATTGATAGTAACTAGTATTAAGTACCCCCGCGTTGCGGCGGGGGCGTAAAACTTGACACAGTTTTACGAACGTTTTTAACCTATTAAATTTTTTATTAATATTTTGTTTCGATTTACCCCTATACTTCCTTTACTTAAAAATTATTTTTTACGTGAATATTTTATGTACGGGTAGGTATAAATATGATTTGTTCTACATTCCGACGTAAACTTTATTTATAGACGAGTCAGGTCAAATATAATACGTTTTCGTTTAAGGAAACCATTTTTACGTGCATATTTTTATGTACGTTTTGGTATAAATTCAAGTTGTTTTACGTTTCGACGTATATATAAATTTATAATGTTTTCACTTTGCCTTTTTGTCTAAAGTGTACAAAACACCATTAAAGCATGAAGTACAATCACATTAAGCTTACTTATGTTACAAATTAATAGTTATACTTTTTTTCTAAATTGTATAAAACACCATTCAAGCATCAAGTACAATTATATTAAGCCTACATATGTTACAAATTAATAGTTATGTAATTAAAAGTTGCAGTAATAACATAACTATAAAACATAGTTTTGAATTAAAACATAAACTGTATTACAGTTTAAATTTTTAATTGATACAAATCATCAACAATTTTTTTTCTAAATTACCTTAATAAAAAATGACTAAAATATATACAAAACCAGATTGTATCAATTACTTTAATAAAAAATGACTAAAATATATACAAACCCAGATTGTATCAAAATTAGGATCATACAACCAATAAAAATTAAATTAAACAAAAAATGAAAACCTATTGGCTATAAGTGAAAAGTCAAATTTTTTTTAAAAACTCCCTCTACTTTGAGTACAAGTCCACAAAGCACCAAGATGTTAGTAATTTATAATATGAAAATTAGTTTATATTTAGAAAATAGATGATAATTATTTAAGTAAGTAAAATTTCCTAATAAGGGATTTTTACATATTTTTCCCTCCAAAGAAGCTTTATTACATATTCCCCCAATCCCTAAATTTAATTACATATTTCTCCTTCGTAAAGAAGACTTGTTACATATTTCAATTCTTCAATCCCTAAATTTAATTACATATTTCACCTTCCTAAATCTCATATATTACATATTTAACCATTTCACTAAAAATACTCTTATTGAATTACTGTTTTTCCCTTGGTGAGTTTACTAAATGACTAATTACATATTTCTCATTTTAAAAAAATTAGTCACATAAAAAATCTAACATTAAAAGTATGTTTTTTTTTTTTTTTTTTTGCTTTTTCATATGAACTCTTTATTAACATTTATGAAAAAATAAAGAAGGGGATGTTGCGCAAGAGCTCTTTAAAGAAATGGTTATTAAAGGTATTAATCCTTATGTTGATAACAAATTATCACGGATACTTTGTAATGTTTTTTTCTTATTTGAAACAATATGATACCATGGTGAAAACACCATAGACATAGTTTTTTGATTTCAGATCTGATTATCTATATTATGATTTGCACAATTGACTAGTGGTAATTTAATAAGTCAATAATTTATATTTGTAAATGTGTGAATGAATATTGGAAGAAATATAAGTTATATATCTGTTTCATAGGAATTCGAATACGACTCTGATGAAGCAAGCAGAGGCATTATTTTGAATGCTTGAACCAGTAGCCTTCATTGAATACGTTTTCACATCGATAATCTTTGATGCAAATTGTCCGGGTGAGCTATAAAAGATCAAGAATCCATGAGCTATTCACGATGCAATTTGTTTTTAGTTCATCTCTGGTAAATATTTGATGCAAACTTTTGTTATATTAATAAAGAGTTCATATAAAAAATAAAAATAAAACATATTTTTAATGTTATACTTTTTATGTAACTGATTTTATTAGAATGGGAAACTAGCTTACAACCCCGTGTATTACACGGGTTGAGTGACGAAAAATGTAAATTATAGACGTGTATATAATCCTTACTAATGGAATGACGTATTTAGATAAATTAGTAAAAATAAAGAACAGTTATATTTTCGTTACTTGTACATGTGATTTGATACCTTATTAGTAATTATTGTTTATATCTAAATAATATATTTTATCTTAACAAATATATATGGTTAGGGTAAAATGAAAACTTCTACGAGTTGTGAGAACTTAGAGAACTCAAACTTACAAAAGGTTTTTCGAATTTTTTACAGAGGGTGTGAATGAGCGGTTAGAGACTCAAAGTGTTAAACTTTTTGAGTTTGAATTTAAGTGGTTAAAACCACTAAAACATAGGGACTCAAAAGTAATTTACTATTAATTAAACTTGAAATTATACGTTTGATCTCTAACTATATTAAATAATATTATACTTATTATATTATTTCATACATTTATATTTGTTATAGAAAATGAAAACTTCTACGAGTTGTGAGAACTTAGAGAACTCAACCTTACAAAAGGTTTTTTGAATTTTTTACAGAGGGTGTGAATGAGCGGTTAGAGACTCAAAGTGTTAAACTTTTTGATTTTGAATTCAAGTGGTTAAAACCACTAAAACATAGGGACTCAAAAAGTAATTTACTATTAATTAAATTTGAAATTATACGTTTGATCTCTAACTATATTAAATAATATTATACTTATTATATTATTTGATACATTTATATTTGTTATAGATAATTATTAAATAAATTTGAATTTAGACGTTTATCTCTAACTATATTAATTAATATTATATTTTATTTTGTGTATAAAATTAATATGTAATACTATTATTAAATGGGAGGAGGCACCAGAGAATGACACGTGTACAAAAAGATTTTCGTTTATTAGTATAGGAAGATATGTAATTAGTTATTTAATAAACTCAATAAGGGTAAAATAGTAATTCTATAAGAGTATTTTTAATGAAATGGATAAATATGTAATATATGGGGTTTAGGAAGGTGAAATATGTAATTAAATTCATGGATTGGGGAAATATGTAATAAGGCTTGTAATTAAATTTAGGGGTTGGAGAAATATGTAATAAGGTTTCAGTTTCTTAGCAGGGAGAAATATGTAAAAATCCATAATAAAATTCATACATACAATTAAAATTATTAATGTACAGTAAGAATATTAAAGATGGTTAGTGGATATTTAAATAAGAAAATACAATTTTATAAATAAATATTGCAAGTTATTCTGATCTATACATGAGGGTTTATTTAATTGATGGAAAACTATGTGCTTAAAAAACTATGCCTCTACACCCCTCTTTTAGCTTAAAAGACTAAAGGTTAAAAAAACCACCACCTCAACCACAACAAAATAGGGCTGGCAATTTTGACATGAACACGATAACACGACACGAACCTATACGAAGTTATCATGTTTCATGTTTGACCTTAACAGGTTTCGTGTCTAAAACAGGTCGACATGATAAGACCTTAACAGGTTTCGTGTCTAAACAGGTTAAAACCCGTTAACCTGTTAAGACTCGTTAAGTACATGTTAATAATTAAAAATTAAAAAAAATATATGTGGGCGTGGACAATGGGGTCATCAGTCGTGGGACCTGGATGAATTACACACAAACACACGCGGTTCTTTTTCACAATCCAAACCATAATTTTTAAATCACTCTCACAAACACCACAATTCCCAATTCGATTCACAGCTTCCCCAATTCGATCGTGCTCGTGTCTTATAAAACAGGTCGTGTTCGTGTCTTAACAGGTTTTGTTCATGTCTTAAACATGTCGTGTTCGTATCTTAACATGTCGTATTCGTGTCTTAAACAGGTTATGTTCGTGTCTTAATAGGTTGTGTTCGTGTCTTAAACAGGTCGTATGATACGTTGGTAATTTTTGCATGTCTTAACAGGTCATTTCGTGTAACCTGTTTATTAACAGGTTCTTGTTCGTGTTTACGTGTTTCGGTTCGTGTCTTATCGTGTTCGTGTCTTAACAGATCGAGTTGACCCGTTATGCCAGCCCTACAACAAAACCACAACTGTCACCCTCTTTTTTATCTTTGAAAACCCAAAAGTACCGCCTCAAACAATGACCGCTCACTACCGCCGCAACCACCACAACGAACCTCATCATCTGCTTCATCTTCTCTCTCTAAACCCTAACTTTTACATTCTCTGGTCTAACCGGTTTTGTGCCATCATCGCCGGAGAAACTCCTTCCATATGTCACCACCACTAGTAGGGTTTGGTGTCGTCGCTATCGTACCAGATCAGTTAAGAATCGATCTACAACATCTTATCCACATAAAACCATGCCGCTGCCACTATTGCTTGCCGCCACGGTGGTCTCGTGGAAAGGGGAGACAACATGCCAGTTAGGTAAAAATCAAAGCTGAAGAAGAGAATTTGCTCAAAAGAAAATAAAAAAGCTGAAGAGAGAATGAAAGAAAGGGATGAAGAAGAAAGAGCAAATAAGCGTAAGAAAGAGAAAGTGAGGACCAATAAAATCAATCAAAAATTGAACAGTGTTAGTGTTTTGCTGAAGACAAGAAAATTTGTTAATTAATACAGGGATAATAAGTAAAGCTGAATTGATAATATTGGTTGCATGTCTATCAAAAAGGATATTGAGATGGGTAATGAGACGACTATTTGAGTATGAGACCATGCCTAGAATTATATTTAAAAAATGTGGGTATTGAACGTTTATGGTATTAGGTGATACGGCCGACCCTATCACCCAAAAATACGTACTCATTACCCTATATCTTAAAGTAGAAAGTCGGTGGCAAAGGCCACCGACAATCTACTTGAAATTATAATTGTGTCCTTTAATTTTTCCAAGCATTGACTTTCTACTAGAAATTACAATTGTGTCCTTTAATTTTTCCAAGTATTAAAAGAGCTATACTATACAAACGTTAAAACTTGGAATATTGAACTTTTTTAAGATCCCAATAGAAGTAGATGAGTTGGAGTCAATGACCGGAATAGATTTCTAAAGGTTCTTTCCTTTAATGTAATTTTTATTTTGGCTACCTCAAAATTTTCCATTTTTCTCCCTCATTTTTTTAACTAATTTGTTTTCCTCCTAAAACTTACACAATAACAAATCTATCATGTAAATTTCTAACTTTTCACTTTTACTTCCTTCGTTTTTTATCTTTTTTTTCCCTTTGTGTTTTTAGTTTATATCACGTTTACATGTTGCTATAAATTCGAAACGAGTAGTTGGTTTGTCACAACTTAATACATTTCGTTTAATCGTACCGTATCTTTATACGTTTCTTTCGTGTGCTTAAACACGTTAATGTCACCTTGCCAACGCACTTAACGAACGATAATGTGCCCTTAAATGTTACGCCACAACGCGCGAGCACCTTATTTTCATTCTTTAACTTAAAAAATTATTTCCTCACGGGCTTATTTTTATGGACATTTCGGTACATATTCATGTATCTGCATTGGACGTAAACAATACACATTTACGTTTCGACCTAAAGTTTTCCTAAAAATGAGTCGGGTTGAATATAATACGTTTGCATGCCTATTTTATGTATGTTTTAGGTTGTTATACGTTTTGATGTAAATACTTTATTTTCTCACATGCTCATTTTTATATGCACATGTCAATATAAATTCATGTTAATGAACATGGTCAAATATAATACGTTTTAAGTGCTTATTTTTATGTACGTTTTTAGGTGGTTTATGATTTGACATACGAATCACTATGCAGATTGATGCCACTAAGTCTTAATGAAAATGTAAGGGTTCTGTAGTAGTTAGGTGGAACCCCACTAAATGAACCAACCCGGTTTGGATTTTGTTATTTGATTTAAATGCTTATATAAGTTACATTGATTATATCGGATACGTCACAACACACGTTTTTATATGGTTGACACATTACATAACGTTTGCGCTAATCTATTTGATGTTTGCGATGTACCCACGCCGCAACGCGCGTGGCCTTATTACTAGTTTAACCATATCCATGAACTTTTCCTTTATATTTTTATTTTATATTGTACTTGGGTAATTAATTCACTCATTTTTTAGCTTTAAATTTCTTATTTTGGCAACTAATTATGTAAAATTGTGTATATGGGAATCCCAACAAATAATTTTTAACAAACTAAGAGGCTGTTTGGTAGCATTTGAATGGTCATTAAGAGGCTACCTCTTAATGGAACCATTAAGAATTTTACCAATCAGAAGGTAGAAGAATGTGACATGTGATGATTTACCATTCAGAGGTTACCTCTTAACCATTCAGACTTGAGCTTACCTCTTATTCATTCAGAGGTTTTAAACCATTAAGAGGTAGCATCTGAATGGTCATTAAGAGGCTACCAAACAGCCGCTAACATGTATAAATGATACCCGTCTC